>JAJTUV010000331.1:1200000-1800000 GCA_021653895.1 Mastomys natalensis
GCCCTCGGATTAGGCCGACCTGTGCTCTCCGTATGACATCCTGCAGTTGGATTTTCGTCACATTCGAAAGACTGTTGACACTCTGCTGGCACTCGGGGAGAAACCCCCACAATCAACTTCTGCCCTCCGCTCCAGGGACCTTATAGGCTTCTGTCTTATCCATGCCTTCCTTATAGTACTGGTCTATATCGCTTACCGCTGGAATGCTCTGTCCGCCTAACTCCTGCATGCGCATCCGAACGCTCTGCTCTGGCACCCTGGTCCGTCCCAGCTCCTCCCTCCATCGGAGCCTTTACCTTGCAAACTCCCATCCCTGTCATCTCTTCAGTTAGCTGTCTGGTTTTGAAATTGAACATTTATAAACCAGATTTTTTTTTCCCTGAAGCACAAACTTTGTAGACTATAGTTCCCACTGGGTAATTTCTTGCATTTAACTGAAAAGCGACAGCGACAGCAAAGCCTGTCAGACTGTACCTCATGCTCCTTCACACACATGGTGTGGGCAGCAGTGCTACTGTGTGTCCTGCTCTCTCCCATGAGCCTCTGCTCTGTGCAGGAGGTAAAGAGAACCAGGACAGGAACAGGGTGGGTTTAGCCTATGGGAGTCTTGATCCTTGATTCTGGTCCTAATTCAGGACTAGCAATTGAGCTGTAGAGGGATTGCCTTGGCAGAGAAAAGAAGCCAGCATTTGGGTCCAGTATGATTTATAAAAATCTCTAATGGTACCATTTTTGACCACACCAAGAAGTCTTACCTGGAGAATGACTGCTTTGCTGGCTGTTTAGTTGGAGCTCCTTCTTTGCTGCAAGGGCATCTAGGAGGATTGCCACAAATGTCCACCAGAGCACGCCCTCCGTGCCCTCTGTACCCTCTGCAGGCATATTCTGGGGAAGTGCCTTCCTATTAGAGCGCCACCTGGTGGATCTGCTTAGCCTGCTTTTCCTTTTGGTTAGGTCTGTTCTGAAGCTGAGAAAAGGGTTTTATAGAAAGGATTTCTATTTTTGCATAATGTGGTGGATCATTTTACTTTCTCAATATATTTCATAACTGCATATCCAGAATGTGATGGATTTAACTATTCAGTTTCAAATAAGTCTATGGGTCTTGGAACATTCTTAGCACCAGAGGCCTTGGGTTATTATAGCAGCAGCCTATAAGATTGCTCTTATTTTAGATGAATATTTTCTCCCCATTTACTTTGAATGTTCATTTGGCCTATGATTTCCAGGAATATTAATGATCCAACTGTTTGTTTTTAAGTCCATTTTTAAAGGCTTGCATATCAGCCTCTCAGCTTTTGGAGCAAAGTGTTTTGTTTTGGGTTTTTTTTTTTTTTTTTTTTTGGTGATTAAAGAAAAAAAAGTAGATTCTAATGTGGCCCAGATCTCATGGAGTCCTGGGATGCTGTTTTACAATGTGAGAAGCCCCTGCTGCAAGCTCCAATCACATTGTCTGCTTCCTTTTATATCCTATACACTGCTTCTTGGGTTGGGAAGATGGTGGAGTTAATGCCTTCAAGATAAATGTCTAGTTTGCTGAAATATGAACGTTCCTCAGATATGGCTGCTAAGAAGATTATCATATTTTTCTGAACATATTCATGAGAACATGGGAGATGAGATTCTGAAAATCCTCCATACTTGAGAGTTATATTTATAAAGATTCTTTGCTGGTAAATCAGATATGATTTTAAACAAAACAAAAACAAAACGGGAAACATTCTTTATGTTGTAAGATGTTAGATTGTCTGAGCCTCCTCCCAGCTTTGTGTTGATGGTGAATACAGGGTACGTGATGTGAAGTTGTGTCTGAATAGCCACAGATTTATGAATTGCCTTTGGTGCTATCTTGTACTTTTCTGTAACAATAAAGTCTCTTTGTACCGTGTCTGGTGACCACCCAGAGCCATAAGTTGCTTAATAAACACAATTTGGGTGATTAATCTGAGCTTTTTTTTCCTTGGCTCATTGGTACGTTTATTCCTGGGTGCCCAGAGTGGCTCTTGGCATTTCCACCTAGCTCTGCCATGCGTGGGGATTTTCCTTCAGTGGTCACCACAGTTTGTTGGTTTGCTTTTCCGTCTTCTTCATGGGGAGAAAGGGCAATTTGAGAAAACGAACTGTGTTGCTGGCTCAAGGTAAAAATAGCATCAATCAACATCAAGTGAATAAAGCAGTCCCATGAGATTAGATTGATCTTCCGCGTTAACTTTCCACGTATTTCTCCCCTGGCATTCCGAGGGTTCCCTGGCTAACACTTTTCATCTTTCATGTCCTTAATTTACATTCTAATGTGCTGCTCTGCTTGGGGGTTGCTGTGCAATATTTTTTTCATTATGTAGTCCGGTCACTCATGGAGCATAATTAACTCAGCCCTTCAGGCACAACTTTGAATGGGTCATTTGGCTTATTGTAAGCAAGCCATTAATTTCTGTTTGGAACACTGGGCCTCTCTGTGGTGCTTCCCCACAGTTCCATACACCAGCTCACGAGCTTAAGGGATACCTGCCATTGCAGCGCAGCTGGGGACACCTGACTAATCTTCCTTCTGGGACTCAGTTGTGTGATTTGTCCCGCATACCAGGTCCTCATCTTCTCATAAGAAAGAGTGTTTCTAAGTATTTCCTTCGAATACATGATGAAGAAAAACAACTGTTTACATTTCTATTTCTCAGTAACCACTTGGGAGAGATCTCGTTCTTCCATTCCTGCAATTGGTAGAAAATGATCCATTTAGTGTGAGAATTTCTAAAATTTATATAACAGTCAATTTTCATGGCTCCTTCTGGATTTCAGATCCATACCACCTCATTGTCTTCAACACTACAAAAAAGGGGGCCATTAAAAAAAAAATGTTGTTAAATCCCAAAGTAGGACAACCAAGTGGGGTTTTTTAAAGGTTAAGTAAATGCACTTGATATCACAATGCTATTTGTCTGTAAAAACTGTTTAGTTATTAGTAGCTTATCTCCAGAATTCACACCAGTCTAGGTCTGAGTTACAATTTTAGGAGCCTGAGAGCTTAGGTAAATACGTTTGGGTGTTGAGAAGGGCACCCAGGGCCTTGGCTTAGGCTAAATATATTTTCTACCTCTAATCTGTGTCTCCTCCTGAAAAATATTTTAATATAATCTTCTTTCATGGGGTTTGGTTTTAAAGGCTAGGTTTGAGACTTCAAAATTGCCTTTCAACAGACAACCCTTTGGGTAGGTGGACCTGTGCATTTTACTTTCCTTCCTGCCGTTGGCTTTTCCAGCAGTATTGTTCATTCTTGGTCCATTTGGCTATTCCTTGTGGGTTGACCTTGTGCTGTGTATTGGCCCTATGGGAGGTTCTGCAAATAAAATAGTGCTCAAGATCCAGGTCCCTGTCCTCAGAAAGTTTGTAGTCCATACCAGGTTTCAGCATTTAGGGGGCAGGACCAAAAAAATCTTATGATTTTTAGGGTGGTGGTTTCTGATGCAACTAACCAGCTTGTCATTGAATCATGAATGCCACCATACGGGCATGTAAGCCCATGAGCAGTTCTGTGTGTAAATAAAACTTTATTCACACACACACAAAAAAAAAACCCAACCCACCAGAGTGGGAACTGGATTGCCCTACAGGTCTTAGCTTTTAGACCCCTGATCCAATGGCTTCTTAGAAAGCAAAGAGGGATTCCCTTTTTCCCCAAAATGGATCCTATTTCCAAAAATGGATCCCACCACTGGGGAAGTAACGGAAAGCGCCTGCTCTGGAAAGCATTGAGTGTTATTGATAAGCAGAATAATATTTGTGATTTCATCATTTTAAGAAATAACACTGAATATTAAAAAATAACAGGACGCCCATGGATATACCATGTGTCCTCTGTCACATTTTCAACAAGTCCTCTGATAACCTGTGACAGCTTTAGCTCATGTAAAGTCAGTATCTACGTACTCCTTTCTGCTGCTTTAAGTCAGTTCTGTACAGGGGGCTCCTGAGGTGGCGTCTGACCTGCTTGGCTCTTGGAAGCCCTTGCTCTTCTGCACTGTGCATGACCCCAGTGCCAACCCACAGCAAGTCCAGTCCCACTCCAGCTTCTGATCCCACTTTGGGGAGATACAAGGGACACGACTGTTGTGATGGGAAGTGGCCTCTGTCCATAAGCGCTCCCCATTTCTCCAGGATCTCTGTGTTCATCCTTCCAAACAGCACAGTGTTGTCATCCATTCCAGTCCTGTTTCAGAATACCCGTGACTGTTATATCTCTATAGGGTTTCTGGCCTTCTAGCCTTGTTTTCTTAGATGGCGCCAAGCCTCCAACATGATCTGAGGCCATCTCTGTATGGGCGTGAGTAGAAATTAAAAAAAGGGCTCGAGGGGAATGTTTCTGTTTGTGTTTCTAGGTGATCCCTGACTTAATGATATTCAATTAGGATTTTCCATGCTTAAGATGGTACCCTTCTGAAAAAACCATTTTCTTTTTTCTCTTTCAGGACTCAATAAGCTGCATGAGCTATTGAGCACTGTATAGAATATATATTTTATATAAGTATAGAATAAGATTTGTATTAGACAGTTTTCCTCAACTGTAGGCTAATGTAAGTGTCCTGAGCATGTGTGTGGTAGACGCTGGGCTAAGCTATGATGTAAGTTAAGTTAGGGCTGAGAATCCAATGTCTTGCCACTGCCTTAGGCAAAGCTATTGTCAAATTTACTTACCAGCTGAGAGAGGGTCCTGTAGCATAGGCAGGCTTCAGACTCCTCTAGACTCTACCTCCTGCATTCTGGATTGCAAGCATGCTCTACCACCTTTCTGTTCACATAGTGATCACTCAGAATTTTGGTTGAACTTGTATCGCACAAATGTTTTGTTAACTTGATGCAAATACACATTCTTTGCAGACATTTTTCTTTTTTCTTTTCATTAGGTGGTTTTTTTTTTTTCACTCTTTACATGGAAACCTCACATCTTTAGGTTTACAATGTTTTGATCTTTTCTTTGTACTTTGTAAATTTTTCTTTACGGGCCTGGAGAGCTGATTCAGTGGGTAAGATTACTCTTGCAGCCATGAGTCAGATCACATCTTCCTGTAATGTAGTTCCAGAGAATCCAAGCCTTCTGGCATCTGTGTACATGTACACACATGTAGTACATATAAACCCATGTATGCGCACGCACACGCACATACACACATACATAATAAGTAAATAAATCTTTTAAGTATTTTTTGGTTTAGAAAATTCTTCCAAACCTATTTTGTTTGTTAAAGAAAATATTGAATATTCTCTTTTTACTCAAAAGCATTTAGAGTTTTTAAAAACTTTTAACTAATTTTAGCATATGATACAAAGTATTGACTGACTGACTCTCTCTTCTAAATAATACCGATACCAGAATCTTAGCTGTATTAAGTGTTTATAATTTCCTACTGGGTTAGAGGCGAGCTTGGGTGCTAGGGCAATTAAAAAGAATAGGAGAACATCCCCGCCCTTTAACCAGCTGTGGTAGATAACAACACAGCCTAGAAATGTCCTGGCCAGTGCAGATGGTGGCAGAAAGGGACAGGACTGCCATCCTGTTACAGATGTCCCTCACCATGCCCCCTGGGTCACCACCCCTTCCAACCTGGCTCATGTCTTTCTCTCAACTTCAGTCAAACATGGCCATTAGACTGACAGCAGTGTAAACTCACATGCTTGCCTGACAAAATGACAGAGCAGATCATCCTGTCTGATTCTTCACAGAAGCATGAAGGCATGGTAAAATTGTTCTTACATTGCCCCATGTGGCCTTTCCTAAGGCCTGGGATCCAAGCCTCCCTTATTCAGTAAAGGCATGTGATAGGAGGTGGGAGGGAGAAAGAGAGAGGGGGGCGGATGGAGACACTTGGGCCCTTTTGAGATCATGGAACAAGTTTCTGGAGATACTAGGGCATGCCTTTGAAGGTCTTTTGCTCACAGTCTGTGTCTATGGAGGCTTGAGGAAGTCTGTGGCCACACATTAGCAGATAGGTCTGATTCTTCAAGTTACACGAAAGAATCAATCTTATTCCCAGGTCTTGGCTTGATGCTGATAGACACACTCCCCCGCCAGCACCAGTGCAGATCCCACTTCAACTCTATTAGGCAAGATGCTGCCCAGCTTCCTAAAGAAACTCCTTGTTAGGGACGACATGCAGGGTCTTAGAGGACGTTGTTAACAAGCCGGGTACAGGAAAACAAGTACCACATGATCTCACTTATAGAGTGACTGAAAGAAAGAAGAGGAGAGGAAGGGAAGAAGGAGAGAGAGGGGATGGGAGGGAGGGGAGGAGGAAGGAAGGAACCAATTTCATAGAAATTACCAGAGTCTGGAGAACATGTTTTGAGAGACATTGGGAAAGGAAACAAAAATTCATATATACATATATATATAATTACATATAATATATATTATATATAAATGAGTGATTGTGACAAAAAAAACCAACCCTTGGGCCATCATTGATGTAAGGAGAGCCCCCTGTATGGCAACAGACAAGGTCCCAGTGACAAAGGTGGAAATGTCTTTTCATATTATTTTGTAACTGCCATATGACATATGAAGAATAGTTCACACAAAGGGGCTCAGGGGCATTTTCCTTGAGCGGCATGTGTTAGGCATTTCTACAGTTGCAAGTAGAACACTGGAAAGTAGTAGTGTACCCTGTATGTCTGCCCAGTTTTATGAAAGAACCTTAAAAGAGAGGCCTTGGGAGCCGTGTTAAGATGCCTCATACAGAGGCTAGAGAGATGGCTTGGTGCCTACGAGTTTGTACCACAGTAGCAGAGGACCCAGATGCAGTTCCTCTTACCACATCGGGCCTGTGGCTCCACAACTGCCTGTGGCTCCAGCTCCTCTTCCGGCCTCCATGGACAACCATCCTCATATACACATAACATACCCTTACACAGACACATCGGCATGCACAGGTTAAATATTGAAACATAAAACAAACAAAACCCTGGAGAGTTAGAGAGATACCCTGGTCGTTAAGAGCACTTAACTGCCTTTTCAGAAATGGGTTGTGTTCCCAGCACCAACGTGGCGGCTCACAACTGTCTGTAACTCCAGTTTTGGGGAATTCACTGCCTCTTCAGACCTGTAGTCACCACGCATGTGATGCACAGACGTACATGCAGTCAAGACACTCATGCCATAAAATAGAAAGTGGTTTTCAAAAGAGTAAAATCTTAAAAGTCAGAAACCAGATTTCTTACGTATAGGATTATGCCTAAACAACAAGGCAGAGAGCAGTCACCCGCACGTACACGCTTCAGAAATCACAGAACATAAAATGAATTCAAGGCTGGCAGTCATTAGAACCATCTGTAGTCCATGTGTATGAGTAATGGGCTCCTTTAAAACACGAGAGGTTAATTCGCCATGTTGCTCGCCAAGGATGGAAGCTACGATGTTCTTGGAGTGTGGTTTTTGACTCTGTGTCACTAGGTTCCTTAGTGAAAAGTTTCTTACATGTTTAGATGTAATACCTATTTGGGTACTATTAAGAACCTTTCTGGAACAGCCTGCCCATGTGAGAATTCATTTTCCCTGTCCACCCAGGAAAGGCTTCAGTAATGGTGCGGTGTCGGGAAGAGGCACAGGCGGAGGGAAGCAAGCAGCACCATCGTGCACAAGCCAACTCCCATCAGTGACGTAGCAAGCGTTTACCGTCATCAGTCCCGTCGTCCAAAAGCTGATGTTCTGTTCTTCTTCCTCCTAGGAAAAGCTCTGTCTGCCTCATCACATCCTTGAAGAGAAAGGCCTAGTCAAAGTGGGCATGACTGTTCAAGCACTGTTGGACATCGCCGTCACAAAAGCTCTGTTCACATGAGACCAAGCCCTTTCCTCTGGGTGGGCTCAGACTCTTCCCAGAGCAGGGACTCTGAACTCTGCTCCTGGCACCTGTATCTGCTCCCCAACTCACCTCCCTGCCAGGTTCCTGAGGAGCTGCATTGACATGGTTTCTGCCTAAGGGAGGATTCAGGACCTTTTAGAGTTGGCCTGCAGGTTTCAGGTTGGACAGGTGTTCCCTGAGAGAGGCTAAGGGAGCTGGCGGAGAACTGAGTAGCACATCATTGCCTTTCAATCCCCTTCATCCCTTCCACACTCACCAACTGCCATTACCAAATACCAAGCACAACCGTTTCACAGTGAGTCGCGTCTGTTTTCTCAAAACCAAACTCCTTGCAGAACCAGTAGGGGGAGGGGATGCAATCAGGTTTATTTTTGCCACCAAAATTTTTCAAGATGTTTCTTGAGACCATTGCCTTTCTGAAAAACTATTTTCAACATACAAAAAATATTTATATAAATATTATTTATTAGCGAGTCGTTATTCATCCTTTGGATGCAAATTGTAAATTAGGAAACTATTTTATTACTGCTTTTTTGTGGTTAAACAATTTATTTTAATATTATAAATACTGAGTTATTTTTGAGCCTCTTTGGCATGTAGGAGTTCCGGGTCTCAATTCTGTGGTGTATACGATTCAGGAAAGAAAAAGTAAGCAAGAAACACGTGCTTCTGTGACAGACAGAGAGCTGTTTTCTGGGAGGTGTTATCCACCTTTTGGTTTGTGGAACATCGTTCATATTTATATTTCTGCATTCCATCCAGTTTCCTACATTCCAGCAGCCCTCTTGTCCCCAATATAATAAACTGACTGAAATCAAGAGAGCACCCCAAAGTTACTTGTAAATAGTTATTGTGGAAAAAAAAAAGACATATTAAACTTGAAGATAAAATGTGAAGTTTTTTTTTTTTTTGGATTCATGTTTCTTTTGCTATGCACAAAACATTCACATTTTAACACAGAAAAGTGGGAAGTGTTCACATATGTCTTGAAGTATAATTTTTGCACTGTACTTTGTGTAATTGAGGAGCATCTAGCACCAAAGGTAGATGTTGAAGAAATGGATGAGAAAACGAGCTGGTTGAAGTTGACCCTCAAGCTACAAGGACTGTAAGAGCTCAAGTCAGGAAACCAGCATGACTTACAACCTCCAGCGTTCAAAGAGGGAGAGATGCCAAAATGTAGACATGCTTATTTTTATTGTAATCGAGCTGGTGCTTTTTCAAGAGTCCAGACTTGGAAGGTTCATGGTGTCTGGTAGGAAACTGGGAAGTGGGCAGCTACATGCACAACGAAGCAGACTGAGAAAGGGTTAAGTAAGTGGAGTGTGTGAGCAGCCAGTGGGGAGCAGGGGCAAGCACATTAGGACTCCTGAGGAGCCAGCCCAAGAAAGGAGCACACCCTATCCTGTCAGTGGGCGAGCTTCCTTCAAGGAAGGCTTCATAGGACTATGCAGGGGCAGTCAACACCCACACACTCACCCTGCAGGTGTGGACAGATACCCTAATCGTTCATCTGTCAAAAGCTCATGGACGCTGACTACACTTTGACCCCTGTACAAAGCTATTAGCAGTTTCTAGAGTATCAGTAGCCATGATGGGGGACTAACAAAGTGGATACAAAAGACTGCAGGAGGGATGAGTGTGGTCAACACAGACCGACGCTGCCTCAGGGCATGGTGGACGGGGTCTGAGTATGGGAATTTAGATCGGCAGCTATGATACTTCCTATCGTATGTACTGTGCACTTTAACATAAATATATTTGAATATTTTTCTGTACTGCACAAATGCCTGTTTTGTCAAATGGCGTAGCAATGTAAAGATGAGAGGATTTTTAACAGAGTATATTCAACTGAAGCAGAGGTCAGAGGTTATCTACACAAGGATTTAGAATGATGTTCTAGAATGTTGTACCTTCAGGGCATTGCACCCCAGAGTCCTGAAATATTTTTACATATATCTTTGACAACATGAAACTCAGTAACCATTATTTTTGGATATTTTTTTCAAAATTAAAATATTTCTTTTGATATTAATTTTCAGTATTTTCATGAAATTGGCTGTATCATACAAACGGCTTCAATATTTTGTAAAATGTTTTTTTATGCAGACTTATATAGATAAGATGTCTTCAAGATCCTTGTACACTATGTTCATATGTGCAATGAAATGTGCATGGCTGGCTGATAGTATGGTAAGTAGACAATGTGTATAGTACAAACCCTTTTATTATTTAACAGCCATTAAAATTTTAAACTTGTACCAACCAACTTTGGATTGACTTATCAGTCTGATGCTAATGTTGACTCATCTCACACACACACACACACACACACATACAGGGTGCCGAAATAGATCATAGCAATCATATATTGTGAATATACATCAATACAACTATGTATATAATGCTTATATATGTACAAGTTCTATTGTAACTTCTATTTCAATAGTTACTGTTAGAATCTTACTAAATTAATGTAAAATTAAAATTCATCATATATATGAAAAATAAGGTTCAGTACTGACTATAGTTCTAGGAGGTCTTTGAATGGCTGCTAGGTTTAGGATAAAATGGCCTGGGGTAGGGAGATACATACGTAATACCCTCCCTTTAAAATAATACATTTTCACCCTAAACTTGTGCCACGAAAAGGAAAAGAAAATTTGCTAAGATAAGGTTGGGGGTGAGTCTTCCCTCAAGTCATGGCCCCAGAGGCATCTCGAAGATGTCTTAGTTTCTTGGCCTAAATTGTAAAAATCACAGGACTGTCTCCTCTCACCTCGGCTTCTTCAGCAACTGAAGTCTGGATGACAGCTCTTCTGGGCCAGTGTTCTCCCCACACATCCACCCTTCCTTTGGTGAGAGCAGCTACTATGCGAATACAAGTGAAGGCTGTGGGCTTAGCTCTGCTGGCAGAGTGCTTACCTAGCACACAGGAAGCCCTGGCTTCACTCTCCTGTACTACATACAAAACTGGATGTGATGGTGCACACATGCAGTCCAGAACTCCAGACATGAGAGTAGGAGGATCTGAAGTTCTCACGTAGTGGTTTTTGAGATCTCATCTCAGAAGCAAAAATACATGCAAGTGGAAAAATATATGCAAGTGGAGGCAGAAACTCCAAGTGTAACACACAGACCCAAGTCCTCTGTCCTGAGCAAGGTACACAGGATCCCTGCTCAAGATCCGCATCTACCTGGGCTAGAACAACCATGGCAGTGGCGTGATTTGACACTGCTGTCATCTTCGCTCCTGCCCATCGTCAGAGCTGTCCTGTGCATTACAGAAGGCCAGTGCTTCGAGCAAATGGGAAGTCACTAGCTTAATTGGTGAGCCTTAGGCTTATGAGAAACCCTGTCTCAGAAAACAAAGTAGACAGCTCCTGAGGAATGATGCTGAGGTTGACTGCTGACCTCCACATGTGTATACACATGTATAGCAAACCACACATGCACAGCCCACATAAAACTGTCTGCCTACACACACTTTCCTGTTTCCCACCATGGGGCAATGTGACCTGAAGGCCCAGCCCATTACAGCACGGCAATATAACTCTAACCTCAGGACCATGATTCCTTTTTCTGGTCACTGAAAACAGAAGACATAAAACCTAGAGCATCCCCAGGGTATGGAATCAGCGAGGGTGGGGGGGGGGGGGAGGGAGAAAGGAAGAGGGAGGATGGTAGGTGCAGTGAGGAGGGAGGCACGCAGCACAAATCTTACACTTGTGAGGCAGAGCTATGTTGGGTTCAAGCTTCCCAGAGGACATGCTGTTGGAATCAGTGTGCTACCCTGCTGTCACTTCTAATGAATGATGTAAATGAATGAGAGAAGCAGAGTCTCCTGTGGGTGGGGTCACAGTCACCAAGAAAGAAAGAGACCAAGTCAGATTCGAGACTGGCCATCAGCCTGTGTCCTCACTGTGCAGAAGTCTTTTCCAGCAGTGCTGACCAAGTGGCAGCTTTTGTTGTCAAAAATCAAGTCTGTCTTGAGGGTCCTCAACAACATGTCATGAGAAGAAAGGAGGGGAAGACTGGCTGATGTGAGTAATATTCAAATGATGAATGGCAGAGATGAAACCAAGCTTAAAAGTGGATTTTTTTCACAAAAGCTACAGAAGATTCCTTATAGCTCCTGCCCTGGCTTCCGTGTATGATGGATTGTAACCTATAAGATGAAATATCCTCTTTCTTTCCCAAATTGATTTTGGCAGTGCTTTATCACAGTAATGGAAGGTACCTAGTGGTCAAAACTCCTTCCTGCTGTCTTCATTGTTGCACATCCCCCCTCCCCCACCCCGCCCTCACCTCTGCCAGTGTCTTCTTATTGCTGGCTTATGGGTAATATGCCCTTTTCACCCAAAGTCCTGATTCTTCAGATTATTTGGAAGTTAGCCTCTAAAAAGGAAAGGTAAAGAAAAGAGAAGGAAGGAAGGAAAGGAAGGAAGGAAGGAAGGAAGGAAGGAAGGAAGGAAGGAAGGAAGGAAAAGAAAGACCTGGCACTTTGCATTTTAATGAAGTGCTTTTGATTTTAGAATTCTACAACAACTATCTATTCCACGGGTATATCCCCTCTGTACCTAAGTATAAGTTTACCTTGGACAGGAAGGGATCTGACACTAGTATTTAGAACAGTTTGTGTTAGTTGAATATGTCTATAAATTCTGTAAAATCTTGTCCAGGACCAGGGATATGGCTCAGTCTCAGACAAAAGTCATTCTTGCTGTGAAACCTACATTTAATCCCTGGAACCTACATATTAGATAGAACTGTCTCCCAAAACCTATCCTTCGACCTCCACATATGGGCTGTGGCATGCATGTTCACCCCCAACCACCAAAATAAATCAAATGTAAAAAATAAAAATTCTTTCCCATGTATGACACTTGATTGCCTATACACACAGATATCTTAAGATAAAGATAGACTTTATCAGACTGGAGTGGTGACTCAGCACTTAAGAGCCTTGCTCTTGTAGAGAAAGTAGGTTTGAGTCCAGCACCTGCTAGTGGCTCACAACCCTCCTTAGTTCCAGTTCCAGAGTATCCAATGCCCTCTTCTGACCTCCAAATGTACCAGGAACACATGTGGTAAATATCATATACAAATTATATATAAATAAAAATAAATATATATATATATATAATATATATTATATTATATATTATATATATATATATATATCAAAATATATATACAAATATTTAGTTGTAGAATATGATTATATTCATTGTAAAATTTTATAAGAAAATTTAAAACTCATTTGCATCTTCAAAATCCAGTGATGTCACTCAAGTTACCCTTTGCAGCCTAACGTGTCGCGCCACTTCTCAGGGTGTTGAGGTACATGACTGAATCAATGAACAAAGTTGCCTCTTGAAATTTAGCCCAAGTAAAAGTCCTCTGCAGTAACATCAGGATTTTTAGTTCTTCATGCAGTAGTATCTGTATGGTCTCTGCAGAGTAACCACTCAGTATACTATTAATGTTAAGCTTCCTTGAAAAATAACATGTGTGGGTAAAATATATTAATTTTGTGTATGCCTTGGTAATTCTTTGAACTGTCCTCTTACCCTCTGCTCCAGCTCCCACTCTGCTGGGTTCATTATTAATGTAGAATATCTCATGGCGTCCTTATTGCTTGCATCCAATCCATCTCCATTGGACTTCTGTGACTGTGCTGCTGTGACTATTCTCATATGGACTTCGAGTAGACTTGTTATATGGGGAAAGGATGTTATCCAGTCTTAGCTGATACCATCCTGTCCCCCTCAGCAATGACAGTGGAGGTCACACTTGCCTCATCAAATGAGCATTTCTGATGTCTTCACCGCAGCCACTCAGGAGGGTGTGTGGTGGCACTCAATGGGGTCATTGTTGCATTTCCTGCTTAATGAAGCACATTTTTGTGATGTAGGCGTTTTCATTTTTTGCCTATTATAATAAACTTGTGTGAATCTTGTATCCTAGATACTGTATCCTACCTAGATAGGCTTTGTCAGACAAGCCTATTGCAAAAATCCCATCTCCTTTGTGGTTTGGCTTTTTATTTTTGAATTGGGGTTGAACCTAGGGCCTCAGGAATGCCGGGCAGCACTTTACCACCGGCTTCCTCCACGGCACTTGCACATTTTGTTTGGCTTCTTCTTCCTCCTTTTCCTTCCTTCCTTCCTTCCTCTCCTTCCTTCTTCCTTCTCTTTCTTTCTTTTCTCTTTCTTTCTTTCCTTCTTTATTTTTGTTTTTTTTTCTCTCTTCCTTTTTCTTTCTTCCCCTCCCTTTCCTTTCTTCCTCCCGCTTCTTATTCATTCTTCCTCTTCTACTTCTTTCTTCTCTTCTTCCTCCTCCTTCAACTTCTTTCTTCTTTCCTTCTCTCTTTTTCTTTCCTCCTTTCCTTCCCTCCTCCTCTCTTCCTTCTCCCTCCCTTTTTTCTTTCTTTTTTCTGAGTCAGGGTCTTGCTAGTTTGCCCAGGCATGCCTTACACTCTCTAGTCAATATCATCCCCTCTCCTCAGTAGCTGATAGCTGGTACCTGGGATTAGAAACCTGCATCAAGTCTGGCTCCTTGACTTTGTCTTAAATGATTACATCATTTGGCCCACCCTTGCACCTTCTCAAATTCATAGCCTCTTTTTCTTTATTGTTGCTGCATATAGATATATGGATAAATATTAAGTAGCACCTGTTGACTCTGTTTAGTGTTGCTTGCTATGTAATAATGTTTTTTTACCAATGGCTACTTGAAGAAAACGGATTCTTGCTTTCTTGTAGTCATTGATTGCTTGTAGTTCTTCATCTAGAGGTGGGAACCTGAGATTTCTCCCATCTGCTTCGGGATGTCAACTGGTGTTGTCATTCTTCAGGTCTTGTTTAGGCAGACCTAGGCTGCTGGAGCCCCATGAGTGAAGCTTCTCTGTCATATCTAAAAGACATAGTCTAGCACTGACTCCTGCTTCTTAGATGAGGTGAGTTTTATTCAACATCACACAGACATCTATGAAATTCACTGCCTTTTTCTTTTTAACCCAGTTCTGTTGCATGGCTTTTAGATCATGCCAAGTTAGTATTATGAGATCATTTTTAGCTGTTGCTTACGGTAAATTCATTTAGATGGATTCTTTAGGAAGTTTGAGAGGGGTGGGGCAAGAAATTCTCTAATAGGGTGTGGCATAAATAAATAATTCTGTTCCTGCAGGTTAGGATTTACCATACATAAAAGCAATGGCATGATGGCTTCCTGTATGTCTGTAATGGCCACTTGTGCTGTAATTGGCCTCTGTCTTTGCTAGTTATAGATAGCGATTATTTAACATTTCTGTTTTGCACAGGCCCTGCCAATATCAAATCAAAGAGCCTATTTCCTAACGACATGCTGACTCGACTAGGTTAGTTCCTGTTGTTCAGTGTCATCACTCAGATTGTGAGATACTAAGTTCCTGACTTGATTTTAAGGAGAGGAAAATCTGGTGGCCCCTCAGTAACCAGAAGGCGTCAGAGACAAAAACTATGATGGCTGGAGTTGGTGTTATGGCCAGACCTCTCTTGTCACCTTCCATTCCTTACAGTTGCCCAGTGCATGTCTGGATTGCTTAACCAACTCTACAATCACAGAAGCCAATTCACTTATACAAGAGTTTGTAGCTAGGTGGTGGTGGTGACACAGATCTTTAATTCTGCAGCAGCAGCAAAGGCCGCAGAAGAGGAGAGGCAAGAGGCAGAGAGGCAGAGGCAGAGGCAGAAGCGAGAGGCAAGAGGCAGAGCGCATAGATCTGTGAGTTTGAGGCCAGTCTAGTCTACAGAGTGAGTTCAAGGACTGTTAGGAGTAAATATTGGTGGCACCCAATCTGGTTTGTAGTTATAGGCCACTATCTTCTGGACTAGGCAAGGCCTGAGGCCACGAGCTCATCACTGCCTCGGCTCAGGCCACCCGCTCAGGAGGCCAGAGACACTGGCCTTGCCATCCACAAGATGTGAGAGATGGCTCTGCCAATCTTCCACGCTGTCTCCACAAGGCTCGGCTGTGTCCAGACCATCCCGCCATCCACATGGTACCCAGTAGAAATGAGACTCTAAAAGATTATCCAATAGCTTTATATATTTGGTAATGCTCAATAACACGATGCCACACAATTAAAAGTGTTAACCAATTAACTAACCTAGATAGTAAGTTGTTACCCAGGACTGCCCCATCGATGGCTCCTACATCTCTCTCCCTAGCTCCTCCTCTTCCTCTCCTCACTCCGCCTACCTCTCATACAGCCCAATCGCTGAGCTTATACAAATGTAGTGGGATGGTATCCCGCTACAAAGGACAGCCAGGGCTACACAGGGAAAAACCCTGTCTCAAAGGGGAAAAAAGTGGGGGCTATGGTTAGTGTTACATAGTTCATTTCACTAGATGAGGGACTCATGGATTAAATGGTTTTATCAGAGTCACACAAGATTGGAATTATTTTGTGTGTAGTTCATTTTAGAGTTCAATACTCTAATATTAAGTTGTAGTAACTTCTAGTGTATTTACACTTGTATCTAATGGGGTTAAATGCCACAGGTTGACAGGCTCTAGAATCATCTAGAGACAAGCCTCCAGGTACCTGTGAAGGATAATATAGATTAGATTAGTAGAGGAGGGAAGACCCACCATTATTATGGGTGGACCACATTGTCTGAGGTCCTGGACAGAATCCAAGGTAGAAGGCAAGATGAGAACTAGTAATCTCTCTCTGCTTCTTGACTGTGGACTGCCTAGCTGCCCCTCAGGCTCCCCTGCCATGATGCCCTCACCATCACATACCCTTGTGTCAGTGAGCTAAATTAAATCCTCTGCCTTGAGTTCCCTTTTTTCATAGTATTTTACTCACAGCAACAGAAGCTAATACATGTAAATGGCCCATTTCCTGAGTTGAAAAGCATCATGTACCTTCTTTGACCATCACTTACTGTGCACGCTTGGCTAAGTGTGCATATGTAACCTATGTTGCTTAGGTTTTGTCAAGTTGAAAAAAGCCAGAGTCATCTGGGAAGAGGGAACCCGAACTGAGAAAAATGGACTCGGACTGGTCCATATGCAAGTCTGTGAGGCATTCTTTTGATTGAGGTGGGAGAGCCTGGCCCACAAGGGCAGGTGGTCCAGGGTTGTATAAGGCTGACCAAGTCATAGACTGTATTCCTCCATGGTCTCTACTTCAGTTACTTTCTTAATTCAGATCCTGCCTTCCCTTCATGATGACTACAACTGAAAGCTGAAAGCAACCCTTTCTTCCCCAAGTTGCTTTTGGTCATGGTGTTTGTAATAGCATACATCTATTTAAGAAAGAAAAATACCTAAAACTGGGGCTAGGAGATAGCTGCTAGTAAAGAACTTATCTCACAAGCATGAAGATGTGAGCGTAAAACTCAGTTCTCATTTTAAAATTCCCAGTGTAGTGGTGGGTAGATGATTCCAAAACTGAAGACACAAAGCTGGAGGACCCTAGAGAGGCTAGCCTCTTAGTGAGCTCCAGACCAATGAGAGATTCTGTCTGGAAGGAGATGGGCAGCACAGCTGAGATCATGTCTGAGGTGGTCTTTGGGCATTCACAAACATGCACATGTTGCGTGCACACACACACATTCACACACAGTTGACAAACACACAAATTTGAAAACATAACATTCATCAAAAAAAAAAAAATCCTAAATTTGCTATGACAAAGAACTTGGGGAGTATTTATAGCTACAGAATTTAGCTGTAAGGACATTTTCTTGATTGATATGGGAGGATCTAGCCTACTATGGCAGTGCCCTGGGCATGTAGTCCTGGGTACTCTAAGCCACAGAGAGTAAACCAGTAAGAAGCACTCACTTCTCTAGTACCAGCCCTGACTTCTCTCAGTGATTGCCTGAGTGTCAGACGAAATAAATCCTTTTATCCTCATGTTGCTTTTGGTCATGGTGTTTTACTCTAAAACACAAGGAAACCCAAAATAGGACACAATCTTTGTGTTAACAGAAAAACTAAGGCAATCAGCCTTCATATCATGTTTCAATTACAGAGAGCAATGACTTTTCTCTGTGAGCTCACCAAGTTAAACTTTTCCATGTAACTAAGATAAAGTATCTGTTTATAGTAGCATACTATATAAGGAGATAGTTTATCTCCTTAAGTTATTTCAGATTGGGTCTTATTATATAATCTTGAAAGTCTCAACAAACCCACAAACAATACTTACAAATGCATTCAGCTCAACAGGGAAGAAAAAACTGGACTGGAGCTGAGGGAGTCTGCCACAGACAGCTGTGGAGTGGTGTGCATTTACTCAAGTCTTCTGTGCCCAATTCCCTGTCCTCTTAAATGATTGGCTATCAACATGCCTTCTAAAAATCAGATCTTTGATAGATAGGAGAAAAGTACAAAGTAAGAAGAATTCCCTTTAAGTCCTCGGACATACACTACCAAGAGAACCTAGTCAGTCTATGGCTTGAGACTATTTAACAGGGATTTCCAAATGATTCAGAAAACTATCAAGCATTAAACTCCTATGTGAATAGTGGTAAAACAACTATTTAAACCAGAAAGCTAGGTATATTTTTTCAGAAAAGTGATTCAGCTGCAAGAACATGTTCTTTTGAGAGGAAATCCAAAATCTTTTAGTCAGCAATCTGTTGATTCCAACTTTGAGCATCCTGGTGAGATTCTCTCGTCTGAAGCTGTTCATGCATTCAGGTACTTTGCATGATGCCTGATGTGGTCACTGATGAAGGTCGCGATGAAGTAGTAGCTATGATCATAACCCTAGAAGACAAAATGAGACACTGACCCACCGTTCAGAAACTCCAGTATTAAACTCTCTCTTATGATTCCCTTGACCTCTCCTGTCATTTAAGTGTAAGTGTACACAGTCAAGTATTTTACGTATGGTTTAATCAAAATCAAAGTTGTCATCTTTGTACTTGACTTAAAAAGCAGCAAAAATATGAAGAGAAATCAAGTATTCTGCATAACCTTGTTTCTAAATGTTGCCATTAATGTACAAAGAGAGGCAATAATACACTAGTTAAATGTGCAAAGGAGACACATGGCCATACTGACAAGAAGTAGAATCAGTTTTAGAAACATGGGCTAGACATGCTAATTCTTAGGTGCAGCATAAAAAATAAAGCAACTACTAAAAGACAAAGGAAGCGCACACAAACAATATGGAGAAAGACATTAAAGGCTTTAATGCTGTTTGGTAAGTCAATTGTAGCATCACACATCAAAGTTAGGAATTCTGTCTCTGGTCTGGGGAGATAGCTCAGTTGGCAACGTGCTTTGCAATCATGAGGACCTGCGTTCAATCCCTAGAACCACAAGGGGGTGGAAAAAGCCCGTGTGTGGTGGCTGCACTGTAATTCTAGTGTGAGGAGGTGCATCCTTGGAGCTTGCTGGCCGCCATAGTAGCTTATCTGGCTTCCCAGGACAGTGAGAGATCCTATCTTTTTTTTTTAATAGTGAGAGTATCTGAGGAGTGACACCTGAAGGTCATTGTTGGCCTTTACATGCACATGCAGTCCCCCTGCCCCAGAGAGAAAAAAAAAAAAAAAAAAGGAAAAAAGTCTCCTACCCATATTCTATCTTTGAGACAAAGGAATAATTCATTAAACCCTCCATCAAATGGGGCAAGCAGAAGGAAAATGTGATGTGCCAAGCAGCTGAGTTAGAGCTGAATCTACCCCAGCAACAAAAACCAGTTGATTAGAGGGGATGGAGATGCAATCCACCCTAGATTCAACAGGAAATCACTTCGGTGTCGACAACTCCCAGTAACCTAATAAAACCTTGTCTTCATGTGCAGAAGAGCATCAGACAGGAGGGTCTTCATGGTCAAGACCATACCCTGAAATTACTTGGTTTCCACCTCTCACAGGTTAGTTATGTCTGCTGCCTGCCACAGAGTTTTAAAACTACAAGAAGGAGTTTTAAAAGTATCAACCAAAGGACAAGAGAACACACTGAGCAACTGCTGTTCTGCTGAAGGTAGACAACTGGAGCTAAGGTGTCACCCGTGACAGGGTTCAGTTCTAGTGTCAGTCTTATTGAGTAAGTTCTTTCTGCTACACTCTTGAAGTAATTAGTCAGTTTGGTTTGCTAAGCAGCTTGTGCAATCACCTATATTTAGTGACATTTAAAGGCCTTTTCCCCTCTCCTGCAAACTTTAAATGGGAAACCTAGGAAGGGCTGGCTGTAGGAATGTACACACACTCAGTCCTCAGTCAGCTCTTAGAAGGGAAGCAGTGTAGTTCCACTACACTATGGATACCTACACCAAAAGGCAGTGCTTTCCTACAGATTTCCTACATCCAATTGGAAAAGCTCAGGTTGAGTTAATGAAGAAGACAGTTGAAAGCCCTCCATTTGCTTATTTAACAGTCAGAGTCTAGGTGCTAGGAAATGGCCTTACACAGAGAGGGAGAGAGATGGGTCAAGGGCTAAACAGTCCCAGGATCTTCAGAAACGGCCCAAAGGGGCTAGCCTTCCCGTTTCTCTTTCCAAGAAAGAAATACTGTCTCTGGATGTTTCCTCAGTATTAGGCCATGAACATTTCTCCTTAGTTTGTAACTTCAGTAACTAAAAACAAGTCAGCTGATGCCCTACTTTTTCATAATCAGAGTCTCTACATACTGTCTACATAGTGCTTTTTAAAAATCCAATTTAGGTATATGCCCAGGAGTGGTAAAGCTGGGTCCTCAGAGGACACATGCTCCAGTATTTTCATAGCAGCCTTATTTATAACAGCCAGAAGCTGGAAAGAACCCAGATGTCCTTCAACAGAGGAATGAATACAGAAAATGTGGTACATTTACACAATGGAGTACTACTCAGCTATTAAAAACAATAAATTCATGAAATTCTTAGGTAAATGGATAGAACCAGAAAATATCATCCTGAGTGAGGTAACCCAATCACAAAAGAACACACATGGTATGCACTCACTGATAAGTGGATATTAGCCCAGAAGCTCATAATACCTAAGATACAACTTACAGACCACATGAAGCTCAAGAAGAAGGAAGACCAAAGTGTGGGTGCTTTGGTCCTTCTTAGAAGGAGTAACGAAATACTCATGGGAAGGAGTAACAAAATACCAGCTTCCCCTTAGGCGAGTTCTTACTCATCCCTTCAGCACACTGCCTAGACAAGGCTAGAATGATGACAGGACAAAAGCTGTGGTCGTGATCTTGTGTAACAGTCCTGGTATTCAATGTGGAGCAGAGACTGGAGAAGGGGCTGTCTGGAGACTGCCCTACCTGGGGTCCAGCACATGTGTAGTTACCATAAGCAGGCATGACTGTGGATGCCAAGAAGTGCATGCTGACTGGAGCCTGATATACCTATCTCCTGAGAGGCTGTGCCAGAGGTGGAGGCTCTCAGCTAACCAATGAACTGATTATGGGGTCCCCAATGGGGGAGGTAGAGAGAAGACTAAAGGGGCTGAAGGGGCTTGTGGCCCCATTGGAAGAGCGACAATACCAACTGACCAGAGCTCCCAGGGTCTAAACTGCCAGCCTGGGAACATGCTTGGGGGGACCCATGGCTCCAGCTGTATATGTAGTGGAGGATGGCCTTGTCAGGCATTCCTTGGTCCCATGAAGGCTGAGTGCACCAGTGTGGGGGAATCCGAGGGTGGGGAGGGGGGAGTGGGTAGATGGGTGGGGGCACATCCTGATAGAAACAGCAGGAGGGGGGATGGGATAAGGGGCTTCTGGGGGCAGGGAATGGGGAAAGAGGATAACATCTGAAATGTAAATAAATAAAATATCCAATAAAAAAAAAGAACTGAAAAAGTAGCTGTTGCTTGCAATTATTTCTGAACACAGACAGCCCTTCAATACCCTTAGAGAACCTTTCTCATTCACCAGTTGCATGTACTCATGAGACTTAGTAAATATTTCTTAACTATAATAAGGAACAATCTGGCTTACGCTTATAGATTGAACAAAAATGTTATCATATTGTGGAGACTCCTACTAGCATATTTACTTTTTCCATTTTACTTCTTTTACTTAGTAAAAAAATAATAAACTCTGAGATTCCTGGAAAAAAATCCAATTTAGATGCCACAGAGCCCCAGATTAAACCTCTATGAAATAAATAAATATCCTCATAAACTAATACTTTCTGGTCGAGCAATCTTTTTTGACAACTGACAAAGCACAAACAAGAGCTGAGAACACCCAACGTGACAGACATACAGTGAAGGTGGGTGAAGCTGGACAGGGCCGCAGTCATTTTTGTTTCTTTTTATATAAAACCTGTTTGTTTGTTTGTTTTTTCAAAACTATTTCATAAGAAGATAGTTATGTTTATAATCAATGTTAAGCCAGTGATTAAAAAAAAATAGCAAAAATCGTATCAAGAGAATCAAACCAAAAACACTAACCAACAGACCAGCTCTCAGACCCGAGGGACTCTAAGGTCAAGAAGCTGAGCAGCTGTCTGCGAGTGGCCCCTCTGCAGCCCCCACTCAGCAGTGACCACTCCGCTGATCCAATTACAGCTCACAGAATGAAGGCTGCTTCCGACTGTGCAATTACTCGTCCTGCCTTTGCTGAGAGGAAAATGAACCAACACATTGTGCCTCACTTCAAGATTGTGATTGGTGATTTTAATAAGTTCCTGTGCTCGTAGAAGAATTTACTATTCTGTCTTGGCTCCTCCCAAGAGAGCTAAACTCATTTCATTGCTTGGCGTACAGACAGGCATTTCAGAAATTAACACACTGAATGTTTTTTTCCTCACTAACCACGTCATCCATGTTCTAACTCTAGGCTATTGTTTAACAAACTCCAGATATTTTCAGACGTTTCTGGGGCAGAGCTTTGTCTATAGAAAAATCAGAATTTCCTGGCACAGCCTCAGGGGAAGCACACAGAGCATCTAACATGCTAATGTAGTTAAGGTTATCTGAACAAAATTATAAGATTATAGCTTACAGCTATAGGCGATGCACTTAAACACAGTGCCAAACTTATGACCAAACTGGAATTGGGGTTTCTCAGATTAGCTATTGAATCAAATGTAACTGTGATGAGAAATGATGAAATAAATCTAAAAAATGCTATTACTTAAGAATGGAATACACACAGACACGGACCTAATATATGCGGATATTTGTGTCCATGCATATATATACACATACATATACATATTTATATGTGTATATGTATATACACACACACACATGCACACAAATACACACACATGCATACATATGTACATTTTTATGTATTCCACATGATCTAATTACCCTGGTAAACATGGAGTTACTAATCCTGTGTAAAACTATAGAGGGAGCATGCTACACCTAGCTTCCCCTCGGGCGAGTTCTTACTCATTCTTCAGCACACTGTCTAGACAAGGCTAGAATGATGACAGGATGAAAGCTGTGGTCGTGATCTTGTCTAACAGTCCTGGTTCTACCACACAGTATGACGGCAGGGAAGACATTTACAAGTACTCTCTAAGGATGGACATATATATAAACAGAGGTGCAGGAAGGGTATGACCTCATTTGCTAGAATGAAGACTGCAGATGAGCTAATGCTATGAACACAGTGTCAGCTGCAGTGGAAACACACAGAACACTGGCCAGATTAGCTTCACCACAGTCAGATTTTAGGGAGACATGTCTGACACATTACTTTTAAGCTTTAACAAGTATGTTTTTATAAATCATGATCAATATGGTTTTCAGTGTTCATTTTTCACCTTAAAATGGACAATTTATTTATAATATGTTCTGAACCTTACAAATAGCTTTTTTTAAAAAAAATTAAAATTTCTAAAACTAGAGTAGGGCAAGAAGGTGAATTGTGGACAGTCAAGATAAGTCTACAAGCCAACTGTGACTCCCTCTTACGGTACAGGACTACAGGCAGCACACTGGCAAGGGAAGCAAGAGAAGCTGTGAGACTAGGCATTGTTCAGTCTCTAAGGCACAGTGTGTACAGGAACCTAACACGGGAGTGGGGCGCCATGCTGTAGAGCAGCAGTGGTGAATCTGTAAGGGAAGACACCCAGTGATGAGGGAGCCAAAGCACCCTCACTCAGGTCTTGAACTCGCTGTTCTGTGCAGCCTGGTGATGGCAAAACTGTTCCCATTTCTCACTTCAAAAGCGGTCTTACTTAGATCAAATCTGACCTTAGGTCTCTCGAACTTCACTTCAGGTACCTTAATGGAATTAAAACCTCTTACTGCCAGTATTACCCTATATTTTAAAGTATCTACAATAAAGTTAAGAGAATTGTACATAATCTTACTTTGTAAAAGTGCTGCTATTTAGATCAAGCTACGGTTTCCTAATACTTGCCTCTTGTAGCCTAAAAACAACAGGGATTTTCTTTTCTGTGCAGGCAGCTATGAAGTTATCAGGGAGTAACTGCCCATTCGAAAGAAACTCGTCATCTTTTCCTTGATCAATTAAGATGTCAATCTGGGAACCCGAGTAGGACTTCACGAGACATGTTGCATCATATGCCTGTAAAATGAAGAAACAATGAAAACTTATAAGTGTCCAGAGCGATATTTTCCAAGATAGACTGTACGAGAACCAAAATTAAACTAAAAACTATTTTAATTTTTACTCTAAGTTAGTCAGACATCCAATTTATTTATTTTTGATTAATTTAGAAGTAATGGTAACTTAGAAATGTAAAAGCAATCACCAGCAGAGAAAGCAGTTTCAGGAAACTTCCAAGATACGTTACCACTACAAACCAAAGTGACTATTATACAGTTCTTCCTGTGTTCTAGAACCATCTCAACAATCTCAACACCACTACAAACCAAAGTGACTATTATACAGTTGTCCCTGTGTTCTAGAACCCTCTCAACAATCTCAACACCTGCAATGCTTAAGTAACATATAAAACAGTGACGCTTGCCTACAGCACACACACATCCTCCTGAGTACTTTAAATCACCTTACATTATCCTGGTTCTGCTACAGTGTTAAGGTGAGGTAGCAGAGAACAAAGACGATGGGAAAAGGTCTGAACATGTTAATGACAAATGTAACTAAAACCAAGTTTCTTTTGGCTTAATCTACAGATGTAGAACCATAAGCACAGAGGAGTAACTATATAATAGTCAACATATAGAATTATAATGTGTGTGTGTGTATAACAAACCTGAAAACTTAAGAATGAGTACAGAAACAGTGGTCCAGCACCTACCTTCCATTTACTTTCATCTGGTCCCAAGTATCCATTAAAAGCTTTTTTGCCCCAAGGACAGAGCACAGGGTTGCAAATTGGAGCAAATGCTGACACAGACTTCAGAGACAAAAGGAAATTTAAAAGCAAGTTATATTTTGTTAAATCAAATACGGATGTTTGCAACTTGCAACATCCGACTTAACACAAAAACCCCGCAACTGTGGCCTCTTCATACTATAGCTTTGTATAACTATTTAATGCAAGTATGCCTTAAACAAAAGTTAGTGTTCAGAGCTTCTACTCTTTAAGCTGGTACCTTTCCTTAGTGGACCTGTCATTAAAAGGCATTTCTCGTAAGCAGGACCACAGAAGCAAGGTCTGCCTCACTATGCTGGCATTTCCACCATAGCTTTCTTTTCTGACAACGCTGGTTCTCAGTGGGCCAATAGGGCATCTCTTAGCTTTAGAATTCTCACTGTGTATAATTCACAATGCTATTCCTATTTTTAAAAGACAAAAGAAAAAAAAACAAAATAAAAAACTCCTACGTTCACCTTTCGCTTTTAGACCATAAATTCACTGACTCACAGTATGAAAACTGGAAAACTGAATCTTATGTTCTAGCACTGTGCTGTGGAACTGCTCTGAGCAACATGTGTGCATCTCAGCAGCATGGCTGACATGACTGCCGTCCTTGCAAAGGGACGGAAACAGATGAAACTGCCTGTTGATACTCAACAGCCTGGGTTGAAAACATGCATCCCTACTTTTAAGCACACTTCATTTCAGGTTTTTAATCTTGGCTCATTAAAAGAAGAAAAACCCTACAAAGCCTTAAAGTGTGGTGTGTGTTTGTGGGGGGGAGTATGGGGGGATGCTGAGAGATATTTTTTAACCAAACTGCATTTCAGCTTTCATTCAGAGCACTAAGAACATAAAATTCTTAAAATATGAGTGTTCTCCACTATAGCCAATCAAATTCAGCATTACAAAGACGTTTCTTGTGAAAAAAAAAATGACATAAATGAAATACAGATAGTGTCACATAATAACTCTAACCATCTAATCAAGACTAGTAATCATGAGGAAAAACCATGTTCAAAAGTGTAGTCTGAAAGAGCAATGAAAACATAAGCTATATGTTCTCGTACTTCTATCAGCCAGCAAGAGCCATTTGATGGAATTCTTATGCTTATAATCTTACAGTGTGTATCATGTGGTCAAGTTAAACACATTCTGTCAACCTCATGAAACCCCTGGCCATAGAAATGTTTAATTCTCAGTTCTAAGGCCACTTCAAAAGTTTAGTCTTTGAAATTCCCTATTATCCCCCCAAGTGTTTCATCAATGAAGCTAGTGTTATCTTACTCTGTATTTTCCAGGATTCTTCAAAGCACAAATCAGAGCTCCGTGGCCTCCCATGGAGTGACCAAAGATGGACATCCTCTGTGGGTCCACTGGGAAATTGGCATTTATGAGCTGTGGAAGCTAGAAAGAATTTAATAACATGATATAAGAGCTTGGAGGAAAGAAGTCAGACTCTTCCAAAGTACTATGTAGTAGCGGCACAGTCAGTACTTCAAAAGTATAATTGTACAGTAGCTTGAACTGGCGAAGACTAAGAAAACCCCTCAGGCAGACAATGGTTACTCATATATCACTGAAAAATATGTGTGCAGCTGTCTTTAACAGTACAAACCACCTGAGCTTCGTGAGTGTAAATACAGTTCTTGTGTGTAATAAGCAACATTACAGAAGGGTACTACATACATGAAGGAATACTATGTACTAAAGAGAAATATGTACATTCAGGAGGCCACAGTAAAGAATAAACCATGGCATAGCAGTAGATTAACAAACAGTGAACAATATAATGGCAGGAATTGATTACACCTTTCAATTAAAAAGTGCTCAGAGCTGGTGAGAGGATAAAGATACTTGCCTCTAAGTCTGACAACCTGAGTCTGATTCTGGGATCCATACGGTAGTCACTACATCAGAGAAACCTGCACACCAATGTTTCTGTACCACTGTTCACAATACCTAAATTATCAATCAACCTAGATGTGCATCAACAGAAGAACGGGTAACAAATATGTGGTGCATATGTATGGAACTGTGTTCAGCCATGAAGAATGGAATCCTGTCATTTGCAAGAAAACAGATCTAACTAGATTATGGAATAACTTGTTAAACAATTCACATTCTCGCTCACTGTGGATCCTAGACTGTATACAGATACATAAAATCATGTATATGACATGAAAGAAGCAAGTAGAGTGTCTAAACGCAACATGACGTTGTCATCTACAGAGTCCACACTTAAGAATGGGACAACTAAGAACAAAAGCTCACACAAACCAAACCCCTTTTGAGTAAGTTTACTGCTTTGTGCTGGGCTGCATTCAGAGCTATCCCAGAATGCATGTGGCCATATGCTGCAGGTTGGACATGTCTGACAGAGGAATAACTAGCAGTGAGGGAATGAAGGAGGAGTTGTGTGGGGGGCATTGCTTGTATGAAACTGCTGAAATCTTGTATAATGTACAATGAACATATGCTGACATGGAAAAACCACCAACATAATCAATATAAAAACACAAATCAATAAAATTTAAAAGCCCCACCAAAACATAACTGCTGTCTAGGGTATAAAAATTATGGTGACTGGGTGCTGGCATGTGCCTCAGTGGTAAAGTTCTTGCCTAGTATGCATGAAATCGTGAGTTTGACACCATCACCAAAACAACAAACAACTCACCACAAACTATATAAGATTAAATTTTAATTGTTTCCGAGTTTTTATGATATATGTGATTAACTCCAAGAAATGCATATACTGAACATAAATATTATTAAAAGAAGTCATGTTTTGCCATTTTCCCTTCCTCATCAAGTCCTTGCTTAGTACGTAAGACACCTGACTGAACCAGCTCCAGAACATGAAGGGCTGTTTTGTGTGCAATGTTCAGAGATAACCTGGGAGGTGTCACAGCTCTGAATACAATTATAAAATTCCTTGAATCTACACTTACTGTTAACCTAAACTGCAAGAACTATAATATTAGGAAATCTAGTGCCATTCCTGTATTAACATTCTCAGGTTTGGAAGGGTTTTGTATATGAAACCAAACTCCCAGGGGTCATCAGTTAATAATTACAAGACAAACTAGATTACCTCCTCTGTTACGTAAGAGTACATTCTGTAGTTAGCTTTCCAAGGATCTTCAGTGGCGTTGACGTAGAACCCAGCACCAGTGCCGAAGTCCCAGCTGTCCTCTTCTCCTTTAATATTGCAGCCACCTAGCAAGGAAGAGGTTAGACTTTCACTCACTCTACAGTAAGTCCCCATGTTTAGTATGCTAGTGTTAGTTGGGTACAGTGGCACCTACCTATATGTCAGCACTTGGGAAGCTGAGACTCATTAGTGAGCCTATCAACCTAGGCTACATAGTAAAATAACCCCTACTACTCATGCTGTCAGCTGAGTATGTGAGCCCACACACAATGGAATGCTCACGAAACACTGAATTTTCTTCTACTTTTTGAGATACATAATGGGGTTCACTTTCTGTGTCCTTTTACCTTGAATGGTACATGCCACTTGTGCTGGCCAATGAGGTAAGAAGCAATGTCCTTCCAAGCAGAGAATTCAGGAGTCAAGGTAAGCTACCCTAGCTTGAACGTCCCCTCATCCTTACCCTGTTACTTCCCATGACTGTGTGGTGATGC
Organism: Mastomys natalensis; assembly: GCA_021653895.1. Classification (NCBI taxonomy): domain Eukaryota; kingdom Metazoa; phylum Chordata; class Mammalia; order Rodentia; family Muridae; genus Mastomys; species Mastomys natalensis. The sequence continues at coordinate 1,228,758 of JAJTUV010000331.1, forward strand.
TTTCCCTGCAATTTTCCCAGACTGCCAACATTCTATCTCTTCACCACTATGACCTTGAGGAGACAGATGTCAATAGTAAAGATCACTATCCTGAGGTGGAATGTCTCCTAATGTTCTCTGGAATGATTTCATCCTGTTTTCCCACTCTATTCCCAGGATGGTATTTCAGAGTCGTGATGCTGCTTGAATGACCAACAGATAACAACAGCAAAAATTTGAGAGGAACTGTATAATGGTATTATTCTATTTATAAAACTTAGATTTAAAGACTTAGTGGTTTATAGAGCATTTGAACAAGGATACTTACGGGGGCTGGTATCAGGAGCAATGACCACAAGGCCGTGTTCGGAGGCAGCTTGCTGATAGCCAGACTTTGATATGAAATTTTGTTCAGTGCAAGTTAAACCTGAAGATGAAGAAGGTTGTTATGTTAAGCTACACTGTGAGTATTCTACAAGCTTTAATATTTTATTATACAGAAGATCAGCTAGCTCAGTGTTATTAGGTACCTAACACTGATGGGGGAGTAGGCAAAAGTGAACTAGCAGCGATGCTTGAGGTGAACTTAAGCTTGAGGTGAACCTAATTTTCCAGAGGTCATTGCTAAATATCTGAATATTAGCAACAGTGAAGCTTACTGAAGTGAATATGCTACAAACTATAAAACATTTACAGTTATTAGCCCACAACAGAGTAGAGGTTAAGACTACTCATAATCAGTAACATTAAAGTTGACAGTTGAATGCTCTTGGGACCTACAGAATGCCTTCAGACAAGATCCTTACTGCACCTCCACTTGGTCATTTGAAGACTAGAGATAGAACTGACTGCCTCTTCTTCATCAGCAGATCATATATAACTACATGTAATGTCCCTTTAATGGTACCTTGGACACAGTTAGGATCCAAGATACAGGACTTCATTTCCAAGGTCTATTTTCAGCATCTCACTAATCCAACTTTCCTGTAAACAAACAGGAACTGTATTTATACTCACAGAGCTCAGATGGTATGCACTGTTAGAATTTATGTTCATGAATGTAAGACTTTATTAGCTCACTACAAATACGCAGCAGAAAGAGCATAGGTCTGGACTAACTCTGAAAATGGCATGTGACCTTGGACAGTACTTAGCTTTTCTGGGCCTGTCTTCATGAATTACATGATTTCTTCAATATCTTTAGCTGTACAATTAGCATATTTTCTAACCAAGTATCTAATTTTTGCTACTGCTGCTCGCATATCTAACACACTTTTAAGAAAATCAAAATTTATGGTGGTTTGAATGAGGAATACCACAGGCCAGGTGATGGCACTGTTTGGGTATGGGAGGCATGGAGGTGCTTGGGCTCACAGATAACCACTGGGGAACCAGGAACACTAGACACACAGAGTTGTCTCCTCAATGCACCCATTGAATGTTAACCTGTTTTCCACCCGGAAGGCTGAGAGCAGATGTGGTTAATACCCTGGTGACCCTGTCACTCTCTGTGTGGCTGAGACCATACCACATCTTCCCCCAGTCCCTTATCATAAGCTTGTTTTTCTCAGTTAGATTACACAACCTTGAAGATGTCAGATGTAGTCAATCTATAAAACCCATTATGGAAGATGTCACACATACTTGACGAAGAGTTCCAATGCAGTCATGTCTCAAGTTTTGTTTTGCAGAAAGGATGGAAGTAATTACCACCAGAAGTTTTTTCACCACCCTGTGCTGTGGTTAAATGTCTGAAATAAACTACTCAAAGTCAGACTCTGGAAATTAGGCCAACACTGGCTCCAGGGTCATACTGAATTGAATTTCCTTCTTGCTTCCCCTGGATCAACACTATGCTGGCCATGGTGTGTGCAGAGAGCCCCCACATCTGAGGAGGTTTAAGTGCTACATACTAGAAGAATTATATCACTGAGGAAAGGCTTTCAGAGTATAAGCCCACTCTCTTCCAGTTTGATTTCTCACCTCACACTTTCAGTTAAGTGTGTGACCTACAGATTCCTGCTTCTGCCACTGTGCCATGCTGCTTACTGCCATGTTTCCCTGGCAAATGGATCTTAGCCTCTGAAGCCAAATAAATGATTCTTTCTATGAGTTGCTTCTGGTCATTGTTTTATCATAGTGAAAGAAACTAAGATAGAAATGTTCTTTTTTGTTGTTGTTAAAATAAAATGTTTATTTTCTTTTTCACACTGGCATTGGGGAATTCTCCTTGACAGATGCCTGGGTAGGATTTGTTAACATAAGAAATAATTTTATGGAAGGAGAACAGCATCTGTGACAGTTGCTATAGCTCTCTCCTTATGTTTGGTTCTGATGAAGACCAGAACTACTCCTGAGCATCCGAGCCCCACCACCTGCTCTATGGTTTGATTGAAATACTAACCGCAGGTAAGAAGAAGCACTGTGTTCTGTGGACACCTTAAACTGCTGCAGGAACACGCTATGGAGTTCAGTATTCAGACACATCTAGGAAGTTACCTGTCTGTAGTTTCTAATGCATGAATCTTTGTGTTCCAGTTCCATCTAATACTATTCTCTCTGACGGCTAAGGTCTTTGCAAACTCCACAAATGCTTAGGCAGGTACAAATTATGTATAAGATTTCCAAACCTTTATCAGTGAGTACTAAACTTTACATTTTCAGTTAAGTTACTTGGTCTAACTGAAAAGGAAATAAAAATGTAATTTTCTAAGTCTGAAGTTATTCTCAAGATAAAGTTACAAAATAGTGTATGATAGCCTTTTAAAAACAATATTTAGTTTATTACTTTTTAATTATGTGTACATAATGTGTGCCTGTGTGAGTACAGGTAGCTGTACCCTTAGAATTTAGCAGACAATGTTAGATCCCTGAATCTGCAGCAAGCTGTAAGCTGCTTGAGGTAGATTCCAGAAGCCAAACTTGAGTTACACACTCTTAACCACTGAGTTGTCTTTCCAGACCCATCTAAAGTTTCTAATAAATGACTCAAAAAGTATATAAGTAGGTCACAATAAAAAGGTAAGGCAAAACTCCTTTATGAAATTCAAAAATAAAATACTTACCAGACAGCCAGTAAAGTGCAGGGCACTTTCCACTCTCGGCCTGGGGTGGTAGGTAGACAGCAAATTTCATTTTACATTTCAGCTCAACACTGTAATATCACAGAAAAATACTAATCAGGACAGAAAATAAATAATTTAGCATTTTATAAAAAAGATGAAACTGAGGAGTACACATGGAGGGACCCATGGCTCCAGTGGCGATATGTAGCAGAGGATGGCCTTGTTAGGCATCAGTGGGAGGAGAGGCCCTTGGTCCAGTGAAGGCTCAATGCCCAGTGTAGGGGAATTCGAGGGTGAGGAGGAGGAGTGGGTGAGTAGGGGAACACTCTCATAGAAGCAGGGGAGGGGGATGGGATAGGGGGTTTCTGGGGAGGGGAAGAGGGGGGAACCAGGAAAGGGGATAACATTTGAAGTGTAAAATAAAGAAAATAATCAATTAAAAAAAATAGGACCACTGAATATACAGTAAAGAATTTTTAAAATTTTGATTTAACATTCAAAAGTACTAACATTTAAGATATGTACTTAACGTCTTAAAAAAAAAAAAAACAAATAAAGCTAGTTTAGTTGAGTATTCCTTAGCCTGAGCCTATGCTTTGAGGCTGCATAAATTGCAGATGTTAAATGTAATTCTCAATGTAGCACTTCTATTAAAAGTCTTTATTTCTATGAGATATGACACACTAAATCAACTCCAATACAAAATGGATTCCAAAAACTGTCTGCTCAGTTCTGTGTTTGCTTCTGGGCACTGAGGTGTTGCACATCCTTCCTCTGTCTTCACGAATGTTTTTTTTTTTATTGGTATTTTATTTACATTTCAGATGTGATCCCCTTTCCCATCCCTCCCAGGAATCCCCTATCCCATACCCCCTCCTCCTGTTTCTATGAGGATGTGCCCCCACCCACCCTCCCACTCCCACCTCCCCACCCACGATTTCCCCCACACTGGGGTGTCCAGCCTTCATGGGACCAAGGCTCTCCTCTTCCACCTATGCCCAACAAGGCCATCCTCCCCTACATATACAGCTGGAGCCAAGGGTCCTCCCTATGTGCTCCTAGGCTGGTGGTTTAGACCTGGGAGTTCTGGTTGGTTGGTATTGTGCTCTCCCCATGGGCCGTAAACCCTTTCAGCTCCTTCAGTCTTCTTCTCTCTCACTCCTCCACTGGGGACCCCATGATCAGTTCAATGGTTAGCTTTCACGAATGTTTTATCAGAGCTACTTTGCCTGCAACTAGACAACTCTTGTCTCCAGATCCCTTGCATTCAGCTCTTGTTTAGTCCCTCTCTCTGGGGAGGCCTGCTGCCCAGTGGCTTTCAAAAAAAGAGTACATGGGAAATATATGAAAAATGTTTTCATTCTCTCCACACAACGTGTGTGGCCAGGCTAAGGCCCATCCTTTAGAATTTAAGGCACCACCATCTCCTTGATTCTGGTATGGCTCACAACTAACCTTATTCTCAAACAAAAACCACACACACACACACAAACCCTTCCCCTCTAAATGTTCAGAAGTTTTCTTTGTTCCCAACGATGTGACAGTACACAGCATTGTTAGTGCTTTCCCCAATGTGATTACCTTTCCAATCTGACCACTAAGAATTCTAGAATCACCCCTCATCTTTATTTTGATTTGTGTGAGTGTGCACTGTGTACACACATGGTGTATGTGTAGGACTCAGGGTAGCTTGTGGGCTCCACTCTTTCCTTTTACCACATGGGTCCTGGGTGTGGTGGCTGGAATATGAATGGCCCCCACTGACTCATAGATTTGGATGTTTAGTCACAAGGGAGTGGCACTATTTGAAAGGATTAAAAGGTATGGTCTGATCAACACAGTGTTTTACTGGGGGGATAAGCTTTGAGGTTTCAAAAGTTCATGTCTATTTCTCAGCACCATGTGTGCCTGCTGCCATGTTCCCCACCATGATAATAATGAACTAAACTTCTCAAAGTCTAAGCAAAGCCCCCAATTAAATGCTTTCTTACATAGAGTTGCCTTGGTCTTGGTGTCTCTTCACAGCAACAGAACAGTGACTAAGACATGGAGATCAAAGAACTCAGGTTATGAGCCTCGATGGCAAATGCCTTTATCTACTGAGCCATCTTGCCAGCTATAGAATTACTGAATTACTTATTCTTTGTAGCAACACAATTTTATTTTTCAAACTCTTTAACAGAGCTGTTGGTTTTCTCTAACTGGTCTAATTTCCTTTTTTATTCTTTTTACCTTGTACTACTTCCTAGAAAATTCAATTGAGCTTTGTCATCTGTTATCAAATTTTGATTTCTGGGTACTTTGTTTTTGGTTATTTTTTAATAGCACTGACTACTTTGAGGTCAGTGATTCTCTCATGTCTGCAGAACATCTGAAGCTATATTCTGCAGTCTACTCTCCTAGTGCCTTTTCCTTTATGCCTTCTCCTTAAGCATGCATCTTTCAAATGGGGGCCTTACTCAAATATCTAGAGGCTCTTTAGTCATCTACTAACATTTCACAGGGAAACACTAAATGCATGGTTTACAACAACTGGTGAGTCTGCAATCAGTTTCACTGCTGAATGGGGTGTAGCGAGACGACGTATTAAAAGGTCTCCATCACAGCACCAGTTCTGAAGTACTCAATCCCTGAGAAGAAAGCCTAACCCATAGAATGCTGGAAGCCGCTGGGGAACTTCAGTGTCCATTCTTCTTTATCTACTTGCACTGTTTCATCTTTCACCAATTGTGTCTGGAGTTCCCTAATATAAAATATCTACCTTTGATGGATACCAAGCCCTCAGTGTTTGGCTGGAGCTGGGAGAGCAGCAATCTGACTATACAGAATGCTAAGACAATCTGAGAGCTCTGTACTTTCACAATAAACTTTTCCCCACTCACCCTGTTCGTCAGCTTCATTTTCTTTCCAGTGTTGTCAGTGCATCTTAGGAATTTATATAAATATGTCACTTCTCAGTGTACAATTTAGTTTTCTAGGCTTTGCTAATAAGTTAGATAGTATGTGACTATCTGCATTTTTTGCATCTAAAATATTGTTCTCAGCTCTTGTCCTCTGCTTCTTTATCTCCTTTGGTGCATATGCACATGATGAGATGTGTGTGTGGTTGAATGCATTTGTGTGTATGCATTTAATGATTCGTGAATATGTGCATTTAATGCATTTGTGTATGTATGTGTACTTAATCCATTTACATAATGACATATAATCAGATTTCAGACGGCAGTGGAGGCAAACATGTCTGTCTATGCTTCCAATTTAATCAAGTCTAGGTTTATTATATTAGAAGATTCACAAGGAAGATGTTCTCTAAATTTTCAATAACAGCACAGATGGTTTTCCAGAAAATTTTGGAAGTCTATCAACCCAAAACGTGAAGACAGTCTATATGCTCTCCTTTATCTCACAGCGCCCAATCTAGAAACAAGTTTGGTGGCACTCTTAGACAGACAGTACAGTTTGGGAAGAGACAGCTGGTTTATAAGTGAAAGTTTTGTTTAAAACGACAACAAAGCAGATAATAAAAACTGAGTGAGTGTTATCTTACGCTTACCTGCTATGTTCAAAAACTTTCTGGAGCCCGCCAAAGCACCTGTTGCTGGAAATTGTTTTAGTGCCATTCTTCTCCTGAGACGAAGAGGAATCCCGTTAATTAAAGGCTTTTCCCCCCTCTGGGACAAGGTTTTTCTACATAGCCCTTGATGTCTGGTACTCGATTTATAGACTAGGCTGGCTTGAAACTGGTAGTAAAGTGCTGAGATTAAAGGTACATGCCACCACATGCCGACCTATGAAAGGCATTTTAGTTTCCTAAAACCCTTGAAACAAAACTGTTCTTGGATCAATTATCTAAACACAACACTTTACTCATAAGGATGCCACTAGCACCTGCCTGATCAGAAAATGTCAGGATTGTGGTGTCATCAGTGGGTTTGCTGCTCTGATGTTTGAGGACTGGCTCCCAGTCTTTCAAACAGATGCTAGGTTACTGACTGAGAAAATTACTGAACATTACAGCACCGTAGGCATGTTTATAGCACATCTATGAGTTCTTGCAAGAAAGTGACAAGAGATTTTGTTAGATCCACATTTCTCCTTTCAGACACACCAACAAGCCAACGTGAGCCTGTTAGCTGTGACTAAGGAATAGCTTGTCATCAGGAACTTTTGAAGCCTGGTAAGTAATTCCTTTTCTCAAAAATCAATCTGTTTGATTCTCATATGAAGATATATTTAAACATTTATAAATATATTATCTTTCTATAGAAAATGCATGGAAAAAAACTGGAAATTCATTTTTTTAATCATAAATATATATTATATAGAGAAGAATTGAACTAATTCTGATGTATACCTAGCATGGAAAGATTTCCTTCCTTGAAATCCTTGAAGCACTTTCTATATAATATAAAATATAAAATAAAGGACAGACACCAGGAAGATGTGTTACCACACTGGTGATCTTCTTAGTGATGTCACTCACTGGGTACTGACTGGACACTACTCTAGGCTACACTTAGAAGTGTAATGCTAGTTTGAAAAGTGAATTTTGGAAATGTTTTTGTGCAATTAAGAGTAATTTCAGTCCTGTCTCTTAATCTGGATACTTAGTTTACACTGGAGAACTGTGATTTGAACTTTGATAGGCTGACATCAGAGATCTTAGCTGCTATGTGGTCCTGCCGACTAGAGGATAATGGAACATTCTGTTTTCTTTTCTCTTTTGTTAAAAAAAAAGATATTCCAGATGAGCCAATTCCATAGGATTAGGTAGCTACACATTGATAAAGTACCCTCCGTTTATAGGTAGCTTGATTCGTAACATATGAAAATATTAACTTTTGTTTCATATATTATTGCAAGTATTGTTTATCTGTCACATGGATATTTGTCATATGAACACAACAATGTATTCTATAACATGTTATTATTCGACATAAATTTCAGTTATTCTTACTCACTCGTGTACCTAAAATATCCACATTATGGAGACAGACAGTATATATACTTTTATATACATAGGAATGAGACCAAAGAATACGATTTGTTTGCTAAATTATTCTATAGTGAAATCTTGTTTCCTTAAATCTAGCAAAAACTACATCTGCTTCCTTAAAGCATAGCATGCTGAGCACAGATCTGGTCCTAGGAAGCACCTAAGAATTATTGTTATTTGTAGAATTCATGAGTAATTGTTTAAGCTTCTTCCATACTTTGAGAAACTTAAAAAAAAAAAAAAGACCTTGCCTTTTTGTATCTTTTAAAACTGTTACTCACCTACGTGAATAAACCAAAGGTATTTTATTTCCTCTGGTCCTTGACTGTTGCTTAATCCTAAGTCAGAACTTTTCATTTGGCCATAATAAACAAGGCTAAAATAATTTTTAAGCTTTTCTTTATTTTTTTCTTTCTTTCTTTGATATTCTATCAAGTTTTTAAACATTTTCTCCTATTATTTGTTTTATAAATTTAATTTTAAATCAAGTAAACAAGATATAATTATATATTAGGTGATTATATTTTTCAATAAAATTTTTCTGTGTGAAAAATAATTGTTGTAAGCCATATTGTTCTTATTTTTTAACTGGTCACAAAAAATGAAAATTAAATCTACTTGTCCAATTGCTAGTTCTTTTTGTCTGCACCAAAGAGCAAATGTTTTAAAAGAAGATTGTAAAATAAAAAATATTTTTAAAAGAAAAAATGGATTATAATAGGGACATGGTTACCATAGCACAGGCTAACCAGAGGTTACACACACTTTGTATTTTTACAGAGACATTCTTGAGGTGGGTGATTGTTGACCTGGGAATATGGCAACATGGGACAAAACCACAGCCCCCTAATCCTCCTTAATACAGACAGCACAGGGAGGGTTTAGTTAAAGACATCCTACATATATGACAGTGATCCTGTAAGAGTATAGTATATATTGTCATGTCCATACTCAAAGTACCATCTAGGCTTGCATAAGCTCATTCTGGCATGAATGAACAAGAAGGGACACAAGAATGAAACTTCCTTAATAGTACATTTCTCAGGACCTGGCCTACTTGTTAAGATACTGTTGTCACAAGGCTTAGTTAGGGTTTAGTCACAAACCTTTGACAATGAAAACGCACTTTTGCTGCTTCACAATGAATAGGCACATTCTGCTGCTCCGGGGAGGGCACAAATTCACAGTACTGACCACCATTTCTTTACTCAAAGCCTCTCTCTCCTTGCCAAGAACTCTTTTCACTCCTACCCACCCCCTCCCCGCCCCACGCCCCTTCCCCAGTTCTCTTCCTATACTTCCCCCTAACTCACAGTCCCTAAATTTCAACCACATCTTCTGGGCTGAAAAAAAATCTCAATCTGTCTTTTATATTCAAATCTTTAAGCATTAGTGCCAGAATTGCTATGTACTTCTATCGCTATAGTAAAACCCAACACATTAAAATTAAACTGAGGTCGTTCGTTTTCAAGCCAATATTCTTCTTCCAGATCCTTTCCTGTACAACCTTACATCTGAAATGTCTCAAAGTTGAACTTAAAAACTTGCACATGCCCTGAATCCCAGTAGAGCCAGGCAGATCTCTATGTTCATGGCCAGTTTGGTCTACAAAGTGAGTTCCAGGACAGTCAGAACTTCAATGTCTCAAAAATAAATAAATAAATAAATAAATCATCATAAATAATAAATAGTATATATGTATAGCATATATATTACATATATATATATATATATATATGCTAATTAAAACCTTAGTTTACTTTCTTACTAGTATGTCCCACTACAAACATACCGTTATAGAAGTCCTGGGGTTTCATCCTTCAACTTCTCAAAGAATGCCTATAGGTAGCTCACCCTTAGGCCTAATATGGCCTACATAAAAAATAGTGAATTTTATTAATTTTCAAAAACATAAATGCCATCTTTCTGACGACTCAACCACAAATGACCTACTGAATGACACCTGAATTGTTCTCACTGGGGCACCGCCACGCGCGCACTGCCGACGACGCCTCAGGGCCCTAGTGGCGTCGCCAGAAGCCCAGGCTGGGTTCCGGGAGGGAAAGCCTTGCGGGAGTGCTCTGCGAAATGTGCACCGGCGGGCACTCAGCAACCGAGCTTCCCAGCGAGCCTGGCGCCCCAGGTCACACATGTTTCCAGCTCCCCGAAGTTAAAGCGATTAGCAGGCCCGCGGGACAAGGCCCGCCCAGCCACGGCGGGAACGATGCAGAGATAGTTACCATTCCCTGCCGCTATCACAACCGCAGGTCTAGGACGTTCACCCACAGCAGTCCCAGACCAGGTAGGGAGAATACCTAGGACTCCCGACCCACTCCATCTTACCTCAGTGAGGGGCAGCTTCGAACCAGCCAAAAAAGAAGGGTGGGGCTTCCGCCTGGAGCCGAGCTCCTGGGCCCGCCCACACCATAAGCCCCGCCCCGCCCTCCTCCAGGCGGGTCCCACGCAGAGGCTCCGCCCTTCGGACCCGCCCCCTCCTTTGGCCGCTTTCTCTGGCCACTTCTCACGGCCCCGCCCTCAAGTCTCTCCCTTTCACCTTCCCCACCCAGCCCATCCTCCTGGGCGGCTCCATTCTGAGACTCCGCCCCGGGGCGCGCACTTTCCCAGCAGTCTTGCCCTACGATACGCCTCCAGGAGTCGCTGAGCTCCCGGGGCCTGGCCCCTCCTCTACAAGGCCAATCCCTAGAGCCCTTTCGCCGGCTCTTGTTTCTGTAGTGTGTCCGGGTGAGCCAAAAGTGTGTTTGTCCTGACAATGGACTTCTAGACCTCTATAGCGCGCCTCAGATGCTTCCAGAAGGCAGCAAGAGAATGAGGCTGTAGTACACCAGCCGGCCTCCCCCAGTTAACTTGTGGAAAGGACTTGCGTGTAACTCTGCAGTTGTTTAGAAACCTGAGCAGAAATGTGAATTTCCACCGTCATTCCAAATCTTCACTGCACCTGCTTGAGTTGGAGCTTCTAGGGGGAGGACACAGTAACTCTGTCAATGTCCAATGTCCCCTCTTCCCTCAATAAAAGCTGAACTGTGTAAGAGTTTCTGGTTAATCATTTACAGCAGATCTCAACTTCATCCAATTTAACCAGCAAGTGTACTTTGTTCAGAAAATTAAACATAACAAGTAGTTTTAAAAATCAATACTTAGGCTGCTAGGTTGTGAATACTATATATAGCCCGTTAAAGTTGCCTGGCTTAATAAACATGCAGCCTGTGCATTTGCAGCAGGCCGGTCAGTCAGAAGGACCCAGTGAATATAGGCTCTACATTTTAGTTTTGCTGGGGGGACTTGCAAATTATGTAGCTAGTCTTGCCGGAAAAAACAATAGGTGAATTAAACTCAATGGAATATAACCTGAGTGTGGATGAGCTGCCATGCAGAATGTTGCTTTTCTGAGTCATGTGACAGGCATTTGTGTACATGTTTAATGGTTAATAAAATGTTATTTTGAGAAAGCATTAAGGTAGATTCTTAAAATCACATCACACATCATCATCACCATCAACCATCACCATCACCATCACCATCCACCATCACCATCACCATCACCATCATTATCATTATCATTATCATTATTATCATTATTATTATTAACAGAGTCTTAAATGTAACTCTGGCTAGCCTAGAAATTGCTATGCAGACCAGGCTAGTCTTGAACTCAGAAATGCCTCTGTCTCCCGCATGCTGGGATTAAAGGTGTACTCTAACACTCCCAGGATAACTACTTTTAAATGTAATTCACTGAAGGTAATTCTTTTCAAACTGAGTTTCACACTGAAATAATGAAAGAAATAGTCTGCAAATTCTTTCTAATTGTTAAATGCTTGAACAAAGTTTAAAGAATGTTCAATTAGTATCTTGATCTCTTTGAGGTGCAGACTAACTTCCACAAAAGGTTTTGTATTCATCTGAGGTGGTAATAATAATCATAATGACAGTTTCTCTCAGTCAGCATGAAATTATACTAGATCAAAACTTCTCAAAAATATTAATAGTATATATCATTATTTGGGTATGAAAGTAAAGAAAACTGAATCAGAAAGTAATGTTGATATTTCTGATAATGAAAATGAATAGATATTAATCACTTAAACAAATATCTCCAAAATTACCTAGAGCAGTGGTTCTTGTAGGAGGAGCTAAGGTGGGAGGAGTTAGGAGAGGAAGAGATAAAAGGAAGAGGAGGAGAGAGAGAGAGAAGAGAGAGAGAAAAAGAGAGAGAGAGAAGAGAGAGAGCAGAGATGTAGGAGCAATGGAGACAGATGTTCACTGTCTGTAGCAGCAAAGGTAGTTGGTATATCTAGGTTGGGTATTGGGTTACACTTCTAATTGTATGGGTATCTTGTTACTGATCATTGTGAAATATATAAGCTTTGATTAATCTATAAGAATTAGAGTCTCATTCTCTTACTGGGCCTGCATGGATGGTGGAATGGTCTGGGCAAAGCCCTGTCTTGTGGAGACAGTGTGGAAGATTGGCAGAGCCATCTCTCATGTGCATCTAGTGGGTGGCAGGGCTGGTGTTTCTGGCGGCCGTTCTAGCTGCAGCACGCATGTGGCCTCCGGCCGAGAAACATGGCAGCTGGACTAGGCAGAGCCACTGCAGCTTAGATAGTTGACCTGAGCCAGAGGCCTTTTTAAATAATTACTACAACAGGTTCTCAACCTAATACTGATGACCTTAATACAGTCCCTTGTGTTGTGGTGACCCCACCCCCAATCATAAAATTATTTTTGTTGCTACTTTATAGCTGTAATTTTGCCACTGTTATGAATCATAATGTAATATCTGTTTTTCAATGGCCTTAGGAGACCCTTGTGAAAGGGTCATTTGATCCTCCAAAGGGGTTGCAACCCACAGGTTGAGAACTGCTGACCTATGGTATGTGACTAAGAATATTCAGTTTCTCAGTTTGAATGATGACTATGAGCTATGAATGGGATGTAATCAATAAAAGAACTCAGTGAAAATGACCAAAACTCAAATCTGCTTCAAATCTGTGGGAATGGGAATTGTCTTAGCTTTCCAAAAACTTTATACACAGGGCTGGAACATAACAGAAATTTATTCAGCATGATTTGAAGGCTGGAAAATCCAAGATCAAATAGCTGGCCATTCTGTCCCCAGGAGGGCTCTCTTTCTGGTTTGCAGAGGAGCACCTTGGTCCAAGTTCACTGCAAAGAGCAGGAGTTCTGGTCCCTTCGTCTTTTGTCAGGGGCATTAGTCACACTTGTGAGGACCTTGTGCTTTTGTCATAGTTGTTATCATAATTATCACTTCCAAATGCCATCTGACTAAGGACTTAGGCTTCAATTTTAAATTTGAGAAATACAAATGTTGAATCTTCAACAGACTAATATTTGTCTACAAAAGGATACTGGAATATTGGATATCTAGATGCTGATTCTAAAATAGTGTTAACCTGTCAAGTTAATGAACCTAGGTCTGAGTCTAACAATATGTACTTTTTAGAACCCTGTTTCTTTCCTCTGTTGGATAATTTAATTTAATTCTCTACATAGGTCAGTGTGTGTGTGTGTGTTTGTGTGTTGTGTGTGTGTGGCGCATGTGTGCTTATGCATGTGTGTGTGCATGTGTGTGCAAGCATGAGTGCACGATGGGAGCAGTGTTTGTGTCCGTACCACATGCATGTGGAGGCTGGAGATCAACACTAGGTATCTTCTGCAATTGCTCTTCACCTTATCTTTTGAGGCAGGGTCTCTCATTGACTGGAGTTCAACACTGATTAGACTAGCTGTACGGTGAAGCCCTGGGATCCTTTGGCCTCCACCTCTCAGCACTGGGGGTTTCAGATGTGCACCCCGAGGTCTATTCTTTTTTACATACGTGCTGAGGATCTGAGCTCAGGTTCTCATGTTTGCACAGAAAACATTTCATCCCCAGCCAGCTCCCTAGACCCCAGCAGTTCAGTTTGAAGGTTGTTGACTGCAAAGCCTGACAATGTGGTGTGATGTGTGTGTGTGTGTTTAGTAAAAGTTTTTCTGCCTTGCAGTGGGATTAAGTTTTTGAAAACATTTTTATAATCAATGTTTTTAAAGAGATAATCTATTTTATTCATACTACATACTAATGCCATTAATAATGTCTCCACTCCTGTGATCATATTGTTTTGTTAAAGGTTGAGAGTTTGTGTTTTTTCTTTTATTGATTTTTTTTTTTACAGATGCGATTTATTTCTGTTGACATTTTCAAGAAGATGTTCTTGGATTTATGGTACACTTAAACATTTTTAATTTAAGATATAGTCCTACAAGAGGAATTATTTGCTCAATCGTTCTGGACGTTTTTATTGCTCTTGAGATCTACTGCCATATTTCTTTTTGGAAAGTTCATAAGTACAGTGTTTATCATCTTTACTTTCATACACTAGGGTCATATGTATTATTCTGAGACACTCTGTTTTAAAACTTCTTAATAGCTATGCGCTGTGTCAGTCTGTGGATGTGCCACACTTTACTTAACAAATGCCCCATTGACTGGAAATTAGTCCTGTAAAACTGTTGCAAAGCATAGGAATATGAAATACCACCTTGTTTTGCTCATCCTATAGAAGTTAGACAAGGTACAAACAGGGGTAAATGATCTCTGATCCATGGTGTCTGTGGACTTGGTTAACTGTGAGATCCAACAGCCGAGATGAATGGAGTCAATGACTGGCGCTGCCCCTCACAGTGACCCTCCAGAACTAAACGATAAGACCCTATATCTGATGACTGATTCCATATATTGGCTATAGGACATCGAGAAATCAAGGTGGAACTGGTCTAAAACTCTCCTCACAACCCCACACAACTCCTGAATACCTTTAATAATTTTTAGAAATTCAGTGCAGGCTTCTGAGGAAGAAAGGTCTTCAATATTCTTAGTCATCAGTGAGCTCTGTGAACTGCAATGCCAACCTTCTAGGCAGGATGTGTCCACTGGTGCAATAGTGGCATGCATAATATGGGGCTAACCAACCATTTTACGATCGATTGTACATGAGGCCCAGTCCGCATGTAGAATTCATGCCTAGTATTATAAACCAGGGCAAAAAAAAATCTATGTCTATGGATGTTATCAGCCTACAGAGAAACGTACTACAATTTGCTAAGTGGACATGGTATCAAACTGTCCTCTAAATATTCATGTTTATATCCATAGTTAAGTATGTTGCTTTGCCTTGGTCAGAGAAGCTACTGTTTGCAGAGGGCAGTGGTTAATACAAAGACTCATTACCAATCGAGTGCTGAGAATAATGGCTATGGAGTGCTCAGCTATAAATGGGGTCTTTATCACATCCTCCAAGGCTCAGGGGACATTTTGGAAAGGGTGAGGGTGAAAGTCTAAGAGCTAGAGAATGGGAGGAGTGATGTGAAATGCTACCTTTTAGATGGAGATCATATACCCGTGAACTCATAGCACAGGTGGCTACGTGTTCAAGGCCTGCATAAAACTAGGCCCATCAATTCCCTGTCAAAGATGGAAAATGAGTTTGTGAGTTGCACCCCATCCCTGAGCTTGGTGCTATAGGAATGGTGGCTGGGGGAGGGGAGTTATATTCCTCAGTAGTGTAGTTACTGGTAATTGCCCTTGCTCCATTAAACAACCCCCATCCATGGTTATGTATGTTACTCTAATTAAATGCATGTGACAGACACACAAGCATACCTGTATACATGCTCATCAATGCACAAGTGTATACTCACAAGCACACAGGCTCAATACCAGTGACTTTCCAGAGAACCTCTAGGCTTTCAGTGATGGATTGGGACTGCCTAGGTATCCAGGAGTTTTGGGTTGACTGCTACAGTGTTTCTCTCCAGTGTGCACACAGACACTGTTTCTCCACCCAGCCCTCTGTGTGATCCCCAAATCTAATAAATTTCCTTTTAAAGTACACACACACACACAAACACACACACACACACACTGATTCTGCTCTTGTAGAAACTCCTGTTCAATATAATATCCTCATGAAATGTAATACCCCTGAAAATTATAGGTGAGATTGACAACTTTATCTAGGGACACACAGGACTTCACTTAGGCAGCCTGTATATAATTTCAGCGTGTGCTTTCTCAGGAATCCAGGTTGACTAAGACAAATATTTAGCACCTAGAATTGGCAAAGGCATTGCATAACCATCCGATAAATATAGGAACATAAAGAAGAACAAAATCAAGAGTGGGCCAGTTGAATTTATTATTAACTCAGGAGGTGGGCAAACAAACAAAGGTAATAGATGTACAGATGATTGCAGCTCTCGTACTATTGGGGAAAATTTACTAATGGAAAACAGTGATCAAATCATACAGACTGCAGAAAGCAAGAGAGCTATGGCTTCCATTTGTTCCTCTAGAAGCAGAGATAAGTAATGCTATTTGAGGGACTCAAGGCAGATTCCTCTGGCATTGGCAGGGAAGTACACTCCCCTCTGTCAATTTCTTTCCTGGTGATAGCAAACCCTCCTGGTCTATAGGGGCTTTAATAATAGTGAATATATCTTTTGAAACTTCATATATAGAAAAGCAGACTTAATACTTATTGAAATAAGGGTTTTGCATAACATGTAAGCATGGGCAATAAAAACACAGGAAGGCTATTGTGAGGCCTGAATGCTGTCGTTTTAGGAGCATAAGTAACAGGCTCTGAAGTGCCCCGGCCAACTCACACATTACTGTTTCCTGTCTCTATCCAATTCTTAGGAAGTTTGAGTGATAGGGGGAAGTGCACCCGTAAACGGACTCAGCATGATAACATCGCAGATAAGGCCAACGTGGACAGGAGAAATTCCACGGGGTCCCATCCCTAGATGAAGAGCTATGGGTAGTCAACGGGCTGCTGAGAGGGAGGATCTGTTTTCAGCAGGGATAAGCACCCACATATGTTGTCCAATTCCAAGTTGTCAGCCCTGAACACATGTACATATGAGCAAAGCTGAATTGACTCAGGTTGTATATACATGGATATACATATATGTGTATGTATATATGAATGTGTATGTATGTATATATGTATACGTTCTAAAAAGATATAAATTGTGGGGGGAGTCACAAGAGTAGTTGGGTGGGGAAATGGTGGGGAGATGACACAGATCAGGACTCATGAAGTTCTCAAAAAATTAATTAATTAAAAAAAGAGGCTTGAGTTTGCCTGACAAATGGATATTTTTCAAAGATTTTTTTAAAATTAATAATTTGAATTAAAAATTACATTTTTCAGTCTAAGCTCCCTTGAACATTCCTTAGTCTTTTGTCTCTATCTTCTTTCTCATTTTACATGGTGATAGCTTCAGTTAGCCTCAGTTCCTACCAGAGATGAGATCTACCTTCTTTTTGACCATGGTCTCCACTTCTACATGTTGTTGCTCTGGTATTTAAAATGAGTAGTAACTTTTGGGTTTTGATATACTTGGCTTTGGAACTGAGGATAAAGGATTTTGGAACTTGGTCACAGTGCTGTGAGCCTGCAGCCTCGAAGTTTTTTAAAAGCTTCATTCAATTGTTCTTCCATCTCCCATTCATCTTTGTATTTCCAAACATTGTCAGCATTCTACTTTAGGAAGAATTATCATATTCATCTCCAGCATCTCTGCCTCCAACACTATGATCCTTCTGGTGTCTGAATAAGCAAAGACACAAATCCAATACACGTGTTGTTCTCCACTAAGTTTGTCAGTTACCCTCACCACTCATAACAAGATTCTTAACAGGAAAATTTGGAATTGTCTTTGATCTGTCTCCTCTCCTAAGATTCTACCCCTTCTGCCATTCCACTTTTTCTTTTTATGTTCACACTGACATATGGTTTCACAGTATTCTCTGTAGCTGAGAGTTGTGTGAATTAGTATTTATCCACGAAATACGACTTATGTTCACTTTTTTTTCTGGATGAGACAAAATATCTGACAACTTAAGGGAGGAAAGACTTAAGTTAGCTCATGGTTTCATGGAGATTTCAGTCCACTGCAGCTGGAAAGTCATGGTGCAGCTCATGGGAGCCTGTGGAGGTACTGGTTTTTTTGTTTGTTTGTTTATTTGTTTTTGTCTTGTTTTCTAGGGTTTCTCTGTATAGTCCTGACTGTCCTGAAACTGACTCTGTAGACCAGGCTGGCCACAAACTCAGATATCTGCCTGCCTCTCCCTCCTAAATGCTGGGATTAAAGGTGTGCACCACACCACGGCATCTGGTGTGCCACCACATCTGGCTCAGGATACCCAGCACAGGTCAGGAAACAGAGAAGGCAGCTGGACCAGCAGGGGATAGAATCCTCACAGGTCTACTGGCTCTGTGTAAGCCCCATCTTACAAATTCAGCACAGACTTCAAATTAGGCCTGCAAGATGGGGACCAAGTTCTGGATAGACAAGCCTCTGAGGGAAATTCCAGATTCCAATCCTCACAATGTCATCTTCTCATCCATGGAAACTTTCTAGACCTGATAAAGTTTAGTTTTAGATTCCTGTCTGTGCCTTTGTTCTCAGCAGTGGTCTTTCTCCGAAGCCATGGCTTGAGCTTTCGTCAACATCCTCAATGTAGTGTCCAGAATCCCCTCTAAATATCTGGGTGAACTTAATTCTGGGTGAAACTAATTCTGAGACAGGTCTTACTACCTAGGCTCGCTGGTCTTGGACTTAAAGTGTTCTTCCATTCTCTGCATCCTGAGTGCTGGGGTTACCCGTCTGTGCTATCATGCCTGACCACCTGGATACACTTTAAATAAACATTCATTGAAGGAATGAAGATGGGGGTGCAGTCAAACCTTTAGGTCACTGTTTCCTGAAAAGAGGTCCGAGGACTGTCTGATACAGAAACATTATGTATTATATACAAATTTTAGGTTCCTGGACGTAGGTTAGGGACTCTAAAGTCTGCATTTCAAATGTGTTTTAAAATGTCTAAAGATTGAGAACTATTCTTCTGGAGCTTTTGAAACATGGTTTTGTTGTTGTTGTCCAAAGTGAAACTATTAGATTCAGGTGATTTTCTTCTGCTCACCTGTACTTTGTCTACTCCTTGACAATGGCCATCATTTACCGTGGCTGCTTTGAGCCCCTGTTTCTGCCTTATTCTCGAGTTTTCTGTTTCCTTTAACTCGTGATGGCAATTAACAGCACCCCATCACATGATCGTACAGCAACCCACAGGTACCTGAAATTTCAAACTTGCCAGCCTTGGAAACCTAGAGTTGCTTATTATCTACACAGGCTCCACTTGAGTGAGTGAGGAAGGTCTCTGTAGGACATGGGGCAGACTTGTGACTGTTGTACTTGCTGAAGACTCACTTGGGGGTTCCGTGGCTCTTTCGGTTCTTTTCAGAGCTCCAAAGGCCTGTAGCTGCTTGGCAGCAGATGTCCAGTAGATGTCAGTCAGTGGTAGAGAATGCTCTCTGCTCCAAGGATAGTTGGTAAGGGTAGGATGAGCCTCCCTCTCCCCAGCCAACAAGACTGTCAGTTTTTTTTGTTTTCAATACCATTTGAAGAAAATGAACTTGAAATCAGTTTCCTTCTTGCTATTACTTTAAATAAGGACATTTCAGAGAAAATAATGTTTTTCTAAGTCAAATTAATCTGTATCTAACTCCCTTTCTGTCTTAAAGGAGCTGCTCCCTTCCAAGCGTCTGAATATCACATAGTCCCAAAGCCTAATGATGCTCTGGTCTGTCATGCCAGGTGGAGAGGCTTACCTCCTCACCTTGGCTTAGGCTTAGAGCACTTTTGCCAATATATCTGATTTTTGTTCTTTGCCATCCATATGCAGTCTGGAGGAAGTCTTCCTGACTTCCAGCTGTAGTCCAGGATGGACAGGCCATTGGTCCTTCTCAACTGTAGCAGTGTCAGGCCTGTTTTTCCATCTCTGAGAAACATAGAGGGTGGGGGGAAGCAGGACATTATCACTACTTAACCACATTTGAAAGCACGGTTCCCATCCTCTCTCATCTGATATGACACAACCTAGGGTTCCTGTTTTGTGGACCCCTTATGGGAAGGAGCCCTCAGACTTTTGGAAACTAAACAAGTAGGAAAACAGATGCATCCCCTTTAAGCTGTCTCTTTAAAAGAACTCCAAAGAATCCCCATTTTTTAAAAAAATTAAATAGTTTCTACATTGTAAGATTCCTCAATGTAATATTTCTCTAAGCTTCATAAAAGTATATTGAGAATGGGCTAGATTGAAGAATAATAAAATATTTTTCTCCCAGAAATCTCACAGCTCTAATGAGATGTAACTGACAAACAAAAACTGTATATATTGAGGTATCCCATGTTATTATTCAATCTACACGTAAGCATATAATGATTATTACAGAGTCAAATTATTACATCAACCACCACAGGTTTGTACCTGCTGAGTGTGATTTGGAAGGAACACTTCAGATCTACTTTTCTGTAGATCTTTTAAGTAAGACTGGACAGTATCAATTAATGCTGTCATCCTACTGATTATGACTGATCCATCTTCATAGCTAATTGTAATTTTATTTTTGATGCAGTATCTGCTGACCTCCCTGGTCTTGGGTAACATGCTATTGTCACTTTAATGAATCTGAGAGAAACGTACCCACACTTGTGGAGATTGAGAAGCATCATCTTTCCTGCTGGTGCTTCCTCCTGTCAATGCCTTCCTCTCTCCCTCCCCTCTTTCTGTACTCTAGGTCACTCGTGTCTATCTGGTCAGTGCTCTGCCTTCTGTCTCTATTCTGTAATCCTATCATACTCTGTCCCTCTCTTATATTATCTATCAATGTTTTGTTGTAGTTGTGTTGTGTTTTGCAGTATCTGCAGGAAACCCTGGCAGGGTAATCCCTGTGGAACTCTTGTAACTTTATATGATTAGATTTGTTAGCTATTTTAGTACTAATATGAATCATCATCTTTTCAGATGCATCCCCTTATAGTTCCCTTCCTTACACACCACACATTCATGCTACCTCTGTACTAGTTCTTTTGTCATCATGCCAGATCACCTGTCATGGACAACTTAAGGGAAGAGAGATTTGTTCTGGCTCTTATGGTTCCTCATGGTGGAGAAGGCACAGTGGGAGAAGCTGTTCAATCCTAAGCAGCAGAAACCTTGGTTGATACTTCTCACATCATAGCTGAACACAAGCAGAAACCGGACCAGAAGCAGGACTGTTGTAACCTGGAAGACTCACTCTCAGTGGCCATGCTCTAGCCATGCTCCAAAGGTTCCACAATCTCGCACTATTGCACTGCATGCTGGGAAGGAGGTTCTGGAGAAAATTCACGCTTTTTTTTTTTTTCCTGGAGTGAGAATTTTGGTTTCTTTAAAAATCCAGTTATGTCATGTGAATATGTTTTTGTTTAATCCAGATGTGGGATATGGTACTGCTTTAGTTTGTCCGTAGCTGCTAACAACGATTGTTTCATGTTCTAGGAAAGGTGTGATCTTTGCTAACTGAAGACAGTTTAATTCTGGGGACTCTGGAGAGGGTATAAAGGCCAGAGCCCTGACAGGGCTACTACTAGAAGGCAGCTACTGCTACCTGCAGCTGCTCCTGGAGGCTGATGTTGCTGTTTGTCAAGTGTGAGCAAGTGGCAAGAAGAAGTTGAAGATATTCTGACATCGAAGACTGAACTGGTCCCAAGGAACCCAGTGCCTCTAATCAGCAGAAAATTGTCTATTTTCTTGACTGAAAGAAGTCTATGAGCCTCCTCTTTCCCCATAATATTCTTTCTCTCCTACCTAGTGTTGGAGGGCTGGAAGGGATTAGGGTGGAATATGAATTAAAAGGGAGGTAAAGTTATAAGAACCTAATAAAATAATGAAACAAATATGCTAACAGTTTTTGAGACATGGGTTCACTGTGTAGTCCTGGATGTCCTGGGACTCTCTGTAGACTAGGCTGGCCTTGAACTCAGAAATCCTCCTATCTGTGCCTCCCAAATACTGGGATTGAAGGTATGCAACTCCACACATGGCCTACCTTGTTTTTATGTGTTCCAGTCTCTAATTTGTCCTAGAGTTCTGATCTGTACAGACTGAAATCCAGGTTCCCCTGACTGGCAGGTGTAGTGCAGGCATTCTGGAACATACAAGTTTTGTAACACTAGTGGATCTAAGGACTCTGTCAAACCAGTGACATAAATGTTTCTAATTTAGTTACCAAATGATTTCCTCCTCCACTGAGGTTCGAAAGATTTTTCTTCCCAAATTGTCCAATTTCCTGTAGATTGTAATGTGACTATTTTAATCACAGAGCACCACAGTTGCTCCATAAAGGTCATCAAATCACAGTTCTGAGGCAGGCAGTGAAGAAGCATCATTTAGTTTGATTCATCTTCCATCCACTGTTTTCCTAGGGTTTTGTACTCAAGCTTCATTTTTTTTTTTAAAGTGATGACTGTTTTGTAGATTGACCATTAAAAATGCTTGACATACTTCTTATAATATTCTTTAAAGTTTCCACTATTGTGAAAGTTCCGTTTTTCAGAGAAGGTTTGGATAGGAACTTGGAAATAGTTACATTAGAAGGGAAAATGAAAAGAAACAGGCATGCAAAGCCTTAAAGGGGCAGCTACATGGACCAGAACAGAAAGATGATGGATTCACTCTGTGGAGAAGGTTTTGAGTGGTGGGTAGATCTGGAGACTCCTCCCCCAAGGGATCCTTTCTGGAGGAACATCCCTCACAACTCACCACAGATGATTAGACTGAGAAAGATCTCTGGCTACAATTTAGTTTGCATCCTCAGGCAGAGCTCAGAAGGAAATATCAGTTCTTCCATGGAGAACCTGCACCATGACCAGCAGCCCTTCCTTAAACATCTATACAAGAAGTACAGAGAAGATCAAGAGACTATTGGGAACCATAGAGGATTAAAGACCACCAAGTAGATATAAGTCATGCGGATCATGAGTCAGCACGTGTATAAGGTGCTAGAAGACTGATGTAGGAAGATGGTAAAAGGAAGAGATAGGAAGAAAGAAACCATGAGAGAGAGGAGAGAGAGAGAAGAGAGAGAGAGAGAGAGAGGGAAGCAATGGATGTTGAGACCTTCTGTGGTAAGGAGGACTTATGTGCACATCTTTCAGGCAGCCTTGGATGTAGTAGGAAGTAGATTATGTCTCTCTATTTCTGTAAGGCAAGTCTGATATTGATCCCTACTTACTCATGCCATTTGTATCCTGACAGTAAACTCTACATTCTCTGAAGAAGTAGAGGTTTTGCAATTTCTCTGATTAACTTGTCTACTAGTCATTTAAAACAGTACTTTTCAGTCAAAATTATTTTCTTGATTAGCTCAGGAAGTACAAAGAACATATCAGAAAGTTATTTCTGAACCTACTTACTGGTATAAAGGACATAGAGTTCTAGAATTTCCACTTTGTTTGAGAGGAATGTAAGTATGTATTTCCAGGCAAAAAGCTGAGTCAAAAGGAGAGACAACAAAGGATATGTTATGATTCTGTCTTATCCAACCAAGAACAATCCTTTCTGTAGAGAATTACCCATGTTGATAATCACACGATGTTTCTTTAGCAGGGTCTATCTACCCTGCACGGAAGTTAAAGCCACCAGGAAGAACTATATCCTTCCCAAGGTTAGAGCTTGATGGAGCTTCACTCTGCAGCCAGATTTCAGCCAAGAACCCAAATGTGATGAGGTGAGGTGCTCCCTTACTCCTGTACAGGGAAGAAACAGAGTGTTGAGACTATAATGCAAAACCCAGCAGACTAGTGAGATGGTTTCTGAAGTAAAGACACTTGCTGCGAAACCTGAGCATCTGAGTTCAATCTGCAGAACTACACAGTTGAAAGAAGAGAAAGGGATGTTGAAAGTTGTCCACTGACTGCTGCATGTACACGCTATAGCATCATCTGCCACAAACAAAATGTAATAATTCAGAGAGCAGCTCAACCAAAGCTTTGTGAATTTTGGTCAAATCCTTAGTCTCTCGTTTCTTTATTCATGAAATGGAAATACCAATACTGCTTTATACATAGTTAGATTATATAAGTTATTTTTTTAAAGAATAAAATGAGATATGAAAGTAAAGAGAAATACATTAACTAATCCAATAAAGTTTGATGTATAGTTGAGATAATAGCAGTAGAATTTGTTGTAGTTACTTTGGATGGATGAAATCTAGCTGTTGGCCTATTATGTTCCATGGACCAAATCTGGCTCACAGCTTATTTTTGTAAATAAAGTTTTATTGAAACATAGTTGTGTGTTCTCATTTGGTTATTGTCTATGGCTGCTTTCTCATTACAACAGCAGAGTTAAATGATTAGTGGTATATGTATGGCTCACAAAATTTAAAAGAAAGTATTTGGCTCAGATATTAGCTTTCGGTTTGATATACTTGAGATAAACAACTTAAAGGAGGAGAGATCTATTTTGTTTCATAGTTTCAAAGATTTCACCACTGGCTAAGTGGGTCTTTTGTCTCATATAGGGTTGTTCTTGTTAGCTTCAGTTGTCAACTTGAGACTTCACAGAGTCACCTAAGAGGAAAGCCTGATTCAGGAACTTCCTAGATCAAATTGGCTTGTAAGCATGTTTGTGGGAGATTGTCTTCACTTATTAATTAATGCAAGATGGCCCAGACCATTGTGATAGCACCATCCCTACGCCGATAGATCCTATGTAAGAAAAATGCAGTGCATAATCCTGCGATGGGAGAGAGCCAGCGAGTATGCCAGTCTGCAAACAACATTCTCCATGGTCCCAGCTGTACTTCCCGAGCTCTGAGTTTCTGTACTGCCTTCTGGTTCTGGTCCTGAATGATAGACCTGTAAGTACAAGATGGATAAGCCCAAGTAAAACCAGAGAGTTTTTTTTTTTTTTTTTTTTAATCCCAGCAAAAGAGTGGAACTAGGGACTGAAATACATAAAACATGAACTTGTTCCAAAACAAAAGCGAACTGAAATTCTGTTACAAAGAGGAAGTACAGAACACTGCTCCATAGACAGAGCAGCCTGGGTTAAATGTCAGGAGAAATAGAAGCAGGTTAACCCAGGGCAGAATAATCCTGGGGTTGAGTGGTCTTGGCTTATGTCCTGTTTTAAATCTGCTCTTCTTGACATCTCAATGTAGAGGACAAACTTGAACAGTTGGCCATTACTGTTTACTTGTTGAATGTTGGCAGTGTCTCATTAACATCTTTAAACTCCACCCACAGGTGTGTGTTTTACTAGGATAATAAATCAAAGATTATTATTGGGCAGTAATCCTTATGTATGTACACATTTGTTGGGAGCCAACTTCTGGCAGAAAGCGGCTATCATCTTTACAGCCATCTCAAGCCATATACCCTGACAAGAGACTTGTTTTCAAGAGCCTACAACAGCTGAGCACACTCTGATAAACATCATGTTTTTCTCCCGTATCTTGTTTTGTTGTTTGGTGCCCCCAGCTGCAAGGTGCACTTGGTAAAGGGTCTTCAGCTGTGTCCCCCTGCTTATGCTTATATATATATATATATATCCATGATTTCCTTTCAATTAAAGGGAATAAGGGAACAGGTCTTGAACAGACTCTCTATCTTGTCTCCATTCTTTGCATCTCTTGCCCTTCCATTCCCCACTCTCTCTCTTGGTAGACCCTGACCCGCAGGCCAAAGCAGCAACTCAGGCCGGGATATAGTGGCCCCCAAACCTGAGGCAGCTCTGGGCAGGTACAAAGTGGTGCCTCAACATTGGGCTCCAGTAAGCAGGATACAGTGAAGGACACTGTAGGAATTGGAAGCGTGTATCCTCACTCCTGCACTGGAGACCCTGTTGACTGACCCTAACGGACTGGACTGGGTCGTTACACACATTGTAACCTATAGAAAGTCCCAAACTTCAATGGGTTCCTTAGCATGAAGGATGTGAGGTGTTACTTACTCATGACTTGGGGAGCCACTGATTGTCATACTGAGTCAGAAAGATGTGCTTTGTGGCTTCAAATTTCTGCTATCCACAAGTCCATGTGCCCTGTCACTTCTTCTTACTTGTCACAGTCTCGCCTGTGGTCAGGTGGCCTTACTCCTTTGCAACTGTAGTGAGCAAAACTATATGATGGGAAATGCATGGTGGAACAAAGCCACTTGCCTTACAGGGAGACAGCAAGGAAGCAGAGAGAGAAAAATGAAGGAAACAGTGTCCCAGTGAGTCCTTCAAGAGCACAGCCCCAATTGCTACTCCTCCAACTAGACTCTACCTGCTAATAATGCTGCATGCTGTCAACCAAAGCTTTAGCGCACAGCCTTTGGGAGACATTTTGTGATCCAACAAGTTTTGTAGAACATACTCTCTGGTCATTAGTGCAGTATAGTATACACAGTAAACATATAACAGCAGTCACAGATATCTGTATCTTACTTTTATTCTTTTTTATTAATATTCCATAAAATATGTTTTAAATTTTATTTTTAAAATTTTGTTTTTATTATTTTAATTTTTAATTCATTAATTTTATATTTTTATTGATTTTATTTTTAACCATAAAATGGGTTTTGATCATAGTCATGCTCCCTCCTCAATTCCTCCCCAATTCACCTCCCTTTCCCTAGCCACTCAACTTTGTGTCATTAAAAAAAAAACAAAAACAAAACAATTGTGGCCCAAAGTCATGGATGTGTGGTCTTCTTCTGGAGAGGGTCAACTTGCAGGGGTTACACTCTTGGAGAAAACATCTCTCTCTCTCTCTCTCTCTCTCTCTCTCTCTCTCTCTCAGCAGCTATGAAATGCCAACAGCTCCATGCTTGGGGTAGGATTGTGTATGCCCAACTCTCCTGTTTGCTGGGATTTGGTCTCATTTGGGTGTTCACAGGTTTTGTCCACTCTGTTTGAGATGGCTATTCCAAGTTGTCAACTTGACTATATCTGGAATGAACTATCCAGAAATGTAGAGCACACCTGTGATCCAGATCTTGAGGCTGGAAGACACAAGTTTTTGATTCATATCTTGAGGCATAGTGGTCATGAAAAGCTTAGGCCCAGGAAAGATGGTAAACACCTTTAATCCCAGGAGACAGAGGAAAGCAGATCTCTGAGTTCAAGGCCAGCCTGGGACACAGAAATCATCAAGTAAAGGTCCGTTTAGGTCCAGGTTTCCTGGTTACACACCTTTAATCTGGGCCATACCTCCTGCAGGAGGCCTACATAAGGACAATGAAAGAAGGAAGGCTTTCTTCTTCTCCTGTTTGCACTTACTTGCAAACACATTTGTTAGAACCTACTTCTTCAGGATTCCAGAAGACGAGTTGAAACACCTAATCTTGTGGGACAGAGCTACTACTAGATTCTTGGACTTCTTATTCACAGCTACCCATTGTTGGGTTAATTGGATTGAAGACTGTAAGTCATTCCAATAATTTCCCTTACTATATGGAGACATTCCATAAATTCCATGACTCTTAGAACCCTGTTGCAACTGTCCTGAGTTCATATGTGCAGCTGCTGTGTCTAGAAGATAATGTTTCCCTGTAGTCATTCACTACCTCAGTAACTTACATTCTTTATTACCTCTTTTCTGTAATGATTACTGAGGCTTGGGAGAGGGGATTGGGGATATACGTATAATGCATATTGATTCAATAGATGTATTATTATCTATCTATCTATCTATCTATCTATCTATCTATCATCTATCTACCCACCCTTTAGTGTTGAGCATTCTGTAGTCTCTTATTCTCTGTACTTTGGCTAATTGTGGGTACTATATTAATTACTATCTACTGCAAATAGAAGCTTCTCAGATGAGAATGAGAGATGTGTTGATCTATGTGTGTAACAATAAGTCATAAGAGGCAATTTAATAATTTGTCCATTTAGCAGCATAAAGTAGTAGGTTCTTCCTTAGGGTCTATGATTTATGGGCCATAGGATCTTAGTCAAAACATCATTTCAGGTTTGGATTCATCCTATGGAGTGGGACTTAGATCTAATGAAAAAGTGGTTGATTACTTCCTTTAATTTGTATCACTATAGCACTAGTGGGCAAATCTTTTCAAGCTAGTCATTGAAGTTTGAAGGGTTCATAGCTGGGAATGATTGACAAGTATTTTTCTCCTCTAGTAGCTTGCATGGCATCTTCCAGCGCTCTGAAAACTATCTAGTAGGAAATAAAGATTCCAGGTTAGTACAAGCTTGATTTAACCATGTTCTATGATGCAAACATAAGGTATCTTCAGCAGTAGGGTCTTATTGTCAAGTTAGGGAGGATAATCAAGAGCAATGACAATAGTTTGTATTGTTTGAGGGTTATGAGTCCTCACTGACTGACGACTTCAGAAGAAATGTCTTAGTTAATGTTCTATTGCTGTGAAGAGACACTATGATCACAGCAACTTATAAAAGAAAGCATTTAATTTGGGGCTTGCATACATTTTCAGAGGTTGAGTCTATGACCACTGTGCAGGCATGGTGCTGGAGCTGTAACTGAAACTGTACAACTACAAGCTGTAGGTGAAAAAAGAGACACTGGGCTACCATAGGCTTTTTAAATCTCAAAGGCCACCCCAGTGACACGCCTCCTCCAGCAAAGCCACACCTTCTGATCCTTTCTAAACAGTTCCACCAACTAGAACCAAGCATTTAGATATAGGAGCCTACAGAGTCAGTCTCATTTAAACTACAAGACTTAACTTATACTTGGCATTGTTTCCTGTTTGTTTTTAGTTAGTCGTAGGGAAACTCCATCTTGTTACTTTTGTATGTGTGTTCCTTCATTTATTTCCTCTGTCCTCCACTTCTGACCCCTTCTTGTTCCATGATTCCTTTTTAATCCTTTATACCAGTGAATTCTATCTTCCCTCTCTTCCCATGGAGACTGACTTCTACTCTTTAGCTTAGTAAAGTTGGTAAAACTATTTCCTGAGGCTATTTCTTTGTTGGCTGCTTTATGGTAATTGCATTTGGGAAAGCTCTGCAGAAAATCCTTGCTCAACAGATTTCAGAATCACTCTCATCTTATATTTCTCTTACCTTTTCCTTTCTGTAAGGAAAGTAGATTGCATAGTGCACTGAGAGCCTAATATGCACATTGTAAGAAAAGGTGGACACATTGCTAATTTCTACTTTGTTATAAATTACTTACCTACCTGCAACGACTAGCAAGTGACTATAATTTACTCAAATTCTTAGACTCTAGTCAGACTACTCAGAATTTTTAAACAACAGAAGTGATAGCTCATTCATATATTAATATTCTTACCTGGGTGACTAACAAATTCTCTGTCCTAAATGTGACGTCTAAGTCAGCCCCCTTCTTCCCCACCACAGGGCACATTGTGGAAGAGGGTGGGTAGAAAAGGCATGAGAACTAAAGGATCAGAGGAGTGCTGTGAGACACTATCTTCTGCTCATGGCATGCTGTTGCACTTACGAATTTACTGAAGCTGAGGATACCTGCACAAGATCAAGACAAGATCAGCTGACCTTCAGACAGGCGGCACTAAGTCTCAGTGGTTATCTTCGTCATCATTATCAGCATCATCATCATCATCAGCAGCAGCAGCAGCAGCATCAGCAGCATCAGCAGCAGCATCATCTTTATTGGAATGAGATGGTATAAATGGGGAGGCGGAATGTTGGGAGTGCTATGATCAAGATATCTATACAATTGTCAAAGAACAAATAAAAGATGTTCTATTTAAACACTATTCATACCCAAAGAAGAAATAGTTTATTTTTGATATCAGTAAGGTAAATTTCTCAAAGAATATTATGTAAATAAAAATATTATGTAAATGCTCCTCCAACATCAGAGTTTTTCTTTTATCTCTTCTGGTTATTATCAAGATTATTTATATCATGATTATGATTCCATATTTAGTTAATTTGTAGGGGGGGGGATGCTGAGGCTAAAATCCAGGGCTTTGTGCATGTTAGGCAGATAGTCTTCTCTTAAGCCACACTCCCTGGATTCAAGATTTATTCTTTTTGAGTGGTCCTAGTGAGTTCCTGAACTTTGTTGGGTCTATTGTGTATATGAGAACAAGACCACGTGTGGGCCATGGCTCCTCACTCTGTCGAGAGAAGTTCAGAGATGATTTAATCCTAGTCATGTTCTCTGGGATTCTATTAGAAGCCTGATTAAATCATGACATTTCATGTAAATCATTCCAGATACTATCAGAAGCATTTTTTGTTTTAATTTTGTCAAAATTCACCTCACTCTTGAATAACTAACTGCATATTTTCCTTCTATTTCATAAGAAAATCTCTTTCCAGAGATTAAATAAACAGATCTATTCCATTTTCAGAGCACCAGAGAGGCAAATGATTAAATACGTGTATGTTGAAGGGAGGGGGAGAGTGGGTGGATGGGTGGAGGCACACACTCATAGAAGCAGCGGGAGGGGGAACGGGATAGGGAGTTCCTGGGGGAGGGGAAGGAGATAACATCTGAAATGTAAATAGTAGAATATCCAATTAAAAAGGAGAAGAGAGGAAGAGAGAGAGAGAGAGGAAAAAGAAAAGTCTAGCTTTGACTTGATTACTCTTATTTCTCCATTGACTCCGTGGTTACTTTAAAACATTCTTGTTTATGTTGACTTACAGCCCCTCTTTTACACGTGATTCTTGGTGTTGCCTACCATGTACCTGCTTAGGATGAAGAACACTAACAATGGAGTCAGGAAATAGTGGCGTCTAGTGTTCTACTTTTCTTTTTTATTTAAAATACCTTTATGATTCTACAGCAATCTGAAGACTTTTGTCATTGCTACATATAACTGCTTTTCAGCAATATCTTGGGTGGCTAAAACAGCTCCAGGGTGGTGGCATTTCCTCCACGGTTATCTTGTCATGTACACAATTCGGGCATTACCATTGGTTACATCTTTTAAGCTAGATGCAAATTAATTGGGTTAATTCGTGACCCAGTTGGAGGGCTGAATAAATGAACACGTATTTTGTAAAGTTCATTGATTAATCTCCTATACATGACCTCACTGCTATCCTCAGACTTCTCACATGCAATGAGGAAGAATTGTGTAGAATGTACACACTGGGGCTTTCATGAACAAGCCTGCTGAGAGAATAAACGAGGTGTTCAACACAGCTCTGATGGGCAGCAACATGCCCAGCCCCCACAATATCATATTCCTTCTTTCCTGTCTACTGTATTTCCTTCTTCTTGTCATCTTGCCCAGTGGTAATCAGAAACTCACTCATTCTTGGCTCTGTTCTCAGAGTCACCTTAACTCAGACATGATGAGTAATGGCATACATTACATTTCAATATCAGAAAGAAATGTGGGACAGGAAGTACATATTGTGCTGTTCTCTAGGAGTCAGAATAAACATCATCTGAAGATCTCATAATTTTAATTATAAATAAAGACCTAAATGACCTTGGCTCCCTTTCAACAAGAATCTAGCTTTAAATAAAAAAAAAAAATAAATAAATAAATAAATAAATAAATGGATATTTATCACCATGAGTTCTAAATCTATTTGGGCTTTCAATTTTTAACCCTCCAGGGAAATGAATCTCAAATAATAGGTTCAATTTCTCTTTAAGAAACTAGGAGACCACTAAAAAGAGCAACTGTTTATCTTATAGCAGCTATGAAACGGTTCAAAAGAGGGCCTGACTGAGAAAACGCCTCAGCAGGAATCATTTATGTTTATATCTCGCTTTTGGGGTCATAGCTTACAAATTCCTTAAATCACTGATGATTTATCACAGGATTGCTGTTAAAAACATTTGCTACCATTTATGTGAAATTCCTTTATAGAATTTAAGAGTTCCAGAATGTTCTTTGCCTTGGTTCATCAATTTCTGAAGGACTAGGCTTTCCAACATTCAGATAAGTTGAGAACTAGAACAGGCCCTCAGCGATTATCTCTAAGTCTTTGGTCTACTTTCTAGACAAAGGAAACAGTTTCCCAAAGTCAGACAAAAGCAGCAGACCATACCTGAGTTTTTCTGTCTGTCTTCAGCTGCCACTGGGCCACATGAAGGAGGTTCTAAGTAAGCAGAAAGACTTCATATGGTGTGCTGGTTCATGGGAACATACTGGTGTTAAATTGTAAGGCTCTTACAGTTCCTCTTGAGTGTCTGCCAGTACTAGGTGATAAACCCTTTTGCTGAAGACACCACATACCTTCAATGGAACTCGGAAATAAGTCAAGCTAGAATTGAGCTGGACATTTTACCTCTGCTAGCTGGCTTTCATGGTCCTAGAAGGTGCTACACAGGATGCTGGGAGAGTAGAATGGTTATTCTTGGTTGTCAAATTGACTAAATATGCAATTAAAGAGAATCCAAGTGGCTGGCCACACCTGGGAGGGGTTTTTATTTAACTGGATCTTACAGGTAGGAAGACTTTAAATCCACCTCACTTAAGATCAGAGGACCTACCCTAATTCTGGGCCATACCTTCTGGTGGCAGCCTATGTAAAGAACAAGGATGAAAGAAGCTTTTACTCTTTGCCTGCTCACCCTCAGTTTTGTTTCATTGGAAGCCTACTTATTTGAGATCTGACATACTGAAGACCAGCTGAGGTATCCAGCCTCACGGACAAAGCAATTACTGGCTTCTTGGACTAGGGTACTCTAATAAATACCATGAATATATATATTCACACACAATATATTCATATATACATATATTTACATATATGTATAGTACATTCAAATGTTGTGTGTGGTGTGGTGTGTGTGTTCTATCAGTTTTCCCCTTCTAGGGAATCCTGATTAATACAGAAGAAAAAAAGGCATTAAGAATCTTAACCAGCTGCAAACTCTATGAATTGCAATGCCAAAGTGCCAGACAGTATGTGCTCACTGGTGCAAAAGAGGCATGATTGTTATGGAGGGGTAAATGGAAGACTCTAGAAAGAAACCGAGCCTTCAACTGCACCTCTGCAGGAATGATTAACTGACTAGCATTTCAATGATTGTGGAGAGGTCCAGAACCAACAACATTTATCTTGGGCCATCTAGTCCTCTAATTAGGTCTGTGTCTATGACTAACAGATAAGATATTCGGAATGTGCTAACTTTACAAAACCTCAGTTTCTACTCATAAGAAGACTAAGAGTATCATTGGATAGCACATGAGGTCTCTAGTTGACATTTCTCCACTGTTTAATTAAGTAACCACCTACTTAATTGTTTTCACAAATGTATTTTTAAAATGCCTTGATTTACCTCTTTTTTTGTTTTACTACTGTATGATACCATGTTGAAACATGGAATTTTGGGTAATCTAAATCAGTGTCCCCAACCCATAGTCATTCATATTTGTTTAGCCTCAGAATAAACTATTTCTTTTTCCCTTTGAAAAAGAGAGTTCTGTTTTTGTGTTAACAAGGGTAGCCAGCTAATCTCTGATTAGATTTGAGGTCCGCTCCACAGGAGAGGATTCGTGCCTGGCAACATAATCCCTGTAAAAAACCGAAGACAGCAGGTCTTAGGCCCTGGGTGGAAACTCCCTACTGTGCAGTTAGATTGACATGGACTTAAATTGCCTTCTAAATATTTACTTCTATAGTAAATTATACCCATAGACAAATGCTAATCTTAGTCTTAATCAGAGAAACTTTTCTTTCCAGTGAGAAGTGAATGCAAAGACCCAAGCTGCTCTAGCTGCTGGGAGTAAGCAATGACTGAGCACTTGACCTTAAACATGATTTTTTTTCTTAATCACCCCTGGTAAGATTCAGGGAACACTGAGGAAAAGGAGAAGAAAAAACTGTAAGAGCCAGGAGCTTTAAAATGCTACCTCCTGGGCATGACAGCCATTGCAATCAGGATCTGGCAGCATTGAGGCTGCCTCTGCTGGACTTGCACAACACTAGGCCTGTCAGTAGTTCATCATGGGTCAGGAAGGAGCCCCCAGAGCCCGTCCTTCTGTTGAACTATTGGCTACCTGTAGTTTATGGACAAGAGTGAGCCATTTTCTTCCAAGCTGTGCCTATGGATGAGTCTACCCAGCTCTAAGGACGGTTTAATACCACGTTCAACAAATGGTCCTAGTTAAAATCAGTGCATCATAAAACAACGCAAAAGACATACGTGAATGTGGGAAAGGGCTTGAAGGTAAGAGGGGTTTGTCAGGGAAGGGGGAAGGGAGGGAAAGAAGACTGAGTCAGAAGTAAGAGTAACCAGAATGTATAATATCAAGTATGAACACCTAAAGCCAAATTTAATAAAAATTATATTATAAAAGGAACATTAGAGCTTTGTGCTTTTGTTGTTCAGAAGAAATCAATTGCTTTTTGCACTCTCTATGCAAATAATCAGAAAACAACAAAAAGTGATGTAACTATCAGTTGTGTATTCACAGGGACAATCCCATAAGCCATAAAACATAAGGAAGAATTTAGTAATCATATTCCTAATTTTCTCCATTTACAATAAAATCTTAAAAGTTATGGATTCTTTCCAAGTCATTATTATGGATTAAAACTCAATGTTGGGTGATCTTATGGTTGAGATTTCGCAGGGGTGGGGCAGCTTCTCTGTCATATGTAGACTATCTCATAGCACACTAAACAATGCCAATGTGGATAGGGAAAATCTCAGAGGGACCCACCTCTAGATGAACTACAGGCCATCTATGGCTGTGGAAAGAGGGAGAATAAGTCTTCTGAAGGGATGTACCCCCTGATAGGTTATTCAGTCTCAGGAGGTAAGCCTTTTACATATTCATTTCCCGTTGAGCAACACTACATGGACTTTGAGGTTGGTGTGTGTTATGTGTGTGTATCTCAATAATAATTAGAGAGATCATGACTTCGAGAGGGAATGGGACGCATAGGAATAGCTGGAGGGGATAGAGGTAGGGCTAGAAAAGATATGAATACAGTATTCATTTAGGAGAATCTATCTTAAAATCCTTTGAAATGTTAAATTGTAAACATTTATATGAATTTTGGAGGATCTGACGGTACTTGTTTTTCTGTAGACCCTTTGAGGGATACCAGATGAAAACACGGTCCCCAGATTTCTTTCTCATTTTTGTTTTTGGTGCATAAACTGTTAGCCTTTGGTTTCTTCCTTTTGGATTATATTAAGGTTTGACAGCTAAAGAGATGTCAATCTTTCCCATGGCCTTATTAGCTTCAGTTACCTATTAAGGTCTGTCTGCCCAGCAGGAACAAATACATTCAAAAGACATGTGTGTCCTCCTCTTTGGTTATCAGACTATTAAAAGGAATGGATCCCCCACTAAATAGAATTTCTCCAGGAATCTCTTACTGGAGAAGAAATTTCTCTTGTCCTGGGGACAAGCAAAGGAGTTTTGTCAGCCAGAAAAGAAACTTATGTCTTGGGAAAGACTTACAACTTGTTAGAGGACGATGCAGGGGGATCCTAACTTTGCAGGAGGGCTTAGAGCTGAGACAGTGATGAGCAGGACCTCGGCTTTTCAGGACTGCTTCGCTAGCTCTTGCCTTCTGAACCTCTTCATCCTTCTTCCCCACATTGAATAAATCCTCCTGTATTGTTTTTCACTATTTATTTGGTTCTTTCAATTGACTTATCAAGGTTGCTTGGCTGAATCTGGTTTGCTAGGCACACATTGCATGTGACCATAAATCTGGGGGCAGTCTGAGAAGTGGGGCATAAGGTGGGTAACTTAGATGGGAGCACTCTTGGGAGGCCGATGAAGAAACCTCTTCATTGTGGTAGAAAAGTAAAATATGTTTTTAAAGTCAGAAACATTCAAAAACACAGAAAATTCTGAATCACAATTTCAGAGGAAGTCACAAATTCAGGCCCATCCTGAGCTATGGAGTAGGTGTAAGGCAGCCTGGGCAACTTAAGACCCTCTTTCAAAAGGAAAGAAGACTTTTAAAAAGAGACCAGGGATACAGCTCAGTGGCAGAATGCCTACCTAGCAGTGTAAGATCCTAGATCGAATCCTTAGTATCATAAGAATGAAAACAACAACCAAAGCTAAAGCAAACAAACCCAGTTCTAAGATTTCCAGTGTGTTGCAGGCTATCAGGGATGGCTGTGATCTGTCATAGCCATCTCTGTCAGTTAGCCAAGGCAGGACCCAAAACAGGTGCATCCTAGAGACATTACAATGAGGTCAGGGTGTTTAGGATGGCTTAAGCTAGTAGGCAGTGTATACAAGATGCAAAGGTGGAAACTGGAGTGTTTGAGTTCTGAAACGTCCTTCTTCCTCCTTGGATGAAGCACTTAGGGGTTGGAATCACATGCCCCTGGCTTGAACTGCTACATTTCTTGTTAGTGGTGTGTCTTTGGACATGTCACTAACTGAATCTCAGTTTTTTTTCATCTTCAAAACAGACTATTCCTACCATTGTGAAGGAGTCCAGCTAAACACCCGGACTACAGTAGGTAGGTGTTCAATACATGAGGTTATAACAACCTGGAACAAACCTACTCTCTCTGCTTGTTATTATTTCTACACTTCCTTCATTTTAAATTTTTTGGAAACAAGTATCCTGTAACTCAGGTTAGCCTTGTAATCTGTAGGTATCCTCCCCTCTCCCCCACCTACCTCTCCTGATGCTGGGAATTACAGGCATGCACCATAAAGCCCTGCTTATGGCGAAATGATGGATCATGTGACTTTCTGGCCCATTTAACGACGCTACATGT
Source organism: Mastomys natalensis (assembly GCA_021653895.1). Classification (NCBI taxonomy): domain Eukaryota; kingdom Metazoa; phylum Chordata; class Mammalia; order Rodentia; family Muridae; genus Mastomys; species Mastomys natalensis. Next base: position 1,265,357 of record JAJTUV010000331.1, read on the forward strand.
CCCTGTTTAACTATGGCTCCTGGGCAAGAGTGTGTGTGTGTGGTCATGTATGCACAGGCACATCTATGTGGTGTCTAATATTTCTTGATTTTATCAGTAGGACACAGAGAACCTACAGGACCATTAAGTTGATGAAGTGGGTTTTAGCTTTGTGAGATGACGAAGCCAGAAACACAGGCTATTGCTTTCCAACTGTCCTCCACTTGAAGACCCAGGAGGTTTGGGGCAGTTCCTTCTAGCAAACACAGCTCTGGAGTCACCGTTTTTTGGTTTTTTAAGTGTACTTTATTTGCAATTAATCATTCATTCTTGAAATATTTTAGAATAGATTAAAACCAGTACATAAAATAAATCTTCACTGTATTTGTTACATATGGCACAGAATAACTTAACACTTTATAAATATGTTTCATCAGTGCACAAAATGGGAGAAGAACCCTTTTGCTAAAAGCAGCCCGGTAGCGATTTGACTGGACTACAGTAGCATTTTTCAAAACTGACCATGAGATGGCGCTGTGGTCCAATAGACTATGTAAGCTTTAACTGAGTTTTTTTATGGCGTTGAATCCCTTAAGTCTAGAAGATTCTTATCAATCAACTTAAAGAGTGAAGTTTGTTACTCTTTTAATAGTATTGGCTAGAAGTGAATCCTTTCATCATGGATCCATAAATCATTCAATGGTTAGTTTTTTCTCCCCTACTGGGGGAGGAGTGTATCTAAGAAGCCATAGATGTCAGGAAGTACCAGACTAAAGAGAGGCCTAGAGTTACCATTCAACTTCAGATTAATAAACTGAATACAGACTATTGTTTTCAACACCCTGATAGAATTGTATTAAAATCTTTCCTTACATTTAAAGCAACTTCCAGTTTATTTAAAGTGTATCTCTGTTATACAGTAACCTCCTTTGGCAGTCATGGAAGGTCATAGGAATATTAGAACATGAATTCACATTTAGATCAACATGATTCAAACATGCACATGTGTATGTTTTCACCACTTGCTTTTCTTCATATAAATATATAAATATTGAATAAAGTGCACGGGAACATGTCTGTACATATATACAGGTACACGTTTTCTTATATACACTTTAAGAGATACTTACACAGAGAGAAAAGCCACATACACACTGGTAATATATGTGTAGTCAAAAGACACCTTTCAGCAGGGTTTATGTTCATTCTGATGAAGATTAAGTTCATGGGATAGAATCTGTAATCTTTTCTTCAATATGTATTGGCATGTACAGAGTTTTATACTAAGGCAAAAACACATTGGAGCAGATGTCTTAACGTTTCTATTTTTATTAATCAGTATGGTATAATCATTAAGGATTGATTTCTTTCAAATACAACCTTGGGACTAGTGACATATTATAAATTTTAGGTCTGAAGCAATGACCACCATTCAAAGTGTCTGTAAAGACATATTTAGGAAAATCATAATTTCCAACTATATAATGAAGCTTTCTACATTCTTTAATTCTGAAACCTGTAACTCTTCCCAAAGGCTTACAGCAAATCATCTTTGTATCCAATTAAGACTGCTTAAGCATTTTACCCTGTATCTATCATCTGTTTCAACAGTAATGTGCACTTCACCTGTGTATCACAGTGTCATGGTGAATTTACTATAGCTGGCCTTTGTTAGTCTGTAGTAGCCATTTCTACAAAATATTATGGTAACTGATATTTGCTTTTTAATTGGAAGCTAGTGTCTGTCAGAGCAAAATGAATGTAGTTTTAGAGAAAAGGAACAAAAATATTGCTTTAAATCTTGGTATTTATGAATTGGGTCCAATTTGTGGTATTTATTTTTATGCATTATGTGCAATCTTTGATTCAATTGATATTTTTCCATTTCCTTGTTTGCTTGGCAAATATCTATAACCAATGAGAAATACTGAAAAAAATTCTCAAGAGTTGATATATAAACCCTTTTCTGAATCAGGTAAGAAAGAAATTGAACTGGTTGATTCTCAAAATGAATCTAGATACTTTTTCGATAACAACCAATTAAGTTGTCGTTTTTAATGCAAAAATCTTATATATTTATTTTTATATCCTTAATGACTAAGAAACTGCTCCACACATAAGATACAGTCAATAGATCACTGTGGAACCAAGCTAACCTGTTTTTATAAATAATATAAATACATTAATCTAAAAGTATCATTTAAAAAAAACCCTATATTTATTTATTTAGTTTGGAGACAGGGTCTCATGCAGTCCACGTTGGCCTCATACTAGATAAATAGCTGAGAATGATGAATCCTGATCCTCTCGCCTGCACTTCCCAAGTGCTAGGATTACAGCCATGCACCATGGTGCCTGGTTATCAAGGCTGGGGATCCACGCTAGGATTTCTTGGTTGCTAGGCAAACACTTTTATCAATGGAGCTACATCCCCAGCTCTTTGAAAACATCAGTTTTACCTGATAACTGTCAATATGAAAGTCACTTGATTTTTACAGAAAGAGCCTAAGAAGCTACTGCTAACAGCGAGAAACCTGAGTTTAATTGTTCAGCTGTGACAGACAACTCTTGGTACTGGTCACTGCTCAAAGGGCGCATGCGCAACACAGTCGTTCCCTAGTGAGTTACCAAATACCTTCAGGATGCTGTTTCTTTGAAGAGAGTTCTAGAACTGTACTTGGAAAAGTGTAATTATCCTTTGACAGTTTATAGAGAAGAAAAATATACGAAACAAGACCACATTGCAAATTCAGGTAAAGCCCAAGAAGTAGAAGAGAAAGCAGCGTGTTATTGAATAACATTTAAAACCCTTCCACATCTGAGAATTAATGACAAGTGCAGCAAATGCCGGCGGTCTTGTGAACATTTCAAAATGGCATCTATGAAAAATCAAGAATGAAAAATATTGTCAAGTATTTCAATGAATTATATTAGCAATACAAATGTCATAATACTATTTTTCTTTTCAAAATATATGTCATGGTGAATTTGAAACATTTTTTTAAAGAGACTATTCATTATTTCAGTATTTCTAGCTATTTTTATATACAATAATAGGTCACCAGCTCACTCCCATGCTACCCATCAACATGGCAGCCAGGTTTCTATTTGGCAATAGAAGTTAATTAGATGGATTTTATGCATCATTACAATTGTACAATAAAGGCCAATGATTTAGAGATCTCATTAGCAATGTTAAAAGCATAGTAACACTCCTAGCTCAAATGCTGTCAGGACATTATAATTGGTCCACTGGAGTAGTCTAATTTGTCCCAGATGCCTTATCCCCACCCACACACACATGGGTATAAACTTGTTCACATGTCCTGGGCAATTGTCCCAGCATCCTGTTCATCACACACAGCTAACCTTTTCATTCACGGTTTCAATATTGTCTGTACAAGTCTCTTCTGAGTGTTGCTTCCCTAGTGTAACCATGGAGCAGTCATTAACTGTCTTCTCAGCATCTTCCTCCGAGTTCTTTTTTTGTCCCACCTGGAGCTGCTAGACTTGTAGGCCAATGTTGGTATAGTGTTCACTAGAATTAACTGCAGTGGCTTTCTGTTTTCCTTGTACTGACACTGAATGTACCGTGAGAAGGCGGACCTATAAGTTTTATTGAACAATGTATATACCAGTGGATTGACAGCTGAGGAGAGATAACCAATCCAGACAAACACATTGAGCAGGCCTCCGATGACATTTTCATTGCACGATTCTTTGCAGATGACAGCCATGATGTTGGTGATGAAGAATGGGCACCACATTACAACAAACAGGAAGAACACGATGCCCAGCACCTTGCAGGCCTTTTGCTCATTGCTGATGGACTGCATCGTCCTTCGGCCTGCGTAGGAGCCTGGCTCCCTGTGGATGGACCGTTGGAAGAGCTTTTCCGAAGACAGAGAACTCTGAGGGAGGAAGCTGAAGGAGGCTAGTTTGGCTCGAGTGCTGAGGTCACTCACACACAAGGTGGCTTCTTTCTGAAGTGACTTGATAGTCAGGAAGTAGGTGATCACCATGATGGTTAGGGGGATGAAAAATGCCACAAAAGAGCCGATGAGGACAAAGTTGTCATCGGCGAGCAGGCAGCTCCCCTCCTTAAAGACCTTCGAATCATCCTGTAGTCCAAAGACGGGGATTGGCATGGATATACCTGGAAGAGGACAGAAAGTGAGACAGATCATCAGGGACTGAGTGTATGAAGGTGAAAGCATCACCACGTAACACTGGCTGGTCAAGGAACTGACGTCTGCTTGCTTCAAGAGTTTATGTATTACTGTAATGAAAGTTGTGTTAATTCTTATTCTATATTTTTCCGATTATATTTTACTTATTAACTGGAGAAAACACACGCAGAGGCAAAATGAAGCAAATAAAAGTGATCACTAACACCATCATCTAGAGATCAACAAACTCATGGCAAGGACGGTTTAATGCTGTTTGTTTTGAGCAAGTATCACAGACACGATGCATGCAGGAACACACGCATGCACTGGGCAACAGGACGAGGTTCTACTTTATCTACAGTTTTTTTTTTTTTAAAAAAAAAACCTTTCCATTTCACACTATCCTATCAGCATTTTTTACTTCCTTTGTAAACTTATAAGCCTAACATATTTGCTTCCTAGCAAATTTGAAAAATATAAAAAGGTAACAGTGAGTGAAGGAAAATTGCATTTATTCTCACCACCAAGGTGCCTGTGTTACATTTGTTTGCACAGAACTTTATGTGCAGTTTAAGATCTTCCTATCTCATTTAATATTTATTATAAAACCTTTGATCGATCCTGCTTCAGCCTCTTTAGTTATGAGCCACCACGGGCAGTTTTAAAATTGGACATACTGTAAACTACTTTACAATATTAATTTCAAGTAACTCAAATGAACTTGGGTTAGTTTTAAAAAGATTTTATTTCAGAGAAATTTTAACAGCTGCAACCCCCAAAAGAGAACATAGGCAAATGGCATCCCAAGGAAGTTTCTTAGCTTTTACAATTGTGAATTCAAGACAAATATTGTGTCTTCCAGGTCCTTACCTGGGATCCTCTTTATTTTGAAACAAAACCTCAGACATCATATGATTAAACATGTACACATCTTATTATGTAGATCTAAAAGTGACACACTTTCAGAGAAACCCACAGTCACAGACAGGCTTTCTCCTAAAGGGGAGTTTAGTGCTCCCTTCATATCATGAAATATAGAATTTGTGTTCAGACTTCCATTGTTCCATAGAAGTCATTTATTTTGATAGTAGAATATCCATAAGGATGAATTGTCAAAAACAAGGCAGCTGCAGACCTTTATGGTCAAATGTATGAATTAGCTTCAGAATGCTATAGTACATGGCAATATGAGCTTACAGCTGGCCAGTTGCTGTATATTCAGATTGGAGCATCTCTAACGGGCCTCCAGGTACACGACTCAGATAGAGACGTATAGCAGTGAAGAAATGTCACAACTGGCTCTAATCGTGCTAATTTCTCTCCATAGTGATTGGACCCTACTAAGTGATGTTTAGCTTGACCACGATGTGAGGTTTTATTCCCTTGTAGGAGCTATGGACGTTTGAGGGAGTCTGGTTAGACCAAAGCAATCATGGTATACTTCTTATTCTGTTATTTTCTCTGCCACAGAGGCAGAATCCGGTGGCTGAGACAGGAGAAGAAACAGCTGTACAGCTTAGTTCAAGCTTGCTTCTTTCATCAAAGGACGCTCCAAAAAAAGCTATTTTCTGTCCACACTGGCCTGCGTTTCCGGTTTCTTGAGTTGCCTGAGAGAGCTCCCTTGGTTGTACTTCCAGCCACTCTGTAGCCCAAGATGCTGCTCTCAGGCTTGCTCATCCCAGAGTCAGGGCCGCTGTTTAGCCTTGCCTTGCCACCCAGCAGGAAAGTAGTTTCCTTTGAGGATCTGTAACACAGTTGTGCGTTGGTGGCAGCAGCAGCAATAAAAATGAGAAGAAAAAAATAGCCAAACTCTTCATGGTCAGAACAGAGTTTGCCTAACATCCGACTAGTAGAAGGGTCGACAGCTGGAGCTTAGTGTAATATTTGACAAGAATGTATCTCTGCTCTCGGGCCGTGCGAGCGGCCATTGTCTAGGCCCATGTGGGAGCCAGAGACTAAAATCTTCAACCACCTCTCCACCTTTTATTTTGAGACAGGGCCTCTCTCAGAACCATTTCAGCTAGACTGGATGGCCAGTGAGTCCCCAGCTCTGTCTGTCTTTGTCCTGCCTCTCCCTCTTGCTGCCACGCCCAAGTTTTTGCATGAGTGCTTAGGATTCAAACTTGAGTCCTCATGCTTGCCTGGTATGTACTTTGTCCCGAGTTATTTACCTAGTCCGACACGTCTCTTTCTTAGTGCCATTCCACCATAACTCAAAAGGATAATATTTGTCTCTTGTCTATGCAAGGTCATCCCAGTTCTTGGTGTTTTTTTTTTTTTTTTGGAAGGTAAACATAAATGACATTATTTCTGTGTGTACCTGCCACATTGCTGAGAACACCTTCTGAGCTAAAAGCTGTGGCCATAAAGGAGCCATCCTCTGAGACCCTCTGATATCTCATCAAATTTCAGGAACTTCAGAAAATTAACCATAAAAGATAGTCTCTGATTTCTATGAAGAGTGCTTTCTTTTTCTGCCAATATTTGAACTTATATCTTTGAGAGATGGTTCTTATATTCATCCAGTCTTATTATATAAACTCCCTGCTTACTTGGTCAGAAGGGTACACTGGACATCTATTTCAGATGGACTTAGATGTGAGTTATGGCTATGGGCTCTTGGGGTGATGTTCAGTTCTTCTATGAGATGAGGCTGGTGCCAATATGCCTTCATGGATGGAGTAAAGATAAAATGGATCAATACGCAGAACACCAGCATGGTGCCTGAATCAAGCAAGATGGACTAACAAATGGCAAAGCAGGTGGGAATAATTTTTGTGTGTGGAATAACTCAGAAAAATGATTATCAACATTATTTTGTCCTAATCTATTTTTGCTCAGTTTTTCTATGCTAGCCTTTATATAATAGAGTTCATAAACCATAAGAAGCAAAATAGTGTTTTGACTGTTCACTATTGGCTATGTAATGATGATGTAATTATTAGCTTCTGCCAGGGTCATGGGAGGTCTCAATCAATTTTAATTTGGTACGGCTAGCGCTGTTGATTACTTTTCTAATGTGATGGATTACAGCCATTACTATTAGTCATGATGCATATAAACAAAATATCAACTGTCCAAAGAGGTGTATGATTTTGTTATTAAACTCTTGGGTGTTCATTTTCTTGATTAATATAAAGGAAGTTCCTACCTTGAATGCCTTTTTCTTTGCCTGTTATTTATGTCCTGGTAATGAGTGGCCATTTTCACTGGACCAGAATGTAAGATAGGCAAAAATACCCCATCATTCAATCATTTGGACTTTGTAACTGTGTCTTGGATTGGGAAAACACACACTATAAACTCCCTGTGGGATATTTTGATTTCAGCAGTCATGATGGAACCACTCACACAAACACAGATTCTCCCTCTAAAATGTCTGGGAAAAAGGCTTGCCTGACAAGAGGATATACTGGCAGGTCATAGGCGGGATTGTTTTGTGCCTTGATTTGGATTGGGGAGGATCAAGTTCACGGTCTTTAAATGGCTAATAAAACTATCCTGGCTGCATACCATTTGTTTTCAGTGTTTCTTCCTGTGACATTTGTAAAAAGACTAGTCAGAAAGGTAAAGCAACACTCTAGAAAGGGGAAGAAACTTTCGCCAAGGAACAAAGGCATCTACATAGGCTTTGTGTGTGCAGTAAGGAGCTCAGAAGCATCCTCCTGCCAAGAGAAATGAAGAGCACTGGCTGATAGCCAAGAGTACGACCACGGTCATCTCAAGGGCATTCATTTTCTGGCTGCTTTCTTTGATAATAGTGGCTTTTGGAGACCTGATATCTTCTCTCACTTGAGATTTCTGCATATTAAGCATTTTGCTTTATGAACAAACAGACTGTAGCTTGAACTACGTTACTCTGCATTTTGTTTAATAATTTTTTTCCCCTGAGGAGTAGGAAACAGCAATCAAAATGCACTAAAGGAATTAGAACTTCTATGCACATTTCTTATTCCTCTGCATTAGAATTCAGACAGTGAACTGAACAACGGGGAAATCACGGACACTAAGAGTGCAAAGGTTTTGGTGGGTGTTCCCTTTGAGCTCAGCTCTCTGCTTGCCTTGCCCATAAAGTTCGCCAATCTGGTCAGCATCTTACCATGGGCTAAAGGATCTTGATTCTGAATTACCAGCTATGACAGGCTCTCCTTGTAATCCTACTCTTTCATGATTTAGGATCTTGGAACTAGTGGTTCTTTTATGGCAAGTACTTGCCTTTTCAGTCAAGAAGTTTGAAGTATTAGGTAGCAAGGGTCTCATGGGAAATGAAACATTTCATGGGAAATGGTATATTGGGGGAGGGGAGGCTTTCAGCAGATAGAGAGCAGAGAAGATGGAAACATATTTCAGGACCCCGAGGAAAGTTTTGAGTCACAGATTTCAATTTCCCTCAGATTGTTACCTTTCCTTTGCATTTGAGCATTTGCCTTAAAAAATAGTGTAAGAGGGGATTTACTAGCAGTTTGACAGAAAGCATCATATAAGTCAATGCTGCAGGGTAATCTTCATGCTGCAGGGAAAGAGAAATTAAAGATACATGGGAAAACTGGAACTGGAAATGGCACTCATCAACCTGCCAGCTCCAATACATGGCAACATTTCAAGACATTGTTATACACATGTATTCACTCTATACTGAGTTTTTTACAGATTGAATAAATATTACCCAGACTACCCTAAGGGCTGATAAGAATTTCATGATATGGAGATGAAAATTGGCCCTAGCAAGCTTATGAAACTTATTTAGAATTGTAGAGAAATTTAGAGACAAAACTAAGACATACTAGTTTTTTAATTTTATGGTTGATATTTAAAAACCGATTGTATGTTCTTTTTATAGTAGTTATAAAATTATAGCTATATCTGAGCTTATTAATGTTGGTTTCAGAAAGTTCCCTAAACCTTTAACTGACATAGATACATATTTATACAGTCTATGAAAAATATAGAACTTCCATTAGATTATCTGAAAACTTTTACCAATCAACCATGTTAATTACCACTGAATTTTACTAATACTATAGTTGCAAACTCATGCCTGTACACATATTCACATGCCTACATATATGTACATGCATATACACATATTATACATACATTCATACACACACACATACACACACAAACGAACACACCCCTCTCCAATGACTCTCTGAAATTTGAATCGTCATTCTTAATCTCAAATTAAGTTTCTCCAGCGAGACATTACTTTTTAAGGCTAGAAATTAGAAAGATAACTTAAAATCCTCACTTGCTCTCTGCCACATGTAACGGTGGCTCTCAACTCTGGTTGCATGTTATAGCAACCCAGGAAGTATAAAAAAATTATGGTGCCTGTGCCTTATTCCAAGAGCAATTTACAGACTTTAAGAAACATGAATGACCAGGCTCTGTCCTGACACTGAAACAAAAACCATGCCATGCCAATGATCTCTGAGAGCTAGGCTGCAATGTGCAGCGCAGAGGCTGGTGGCCTAGCTGCCTCATCATAGATACTAGGTTCAGTGGCTCCCAGCTCTGCTGGCCCCACTGTAAGAAGAGGTTGGGCTTAAAAACTGTGATTGTCTCCCATTGAAAGGTAGGTTGAATTCTGACTTGGAGATGCAGATTGTCAGCAGATACTTCAACACCCAACTGCACGTTTCTTGTTCCGAGGAAGCTTTATTTACATGTACCTTTTTTGCCCTTTGAGAATACAAGTGTCTGAATCATATCCTATAGTTGAAATCATTGAAAGTTATTATTAAAAAAAAATCATCCACTATTTCTGTGGGGAGGGCACATAGGCCACGTCATGTGTGTGGCAATCAGAGAACAATTGCATTGGTTCTCTCCTCCCACTGTCAGTTCTGGGGACTGAGCTAAGGTCTCAGGCTTATTCTGCAAGCACTTTTGCCTGCCAAGCCATCTTAGTGTCCCGGAGACAAATTATAACCTTGCTTTGCTGTTGAAATCACAAATAATGAAGGAACTTTGGGTGATGGCTATGTAAATTAATCTGGTTTAATATCCTACATAATATACATGTCTCAAAACTCAGTTTATATCACACACACACACACACACACACACACACACACACACCCCTCTTCCATGATTCTCTAAAACTTGAATTGTCATTCTTAATCTCAAAATATGTTTTCTCCAGCAAGACATTATATTTTTAAGGCTAGAAATTAGAAAGACAACTTAAAATCTTCACATTATGATTTTCTAACAAAGTATTAATAATAAAACTCAAAATTTTACATAATGTACTTTCTTTTAAATAATCATATAGTTATCCAGCATTACTAAGTGTTCTTTTCTCAGCTGAGTATTTGTCAACATGCTTATAAGCAACAATTTATTTAGACAAAGATCGTGCCTAGTCACATTATTGAACCCTGTTTTTTTAATTATAGCTTCCCTGAATTCCTATTGTGGACAGGTTTCTTGAATAAGTTTTGCATGTGATACGTCTAGTTTTGGCAACCCCTGTCTACAAGCTATGTGCAGAAACAGTCCTAGTGTCTGGAAAGCTAGAGTGTAGCAGCTATGTGTCCATACAACCCATGTCTATGGGAAGTCAAATCTACCTGTGGGTTAACACACTGGATTAACCATATCACACCAAAGAGAGCCACAATGTTCCTACTGCTCAGGCAATCACCAATGAGCCAGCTCACCCTAGGAGGTCTTTGCAATTTTGTCTTCATGTAACTATTCATCATTCTTAAAATTTCATGTAATTGTATAGATTTCTCTCTGACTCTTCTTTATATCTTGAACTACTCAGAATAGCCTTGCACATGGCTTGCCTTTTCAGTTGTTTGCATATTGATTTGAGATATTCTGAAACTTTGCCTCGTCTCACAAGTGTCTCCTCCCAATGACTTGGTTGATGTACGCAGTGTTCTGTTGTTGGTATGCTGTGTCCCTTTTTGCATATCTAGAATAGACTGGAGAGTTGGCTTTAACCCAAATTCAAATGGCAGCAATTAGAGGTGGGTCCACATAGACCTTGGTTGCCATGAAAGAGAGGCCACAGGGAATAGCTTACTTAGGATGTTAGGCTGAGAGTAAGATGATGAATATATGCTGGTATATTATTAAAAGTCTGGAGCATCAAGGGGCACTGTAAGTAGTAACAGGATACAGAGACTCACAGCTCATTTCCCTTCTGATCCAGTTCTTCCAATGCTTCACAAACAGCTGTTTGTGGTTCCAGGATTCCTGATGAGCAGGGACTTGGGTTAGGCAGCCAGTTGGGCATCTGGTTGTGGGCAACCTGTCTCCTGGCTCCATTTGCATAGAAAGATAACGTGTTATTTTGAGTGATTACTAAGTATGTGGGCCATTTCACTTTATCCCAAGGCATTTCCCAAGGCAGATCCTTTGTGAAAATTTCCAAATCATTGCTCTTTAACAAGGATGCCCTCCTAACTCTGCACTCCTTGTTGACTCCCTAAACATTTACATGGTGTTTCCTAATACTTTAGCAATTTTTTTTTTAAATTCTAGAAATATCATTACACTCGTGGGATGGTAATAATATTATTAATAGCAGAGATACTTTTTCTTAAACACTTATTGTAAGTTCAGACCTCAGGTAAAAGTCTGTGGGACGGGGATCAAGCACTATAAGTGGGGGTGGGTGGAGGGAGATGGGCTGGGAATTATAACACGTTTTATAGACACATCTTGAGTTACTGAATAATTTCATAGTGTTTCCCTTATTGCTCGGGAAAACAGAGTAATGAGGTGTTAATTAGTCACAAAAGACAGAAGAAAGCAAATGGACATTTATGTGAGACAGAAGAGCTACCCACAAGACAGAGCAGCACAGAACAGACTACTTGAACAGCTAAAACCACAGGGAGTGGTGAGGATGGGCTTAGGCAAAACCATGTGGGAAATCAGGGATCTCAGTTTTCTTCTCAGTAGTCTGATTCGTGGCTCATTATTTTGCTTAAAGCTGTTTCTCAAATAAATGTATTAGTGGGTAACTAGAGAGTCGTATATGGGGAAAGAGAGCCTTTAAAACAGAAGACTGTATTTAAAGACAGTATTTAAAACAGAAGTTTATCTCCTGACTGCTCATCTTTAGCTGGATGACCTCAGGCTGTGGGATTTTAATGATTTAGCCTTCCAGGTAAGGGTTACTAAGGAGAGAAATCTACCCTCATCTTCATGTAGGACTTTGTGAGGAAGTAGTGATACACAGGTTTAGAATTATTTTTGTAAACTTCCAAGATTTATTTAAATGAAAGCAATTACAATTCACTTCACACTGGGTGAGATTCTGTAGGTAATACAAAGGTATATGCGAAGCTTCAGGAAGCCCGGGATCTTACAGAGAAAATTAAATGTGCATACATGATTTATTAAGGACGCAGTGCAGGAGGAAATGAGATCAAGGGGCAAAACAGAAGACAAGGATAAGCACAGCTGAGTGAGGGTGGAATTGGGTGGCCAGAGCGAGTTCATACTTCTGGGAGAGAGTCATGTAGGAAATAGCTGCTGAGTGGTCCCTGAGGCTGAGTAACATCTGGATGGGATTTTGAACCAAGGCACCATCCAGGATGGGGTCTTTGTGCATCTTGGCTGAGGAACACCTGGCGTTGTGAATCCCAGGAGGCAAGCACCCGGCCCTGTGTCTCCTGGCATAGGTGTACCTGGCCTCCCTGTGGCTAAGGCAATCTCCAGTTCCCTGTGCCACTGCTAGCTCAGAAGCATGTGCATACATTTCCTCTGTTTTGTTTCTGTTTTTTTTTTTTTTGTGAGGGAGCCAAACTCAAGGCCCTGCCAATGCTCACCACATACATCTCTGATGAGCGACAGCACCGAGCTCCACGCTCATGTCTTGTTTCTTATAGACACTGAGTGGGTCCTCCATCTGGGTCAGCAATCAGTCTTGATCATTTATTCATCAACCAAATGTTTAACTGAATGAGATACTTAGGAACTCAAGAGGAAGAGGATGCTTTACTATGATCAGTTACTTTATAAATCCAAGACCTTTTGCTGTCATCAGTCCCAAAGAAGGTTGTGGGAGGGGGAGGGGAGAGTAGACAGTGTCGGGTTACCACCAGCATCACACTGCTAAAACAATGATGCATTCAGAGGAATCTGCACTCACCTTGAACTTTGACATCGTTGTTGAATGGTACTATAAAGTGCATTGGAAGTGCCTTAGCCGTTCTGGAATATTTGGTCTCCATACTTGCTTAGCCACTTAGAAATCATTAAAGGGTCCAGCAAGCTTTTGTTTTGGAGAGTTTTAAGTATTTACTGCTTCAGAAATTCAAAAGAGAGCTTTAAAAGCTGTTTTTTATTGATTCATTTAATAATGTAATATTGCACATTAGCACAATTAGTATATTTTAAACAAAACTCCTTGTATTTCCCCCTCAAAATGTGAAGTGGCACTGTTTTATAAGTGAAAATCTGTCTACCGTCTGGTTTCGTAGAATATGGTGGATTGTCAGGCTCCATTTATCAGCTTCAGTCTTTGTGTATCACTAATCCTTGTATCTGGAAACTGCTCTGTTCTTATAAGAGGATGAGCTGAGAAGAAGGCAACCACCATCTTGAAGACACCATTGACCCCTTTGGACTTCCTAAGAGTGTCCTTGGGATTCCTAAAGACCCACACAGCACCCATGAAGGCCACTAGTATAGGAGAGAAAAACAGTTAGCTTATATCAGAAAAGTCCAGTTTGGTCTCCCCTGTTATTTGAAGTGAGCCTCTTCATTTCTCTGAGTTTCTTCTATAAAATGAGGATTGTCATCAGGAATAGAAAGGAGACTCGCTGTACCATTAGTGGCAATTGTGGGACTGTCTAACAGCTGGCAAAGACAAGAATGTTCCACAAGCTCCCTTAATGCTCAGAGTTCTTCATTCTGCCTGAAATCCCTGCTGTAGCCCAAACCTCCAGTTGCCCTTGTTTGGTTCCAACAGAAATGCTATCATTTTTTTACTTAGTTTGGAGATGTGTGTGTGTGGCTTAACTCCTCTGCACACAGGCTTCTATTAACATCAAACCATTAACCACCCAAGATGGGGCCCTTCAGAGCAAGACTGTATTCTTGAATGGCAAGTAACAGAAGTGCTGTACATATTATTCTCTGGGGTGGGAGCAACAGAGTCAGCCACCAACACTAAATAATGGGTGCAAAAATTGGATATGACTAAGATAATTCATTACGAGTTAGATTTGCAGAGCAAGGATAAAAGAGATGCCCACTGTGGCCTTTCTCTGTGGGCCTTCTGACAAGTGGGATTCCTTGGTTGGCATTAATGTTTGTGGGAATTAGCATGAGGGACCCTCCCAAATAAGCTCCCAACGACAGGTCTTCATTGACTTCATTGTTAGCCAAAGTGTTTGGATTTAAGAAATGGAAATGGATTCTGGCTGGTGTAGCAGAAACTGAGTTAATAAAGTGATATTGAGCACGTCGAAGGATGTGGGAGAGGGCTGGGCTCCTGGCTAACATCTCAGAAATAAAATGATACTGTAGATGCAACTGGTAGGTGAAGAACATTTATTGCTCGTGGAAGTGCCCCTTCTTTATTTGGGTCTCAGGGGCTCAGTCCCTGGCAATAGGTGCCTTAGATATGTGAAACAGTACCTGGTATCAAGTGTGAGCCTTCCAACTCTAGGCAACTGCTTCATCTCACATGTTCATTTCATTCCTTCCCAAGGCCAAATTTGACCAGGTGGTCCTACTGGCTCCAAGCCTAGGTCTTAGGAAAAGTTGGCAACCAGAGTTCTGAAAAGTTTTGGAGTTCTCACGAACCTCCTCTAAATGTTGAAATCGCACTGAAAACAGCCACAGTTCTGGGGTGCAGGGGCTGGCACCCACTTTACTCAACATGAATAGAATTCGTAGCTGCTGTAATGGCTTATTTCAGAAGTGCTGATGCTCAAATTTCTGTTGTTCACCCCAACCATTTCCCACGTTTGTTGGGCTTTACTGTTTTTCTGTGACTTTTACAGTTAGAATAGGGTCAAGTATTTAATACTTAAAAAAAAATAGGGCTAGCAAGATGGCTAAGTTGGTAAATCACCTACCATACAAGCACAAGGGCCTGTGTTAATATCCCCAGAGCCTGAACAGGAAAACAGGTACTAGACACTCCCATATATGTTACAGTTGTGTATCTTCTTGTGAGACTCCCAACAGTGGGAGCAGGAGCTGTCTCTGACGCGGTTGCCTGCCTTTGGGACCCTTTCACCCTATTGGGTTGTCTTGTCTAGCCTTAGAAGAGGAGGTGCCTAGTCTTACTTGATATGGCATGGCTGGTGGCTATCCATTGAGGCTGGACCTTTTCTGAAGAGAAACGAAGGAGGAGTGGATGCGGAGCTATAGAGGTGAGGAGGAGGGGCTGGAAGGAGATGCAGGAGGGGAAACTGATGGTAGGATGTCAGCAAAACAAAACAAAACAAAAATCTAGGCACAGTGGCACAAACTGTAACCTCAGAACTGGAAGGTGGGGGCAGAGATGAAAAGATCCCTGGAACTCATTGGGCAGCAAACCTAGATGAATCTATGAGCTCCAGGTTCAACGAGAAACTCTGGCAGGGGTGTCATGGGGGATAGCTTAGTGGGTAAGAACACTTTCTGGATGAAGATGTCAGTTCAAATCCACAGTTCATACCTATAAAACTTGGTCATGCATGCCTGTAACACTGGAACAGTGTTGAGGATGGAGACAAGATCATTGGGGCCCTCTGGTCAGCAGCCTAGCGTCAGGCTCAGTGAGAGAGACCTTATGTCAAAGGAGTAAGACAGGAGATAATAAAGGAAGATGCTCAAGGCCTTCCTCTCTCTTCCCCACGTTCACATGGCATGCATACCTGGATACACACACAAACGCATACACACAGGTACACATATGAGAGGAGAGAGAGAGAGAGAGAGAGAGAGAGAGATACACACACAGACACAGATATACACAACACACACACACACACACATACACACAAGACATACACATATGCACACACACACACCAGCCAATCTGGAAACATAGACCCCTCAGTAACCCCTCAATAACAACCATGAACTCAGATGCTTCCGGAGCCAGTGTTTATAATTCAGTAGCATACCTGAGCTGTGAGGTAGGTGGAGGACGGTTGGGAGACAGGTGCCTGGTAAATGATAATATCTGTGCAATCAGATTCAATTAATAGGAAAACTGAGACACACAGTACAAGCAAAACAAAATGTGTCTGTGGGCTAGATACACTTTTCCATTTGGTTATTAGCTTGGCAGGCTTAGAGCTTTAGAGAATTTCTCTTGAGTTCTTTTTAATTCACATCCCTTGTGGGCTTTTCACCTTGGCCTTACTCTTGGGGTCATTGTCCCTGTACTGATAAACTGACACCCTTTCTACCACTAGGCTCAAAGTGGCTTTTTATTTGGTTCCTAAATCCTGAGATCAGCTGGGCTTGTCCTCGGCTTTATTTCAGATTCATGCCCTTGGGCTCAGAAAACACCACTTTTACACAGCTATGTAAATTCTCAATTTGACAGTGCCTTCTCAGGGCACGAAAAGTCCCTAACTAGCAACTTCATCTTCTAACCCCAGCTGTCTTAGTTGTGCTTGAGCTCCTAGCATTCTGGAATCTTCTTTATGATTTCCTCTTTCAACACCTATCTAATTAGCTCAGATCCTCATGTTTTAAATCCAGGGAAGCTCAGGATGAAGAACTCCGAGTTTTGCTTTTGCTCAAGTTCTATTTGCCATGCGTTGAGTAACAGGAAAGCTGCTGCCCAGCAAAGAGTTTATCACCTCTGTCTTCTACTCCGACATGTCAGCTCAGGGATTTGGAGGAAGATTTCTTTTTTTCCTATACCAGAGAAACTTTCCTGGGCCCTCTAATCCCTACTTGTGCATGCTCTAGCTTCTCCAGTCTAAGTATGCCATTAGGCTTGTAGAGAGAGCACTGGCTTCAAGTTAAAAAGCACCTTTGATGGAGTGTATCTGGTTGTTACCAAGAAGATGAAGTATAGCTTTCTTGTAAAGAGCTCAATAGAGCTTAATGGTCATCCAATGAAACAGCTTTCCTTTATATTCAATGCTTCCTGCAAATATATACACTCAAAGGTAACAGGCAGGGAGAAATGATTTACAAGGTGTCCATCTCTGCATAGGTCATCACAGATGGCCTACTCAACAAGGAGCTGATGGGGTAGGAGGAGGTATTCTTCCTATTTTATGAAGAAAAACCAGGTACCAATATAGTCCATGGCTTAGAGCTAACACATGGATGAGTTAGGAATGCAAACTAGATCTGATCTATTTTATTTTCCCATAATTCAAATGCTTTAGGACCTTGGCCTGGTGGATGCTAGTCTTGTCTGGTTTAACTAGGCTCTTGTGTTTATAGGCCAATTGGAAGGAGTTTTCATAGATCCCTTGACAAATTGAGGTTTATTAGCATTTTCATGACTCTCATTTTATAGCCAATGCTTCTGGGTTCTGAGGATTAAGTGCATTTGCTTGTGGGAGCACTGAGATACATATGGAAATTATTCCAGATTTCACATTGCTTAAACATGGGCCAGGGAGCAGAAAGAAGAGTTAGAAAACAGCAACAAACCAAACCTCCACCCCAAGGGGAGGGCACTGTCACAATCAGGAAGATGCACGGAGCGAGCAGTCAGCTAGGCCTCCTTGGCAGTAGTTTTGCATCTCCTACCTTTGCACAATCTATAGCAGTGTTATGGGCTGTGTGCCATCACCTGTTCCCCTTAGCCCAGGAAATAGCACTGCGTGTGTAATATACTCCACTCAGGAATGTAGGGAAAACATTTTCATTATGAAAATGAGTATTCTAATAATGGTAGGAACTCACACACATTCTACTCGGCAGTATACTTAATGACCAAGTCTACCTTTCTATTCCCATTGCCAGACCTGCACTGCAAGCCTTTGGGACTCATGTTTGATCTTCTTCACTGTTCTTATCACTTCAAGTCCTGTCTATGTATCCTTGGGCATCCATGGTGTGTACCAGCCTTCTTCCTTTCCACCACTCACTGCCTTCTGTAGGATACTAGAGCTTCTTGGTTGACTTCTCTGTTTTTCAGCCCCATAAACTGCTTGCCTCTTTATGGTTGTAGGTCTTACTGGTCCCACTGGCAGGACACTTTCTCCATTGATACTCACATAGCCGTGTCCTTACAATTGCCTATCTTCATAAAATACCCTCTCATTAGAGGTCCCCTCCTGACCACTTAGTCTGAACTGGCTCAAATCACCACCTGTTCTTGGTTTCTGGTTGACCTCCTCTTAAACATTCACCACATTCTGAGGCCACTTTATTGGTCTGTTTGTTTGCTTGGTGGGCGTCTGTCTCCACGGATGTGAGCTCCCTTGGAGCAGAGATTTTTCCTAAGGTCATGCCTAGCACACAGTGCTTAAATAAAGTTTCTGGAATAACTGACCAAGAAAATGAAGCAAAGCAGTTATGACTAAATGGTAGACTTCTCATTATCTTAGTGATAGACCTAAGAGACTGCCCAAATATAGTCCTTTGAGGTTAATAGTTCCAGCACTTGGGCTTTGTAGAAGATGCAGGTAAAGATATTAATTTGATAATCCTCTATCTAATCTCTCTATTAGAGACTCCTCTAATTTGTGTTGTCCATTATGTTTCAGCTGATAAAATTCTCTTAATGCTTCTGACCTAACACTGCACTGGGAGAACTTGTCATGGGGTGGTCACAACAACCACATACTCACTTAAAAGCAGAATGGGGGTACTTAGGGACAAAAGACAGGTAATGGGGGTGAATATGAGCAAAGTAATTATATATGTGTGTGATAACAAAACAGTATTTTATATAACCAAAAATTATAAAAAAATCAGATTAGCAGCAAATATTATATAAAGCTTACTATGTTTCAGACTCACCCTAAGTCTTTTTGCAAATTAGCTCCCTTATTTCTCATAGCAACCATGTGCAGGTGCATTATCTCTATTTGCAGATGAGAAAATGGAGAGACAGAGAGGGTTAATCAACTTGCCCAAGGTCACACAGTGAGTGGCAGAACTAGAATTTTGACCCATACTCAATCTTGCTCTGTAGTCTCTGTTCTTTTATGCTGTGTGGTCCCAGTATAACAATTTAGATATTAGATGTACAGGTTCAGGGCCAAGTTCTCTCCCTTTGAAGAGTTGAGGTGGCCAGGTCTGCCTCTTGGGTCCTAAATCCCCAGGTTGTAGGAGCCTAGAAGTCATGTTTTGCCCTGTGCAATGTTTTTTGAGCACACACCTTTTTTCATGTGCTTATGGCACAGGGCAGATCACCCCAGATTTACAGCCATTAAGATGCAGTTGAGGTGAAAACAGGTCAGGCTTCCCAGAGGAGACATAAAAATGAAGATGGCGTGGGGTAGCTTCTAGATCTTAGTGTGAAGGGATAATTGCCTTTTGCTATAAGCCTTTAACGCACAATTTGCAGGCCAACATTGTTTAAATTACTATTGCTTCCACTGTTTCTTATAATGTTTAAATTCTATCATTGAATCTTGGGATGTGGTGCCCTAGACCTGTACAGACATTGATTCTTCCCCAACTTAACCTATGGAGGATGTTGGGGGTGGGGCCATGGAGAGCAGATGCCATTAAAACATTTACATTTGTGTGTTCTTTCATCTATAGGAACCATACGCAGCCCAAAGCAGAGGACTACTGAGAAAGTCACAAAGTAGACAGTGGGTTCTGCCAGTACTCTAACACATAAGACATTAAGGATCACTGGGGCCAGATGAACAGCAAATGTATTGCATATATGTAGTCTGTGTGCACACAAGTTCATGCCTGTTGGTAAAACAGGCTTCCAGCTTCCCTGTTCTGCTTTTTCTGGACAGTGCTTCTTGAGAAAGGAAAGTACTTTAAAATTAGGAAACACTGTAAAGAATAGAAGTCATAATCAGAAGCAAATGAATCCGACCCTTTATGAGGAGATGCAGAAGAAAAGTGATAAGCTACTGAAGAAACATGGCACCCTGACATCCCAGAAGTTCATTTGCTGTGTAGCTCTTACAAGTTAACACCACAGCACTTATTAGAATCTGTCAGGCAGGAAGGGCTCTGCAACATGGGAAATCTATCGGACAGAAACAGAAACTTCTAGAAAGTTGCTATAGTTTTCCATTTCACTGGGGTAGGTTTAGAATAATGAGATCAACTTTATAGCAGTATTATGGGTAGATGTAATTTGTATGTGTGTGTCTGCATGTGAGGTGTGCTGTGTGTGTATGTCTGTGCATGAGAGGTTTGTTGTGTGTGTATGTGGTGTTTGTGTGTGTGTGTATGTCTGTGCATGAGAGGTGTGTTGTGTGTGTTTGTGTTGTTTTCTGTGTGTATGTATGTGGTGATTTCGTGTGTGTGTGTGCGTGTGTGTGTGTGTGTGTATGTGTACTAGGTTGTGTGTGTGTGTATGTGTGTTGTGTTATGTTTGTAGATCCAGCTGATCAAGTTGCCAATTTCTCTATGGTGTGCAAGCTAACTTTTAGATTTTGTGAGAATAACAGGAAGTTGTTTAGTTTTCTGCAGCTCATTAAATATTTGTACCTGATGTATTCTGTGGGAGGCAGAATAATGGTGTTCAAAAGATGCCATCACCAGGCTCCTGGAAGGTATGGCTATGTCCTAGAGGAGTTAAAGTGACAATCAGGAGTAAAGCATCCAGATCAGTTGATATTAAAAACAGGCTATATATCTTGGACCACACAGGTGGGCCCAATATAATCACAGAAGTCTTTAGAAGTGGAAACAGGAGGCAGGAATATTGATTTGATCAAAGCAACTAGAGGAAGGCCCACCTAGTCCTGCCTGGCTTTGCAGATGGAGCAAGTGCATAGGCCTAGCTTGAGTCTCTCCTGTGGTTTGAAGTAGGAAAACTGACTTCCTGGAGATCACGCTAAAAGGTATCATGTGCCCATATCCTGCCTGGATACCTCCATGTACATCTGCATAGGCTATCACTCTAACTCAAAATCCTTTAACCTCATGCTTAGAAGCAGGAGAGAAAGCTCAGAGACCAGCTAATGGCTCTTGTTCCTCTCTGCACTGGTATTGGTTATTGGATGCACATTGGGACCAGTGGCCAACTTAAAAAACCTCAAACATCTGGCTTATCCATATGGAGTCTGACTTTGCATTTTAGGTAAGCCTGAGGGCATGGGCACAGGCATGTCCCACGGAGCCCCTAGGTGATTCCAATGTAGTCTGCATGTGCTCTCTATTCCTCCCAGCTAGAGAAGATGCTGCCTTGGGCAAATTTGGGCAGCCCTTGGCCAGGACAGTGTGGGCCCTATATAGGGCACTGTCTACCTTGTGACTTTCTCAGTCCTCTGCTTTGGGCTGCCTATGGTTCCTATAGATGAATGAATGATCTGGTGTGTAGACATTTAGTTTTTTAGTTGACTCTGAGTCTATCATCTTTCTCTGATTGGGAGGAATAGTCTGTAGTCCCAGCGAGTGTACCTTCAGAACAGGACGAGGCCCTCTTAACTATTTACTTGCTTACTTACTTATGTGCATAAGTGTTTGTCAGCACAGCTGCATACCACCTGTGTGTTTAATACCTGTGGAGGCCGGAAGAGGACATTGTACCCTCCTGGAACTGAAGTTACGGATGGTTCTGAGTCACCATGTAGGTTTTGGGTATTGAACCTAGGTCCTCCAGAAGAGAAGCAGTGCTCTTAGCTGCTAAGCCATCTCTCCAGACTTCTCTCTTGTGATCCTGAGAGAAGGAGAAACTAACCTGACTCAGGCAGATGGTTGTGGACGTTAGCACCTCTTACTCCCATTGTGGGCTTATAAATTCATCTCTTCCCTGAGCCATGCCTCCTCCTCCTCCCCTCTAAGATGTTTTTGTAGATGTGGTCAGAAATGGCTTTATTAGCCCATCCACACAGTTCATTTGTAGGTTGGACCAGTTTGGGACTGTCATAGGAAAGCCATCTAAGAGGGGCTGGGGGGGGGTGATACTGAAGAAAATACTATTATTCCAGGACCAGTTCTTTCTAGATTAAAAGTTGCACCAGGCCTTCATGATCCACAGGACTACTGACCTGAGCCAAGAAAGACTCCAGTGCACAGGGACACGGAGCTCTTGGTTATCAGCTTGACATACTTGGGAAGAAGGAGCCTCTGTTGAGTAATTGCCTCTATCAGATTGGTCTGTGGGCATTTCTTGGTTAATAACTGATTTGGAAGAGGTCCCAGCCTTCCAAATGGGAAGTGCTAGCCATGGTCAGGTAGTCCTGGGTTGTATAGGTAGAAACAAGAGGTAGAAAGGCTGAGTGAGCCTATGGTGGCATTCCTCTATGTGTTCCAGTTCCTACCTTGACTTCCCTCAGTGATGGACTGCAACCTGTAAGCCAAAAAAACCCTTTTCCTGTAAGTTGCTTTTGGCCAAGATGTTTCATTACAGGACCAAAAGCAAACTAGAACAGGAGTAATATAATTAATATTATTATCATGTTCAAGGCAACAACAGCTTGTGGCCAGATGATCAATCTTGAAAGCTCTGTTCCTGGCTGGGGTTGGCGTGCTTTCTACAACCTCCTCCAAGTCCAGGAGCAAGTGTGATCTTAATTGGAAGTAGACTATTTGCAGATGACCAAGATAAAGTCAGATCATGAGAGTGGCCCCAATCTAGTCTTAATAATGACCTCATAAAAGGGGGTTGTTTAGGAGGAAGATCTACACATGGGGCTAATGCTTTATGAAAGCAAACACAGAGATTCAGTGACTCTCTAAAAGCCAAAGGACACCAAGAATCAGTAACATACCCCCAGAGTCTAAGACAGGGCATAGAAAGAACCCCAGAGGTTCTTTCTGCTACCTATCCTGGCTGCTACCTTGATCCTAGTCTCCCGATTTCCAGAGGGAGACAAGAACCATGCTGCAGCAAACCCAGGAAGTTGATACACCCCTTCACTATCGTTCAGAAGGCATGCTGTAGATTGGTCAAACTCAGAGACACATACTCAAATATAGACTAAAATACAGAAAGTCTGGTAACTATTCTGATCTTCCAAAACAGAAATTTCACAAGACTTAACATAGTATGTCTTTTAGCAAAGAAGTCTTTGAAGACATTTCTTTGGAACCAGGTATGGTCATATTTCTTTCAGTTTGCAGCTCCTTGAGGAGTGGGAAAATGGGGGAAGGAATACCCAAATGGAGACATTTTATTTGCTTTTTTTTTTTTTAATGCTTTTTGAATGCCCTTCATTCCATGTAGCCAACAAACATGTAAACAGAGGCAGAACCCCCACATTCACCTCCCTAATGAAGGTGGCAGGTAGGCTGGTGGGATCTATAAGAATTTTAATACCCAGAAAAAAATATTATTCAAAATACAACAATTTGCAATCTCAGAATTTATACATTTAAATTTCTGTTAAAATGTTTCTATCCATTGGACATGCCTAATAGTTGAACATCTAAGTTATTTAGTGTAGCAAATATTGATCTATCTATCTATCTATCTATCTATCTATCTATCTATCGATGTAAGTAGGCTCTCCAAAAGTAAGAGGTACCAAAGGTCTGAAATGGCACTGGATGCTAGAATGTATGCTGCCTTCTGATTCTACCTGCTCTCACCTAGACCTTCTTACAAGGGACCTGCTCTCTAGTATCCAATAGGGTGAAATGATGACATCATGTGAGCTGAGGACAAAGGGGTAGATGAAAGCAGTCCTCTCCTATTCTTTATCTTAGAAAACTGAGCAATTTAGCAGTGGGCTGAGAACAAGATTCAAGACATTCTTGGGCCACTGCCAGTACTGCCTCATCCCTTGTGAGAGTACACAATTGAAATTTTTCTCTATAGAAACTCATTAAAATAAAAGCAAGGCATCAGTTCCTCATAGATTTATAATCAAACTAATATACCATTTTGAAAAGACAAAGTCAAAGCTTAGACACAGAATTCCATCTTTCCAATGAAACTTCAATAAATCTAATTACTTTCATAATTTCCTAACAAAGGCAGGTGGGAAGGGACATTATTTAAGAAATATTACTGGAAATGCCATAAGCTTCAGAAATTCAAGAGATAGAAAACACAGCAAGATTTCAAACAGCAAGAGAACTTTAAAAAATGGTTGTGAGGCTCAGTTGCTTCCAAGGGGTACAGATCTTTTAAATGGACATGGACCCTGTGGTGGTTTGAATGAAAATGGCCCATATAGACTCATAGGGATTGGCACTATTAGGAGGTGTGGCCTTGTTGGAGTAGGTGTGGCCTTGCTTGGAGTAGTTGCTTGCTGAGTGGTGGCCTTGATGGAGTAGGTGTGGCCTTGTTGGAGTAAGCATGTCACTGGGGTGGACTTTGGAGTTTCAACTGCACAAGTCAGGTCCAGTCTCGACCTCTTCCTGTTGGCTGCAGATCCAGATGTAGATCTTTCAGCTCCTCTCCAGCATCATGCCTGCCTGCATGCTGCTATGCTTCTTGCCATGAAGATAATGGACTGAACCTCTGAACTGTAAGCCAGTCACAATTGAATGTTTTTCTTTATAAGAGTTGCTGTTGTCATGGTATCTCTTCACATCAATAAAACCCCAAGACAGACCCAGAACAGACCTTCAAGTTTGTGGCAGTGAATTCTGAAAGACTCATGAGGCTTCTTGAACAAAATTCTAGGCTGAATAGGTCACTGATGCAATTGAGGGTGGTGGTTATGTATGATTTCACACTTGGATTATATTCCTTGTAATTTAGATTAAGAGACATACTGTTACTCAATTCATAACTGATTCATGGAAGGGTATATTTTACTGAAAGTGTGTCAGACATGAGGTTCAATCCTGAGAAATATAACCTTTGTCCAAAACAGCAACGGTCCCTATCACTAAACAGCTTACAGGTCAGTAGGCAGCATTTATATCACTATGATAAGTACTAGCAAGAAGACAGTGCAAGGTATGGGGCACACTGGCATCTAAGACCCAACAGGCTGTTATAACAAAATACCACCAACAATGTTATTTATAAATCATACACATTTATTTCTTACAATTCCTAAGGCTAGAAAATCTAAATTAGAGGTAACAGTAATTGATTGTCTTCTTTATATATACACAAAACTATATTCATGGGATCTTCAAATGGCAGAAGGGCTAAAGCTGCTTTCCAGAGGCCCTGGTACAAAGGTGCCAACCCCATCATGAGAGTTCTGCCCCCAGGATTTATCAGCTCTCCCCAGTACATTGGTGATTAGATTTCAGTACACAGATTTGGAGATATATTCCAATATTCAGACCCTATAATGCAGGGAGGGGCACTTGACTTGGATTTGAGAACTGATTAGGAAAGATTTCTGTGGAAAGTGATAGCCAAGCAAGCCTTCAAAAAACACCAAGACTTTATCCAGACAAATTGGATAAATGCCCCAGAGGCAAGAAAGCTTAGCACATAATCAGAACAGAAAGTAATTCAATATGAGGTAAGGGTGCTCGAGAGACAGAGCTGGGCTCAGATGGAGATGTGAGAGGCGCATCTTGAAGGGGTTTGCAAGCCATTTAGAGAAAATTTAACTTTATCCTGGGGCAATGGGTAGCTCACAACTGATTTCAGGCAGAGATCAGAAATGATGTGGTGAATGGCCTGGCCATGTGGAGGATGGATTTGGGCTAGATAGGCAGAGAGGATGCGAGAGCAAACACGGTGGGCGGTGACAGCAGTATCGGGGACAGGAAGAAGAAGATTCCTAAGATACTGGGAGACAGAATTGGCAGGACTTAATAATTAACTAGGAATAGGCACTAAGGAAGACTGGGGGTTTCTGGCAAAAGAATCTGTGAAGGAAGAAACATGTTTTAAAGGGAAGGTAATGGCTTCATATTGTACATCTTGTGTTGGAAGTAAAGTCTAACAAAGTTGATATATGTTGTCTTAGTCAGGGTTTCTATTGATGTGATGAAACACCATGACCAAAGCAACTTGGAAGGAAAGGGTTTGTTTGGCTTACACTTCCATATTGCTGTTCATCATTGAAGGAAGTCAGGACAGGAACTCAAACAGGGCAGGGACCTGGAGTCAGGAGCTCATGCAGGGGCCATGGAGGGGTTCTTCTTACTGGCTTGCTCCTATGGCTTGCTCAGCCTGATTCCTTATAGAACCCAGGTCTACCTGCCCAGGATGGCCCCACCCACAGTGGGCTGAGGCCTCCCCCATTGGTCACTTATTAAGAAAATGCCTCACTGCTGGATCTTACGGAGGCTTTTTTTTTTTTTTTTTAATTTCAATTAAGGGTCCCTCTTTTCAGATAACTCTAGATTGTTTAAAGATGACATAACACTAGCCAGCACATATTCTTGCCGAGTCCAGAGCAGGAAGGTGCTAGGAATTCATCTAGAATAGGCTGTTCCCTCAGTCATCTCTTGGGCCTTTAGGAAGAGAGTGCTCAGCTGAGTCTTAAAGGATACATGCTAGTAGGAGCACTCCAGGAATAAGTGTGTTGATGAAGGAGAGTAAGAGCTATGAGGAGCTGGGGTTGGTACAGAGGGGACCAGACTCAAGGATGGGTGTTCCTGATTGGTCTTGTATATCACAGTGTCTGGGGTTTTAGGAAGAGCCAAAGACTTCAGTTTTAGAAAGAGCCAAAGACTTCAAACAAAGAGAAGAGAGAGAGAGAGAGAGAGAGAGAGAGAGAGAGAAGAGAAGAGAAGAGAGAGAGAGACAGAGAGAGAGAAGAGAAGAGAAGAGAAGAGAATATAGTATGAGCGAATTCAAAAGATGATCAGTTCCCAACCTGGGCCGAAGGCCAGGGGATGGAGAGGGAGGAATGAGTTTCAGAGAGATGCATGTGGGAGAAATGAGAATCGCAGCATTCAAATAGGTATGGAGGAAGGTGGCAAAAGCGGTGTCTGGGCTCTGCTTCGGCCACCCTGTTGAATGGGCACCACCAGCTGGGGGCTAGGAAACCTTAGGTGCAAACCATAATGACAGGTTGATCATAAACCTTGGTTTTCCATTTCAGTCTAAAGTCATTAGTCTTTGAAACGGTAGAATTTGTGTCCCTACAAGCAACAACCATCAATCACTTTGATCTGTACCAAGGAATGTAATGTCACTTATCCCCCTCCCCCCATATAGTAGCATGGCTTAGGAATTAGTCCTGTATTTGTGAAATGTTTCGTTTTTAGAAAGCAGTAGCACTTTCACATTCAACAGTGATGAAACTGATGAAATCCCTCTAGGATTTAGCATTTGCAGGACACTGTTCAGTAACTCAAAAGAATCAGGTGCTTCTCTGCAGCAGTGACTTTGAAGTTTGTTCAAGTTCTTGAGATGCCTTATGTGGTGATGGCTCTTCTTCCTCTTACCCCTCCTTCCCCTCTCCCTCCCCCTCTCCTTCTCCTACATCTCACCCAAGAGTCAGTGGACATGAAAATGGCCAGCAAAGCCTTTGTAGAAAGATCTCTAACTATGTTCCACCACTGAAGCTGTGGCACCAGAACCTGCTGATTCATAGTGCCTGCCCCTGCCACTGTTTGTTTACCCGTTCCTTGTCTTTCTCTCCTACCACTTAAGGTCGTGGGTGGGGCAGGTGGGGAGTTTTTCCGGCTTCTCGACCTGCACATAACCAATAGCAGCATTATGTCTGCTGTGAAATCACTTTTCTGTAAATATTGACTCTTGGAAATCCTGTTGGCAGGCTCTTTTAAACCAGCACCACTTTTCGGACCACACTGATGGTTAACAGCTCAAGGCCTTTTGTTTTCCTTACCAGCCAGTGCTCAGAGCCCTGCGATCCTTCTCCATTACTGGTCCATAGCACGCTCGCTCTCCTGGGAGTCTTCAATTCTTTTTTCCAATAACCCACCACTTCAAGCTTACACAACCGGGTCAAGCAGGCTCTTGCCCTGGTACTAAAATCAACATTTGGTCAAGCTGGTGTCTGTGCTGTGCATGCTCATATTTTGACCACCATCCCTCACTCCTTTAATTTGATTTGCTATGTAATGCATGGAAAATTCCATAGCAATTAGATCAAGAAAGGATTCCTAGTATTAACAATGAACAAACTCATTTATGTTAAAGGAAAATCATACCAACAGTTACTGCAGATAGATGGGTAGGTCTGTGTATATGATTGTGACAGGCAGTATGTACAGGTTCTGGAGAAAGGGATGGCGGGGGGACTGAAGAATAATTACATTTATCCTATTTGGAATGGAAGACAATGCTGTATTGTTTTCAAAGAAAATTAAGGCTTACTGAAGGGAGTCTAACTTGAACGGTGTTGATTATTCAGTATATTCTTAAGTGGAGAATCTTGAATGAACCTTCCTCTTTAGCTGTCTTAATTGGATTCCAACTGGGCAGAATGGAGTCTTAATCAGAATCTATTTTATTTGCTTAAAATGAATATTACTACAGTTACCTCCTATTTATCAACAGAGTGGTCATTAAGAGCTATCAGCGGCTGACCTTGACAGATCCCATTATGAAAATAATGAAACCTGATGGGATATTATTTGCGAATGGTTCCACACTGCAGAGAAAGCATGAGACTGGGGTGAGAGAGAGCTACTTATTCAGGCAGGCTGACCCCAGGGAGAAGGTGATGAAGGAACTAATGAAAAGCCCAGAGCTTGATGAAAAATGAATGCTTCTCAGGCAGAATTCTACAAATGAAATGCAAACTTAGAGATATATCTTTTAATCGCTGGACTGAAAAGGTTGATTACTTAAAATTAGACTCTCCAGATGTTCTGATTGGAAGCAGGAATGGGAGGCAGACTTAAGAGGGAAAATAAGACATTCTTTGAAAAGGCTCTGGTTATTTTCTAATAGCTAGTGAGACACTGAACTGATAAATTGAAAGCATCCCGGCTTAGGAGGGGACAGTAAGGGGAAACCCCAGAACAAGATGGGAGGAAAAGCAAGCTGAAATCCTACCAATCATGTCAGCTCTCATCATTTCTGAAATCTGGAGGCCTGAGTTGATGGATAAAAGACATGCTCTTCTTAGCTTTTTTCAAAGGTATTCACAGGTTAGCCTCGTTGAGCTTGTCAAAAGCTCCCTTCAGAAGCGTTAAATTTTCATCACCTTTAAGTATTTGATCCACAGAAAACAACCTGCTCTTTCTTTTTTTCTGGGCAGAACCAGCAATGTGCACCAGAGTATCCTTTCTTCTGTGACAACTTGTGGGACACTGGAAAGGCCTATTCGAGCTCAGATGTTTCCTCCAACCTTGCTAAAATTTCCCACCACACATGCATTTCTTCAGGCCCACAGAGTATTTTGGCCTTTCTGTCTTCTCTGGTGAAAGCACACAAGCGTCCGGGTCTGGGGGAGACAGTAATTTACAGCCCTTTTGCTCTTAGCATGTCTGGGTTCAGCCTAAAGGGAAGTCTTGCCCAGGCTGAATCATGTGGAGTGGATTATTTTTGTAATTATCATCTAGATGAGGGAAAATAGTATTCGTCGGATTGGCAGAAGCCACCTTGCCTGTCTTATGGTCTGAAGTAAGAGGAATCAGCTCTGGCTTAGCCAATTTCTACTACCCAGCCTTTGTAGCTCACTGATGCTCCAGCTTAGGGATTTTTATGCCTGTCTATTGCACTGGAGCCCAGTGATGAATACTGAGCATACACAGGAGCAAGCGCTTCGTTTATCTGGATGGTGGAAGTAGACTCTGTCTTGCTAAGCTTGTCTCCCTGAGTCAGTGGCCTAGATTGTGGATGATTTTCCACACAAGAAATTAGCTGTGGACCTCAAAATGACCTCTGTTTAAGCATGCAAAATACCAGATACGACTGGATTCCTGGCTGGTGCTGATCAATTATAATTACACAAGTGCAGTATCATCTGTAAATATACTTGACCTTGATCAACAGGGTACAGCATATAGGAAATGCAGATGCAATTTTAGACACATCATACTTTAAAGCAACTAGCTCATTTAAAAATCCATTTTTCTGTGTATCTCTTTACATATAGAGTACTTTCTCTGTAGTTCTCACAACCTAAGATTACAAAGATGATCACCATGCAGATTGTAGGCCTGCAATATTTGTGCTAATGGGTGTGTCATTAGGGATTTTATGCTATGTTGTATTATCGAGTTGATTATTTTAATTTTAAAAATTATTTTATGTGGATAGGTGTTTGGGCTGAATGTATGTCTGTGCACCATTCATATGCCTGGTGCTAGTGGAGGCCAGAGAGATCAGATCCCCTAGAATTGAAATTGGCTGTGAGTCACTATGTAGACGAGAGTCAAACTCTGGTCCACTAGAAGAGTAACCAGTTCTATTAATCACTAGGCAATCTCTCCAGCCCCCATACTATCAAATTTAATGAAACAAAGAAAAAAGTAAATTTATTTGGCAGAAAAAATTGTAGCACAATTCTTTTTGAGTTGGATGAAAAAGGCTTTGGGGACATAGTCTCCCGACAAGGAAACTTGGAGACAGGAAAAACAGTGAGTCTTGCTTGTGTGATAATGAACAGCAGTGTCCATTTGTTGATGCAAAACCTCAGATCTCCCTTAATAGGAGTAAAGTAGTTTATTCTAGAGCCAAATGATCATGGCCTGGGGACACAGATTCTGGTCACCCCAAATACGGTGTTCCAATGTGACAACAGTTGCATGGAGTTTTATAGTGTATCAGAGCAAAGGGAGGCCACATCCCTACCTAGACACATCATACTGAGCACACACACACACACAAGGATTTTAAAATCCTTTAAAAATGGATTTTTAAAGGAGCTAGTTGCTTTAAAGTATGTTGTGTCTAAGTATGAAGTAAGACACTTCAAGAGACATCTCTTCTCTAGGTTTCAGATCCTATCTGAAGGGACTCTAAGCCTTTGTGTTGGTAGAAGCTACATTAGTTAGTTCCATTCTTGTGCATTTGAAAAAGATCTACCTGATTATTGTAGGATGCTAGGTCTATCAGCACTGGGCAATGAACAGCTCCCAAGGAAGCTAATGAGAAGTAGGCTCTTGGGCCCATGACATTCCGACCCTGCTCCACCATGAGCTTGTACTTATTTGGCTTTTTAGAATCTTTAATTTTTCTGCAAACCACAGTTCACATATCAAGTGAACTATTTGACACAAAGTATAACTTATGCTGTATTGGTTAACTTGAAAAACATATTTATAATAAATAGATCCAGTGTTAAAATATACCAGTATAT
The DNA here is from genome assembly GCA_021653895.1 of Mastomys natalensis. NCBI lineage: Eukaryota > Metazoa > Chordata > Mammalia > Rodentia > Muridae > Mastomys > Mastomys natalensis. The sequence goes on from JAJTUV010000331.1 coordinate 1,296,684, forward strand.
AAACTGGGAACCCAGGCCTGAAGGAAGAGCAGGAAATGAAGTGGATGGAGGGTGTGATCAGGAAATAAATTTGAACCCCTTAAACAGCAATAATTGGTAACTGGGGACAATTCCTGCCTGCCTTAAAGGAGGGATTTGAGGAAGAAGGGTACAGTGACAGGGAAAAGAATAGGGGGAGCGCCTCTGGAAGACCCTTTAAACTGTCCTAAGGGCAAGGAAAGATGACACTTCAAACAATAGAAAGCTTTAGAAGAGGTACACTTCCAAATCCTATCTCTGAAAACTTAGTTGTCTAAAATAATGACTTAGCTGCTATATATGTATTCAATTCCAAATTAATGCGTTAAATGTACATGTGTACTGTATACATGTATATATTAATATTATATATGATGTACATGTATATACATTTTTAACACAGAGTTTTACTATCTAGTCTTGGCTGGCCTGAACCTCACTGTGTAAACCAGATAGACCTTAAACTGGGTAGCAATCCTCCTGCCCCTGTTTCCTGAGTGCTGGTATTACAGATATGCACTACCATACCCAGCTGTCTAATTGTCTGCTTTGTATGGCTATTAAAGATCTTGGCACTACTCTGATCACTGAAGAATGAAATAGATGAATAATACAGGAACTGTAGCCAACTGGTCCTTGACATGAACGATGGGGTTAGTTTTTCACATCAGAATCTTAAACAGGATTGAAATCATATTTCCAAACCATGTGGAAGGGAGTTTCCCTAAGCTCTAACAGAAGTCTGCAAGAGAGTTGCTACGTGTAGCATTTTCTAGTAACTCAATGAAGGAGGCAAAAAACTGAAAGCAGGGCAATGAATCTAAGAACAATTAAGTTGTCTGGTTTGTACGGATTTATTTAAATATTAATTACCACTTCAGAACATATAAAGGTACATTTGTGCCACCTATAAAATGAAAAATTTAAAGAAAAATAGTATAACGTGAGCTTTGGGGAAAGAAATTGAATGGTGAGACTATTTGTAGGCCCTTGCCTGTCACTTCTAATGATGTCAGCCACTAATTAAAAATGGTTCATTCTAAAAGGACAAAAGCACCCTCACTTTGGTCTTCCTCCTTCTTCTTGAGTTTCATGAGGTTTATGCGTTGCGTCTTAGGTATTGTATGCTTTTGGGCTAATATCCACTTATCAGTGAGTGCATACCATGTGTGTTCTTTTGTGATTGAGTCATCTCACTCAGGATGATATTTTCTAGCTCCATCCATTTGCCTATGAATTTCATGAGCTCATTGTTTTTAATAGCTGAGTAGTACTCCATTGTGTAAATGTACCACATTTTCTGTATCCATTCTTCTGTTGAAGGACATCTGGGTTCTTTCCAGCTTCTGGCTATTATAAATAAGGCCACTATGAACATAGTGGAGCATGTGGCCCTGTTGCATGTTGAAATATCTTCTGGGTATATGCCCAGGAGGGGTATAGTTGGGTCCTCAGGTAACACTATGTTCAATTTTCTGAGGTATCGCCAGACTGCTTTCCATAGTGGTTGTACTAGCTTGCAATCCCACCAACAATGGAGGAGTGTTCCTCTTTCTCCACATCCTCGCCACCAGAGCTCCCAGGATCTAAACCTCCAGCCTGAGAACAGACAGGGGCAAGTTTTCTTCTGAGAGGCTCTAACCAGCAGCTGACTCAGACAGATACAGACACCCAGAGCCAAACAGTGGATGGAGCTTGAGTACTCTTATAGAAGAATAGGCAGAAGGATTGTGGGCCCTAAGGAGATAGGAACTGCACAGGAAGATCAACAGAGTAAACCAACCTGAACCCTTGGAGCTCTCAGAGACTGAATCACCAACCGTGGACCATACCTAGTCTACACAGATCTAGCCCCATGGCTGGACCTAGGCCTCTCTGCACATATGTTGTAAATGTGCAGCTTGGTTTTCATGTAGGTCTCAAACATCTGGAGTGGGGGCTATCCCAAAACCTGCAGCCTGTATATGGGGTATGGTCTTCTAGCTGGGTGCCTTATCTGGCCTCAATGGGAGAGGAAGCACCTAGCCTCTCAGAGACTTAAAGTGGCAGGGTGGGGGATACAGGAGGAGGGGGTACTCAGAAAAGAAGAGATGGGGAAGGATTGTGGGAAGGGTGACTGGGATGGGTTATAAAGTGAATAAGCAAAAAAATAAAATTAAAAAAAAAATGGTTCAGTTCAGTCATCATAGAAGACATCCCAACGACCTCTACCCACTGATGTTCCTTTTGGCAAACTAGTTCCCACATGGATCTGAAGGTGTGAAATCTCTAAGGCCATCTGTTATTTGGAATAATTTAAGGTTGATTTTCTCAGATTAGTCAAACAAGGTGCTGCTATAAATGGCTGACTAAAGCTTTGAATGAATGCATTTTGTAAAGATTGTCTGTACGAATATGGACGTAAAGCAAGGCAAACCACCTGCTCACCCTTTGCTGATCACGTTTTTTTTTTTTTTTTTTTTTTTGTACACTTGTGATTATAAATTGCTTCTCTGCTCTTGGAGACATAATCTTTTGAAAAACCTCTGTGGGTCTTAGAATTTCTGAGTGTCTTTTCCTAAGGGCCGGTGAGCTAGTTATCAAAAGGACAGTGTTCCTATGTCTCATGAAAGGGTGAGTATGAGAGAGTCAGGTGTTTAGAGTGCCTCCCTCTAACTTACAAAACTACCTTTTGTCATTAAGATGTCTTGTTCCTCAGTATGAAGCCAATTAGTTGATACAGATGGCCACTCCAGTTTCCAGGAGAATCTAAAATGGACCATGTGTGGCAGATGGCGCTGTCCATCATCTCTCTTGAGGACTAGCTAGTTTTTATCCTGAAAATGTGTCACGGGTTGCACGTTCAGACTCTCCAAAAAAAAAAAAATGAGATTTCTTCCCATTTTTGTAAACTTTTATCTATACCCATGTGCATCAGTCCTGATAACATGCGCCCAACAACAGCACTGTTTTCTGGACTATTCTTGAGAAGAAACTTTCTAGGTTTGAAGATGATTTTGTTTGGAATCTCCCCTATATGACCTTATATTGATCATATTGGTGCGTCTCCATGCTCTTAAGACCTCACCCCTACAGATGTGAAGACTTTTAGTGTCTGTGGATTAATAGTTGGTGTCAAACCACTTCTCCAAAGGCTCACTGGGACACATGGTCTACTGTTCTCCCCATCCTGTTCTGACCTTATCTTTAATAATGTACTGAAACTTGAATTTAAATATAGAGGGCTAATATTAAGATACTCTCAAAGAGTGAGGTAAAGAACAAGGAGGTTATTTGAGCTCTGGGAGACTGGGAGCTGCCAGACTGCTGAGAGAAGGGGGACTGATTACAACCGCTGTGGAGAGGAGAGAGGCTCAGCTGTTGGCTGTTCAAGGTCAGTGAGTGTAAGACAGCAAATAAGACATGTCATGGTCCCAAAAGGCAGGCTAAGATGAAACAATGGTGTACAGTTCACAGAAAGAACAGAAGCGCGGGGAGACGCTACACTTCATTCCTTGTAACTCACTGTGCTGCTGGAATTATGGATGCATCAGGTCGAGACTGAGTCCAAGCCAGTCCTTCATATTCATGCCATACCTAAAGTGACAATGACCTATAGCACTTTGCTTATTTATTCCTTTAGACAGAGCCATGCTAGGTCCTACAGAACATCTGACCTCAAACATGAAATCTTCCACCTCGGCCTCCTAAATGCTGGGATTAAAAGTATGCTTCCCCTGCCCGTCTCCGACTTCTCTTGAATCTTCAGAAGTGAGAGAAGTGTTATAAACCTAGGTTGTTCTTTGCAGTAGCTACCAGCTGTGTGTGTGTGTGTGTATGTGTGTGTGTGACAATTTACCATTGCATGTAGCTAGTGTGACTAGAGAATGTTAACATTTTAATTTAAAAAAAACTAAGTTTTTAATCAGCTTAAATTTATGTCACAATTCTATACCTAGTGTTTACTCCCTTGGGCAGCACAGAATTAGACGATTCAAGGGAAAAATTGAGGGGCCATTTGCTAGGGAACAGTTTTACAGCACCCGTACTGTTGAACGTGAATGAGTTACATGTGTTGCGGCTGCCCATCATCCACCTTGACGGGGGCTGCCCAGGACTAGAGCTCCTGAAGGCTGCCCCTGCAGGGATGAGCTAAGCTCTCCTGGGCTCTGTGCAAGTCGTCGCCTGAGAACTTTCTGCTGTTTTGCTTCCACATATTTCATTATTTTCAAGTTCTGCTATCTTTATCTTGCCCACATCCCGGGAATCCTAAGAGGATTCATTTGTGAGAGTCTTAGAAATGGCTTTGTAGATTAAAATTCAGTAGAAAGTGTCTATTACCACTGGCAGTCCTGACTTAGAGAGATTAGACTTCTGACAGTTCGCTGTTACAGGGTTCAGAAGGAGGAATCCGTGTCATTAACTGAGGAGGCGGGTCCTTGCAGACACACCCTCTGAGAGAGGATTCTTACCCATAAAGCCAGCCATCTTGCTGCTGCAGCCTGCCTTCACAGTCTCGAAGTCTCTGACTGACACCTGTCTGGGGGCTGTGTCATCAACTCTGTCTGAGGGCAGGGAGAGGTTGGTCACAGTGATAAGCATTGCACAGTGAAAGCCTGGTTATATTGAAGTCAGAATATAAGTCCTTGAGCTCTGCTGCCCGGTATTGGTTATGAAAGCACAACCAGGTACATAATCTCTTTGAACCTTAGCGCCCTCATTTAACACATTTCGATGACCAGTGACAGGCCAGGTATTATTTCCTTGGGGACTAGAATCATCCGTGAACAGTTACCTCATAGAAATTATGTTTCTACTCAGGGAACTAAAAAGAAAACATAATAATTACTTTATAAACATACTAGACAGTAACGCACAGGGAGAAAAATAATCTGCAGGAAATGGGTGGGAGAGAATATAATTTCTGCAGCGTAGTCAGGGTAAATCTCTCAAGCAAAGGCTGGAAAGAAATGAATATAATCCTATATGGTCAAGCTCTTCAAGTAATGCTGGTTCAGAACAGGAGAGGGGAACCTGAAAGTACAATGTATTTGTTCACTCTCACTGGTGACAGTGACAATTACCCTGGAAGTGTCTAACTGTGCTAGATGCGAAATAATTTAAAACTAACTCTTTCTGTCTCTATCTCTGTCTCTGTTTCTCCTCCCTCTCCTTCTCTGTCCCCCTCCCTCTTCCCTCCATCTCCCTTTCCCTTTTCTCTCCCGTCTGTCTGTCTGTCTGTCTCTTTCTCATGTGTGTCTGTGTATATGTATGTGTGTCTCTCTCTGTGTGTGTCTATTACTGGGTATTGAAACTAGAGCGTTGAACATTGTAGGTACACACTCTGCCCTATACCTAGCTCTAAATACTTCACATCTAAAAGGTGGAAGAAAAGGCCAACTGTGAAACATCAAACTATCATTCTCAAGAAATGCGTACTTTCAACTTCAGTCTGACTCCATTTATCATTGGGGATTTATCTCAATATTAAGAAATGGCTAGGTATGCAGAGATGGGAAATGGAACATAAAACCACTAGGAGCCAGTTATCCCTGGGAGAGCCAGATGCTACGTGTCCTCAATGTTTTTCGAGGATGTTTGAAGAATAGGTTGAAACCCAGACAGTGTCTGTACCTGGAGCAAAGGGCACATTTGCTTATTGTTAATTATGAAAGAGCTGGTTTCCTTAAGCTTAGCTTTCTTTTTGCTAGGGCAGTAGTTCTCAACTTGTGGGTCATGACCCCTTTGAAGTCTGATGACCCTTTGGTGGGGGAGGGGTTGTTGAAAGACCCTTTCACAGGGATCACCTAAGACCATCAGAAAACATAGATATTTACAATTCATAACCATAGCAAAAATACAGTTATGAAGTAGCAATGAAAATAATTTTATGGTCGTGAGTCACTAAAACATTAGGAACTGATTTTAAGTGGTCACAGCATTAGGGTGGTTGAAAACCACTGCTCTAGCTAGTGTTGTCAAGTGTTTATAGCAGTGGGCTGACTCAGGTGGCTAGTGGGAGCAAGTGACTACAGTGCTATTACTAGGTGAATCTCTGACCCAAGAGTCCTGTATCTGTCACTAGCCATGAAAGAGTGACAGGCTAACTCACCAATTGGCTAGTGGAATATACTTTAAAAGTATCTGGGAACCTTTGCTCTGGATATCTATGTGAATTAGATTTTCAAGGATAAGATATAAGACAATTTAAGGAGTAATGATTTAAAAAAAAAAAAAGAAAAAAACCTTACAAACCTAACGTATTGAACTCTTTGAGTAGCAAGTATCCAGATTGTAAAGTATATAAGGAAATGATGGCTTAATTGTTGTCTTTTGTGTGTAATTTTAAAAACACACTTGCTCTTTCTCAAGAGCTCTGTCCCTCAACCTCTTGTAGCTAGCTCTGCCAAAGCCACTAAAGACCACCCCAGCTGGGCCCTTTCTCCTGTCCACCTTAGTGGCCATGGAAGGAAAACACCACACAGCCTTAAGATTTTAAAACTAGTCGTATAACTCAATGGCGGGGTGAAGAATATCCTGCTCCATCTTCCTTGGCCTCTTCCCATGGCTGAGGCTATAAACTATAGGTGCCTTGAGACCTATATGTTTGCTGCTTTTTCTGATCCACCGCCTACTCTCTTCTCTCTCTGCATCCTCTTCTCTTCCTCCTGGGACCTGGAAATCCCACCTTTCCCCCTTTGCTCAGCGATTGACTTCCTCTGTCTTTATTGACCCAATCAAGAACCAATTAGGGAAACAATATCTCCACCTACAGTTGTCACAGCATAACTAAGTTTCAATAATATATTTTAACCTATTAATTCTTCAAACATCCTCGAAAAGATCAGAGAAGCACAGCAACTCACTATCCTAGGGAAAACCAGCACCTCGTGGTTTTGCTGTGCTTAAAGAGGTGGTTCTTAAGTAGCAGGTCTCTTTAGGCAATTGGAAATATAGAATGAATACATTAGGCCATTGTGACAGCTTCTGTTTCCATTTTCAAGCATTTACCCCACTCTACTACCCTACAGATTTGGGGATGTTTTCCTTAAAAGGCCAGGCCTTAGGGAGCACTGGATATTTGAATGACCAGCGAGCTTAGCATCCCTGCTTTTGTGAGCTGCCAGAGCAGGGTCAGAGTCAGGCTGAGCAGGGCAGGTGATCTGCGATGTGAAATGGACAGCAAAGCCCTGGGCAGGCTGGGAGCTGAGCCTTAACATTTATACAAGGTCCTGGAGGGTAAAGGCATGGACAAGAACAAATACAGCATCAAGATAATGGTTTTCAAGACTCCTCCATATGATCAAAAGTAAATGTCAGGGTTAGGACCATCCAGAGTCCAGAAAATATCACTGGTGATATTATTTTCTTTAAAATGAGGGGACTTGCACCCTACAAACAGATGATGACTACACCCAGATCTTGGCAAGAAGCTCTTCATTGGAAGTCAATTTGAAATTCTGTAGGTCTCATTGAGTTCCTGTTTTATCCTGTGTATGGTGTGGCCATGGTTTATCCTCAGGTGCTATCTGGGCATATACTCTTCTTCGAGTCAGCATGATGCAAAACAGGCATAGCTCACTTGCCTCACTATGTGAGGGTCTATGTTCTCTCTCCAGAAGCACACAGGAGAGTGAGCCATACTGAAAGCTCACTGTGTCTAAAAGTAAGTGTGGTAGTTTTGAATAAGAATGACCCCCATAGGCTTATAGATTTGAATGCTTGGTCAACAGGGAGTGGCACTACTTGAAAGGATTAGGAGATGTGGCTTTGTTGGAGGAAGTATGTCTCTAGGGTTGGGCTTTTGGGTTTCAGAAGCCCAAGCCAGGCTCAGAGGCTCTTTCTCTTTCTATTGCCTATGGATCTGGTTATAGAACTGTCAGCTACTTCTCCAGCACCATGTCTGACTGCATGTTGCCATGTTCCCTGCCATGATGACAATGAACTAAACCTCTGAAACTGTAAGCAAGCCTCAATTAAATGCTTTCCTTGATAAGAGTTGCCCTGATCATAGTGTCTCTTCACAGCAATAGAACACTTACTACGACAGTAAGCAAACTTTTTTTTTTTAAATGCTATTGGCACACAGGAGACTATCAAAAAGGTAAATTCTTTAAAGAAGTGGTAGAAAAATAAAACCTTTTGAAAGCCCCTAGTCTTAATTCCTTGATATATTACTTAATTAAAAGACAGCACTATAGTGATTGAGTGTATCATGATAAATTGGCTTTAGAGTCTAAAGAGAGAAAAAGGGAAATTGAAGCAACAAAGTCAATGAGACCTCAAGAGCAAAAGTAGAAGTACATGCATTTCCCATTCCCTGTGGGTCTCTACAACCTTGCTTTTTCTCCCTTCGTTCATTCTCTTGTGTCAGCTTCTAATACCTAGAAGAACTTGCTACCTAGGATCCCAGTGACCACACTGGACTGACATCAAATAAGTGATTTCCACTCTCTTTTCTGTCACTCACTACGATCTCTTCAGACTCATCCCACACACTCACTAGCCAGTCTTTTCCTCACACTCTCCCTCCATTCCTTGGAGATTCCTTGTAACCTTGCAATAGACTCAGATCTCCTCCCTTCCTGTGGATCCTCTCAGCACCTCCTCTAGAACATTTCCTTCCTTTGGGTCATCTGCCAATAGCTTGCAATGTTGTCTACTTGGGAACCCAGGTAGGGGATCTCCATTCTCATTCTGACCTTCCATTATAGTCTCTCCACTCTCATCCATAGCATTATGGCAGACTGTCTGCTGGAGCCTTTCTTTCCTTCTTTCCTTTATTCCATGAGAGGGCTCTAGCTTTCTTCTCTTCCCCAACCCATGTCAGAAGAAACAGTCTCTACTCAGGACCCAGCAGTGGTCTACTTGAGGGACTGAGGTAGGTTAATCACATTATCCTTCTTGGTCTCATTTATGATCATCTTGTTCAATCCTAGGCAGGCAACAACTTTCTTATATGTGTTATGTCCTCCTACCATCTTAACTCCATTTATTGGAAATTTCAACTCTTGGTTCAGATACAAGGTTCCCAACCCAATGATTCCCCATCTCTCCAGACAATACTTGCAGGGACTCTTCCTATCAAATCTCCATCTTCTTGGGCCTCCACCTCCAGGTGTGAACAGTATCACTTAGCTCTTTCCGGAAGTCCCCTCAGCCTTTTTCCCTAGCTTACCTCTATTGCTCTCTGCTACTTTTTGACCTGCAGGATCACTCCTTACCAGGCAACCGACAGTCACTTTCCTGTGATCTAGGAAAAGCAATGGAATCCAAGAAATGGAACACTCACCCAGCAGAGATAAGATAGGAGAGGACATTACATACTCATCAAAGGAAAAACAAATCTATCAAGAGAGTATTGCAGTTCTTAACATCTATTCACCAAACACAAGGGTGTCCAACTTCATGCAAGAAACACTATTATAGCTCAACCACAGATTGACCCTCTGTGATATCATTGACACAATGATAGTGGGTGATTTCATTACTAGACCTCACCAATTGACAGGTTATCCAGACAAAAACTAAACAAAGAAGTGATGGAGCTAGATAATTTCATAATCAAATGGACCTAGCAGATATTTACAGAACATTTCACCCAAACTCAAACAATTATTCTTTTTAAAATCAGAGGCTCATGGAATTTTCTCCAAAAGTGACTAGGACAAGTCTCAAAAATACAAGAAAATTGAAATATCACCATATATCCTGAGTACCATGGACTAAAGCATGATATCAGCAACAACAGGAGCAACAGAAAGCTACAAATTCATGGAAACTGACCTCACTAGTAAATGAAAAATGGGTTAAGACAGAAATTAATAGAGAGTTAAACACTTTTTAGAACTGAACGAAAATGAAAATGCAGCACACCTCACCTATGGGATATAATAAAGGTGGTTCTAAGATGCAGCTTTCTCACACCAAGTGACTACATTAAAAAAATAATGAATTAGGGAGATCTCAGATTAGTAACTTAACAACACACCTGAACACTTTAGAACAAAGAAGAAGTCAAACTCAAAAGGAATAGATGGCAAAAAAAAAAAAAAAAAAAAATCAAACTCAGGGCTGAGATAAATAAAAATACAAACAAGCAACAATAAAACAATACAAAGAATCAATGCAACGAAAAATTAATTCTTTGAGAAAAGCAAAAAGATTGGCAAATTCTTAGCCAAAATCACTGAAAGACACAGAGAGAAGATCCAAGTAAATAAAGCTAGAGCTGTAAAGGGGCTGTGGTCCTTGACATTTCACAGAGGCCACACACACCAGCACATTATTTTATTCTGTTGTACTATGCCCTGGACTAGTTTCCACTGTGAGTTTGAGTGTGTGAAGAAATAGGCATTATTGCCCTATAACAGATCTGGGGTTGCTGTCTTGACAAGCTGGCTTGATATCAAAATCTAATTGATACTTTTCTTAAACTTATTTTTTTTTCTTGAGCTGTTAAAACGATGATTTGATTTCCAGAAAATACTAGACTCAAAGTCTTGAGACCTAAAATTCTTTTCTATTCAGCAAAACAAGTCACTGTGTATATAGGTTGTTCAACTAAGATAACAAATGTCTGTTAAACAACAACGACAACAACAACAACAACAATAACAGAAATCCTATAATCAAATTGGAAAATCTAAAAGAAATAGATAATTTTCTTGATAGGTACTACTTACCAAAGTTAAATAAAGATCAGATAAACAATTTAAACAGACATATAACCTCTAGTGAAGTAGAAAGAGTAACTAAAAGCCTCTCAACTCCCTCTTCAAAAGACAAATTCCAGATTTTGTACATGTAAGTGCAGACTTATACGTGTGACTATGGAAATCAGTGTGGTGGTTCCTCAGGAAGCTGGAAATAATCTGGATCACGATCCAACTATACCACTCTTGAGTATACACCCAAAGTACACTATACCTGACTACAGAGACACTTGTCAAAGCATGCTCAGTGTTGTGCTACTTAGAATAACCAGACATTGAAAGTGGCCTAGATGAAAAACACACCTAGATTCAGAGCAGAATTCTACAGGATTTCAAAGAGTGAATGTCAAAATGCCTCAAATTATTCTATGAAATCGAAACAGAATGAACATTGCCTAATTCTTTTTTACGAAGCAACAATTACCCTGATACCTAAATCACACAAAAAATCCAACACAGAAAGCAAATTACACACTAATTTCCCTTGTGACCATAGATGCAAAAAATTATCAATAAAATACTTGCAAATTGAATCAGTAACACATCAAAGAAATCATTCAGTATGATCAAGTGGGCTTCATCCCAGAAATACAGGGATGATTTAACATATGAAAATCTATCAATGTAATCTACCATATAAACAAAAACAAAAGCCACATGATCTTCTCATTAGATTCAGAAAAGGCCCTTGACAAAATCCAACACCTCTTCATGATAAAAGTCCTGGAAAGATTAGGGATCTGAGGGACATATCTAAATATAACAAGGCAGCTCACAGCAAACCTACAGCCAACAACTTCAGTGAAGAAACACTGAAAGTGTGTCCACTAATATCAGGGATGAGACAAGGATCACTCTCTCTACTTTCAGCGTAGTACTTGAAGTCTTAGCCAGAGCAATGAGACAACTGAAGGAGATCAAGGGGTACAAATAGGAATGGAAGAAGTAAAAAAATATTTACAGATAATATGATAATATACATAAATGACCCCAAAAACAAACTTCTAAAGCTGATAAATACTTTCAGCAAAGTAACAGGATATAAAATTAATACACAGAAGTCAGTAACCCTCCTATATACAGATGACAAATGGACTGAAAGAAATTATGGAAACAACTCCTTTTCCAATAGCCACCCACCAAAAAATTAGAATAACTCTAACCAAGCAAGTGAAAGACTTGTATAATAAAAACTTCAACACACCAAAGGAAAACTTGAAGAGATATCAGAAGATGGAAAGACCTTCTATGCTCATGGATCGGTAGAATTAATATAGTAAAAATGGCTGTCCTCCCAAAAACAATCTACAGATTCAATACAATCCCCATCAAAATTTCAACACAATTATACACAGGAATTGACAGGACACTTCTCAGCTTTGTATGGAAACACACATCCATAAAAGTACCCAGGCTAGCTAAGACAATCCTGAATAATAAAAGAACTGATGAAGATATATCATAATTTCTGATCTCAAATTGTACCACAAAGCTATAGTAATAAAAATAGCATGGAATTGGCATAAACACAGATTTGCTGTCCTATGGAATCAAACTGAAGGTTCTGACATAAGTTCACACACATATCAGAATCTGATTTTTGAAAAAAAGCCATAAATACTAAAAACAAACAAACAACAAAATTGAAAAAAAAAAACTCCAGCATTTTCAACAAATGGTGCTACTAAACTTGGAGATACATGTAGAACAATGTAAACCAATCCATATTTATTACCCTACAGAAAACTCAACCTCAAATGAATCATGGGCCTCAACATAAGGCTAGTTAACTTGAATTTGAGAGAAGAGAAAATGAGGAATAGACTTGAACTCATTGGTCCAGAAAAGAATTCTTGTACATGAATAACATAGGCACTAAGACCAATATTGAATATATGAGACCTAATGAAATTTAAAAGCTTCTGGATGGAAAGGAACCATTATTTGGACAACACTTCAGGCTATAAAATAGGAAAGATCTATACCAATTAAACATCTGATAAAGGATTAACATCTAAAATATGTCTGATAATAAAGATTAATATCTAAAATATGTAAAACAAACAAACAAAAACCAACCAACCAACCAGACAACAGCCCCCTTGGACACCAAGAAAACAAATAACTCAATTAAAATGCATAGAAAATTAAAAAAAAATCTCAAAAGATGAAACACAAATGGTAAGAAAAACATAAAGAGATGTTTAACATCCTTATTCAGCAGGGAAATACAAATCAAAACTACTTTAATACATCATCTTACCTTGGTCACAATGTGGGCTAAGGGGGAAACCATTAATTACTTGTGGGAGTGCAAACTTACACGTGGTGTAGAAATATGGTACATTTACACAGTAGAATATTATTCAGCTGTTTAAAAAGGAAATCATGAAATTCATAGGTAAATGGTTAGAGCTGGGAAAAATCATCTTGATGAGGTAATACAGACCTAAAAATATAAATATGGTATGTCTTCTTTTTCACATGGGATGTTAGCTTTTAAGTCTGTGATAGGCAAGGGGGGATTAAATGGAGAGACTGGGGAAAGAAGTAAGTAAGGGAGGGAACATGGGGAAAACCAGATAACACTAAGGGCCATTGGCAGGGCCATATGGAAACCTACAGTAGACAGGCCTTAAAATATATACATATATGAAAGAAATCTAAATGAGCTCACCAAATAACAGGGGAAACAAAACTCTAACAAGACATCTCTTGTCACCAAGTGAAACCTCCAGTGTCAGAAATAAGCAACATGTAATTGAGGTGTTGGCCAAAGGTCCTCATGGAAACCCTCACACAATTCGGGCTATTGCCAGGCTAGTGGTGGATCTCCATAAACTGATGGTAAAACCTTATTGATGAAGACAAAACTTAGAAATCTCACTGAATGTGGAGAATCCGAGTTGGTGCTTAACTAGAGCCTTCACCCCTACTGACTAGTGTTCATAGTACCAGGTTCTCTGCACACTTTCAGAGGAGAAAGGTAAATGCACTGCTGGAAACCCTTTGATCTACAATGGTGACCTGTCTGCATGATATGCTGGCACAATAGAGGTACGGATGTTGTGGGGAAGCTATACAGTCTCTGATTAGATTTAAGGCCCATTGCATGAGATAGAACCCATGCTTGAGTCAGTTGAGTGGCTAAGAATCTGAGACTAGACAGGCTATGTACTTGGGGAAAACCAACTGCTATTATTCTGCTAAAGGAGCATAGCAATCAAATGACTTCTGAAGACATTCTGGTTCTACCCATAGAGAAGTGTCCTGTCAACCATCATGAGCCAAACTGTAGTTTTCTCCTGCAGTAGATGGGAACTAATACAGACTACAATTGGACAATAGGCAGAGAGCTGAGAGGCCTTAGAACACTCAGTCCTAACTAGGGTGTCTTTGTGAAATCTCTTGTCTCAGGGTGTAGGGAATTATGCAGAAGAGGAAGCAGAAAGAGCATAAGGGCCAGAGGGGATGGAGAACACCAAGGAAAAGGTGTCTTCCAAACACACCAGGACTAGCACATATGTGAAGTCAAAGAGATTGTGGCAGCATGCATAAGGCCCACACAGATCAAAACCTGTCAGGGTCCCAGCAATGAATTGAAGAAGTAGACAAGAATCATCCATCCCTAAATAAGAAGCTCTCTTCAGTTGAAAACTGCTTTTGAAGGAAAAAATGGTTTCTCTAAGGGAGACTCACTGTGGACTGTAAGTGTGGACTTAAAATCCACACTTATAGGAGGTCCCATGCCCAATAGCAGATGACCAACACACAATGAACTCAAAACATTTTTTGGAAGTTTTGGTTTTTTGGGCTTTAAAAATTATTTTATTTTATTTATTATTTTATTTTATCTTGCTGGTCTTTTGCTTTATATTATGTTTTTTACAATTCTGTGTCTTTATAGGTTTTATTTATATGTGCCTCTGTGTTTATGTGTTTGGTGTGTCTTTTGTTTCCTTTTTTTCTTGTTTCCCTGTCTATTTCTCTTTTGTTCTTGTTTGTTTGCCTTATTTTATTTGCCTGTTTATTTTCTTAACACAGAGAAAGTGTAGATTTGGAAGATGGAGAAGGCAGGGGAGGATCTGGGAGGAGATAAGGGAAGGGAATGTATCATCAGAATGTATTGTATTAAGAAACCTTTATTTTCAATTAAAAAATTTAAACATTAAAACCAGAAATAGATGTATTAAACTCATGAAAAGTAGAACCCTTTGTATATCAAAGGACATTGTCAAGAACATTAAAAGGGTTTATGGAATGATGTGTACAATGAAGGGAAATATTTGTCAATCATATCAGATAAAATTACATTTCCAGGCTAGACAAAGAGCATCCAAAACTCACCAAGGTAAAGCCACCAGGTAAAGATGGGCAAAGAACTCAGAGAAGCTTCCGCAGAGAAGACACAAAGTGGCTAATAAACATGTGGAATAACGCCAATTACATTAATTAGGAGGGAAATACAAATTAGTACCACAAGGGCATAACAGTTTCACATGTAATTCAGTGGTCAGAATAAAAACAAGCAGAAGGGGAGTCTAGATGAGGGATTGGAGATAAAGAGAAGCTTCGGACATTGACAACGGGAACCCAAAAAGATATAATCTGCAATTCCTCAAAAAACCAAAACAAAAAACCAAGACTAAATCTATTAAATGGCCCATTCCTTCCACCCTGGTACAAACCTAAGTTTTAAAAACAAGAAAGTATCTTAAATAGTTAACTGTTTGCAAACATTCATTGTAATGTCCCTCACAACAAAGGGCAGAAACAGCTCAACTATCCATTCGTTAATAACCAAGATGTTGCACCTACACAGAATATTATTTAGCAGTTAATGGTAATCTAAGGGGAATGGAAATAACTGAATACTGAAAGGGCAAACATTGTACAATCCTGCTTACATAAAATGCTTAGAATAGACAAACCATTGGAAAGTAGGTTAAGGTCAGCCTGGGAGCTTGTTTGGAGAGAAGAAAAGATTAGTGATTAATGGAGAGTCAGTTTCTGTTTAGAAGATGAAGGTTTGGAAAAGGTGATGGTGACAGGTGATCTTGGCCACGAGTGCCATTCAACGACACATGTAAGGATGGTTAAAATAGCAAAGTCAGTGTTGGATATTTCACTATGAGATTTGTTTATGAGATACATATTTCTTTATCTGTGATTTTGAAAAATGGGAATTCTAAATTCATTATCTACAGGAAATAAAATTTATTGCAACCCAAACAAATACACCTGAGCTAATGATAAGCAGGCAAAACTAAAAAGACAAATGTAACTTCTGAGAGGTAGGAGTGGGCTGAAACAAGACCAAAAATGCTGTGTGAATACATCACTTTATTTCACTTTTGCTGGTTAACCGGAAGTGGATGGGAATGACAGTTAATATAGCATGCTAGATCTACATGAGGAAGAATTTGTAGTTTTGGGGTCATTATGAACCGTAGGAGAGAAATGAAGGTGTTAGCAATACAAGATTAACATAGAAGGATCAGAGCATAGACCAGCAGACAATGTTCTTGCAACTTTAAGCTATACTACATGTGACAGACAAAACATAAAACGGAAATAGCTGTGCTAGGATTAAAATATTTCAAGTGCTGTTGTATTATTCAGTTTTTACAAAAGAGAAAAATGAAGAGAGAAAGGTTGACTTAGTACTCTGAAGCTCAATAATGACTCAGTATCCAACTAAATAACTTGGTGGAGTTGGGATAGATTTCCTCTATCCTAGAGTTGCACTGATAATGTAAACTGCAGCTCAGTCTAATTGAGGTGGTGACACTGGAATTGAGCCAATGGTTTAGTTATAGATTTAAAAAATTCCACATCATGTTTTGCTTGAGAGTTCCCTAAATATTCTCACTGGTAAGACTTCAAGACTCAGTTTGCATAGCTAAGATTATGGAGCTGGAAATGAGCTTAGGACGTTGGTCCTAAGAAGCCCAGGTCTCCCAAGTCTCGGTCCCCTTCTCACTACAGTAGTGTGACCCCTGATCTGTTCACAAATTCCACATCACTGTTACAGACACAGGACTGGATGTACTTGGTGCTTGGAGACAACATTGAATGATACCAGCTTGTTGTTTTAACCTATACTAAACTAGCTCAGTCAGTAAAGTTGTCCATGTGTAAGGACCTATGTTTGATCCTCATGTCTTCAAGAGACAAGGTATACATACATGTATCCTACATATCATGCTGTGTGTGCACACACAGATTAAACTAACTAACTTGGTTAACTCGTGCCTTCTCATATTATAGGAGTGATTTCAACTTATCTATTCTTCGACTTTGAAAGAGAAGCTAAATATGGTCCTATGAATATAGCCTGGTTTGGATTCCTTATATCTGCCCCAGAAAAACATGTTCCTAACACATATATTATTTGGGTCAATCTTAACTCCAAAAATACCACATGAAGTCGAAGGAAATCAATGTGGATGTGCTGGGGCTGCTTTCCGGGTTCATTTGGACAGGAGGTTTGGGCAGAATAGAACCCCTCTGGCCTTCAGCTTTTCCTGGTCTAAGGCCATCGCTCTCCTGTTTCAGTTTGATGCTGCGGAGGTGTTAAAGAATCAATTTTCTGCTCCACATTTGACTAGTTTGAAAGAAAAGAAAATCATCTGAAAATGGACTCTTAGCATCACTCATTCAGTGTATCCAACCAGGAACTAACGTCACTTGAAAGTAATCATGTGTTTGTAAACTCTACAGTTAGATGTCCGAAGGCAAAGCTGCAGCTGGTCAGACCACCGAGAGGCTTTAGCATCCTTCTGTGTCCTTACACCCAAGAATCTTTGAGCAGGGCTCTGAAATTGCATGGACCCTATGCCTCAGATTCTATGCTGTTGGCCCAAAAATCCTTTTATGAAGTTTGCTGACAGTTTTAGGTGTGGAGACCTTATAGCTAGGACGATGACAGGAAAGGATTATCAAAATGTAGTTTCATTTGAGGCAAATTCCCTGTAAGACTTGTGTTCTGAGCCGTTTCAGAACAGACCAGGGAAATTGTTTGACTTTTCCTTTTGTTTTTCTAGTACAGGTTGGAAGTGTAATTATTAATGGACAGGGTCATCTTTAAAACATTGTGGTGCCATTTATGATGTGAGAAGATACATTTTAATCTTCTCATTAACTTGGAATGAAATCCTCTCCTTAGCACAGACTTCAGATCAAGGATAACATGAGAGAAAATTCTAAAACATAAAGGCCAGCACACCTGCTTGAGGAAATCTTGATGGACTTATCACAGAACATCTGTATTATTGATTAAGTGCTTCTTGGGTCAAAGAGAGAAACCCAGTGAGACGTATCCTTGTTACAGTAGTAGTGAAGGCCATGAAGAGAAGATGCTTTCCTTATAGTCAAGAGAATGGAATCTCTGGCTTGGGTGGAGACCTTATACCCCAGAAGTCAGTCACCTGGCTAAGGGACATCCCTTGGGAATATGGATCTATCTAAAGACTATGCTAAAGAGAAGTGAGGAATAGTTATTTCCTTAATGAGGAAATGCACTTTTCCTTCCCAGAATTTTCACCTGCTTATGAAGTTGTTATAGGGCTACTATAAGGCTCTACCATGGCCTTTGGGCCCTAGAGTAACTTTCTGTTCCTTCCTTCCTTCCTTCCTTCCTTCCTTCCTTCCTTCCTTCCTTCCTTCCTTCCTCCCTCCCTCCCTCCCTTCCTTCTTCCTTCCTTCCTTCTTTCCTTTCTTTCCTCCCTCCTACCCCTTCTCTCTCTTTCTTTCTTCTTTCTTTTTTTCCTTTCACTAGCTAGAGCCTTAAGTATGCCTTTTCTGGTACCCCACACTTCCTTTCTCTAGCCCTGAACCTCCATGCCTAATTCAAAGTGCATGGCTTTCTTTCTTCCTTCCTCTTACCCATCTTGGTCTTCTGGACAGCTGCTGAGATTAACAGTTTGCTTGCTTTGGTTTTCCTCTTAAACTGTAGTAACCTTGTTCTAAAGCTTTCTTTTGAGCCCATTCTTAAATTATTTCATTAACAAGACTAAAATCCCCAACAGAGGACCCTGTTTTCTACTAATATGTGGCAACTCTGACCAGAGAAGTTCCCTACCCCCAATTTTTGATAACATCTCTTGCCCCGAGAGTCTAAAACTCTATTCTGCTCTATGGCAGGGTTAAGTTGTCCACTCTGTGTATTGCTGCTGGAGGTGCTTCTATAACAAACACATGGACTGAACAGAAACCCTGCGAGTTTAGACAGAAGTGTACTTAGTGTGTGGCTCATGCAAAGCCTGCCTAAATCTCTAACCAAATGTTTGAGGCATGTCTCTGAGTATATTCTAGCTCGGGCTGTACCTCAGCTCCTACTGAATCAGAATCTCTGGGAATGGCCTTTAAGAAAATGCATTTTCCAGTAACAGCTATTCACTTTTTAGAAAAGTCATACTTTGAAAAGATAAATGTTTTCACCCAAAGGTGCAGAGGTCCTCAGGGGCCATCATTTGATGTCCCACTCAGACTGGTCTGGATCGTCAGTAGGAATTCACATTTATGATTCTGTCATAGACTCCCGTTGAGTCTTTTCCTTAAATTGGTTTATATAGAGAATATGTTTTAAAACAGGCAGGTGAGTGAGTATGGCTACATATCAACCATGGAAAGGGCTTTAGGGAAGAAGTCATGAAGACTGTAACTGGAATCTAAGTTCTCCACCCCCCTCCATTCCCTGTGCATACCGTCCCTGCGATTGCTCCCACTCTGACTAAATGGTTGGAGATATAACATTAACACAATGAAGACAGTTCTCAGTGGAATTAATACGCCACCTCTCCTGAGTGTAAGAGAGAGACGGTGCAAGGAAAGTGACAGCGTGCACCTCTCAGTCTCAGTGCAAAATCCTTGTGCTATATGATTTTTCATTCTTGGCTTCAGTCTGCACCTAGCTTTGCCAGAACGATCTCCAAGGAAATCAACATTAAATCTGTGAAAATACTGGAAAAGCCACCGTGGAGATGTTCATCCAGACTCATTTGTTGTACTTTTCCAAGTAAGGTCCCCTATGCACCCAGGCAGGCATAGGCAGACATTGGACTGCTGAAACAACTTCCTTATCAGGGAAACACACAAGGGCCTCTGGGGAAACATTCTCTCCCTTCTTTCAGCTCTTAGTTGGCCCTCTTTATTTTCTCTCCTTTCTTTCCTCATTTGTCATTTATTCAGCAACATAAATGTGCCCCCATTTGTGGTTAAATATGTATGTGTATATACTTCTGTTTCTTCCTTTCTAGCTCAGGTCTGTGATGCATAGTTTTCCGGGAAGCCAACTGACAAAGCTGGTCTGTTTGAGTGTATCTAGGAAACCTATCTATTAAACAGATATTGATGGGTAGGAAAGTTAGCTGGTTTTGTCACTAACATTCAACAGCCAACAGCATTGGCTGAGAAACTGGGGTAGAGATGCTTTAGGGAATTAGGGATAGTGGAGAATACAAAGGCTCTTTGGTAGAGCTATGGTTGATAGGGACCTAGCTCACTGCCCTCTGGCAGTGGACTCAATAAACCATTAAACAACAACAACAACAAAGGATCTTTAGATAACTGAAGAAGCCTCCAACATCAAATGCATTGTGTGTGTGTTGTGTGTGTGTCAGGGGGCAGGCAGAGATGTGGCCAGATATAGAATACTATTGGCGAGATATAGAACACTATATGTAAGATAAAAGCACTAGGCATGACTTTTCCATGCTTCCTGCACACCTGGTCATTCAAGATCCTTTCTTTTTATTTAAGACATGCTTGAATATCTCTCTTCAGATGCAGCAAAATTTTAGTAAGCATGTTTACCAATGACAGATGGATGAACTGACCTATTAGAAAGTAGATAGTAGGCGGTCCTTTGGCTCCTATATCACACTGGTGATACTGATCAACCTGGTGATGTATTTTG
Organism: Mastomys natalensis; assembly: GCA_021653895.1. NCBI lineage: Eukaryota > Metazoa > Chordata > Mammalia > Rodentia > Muridae > Mastomys > Mastomys natalensis. Next base: position 1,317,315 of record JAJTUV010000331.1, read on the forward strand.
CTTGGGAATGTACCCTGTTAAATGTGAGTATCCACACAAATCTTTAAGAGTGGCGGCTGATTTGGGACTTTAAAAAAACGGCAAGGGTTGAAAAGGGATCATAGTGAATCTGCTCCACAGAAGGCAGTGAAGAACAGAAAACAATTCACGTTTTAAAGAGACTCTAATAAGCCGAGAATGGGGCCTGGGAGATGGCTCAGTGGGTAAAATGCTTGCCACATGACGTGAGAACTTGAGTTTGGATCCCCAGGATGCATACAGAACTGGACATTGTAATCCTGTCTATAAGCCCAGCACTCTTAATTGAGAGTGAGAGGTGGAGACAGAAGGTTCCCTAGGAGTTCCGTGGCCAGCTGCCCTGATTACTTAGCAATGAACAACAAGAGACCTGCCTTAAGCAATGTGGAGGCAACGACCAGTACTCCAGGTCCTCATATGACTTCATCCACACACACACTTATACATCACACACACACACACACACACACACACACACACACACACACACACATACACACACACAATTTGATAATACCAAGAGTGGCAAGCATGAATGGTTTTGACCCTAAAAGTTCTCAAGGACATGTTTTAATGTGTTAGGCAACAATGCTCTTAACATTTCTATACCTCACCACAGTCAACAGACCTACCGACTGGAGCCAGATGTTAATAATAAATGAGACAGGTAAATTTGAAAATTCAAGATGGCACTTTTAAAATACACCATTGTAATTTATACTTCTTATAGTAATACTAATGACAGAGGTCCTAAACCAGGGACCTAGAATGCCTCAGAAAATTGCCTCCTTATGAAAAGCAATGAAGGTTTATCATAGACCAGTGAAACTGTTCATCTGCTGTTTTCCTAGAACAGCCTGTCCAGAAGAATTCTGCAAGTTTTCTGATAAAAATATTTCACTCTCTGGATGTCATCAAGTAGGAATTTACAATGTGACTGGTATGAGCCAGGGTTAATCCTGGAACTAGGATATAAAAATAGCAGATGGTTGATGCCCGAGAAGGACAACTCTGGCCAGTTGGGCCTGTGTGTGCCAGGGAACAATATTCGGGTTTTAGATAACTGGGTTTGTGGAAACAACCACTGATATCCATGGCAGAGGGCTAGAGAATACTGGAGTTAAAAAAGACTTCTTTAAGGGTCTCTAAGAAAGTCCTTTTTTTTTTCATACCATATATTCTGATTGTAGTTCTTCCTCCCCCAACTCTTCTCAGATCCTTCTCACCCATCCAAATTCCCACCTTCCTTTCTCTCTCTCATTAGAAAACACAAATATCTAATAAAAATTAATAAAACTAAAATAAGAAAAAACAAAACAAAACAGAATAGAACAAAACAAACAGGGGGGAAAAGAGTCAAAGAAAAACACAAGAAACATGTAGATTTAAACACACACACACACAGACACACACACACACACACACACACACACACACACACACACTTACATGCCCAGAAATCTCACAAAAACACAAAACCAGAACCCATAGTATGTAAGACCAGGAAGGTAAATACCAAATACCCAGACAATGTGTTATGAGACTAACCCGCCATACCATTGAGTCCATTTTGTGCTGACCATGGGCCCTACCCTGAAGTGTGGTTTGTATACCCAGTGAGACTCCTTTGGAGAGATCTAATTTTTCTTTTTTTTGTGAATTTTTTTTTTTAAGTTTTATAGAGCTTTTCAAATTTGTTTTCTTGGAGTGAAATAAAATAAACCTGTAACAATTTAATTTTTTCACTGTCAATAATTACTTCTCTGTTAGTATTTATCACTTATGAAGAATATTTTTATGATTTTCCTAAAATATTAATTTGACTAATAATAGTAAGGCCTCACTTTCCCCCTAAATTATAACTTATTTATTTATTTTTAGCTTTAAAAATTAATTATTTTATTTATTTACATCTCAAATGTTTCCTCCTCCTGGTTCCCCTCTCCCAGAGTTCTTCACCCTTAGCATCTGAGAGGTTGCCCCCTCCACTACCCCCACAACCCCCTTCTCTGAGGCATCAAATCACTACAGGTTTAGGTGAATCCTCCATCAACTTAATCTACTATATAAACAAACTCAAAAAAAAAAAATCACAGGATCATCTCATTAGATGCTAGTGTGTGTGTGGGGAGGGTGTTTCAGGGAAGCCTTTGAGAAAATCCAACAGCCCTTCATATTAAAAGTCTTAGAGAGATCAGGAACTCATGGCACATACCTAAACATGGTAAAAGCAATAGACATCAAGCCAGCAGCCAACATCAAATTAAATGGAGAGAAACGAAGCAATCCCACTAAAAGCAGGGAGAAGACAAGGCTACCCACTCTCTCTCTACCTATTTTTTGATAACCTTAACTCTTTGTTTGTGGTGCCTCTCTCCCACAGCAGTCTCTCTTCTTGAAGGTTCTCCCTCCCTCTTCATTTCTTTGGCAACACTGCACTCACCATTCAAGAGTCAAGTTTAACTTTTCCCTGTTCGGCCAGCTTCCCTGATCCCCAAACCCTGTCAGAGTTCTCCGTATGTGGATCATAATGCAAATTCTACTTTCTGCTTCACGGAGCTGTTTCTCCCGGTTTTAGTGTGTTTATATATTAAACATTTTTTTTTTCTAAAAATTAAGTTGTGACAATTTTATACACAGATGCTATATTTTGCGAGCATATCTACCCTGTGGTCCCCTCATTACCCTCCCATCCCTACAGCTGGGTTTTGTTTTAAAACAGTCTGTGAGCACTTCCATGTCAAACCTGATGCTTGCTTATTTGTACCCTCACATGCTTGTACAGTCCTGTCCACTGTGGGCTCACACTCACTTGTTGTGCTGTTTTAATGTGACTTTTGAGAGAATTCCCCTGCTAAGGAAGACGAAGGGCTCTATGGAGCCGAAGGACCCTAGAAAATAAGTTTCAGGGATCCAAAATACGCAAATTTAATTGTAATTTGACATGCAAATTTCCTTAGAATGTGACAATCCCTGAAGAAAGGAAACAAATATCAGAGGAGTAACCTAGACATGGTCGGTTTATGGCAACCAAATACCGTGGGCAGTGGACAATCCCATAAGCAGAAGCGAGATACGGAAATCCTGCCCGGGAGGCCCACTGGGTCCTCCAGCTGATACAGAGGCCCGACTGCTTGACTATTTCTCTCTTCCCTGGTTCTTCCCTCACCTGTTTACCCAACTGAAAAAGAAACATCTCTTAGAGAGTACTTTGATTCCAAACTGGGAAGTCCCACTTTAGAAAGGAACTATTCCCAAATGCTTTCTGAAGAAATTTCAAAATCTCCAACTAAAGCTTACCAGCAAACAGAGAGCCCAACAGAGCAGAGCCCACCAAGGGTCCTCTCTTACAGCCTCTACTAATTAGGTGTTGTTAATAGGTGTACCAGTCTGATGCTAAGTAGGACAATAAAGCAAGTCCTTTCTTGCATAACTATTAGTTTTATTACTTGAAGTATAGGGAAACATTCTAAAAATAGCTTTGAAACAGCACACAGAAATACAATTTCTTTTAAAGGTGTCTCGGTGTCAGACTGAAGAAATGAGTTCTCAGGATTGCTTGGATAGGCGTTTTCTATTACCATATGGGGTGGGAGAAAGATGAAGTACACTTTACTTTTGTTTGGATTGCTTTCTATTTCTTCTTCTCTGCGAACTCGTGACCTCGAAGGGAAATAGATTATTATCACATAAATGGAAGAGGTGAAGAGACAGGGGCATGGAAGAACCAAGTGGGGCAATACCTAATTTCTGAAGAGAAGAGGAGCTTGAGGAAGGCTTCTTAGAGGCAGATGATAAAGGTAAAAAATCCTCCAAGCAAGGGGAGAGGGAGGCGCTGTGTAGAGAGGCACTGGTTGCTGAGAATAATGGTGCCTCATTGGAGCTGCAAAGTGAAGACTGGGCTAGGCTGTGCTAGGAGATACAGCTGCGGTTGCAGCTAATGAAAGTTTGCTTTAAAAATGTGAACGCTCTGTCCCCAGATGGTAGCTAAGCCAAAAACGAACTCTTTGTTCCTTAAGTTGCTTTTGCTCATTGTCTTAGGAATTGTCAATGACGTTCATTTATCGGAAAGACTGTTTTGAAGGTATTTTCAGATCCAACTTCCCTATGAGTGTTCCATGAGTATAAAAGGGTAAAACCTGCTGGTTTTCTTTTTAAATGGAAATTGTTAATGGATGTAAAGATGTACAGAAGTCCATATTTGTGGGGTGCCATGATAGCTGAATGCATGTATACACTGTGTGGCTAAGTAGGAAAAGATGTTAAGAAGCTCCTGTGAAAATAATGATGAATTAAAACTGGTGAGCTGTATTGTTCTCACTGTCCCTGTGTGCGCATCCTGGGAAGGGAGGCCTTCCTTCTGAATGAAGAAGAGGGCCTGAGCTCTGGTTTACTCTGTGCATGAAGTCCTTGAGGACAGAGGCCTTGGATAAACGCCACCCAGCCTGCCTTTGTCTATTACAGAAATAATAACACAGACAATAGTGGTCGTGCTTAACCTTGAGCGGCAAATCTTTCTATTTAGAATCACTTCTGAATCACCCTATGAGTTGCACATGCATTTCTGCAGTGAAGAACTATTTATGGAGAAAGAACTGGAAGGGGGCGCATCTGCTTGTTTTCAAATGACACCGTGCAAGCAGAACTTTCCCCTTCCTATCCTTGCTTATCTTGGCTAATAACAGTCAGGGAATTAAGTGACATTTCTTTTCTTTTGCCATTGGTATCAGCAAGGCAATCAAGGGAAGAGTTCACTCGCTTTATGCAACAGAGCAGGGTCATGGTTACCTTCGACCATGGGAATTGGGTTTGAGAAGGACACTATAATGCACAGGCAGTCCGGGATTATTCACTCAATGTCTCTTCTTCACTCAGAGATGTCACAGATGGGACACAGGATTGATTTGTAATTATGCTTATTTCTCTCAGAAGCTGATGCAAGCCTAGACAAGCAAGAAAATGGCCATACTGGTAGCAGTAAGCAAGGGGGGAGAAAATAGCAAATGATTGGATCTACCCAGTTCAAGGAATCCCTAAAGGCTCTGTAAACAGGCTTCGGAGGCTGCCATTTGTAATATAAGCCCCAAAGATTGGTCACCACCTCCAGGAAGTCTTTTCTGATCCATCATGGAATTGTGATATTTCATTCCTGGTTATCTAGAACACCTTGGATGTAATGATCATGGTGACTAAAACTGTATGTGTCTGAAGGAGGTGATGGCGGCTCTCCCACTCTTTGGGATTTCAGTCTCTGTAAATGGGAAGATCTTCAACAGCTCCTCAGTTTCCTGTCTCCTGTGATCATGACTAACACCATCCGTGTTCTTAAAATCAGAATCGGTTCATAGCGTCTCCTCTGCTTGAATATCCAATGTCCTAACTCAGTGGCTTTTAGAGTCTTAAATTGTTTTGAAATAGAAAATAAATCGACCTTATCTCAACTTTGAGGTGCTAAACACTCATATGATTACTTTTATTTTTCTAGAAAAAAAATTCTGTCAAACAGGGCTGGTGTCTGCTTTCAATAGCCTTGGCTAGATTGTCCACAACGATCCCCTACAAAGTCACATTGGGACTGTGGGTGTACACATGGTGCCACGCTCACCATGATGTGTGCAAAGGTGGGGGTGGGGCATCTTAGGTCGCTCTGGCTAGTTGGCCAGAGAGTGAAAAGCCATACCACACTCCTGCCACACAGTCATGTCTCCATGACCCCTGAGCAATGTTCCCAGGCCCTTACTGTTTATTTCAAATTATATTTCTGCAAATTGCCTACTTATTTTGGCTTATTTCTTCTCTTACTGGATTATTTGTCCTTTTAAAAAAAATCAAGTGTATTTTGCCTCTTAAAAAGTACATTTCTTGGACTGTGATTTCTCATAAGTATTTTTGAGTTTGCTCGTGATAATTTTTAGACATACCAAACATTTTCCATAGAACCTGCTATACATCTTTCTTTTCCTTTGCAGTCCCTATACTTTGTGACCTGTGCTAAAAGGCCTGCTGCACCAGCAAATAAGCTAAAAATTCTGAGGAATACAAACAAACAACAAAGTGATGAACTGGAGATACAGAGCAGATAAGAGAAATTGGGATTCATACTTTATGTTCCTTAGTAGAAAGGTTGGAATTCTTATCTGGGATAAAATTTTAATCAGGAGAGGAATGAGAAGAAAAATCCAGTAGAAATTATAGTAAGTGGGAAGGGATAAAGGAAATAAAAAAAACATTTGCAGTTCAATAAAAAGGGAAAGGGACAGCTTGAAAGAACGACAGGAAAACAGATATAACATAAAACAGACACAGGAAACTAATCACATCAACTTATGTGGTAAATGTGGACAGGCTAAAGTTCAATGTTAAAAGGCAATGGCTGTCATATTTTGAAAAAATTGAACTCCAAGTTGTGAAATGTATATAAGGCAATAAAACAAACGGTTAAAATGAAGAGACAGGAAGAAGGAGGCATGCTGGCATTGATATAGAGCAGAGAGGAAGGCAAGTGTGCAGATAGTCTCTGTGAGTGCTTCCAGGGCAGAAGGGGAGGGCATGGGCAGCTGGGGATGAGGGCCACCTCGTTTCTCAAGCACCCACTGATCTGTCAGAGGCTGAGTGAGTTTGCAGCCATGTTGTGGGCTGAGGATGTGAGAGCTGAGGTCAGAGCTCCTAAAGTCAAGACACATCAAGTATTCACCTGGAACTGTAGGGGAAGAAGGAGTGTAGGGTGACAACAGGAAACCAGCCAGCTTCTGAGATCACTACTTAAAATAAGCAGAGTCTGATCAGGTTGAGGGGTGCCTGCCGTGCATGCACACACATGACATTACACACACATATACCAGGTCTGCTAAGGCTCATGGATTGCCCTGTGGTGAAAGCTAATATCAGCCCACTGCCTACTAGGTTTTTACATAAGATAATATAAAGCAATTGTAAAAAGTTTACTACTAGGTATAGCAACTCAACCCCCCCCAAAACCCCAAAACCAACCAACCAAACAAAAAATAAACCAAAGCAAATAAAACAAACAAACAAACAAACAAACAAACAAACAAAACAACCAAGGAAAGCCAAGGAAAACTATGGGACAGAGATATCCAGAAAGCAGTGATTGATGTTTGATAGATGAAACAATAGCGAATTTTTGGAAAACTGAACTCTGCTAAATAATCAACCAGGAGGAAAAAAAATCTAAGAATCTGTTAGCTGAAATACAATATATGAGAATATCCTAGGCAGATTTGGCAGTAGATCGGAAGTAGCTGGTGGCACAAGAATCTGTTACAGGGATGGAAGCAAGAAGAGAGTGGGAGGAGAAAATGTAGACACTGAGCCCTAAGAAGCATGGGCCAGAGTTCCATGGACACGAGCTGAGCTGGAGCCTCAGAGCGAGGGCAAGGGAGCATGCGCGGGTGTGATAATACGGCTAAGGAGTTTCCCAAAATGATGACAAGGTGACATTGAATGTCACAGTTAAGAATCCACACAAACCAAGTTCAGGATGAAGACAAAAGTAACCTACTTCTGGGCAGCACTTAAGAAAACCGCTAAAATACAGATGAAGACACTCTATGAAGCCAGGGTGACAATGGTGGCTTCTGTAGACGCAGAGAGCTGAACTCTTACAAAGAACAAACTAAAATAATTTAGAGTTCAGAAGGCCATGGAGAAAGTTCTGGAAGAAAGAGACTGCTTGCTTCATTTGTTTGTTTGTTTACTTATTTATTGGACTGGGATTATTTGTTTGTTTGTTTATTGAGAAGACCACTTTCTTCTTGCTTCAATTCATGTTACAGATTCTTGTGTCTCCAACTACTTCTAATCTGGGATTGAACCCAGATCCTCACATATGCTGGGCAGGTATTCTACTATTGAGCTACAGACTAAGATTTTTTTTTTTTTAACTTTTATTTCATGACAAAGTCTCACTAAGTTGCCCAGGTTGGCCTTGAATTTGTGCTCTTCTGACAACAGAGTCTCAAAAGCTGGCATCATGAGTCTGAGTCACCACATCAGTTTGGGTTCTGTACTATAGAAACGTGTGTTTTACATGAAGGTAAAGTAGAGTGATCTAGAGTAATAAGAATGGAGAGCAAACGAAAAGCATAACATGTGTGTGGCAGTCTTCAGGAGTGAGGACTGCAGACCCAGGCAGCAGTGCAGAAGTGAAGAAAGTAGAACATGGAAGTGGAATAGTTTGCATGTGGAAAACACATGCCCAGGTCATAGGGCAGCTGCAGTGGGTCTTATTCACCTATGAGTACAAACACAAAAAGACCACAGGGCAAATGGAAATGGTTCTCAAGGTTTTGTATTTCCAAGAAGTGTTATATATATAACACATATGTGTGTGTGTGTGTGTGTGTGTGTGTGTGTGTGTGTGTGTTAAATGGCACCAGAGAGTTAGGACTAAGTTCTATACATACTTTTTCCTTACGTAAAGACCCCAAAGGAAAAAATGTCAATCTCTGAACTTCACTTAAGGAAGCTAGAAAAAGAAACTGCATAAATCCAAGTTTAGCTCTGTATTCATCAAGTTATCAAGAAATGGAATATATCAGTAAGCTGAAGAAAAAAATTCTACAACAGATTCTGTAAAATCTTTAACTATTAATTGAAAGCAAATTAGATCATATACAAATAGAATTCTGTACTATGCAGCCATAGAAAAGAAATCTATCCATTTCCAAAAGTGTGAATAAGTCTTGAAAGCAAAATAAGGCCACATGGTCTCACTGATATGTGGAATCTTAGAAAGGGTGAATTTATAGAAACAGTAGGGTGACATTTACTGTTAGCAGGGATTTCAGTGTAAAACTCTGGTCTTCTGTAGCTTCCAACAAGCGACATGCCAATTAAAGGGAACTATCCAGAGATGAAGAGGAAGAGAACTTAGTCGATATGAACGCCTTGCGAAGGACAACAATGTCCAGTGACCCCCTCCCCATGTCCATCTTTGGGATCCTGCCATGAGCTTTAGATTTCAATAGAGGGTAAAATGTATCATTAAACAGTCCTGGTGAAAGCATGGTAGACTCGGCACTGAGCATCGTTGTCGGGCTCTGGTTGGTCCTGCAATGTGGCCTGATAAGAGATCAGACTAGTGTGAGCTCTCTTCCAGAGTTGCAAGTTCTTTCCCTTCTGTCTTTCCCTTCCCTCAGCAGGGGACTCCCGGGAATGTTGATTCACTGGGTTTCATGTTTAAATAATCTGCTAACCAGATGTGAGGGTAGAACCATCTTCTTAGAATATTTCATCTCTGACAAGGCTGGTTCTATCACCAGGGACAGATCAGGGGAAGGAGAGATGGGTTAGTTCAGGGGACCTGAATGATGTGGTGTCTGCATTTGCTAATTCTGAGTTTTATTCTTGTATTTTTTTCCTGTGTTTTGACTGCAAAATACAAGGCATCTTGGTGAGAGGATGGAGGAATTAACTAATTTAATTGTGGTATTTCTTTTACAAAATATTTGTATGTTCAATCACCACAGTGTACATCTTCAAATCAGTTTCATTTGTTGACTATACATGATTAAAAACAAAATACAACAAAAGGAAACAATTCCAGTTGAACTAAGGATCCAAATATAAATCTACACGCAGAGCAAACTGAAACCTCAAACCCAAAACAGAATGGTAGAACCAGAAACAAGAGAAGACAAGTCAGGAAGTGAGTGCTGTGCTTCTTCAGGAACCAGGGTAGAACTGCCTTTTTTATTTTTAGCATTTCTTATCTAATCGTTTCTCAGAACACCACCTCACACGTAGTTACAAGGTTGGGAGACCTCTGGTTTTCTTAGATTTAAGTGTCTTCTACCATACTGGGAGAGACATTTGAATACACAGTAGTCATCTGGTTTACTCTAGACTATCCACAGGACAGAGGGATGATAATTTCTGAACAACACTTTTTAACGATGTCCATTGGTCAGTATCCTTACAACCATTCCAACCTGTCTTCCTCCTGGGATGACAGCCAGAAAGAGCTAGGGCAGACAGCCTTATTAGGTAGTAGATAAAGTACAGATGTTAGAGCTGGATTGGCCTGAGATGACTCTCAACTCTAAGTGCTGCTATCCTATATAAGGGACTTATCTGCAAGGTGCTTTGTACATGACTGGGTCTGTACAATGCTCAGAATCTCTAACTTTTGTTAATGGTGTCATTATGAAGGTTGACAGAGATGGGGAGTTGTTTTGGCAAGGGTAAGATAACGGACTCTGGGACTGGAGAGATGCTCAGTGGGTTCAAGCCGTTGCTGTACAATGTGAAAGCCAGAGTCAGATTCTCAGCACTCACATACATGTTATGGGCTTCCTGTAACCCCAGCCCTCAGGAGGCAGAGACAGGATCCCTGGAGCAAAGTAGCTGGCTAGCCTAGTCAAATTGACAAGCTCTGGGTTCAGTAAGAGACTCTGTTTCATATTTTCATAGATCAACTAAAGAGGGTACTTGACATCAGTCTTTGGTCACCACATTGAATGTGCAGACATATGAACCTCTATACATGCACACACACACACACACACACACACACACACACACACAAAGAAAAGGTGATGGGTTACTTCAGTTTTTGCTTGGCACCATCTATGCAGTGAAGCCAGTGTACTTGGCTGCATGAATTGCCCCTGACCCTTTGCTCTTGTTTCCTTCTCTGATAATCTGGCTCACGGTCCTCAACCATGGACCTCTCTCAGGAACATTCAGCCATTTAAACTTAAGGGTCTCTGTAGTGGTTACAGGGAGCTTGAATGGATACCTGCTGGCTGCTGTTCCAGGTGAGACAAGTCCTGGGATGCACAGATTAATGCCATCAGCATTTTCTTGGAGTGAGCAGAAACTGTCAGCTAAGGAAGGTGTGGTATACTCAGCAGAAAGACAAGGGATCCACGCCAGAAGCCTATAGTGCTGTGACCCAGGAAACCACAAGTCCTATTTCCCGAGGTTCCCCAACTTATCAAACGAACACAACGGTATTGTCTGTGCTGCTGACCTCTAGAGATAACATAAGGCTCAAGATGAAAACCAGATGAGGTTTTCCAAAAGTGTGCAAAGATGCTGTGTAACACATAACTCGTCCTTGTTACCAGCAGAGCCAGAGAGTGCTCACGGTACTCACGCTTGCTGCACACACACCCCTTATGTCCCTCTTAGAACACTCATTTCCTCATCTACAAAGTGCAGATGATGTCACATTAACTCCTGTTGTTAGCAGGAAAGAAACCAATGAGCACAAACTGTGCTTGCTGATAGGTATTTTAAAAGTTGCTTTTATTTTGTGTGTTATGTGTGTTGTGCCTGCCTGTATGTTTGCACACTTGTGTGTTCCTGACGCCCTAAGAGGCCAGAAGAGGGTGATGAATCTCTTGGAACTGGATGGTGAGCTGCTATTGGCCATTATAGGTGCTGGAAATCAAAACAGATCCTTTGCAAGGGCATTGAGAGCTCTAATGTTAAGGCATCTCTTTGACCCCATTAATAGGTAGTTTAAATTACAAAGTGGTGAGTGACATCAAATGAGTTCTGGAATTTTAGCCTACCATCAAATCCTGCAGTCTTTCCTGGAAGTAGATACATCTCCCAAGGGCTTTAGCAAATACAGCATTTCTGCCTGAGAAGCTTTGAGTCTTGACAGCAGGTCTCCGGGAATCTTTGATTACAAACTAAGTATTTTGAGGTGATAGGTGAAATTGACTTTGCTGGCTGAGAGCTGCCCCTTTTGATCCTATTATGGTGACAGAAGATCAATACTAGCAAGAGGTGGGTGTGTGTAATCGGGCCTAACTGAAGTGGGTTGAAATCCTTTGGTGTGGATGTCACAGGAGAAAGAAAGACCACAGAGATACCAGGCAGCTGCAATGCCCAGCTGTAAACCATTTCCCTCTGTCCTCAGCTTCTTCCCCTTTCTGGATCCTCCTTCAAGGCCTACATTGTCTGGGACAAGTGCCCATATTCCTTAGCAATCACAGCCCGGTAATGACAAAACTCAGGTTTCTGGGAGACCCAAGGCTTAGAGTACTGAGCTTGGATGTGAGAGAGAACACAGGCATTCCTGCCTCAGGTTCTGCTAGTGTGCTTTTTCTTACATGTGCAAAACAATACCAACAGATGCTGTCAGCCATTGGCATCCACAGATTCTCCTTTCCTAAAACAACTCCAGTAATCATGAAGTTGAGACATACCTTGCAACACATGAAACAACAGACTCAGAGGGTCAGGTTTCAGAGCAACCAAATGGAACATGTCTCCCAGGAAAGGACAGACTCTAGTTTCAAATGCAATCCTGACAGATGGTCCAGCTTACCTACAGATATGGTCCACACAGCAATGATTTTCAGGAAGGCTTTGGTTCTGGAATTGAAGCGGCTATGGTGAATGGGGTTCTGGATGGCAACATAGCGGTCCAGGGAGATGGCGCAGAGGTGCATGATAGATGCCGTAGAGAAGAGCACATCCAGGTAAATCCAGACTGCACAGAGCTTGCTAGGCAAAGGCCACCGGTACCCTGTGGGGCAGAAGTTTAGCATCAGCAAGTAGCTAGCTTCATGCTTTCTGCAGCACTCGAGCTATACCCCAGGACAGCTGTTTACCACTTGGGGATAGGTATAGGTGACAGGCAAGGTAACTACAAGAGACTTTCAATACTTGAACAAACAGCAAGTGTGCACTCTGAAGGCACTGACAGGGGAGCACAGGGCTGCAGGTTTCTGGCCTGTGGAATTATATTAGTGAAGGAGGAACTTGCTTTTTCCTCTTGAATGAGTCTCTCTCCCCCTCTACCTGGCAAAGCCATTTCATTTAACAACATGCCCAAAGTTATGTTCTGAGCCCTTTTAATTGATGTGCAAGTCACATACAGCCTATATTTTCCCACATAATTTTCTTCGGAGTTAAGGTCCCTATGGCTGGTCTAATCTTAGTCACTCTTAGACATGTCCAGTCTTACATAGGCAGGCAATTAGTGGTGGTATGATGAAATGTCTTCAAATCTCTTGAGTGTCTTTACTTATGGTGCACAGTCCCTTAGTGTGTTATTAAATTTGGAGCATGTGAGAAACATTGAGGATGGTGAAAAATATCAAGGGTATCTGGCCTTGAAGCTTTGTCCCAGGGCACTGCTCAAACTACAGGTGACAGCTGGTTTTCTCAGGTGACGCCTTAAAATGGGGACCCACCTCTGGCGATGCTGATCCAGTAAGCCTGGAGCAGGCTGGAAAATGTGCATTTTCCAAAAAACTTAAGAAATCATATTGTGGAGGCTGGTATTGACACCCCCTCTCAGTGAGCAGCTGCTTAGGGCAAAGGTGACAGCCCCTCCCCCCTGGTGTCTCCTTGAGCATCATAATCAAATAGTCTAGCTTCCGGCCCAGTTGAATCACTCTCTCTGGAGGGTGGCTAAAGGTGGGGCCCCAATATCAAAGGATTTTCAAACTTCCCAGAGTCCAATGGAGGAAGCTTGGCAGGTTCTCTGCTGCCTTAGGAAGATGGGAGATGCCTTGGTGACATAAACGAAGTGTCCTGCTCCTCCTTGAGTGTTTTGGAGAGGATCAAACACTTGGGTAAACTGTCAATTTGTTCTGCTAACAGAAGGAGCAATGATATTGCATCTGCCTGTGAATGGGAAGGAAGACTAGACAGCAGTGCTTTCTTTAGGATAGTACAGAGCTCAGACTGAGCAGGCCCTCCCTTTCCACAAGTCTTAATTCTACCTTCCTACCTCCAGGCGTAATGAAAAGAAAAAGATGCTGGACCTAAGTCTAATCCCAAACCTTCTAGTTGTAGTCTCAGGAAAGAAACTTCTCCCCTTAAAGTTTCTTACCAAGGGGTAAGAAGAGAATACTTGTGCAAGACAGTTTTGTGACTTGTGTTCTAGGACCAGCCTGGTTAAGTGTCCAGTAGACTCTGGACGAGTGTAGGCTGCATCCCTAGAAGTCGTCACTAGGGGGCAGCCTTGTACCCTGAGCTGAGTCCAGGGACCTGCTGCACTTCCTACGTGGCCAGGGCTACCCCTGCTGCCCAGCAGGTCACTCTGCCTTCCTGCTGTGGTTTGGGTTCTTGAAGAGTCACCCCTTCCACCCCATAGTAGAGTTTGCCTCTGAGGGTTAGCCAGGGTTTTAGGAAGTGAGATCCTCTCTTTAGTGGCTGAGAAATAATAAGCAAATTTAATGGAATTATTTGGGTGTGTCATCTGAATGGTCAAGCCGGGGCAAATGGATGCTTGCTATTTCTGGCTTGTCTCCTTCTTCCTTGAGGCTTTTCAGGGCTGGATGGACATGTTCATATTGTAGTCTCTAGGACTTGGCCAGAAAATTCCCTTTTAAAGGTGTCCCTAAAACTGCCTGTAGCTCGGGTGACTGCCGAGTGCATGTGCCAGTAGTAGGAATATTCTTTCATTTGCTCACTGTTAGGAGGGATCTGGCTGCATTAGTCATACTTTGAAAGAATATCACATTCTGCTCCCCAATGAAAGCCGTCCCAGTGTTTGCTGACTTCCTGAGAAGTTTGACACTGTCAAACTGGGCGGAGAGGAAAGCAAGACTAAGAGCTTTCACTTTGTTTCCCACCCTTCTCCAAAATCAGACAGGAGTTTATGTGTATACATTTTTAAAGAATTGAGGGAATAACTCAAGGGTTTTCTCCCATATTATCTTCTCTGGGCTGGGGGGCGGGGGGCAATTAAAACCAGAGTAATTCATTTATTCTAATGGAGACTGAATATTTTAACATTAAACCCACTCTGGCACTAATGCTCTGTCTGCAAATGTTCCAAGGTAATTGGGAAAGCTTTACCACTCCATTAGAAGTGCTGAGAACCGGGTGAGAAAGATAAAACTGTTCTGTCCCAAGGCTGGCAAATAAAAGCAAAAAAAAAAAAAAAAAAAAAAATCACATGGTCACAGAACGACAGTTACCTTATGCTCACAGAGTATTGGGACACAGACAATAATTTCTCTACAAAATGTATCCATTCTAAGGTACACAACTCACCAACAATCAGGCACCAGTCTGTCTGATATTTTTTTTCTCAAGGAAAATAGAATTTTAAGACTAAAACAAGCTTCCTGTCTATTTCTCTCCCTAGTCCCAGTGCCTCCACTAACAGCATGCACAAGCTCTTTGGGACTACGGTGGGGATGGCTGACATGCTAACACCACTCACCATACAGGATGGTTAACATGGACACGGGCATGACAAGGAAACCCAGCAGCATATCAGCTATGGCAAGTGACATCAGGAAATAGTTGGTGGCGTTCTGCAGCTTTTTCTCTAAGGACACTGCCATGATGACCAGTATGTTTCCAGCAATGGTGAGAATAATCACGACAGCTGTCAATAAAGCAGACCAGTTTTTTTCCTGGAGATGAAGAATGGAGAGGCATGTCGGTGGGAGGTACCCTTCGCAGGAGAGGTTGGTCTTGTTTTCAGCATCAATTGTCCAGTTCGATGCGTCGGAAGTGTTAGCATCTCTGGAGTTGAAGTCACTATGGTAGAGCCTCGAATCATCACCTAATTGCATTAAGGAGTTTGGAATTGAGCTCAGAGAGATATTGTCTTCACAAAGAATTTCCATGTCTAAGCCGGAAGTTGTAGCAGATGAAGTGTGGAGAGACTAGCGAGTCATAGCCTGGGCTCACCATTCATCTTCATGTCCTGGCGCTAGGACGTGCTGAAGCGGAGACCATGTGTGGCTCCTCTGGCTGCCTTCTCCTCTTCCATAGTAAGAGTTGCAGAAGTGTGATGGCTCTTGATTACGCCTCCCTTCACAGTGCTAGGAAGAGTCCACGGCTGAGCTGTAAGTTCTCACGGTAGCAAAGGCGAAAAAAGCAGTTTTGAGCATTTGGGGACACAAACGTGTTCCTGGTTAAGGAAGAAAAGTTTTGTATCCGGTGAGAATCTTTCAGCTCATTCTCGGTTGGATGTGCTGCTTCCAAGAGTTCAGCCATCACAAAGTTAAAACAGCATGAGCTCCACAATGAGGAGGAGGGCCGGGTGCCCTCTGTATTAATTAAGGAAGTCAATTAAAAAACCTACGCAGTGTTAATGCCATCATAACTGGATATACTTGAATTAACCCTTCTTAGTCTCAGAATCGCCGCAGCGGTGATCAGGAATTTCAGCTTGTGTTTCTGGCTTAGTTAATGAAAGGAAAACGCATTCCGAAGCGCAGCCGAGAACTTTCCACATCAGAAATTCTCAAGGCAATGACGGCATCGTGGCCAAGCGTGACTTTAGGCAGAAAGAAAATCCAGCAGTAAAAGACAGCAGCAGCCCAGGAACTTACACTCCTTGTCGCCAGAGTCCGCTATCCTGTGACTTGCCTGTCGCATGGTGACTGAGCCAGTGTGGAATCCCCTCTCTTTGAGCTTCCAGCAGCATAAGATGATAGTAATTTGATTTCTGTTTCTGCTGACTTCAAAAACCGCATGCCGGTTCCAGCACTGTTGAGGTCTGTGCTGGCTGCCTCTGCCACTGCTGAGCTTGGGTCCTCTCTCCCAGAGCCTGGCTGCTCGCCTTAGCGAGCGCGCACGGAAAGGAATCAGTCACCAGGGAGCCCCTCTCAAAGTCACACAAAAGAGCCGCAGGGAAAGTGGGAAACGCTGTCTGTATCAAGAGGCTCCACGGGTTTCCAAAAGAATAAGCAGCTCCTGGTTGCCTCCTTCCTCAGACCTCCCTCTGTCACTGTGTCATAACCTGCAAGGTGGCGACAGCCAGGAAGGGCGGACCAAACAGCCCCCTCCCCCGCGCACCCCCAATTCTTTCTGCTACAGGTTAATTGGGAACCTTTCCTTAAAAAAAGGAAGAGAGAATAGGGAGACAGCCCAGCGGACAGCAGGCAGGTGGGCTACATGGCGGTCATATTTTAGGAGGAGGAGTGAAGAATGAGAAGATAAATAAGGCTAGAAAACGGCATGTCCTGGGATCTGGGAGCACCCAGCACTTCTATCCAAGCCAGTGTTGATGTGTCCAGGAGGGATGGCTGACAGTGGCGACATGCATTCGGAGGAGTCAGGAAGTCTGTGGCAATAACTGATAAACTATCAGAACAATAATTTAAGAACACATACTATTGTTATGTGTGTATACACACAAACACACACACATATGTATATATAACTGTCTTACTTTTCTTCATCTGAAAAATGTCACCAAGAAGTAATTGAAAGCTTCATGTTAGAAAGTGAAGGATTTTGTTCTATTTTTTATTTTTTTCCAGAAGTGACCTTAATGATAAGGTGACTCACATGCAAAAGAGGCCCTCTCCCATGCGGTCCTTATAGGAAGATAGATGTATTCACGACAGATAAGAAAATGGATTATTTCTTGGACACTAGGGGCTGTTGTGGGGTTCTGCCCATCCCATTCTTCTCTCCTCTTTTACACTCCCAGTTCAGCCACTCTTGTGCCTTCAACGTGTTGCCAATTCTCATGGCAGTGAGCTAAATGTCCAGTTGCCTTCTAGATCCTTTCGTCTGTGACCCAGTAGACCTTACATTCTGACTTTCTCTCTGAGGGCTTTTTGTCACATGTCCTCCCGGCTCATGGAATCATCATACAGCCCACCCTGCCCTAGGTTCCCAGTATTCCCTCCCATCCCACACAAAGTTCTCAGCTCTCCTCTACTCAGCCCACAGTGGGGAGCCCTTCTGCTCTTCCTGGGAAGGCACATTATTTCCCAGATCTCCTACCTGTGACTAGGCTGCTGGTGTTGTGAGTGCAGTGTATGCTGTGTGTGTGTGTGTGTGTGTGTGTGTGTGTGTGTGTGTGTACAGAGTAGATATGAGAGTCATTGTTCTTTGGTTCAGAATCCAGCTTTGTAACATACAACCTAACTCAGCTGCCTTTAGAGCCCAGTGCTCTCACCTCCCAGGGTGGTATTAGCTTCATCCCTGGGTCACAGTGAGGTACCAGATGACATGCAGAAATACTTAGCCCATACCTGACTTATAGGATGCTCTACATTTCACACTGGTCGTTTTATTCCTATTAAAAATTATTGATTGAAGGAAAACACACATCACTACTCTCTTGCCTACATTCCTTATCTCTTCTTTGAGGGATACACAACTCCTCTCTTAGTCTGCTCATTCTCTGGGGCCCCCATGTTCAGGCCTAGACTCTTATAGCTTTCCCATGGGCAGCCTGGCTACAGCCTGAATCTTCGTGTTTCTGATGTTTCTCATATTTGTGCTTGTTGTTCCTTGAGACTGGAGTCTGGACTGCTCTCGATGCCTGTCTTTCTGTATTCTCCTTGTGAATTTCCAGGGTGCAGCTCCCAAGTTGAGAATCCCAGGTTTGCCACTTGCTACCTCTGTGACTTTGATTAAGCTCTTTAATCTCCACACTTGGTGTCCTCATCTGGGTGAAAAGGAATGGGATTAGCCCTGCATCTACTTCAGAGAGTTAATCTCAGAGCTAAGTAAATTGATAGATTTGCCTTGAATATTATAAGTCCACATGTTTTTAGTCTTAGTGCTGTTATTGAATTTTCTTTCAGAGAGCTTGCTGGGTACCATCCTTTCCCAGTGGAGGCAAAGACTTCAGCATCCTCTGCAGTTTTTTCATTTGGATGCTAATCACATTGAGTTCAAGCCACATAAAGGCAAGAGGTGTGTGTGTCTTGTTCGTGGTTGGCTGTGTGATTTTTCATTTAGATACACAGGAAATAAAAGTGTTAGTCAATGTCTAATGTTTTCTGAAAGTGGCACAGGCCTGTGGTCTCAGTTATTTAGGGGCTCGGGAAGTAGAGTGGCAGGTTCAAGGTCAGCCTGGGCAAAACTAAAATGTAAAAAAGGGTTACTTGCAGTTTTTGCAGCTTAATGAACAAAACAATATAGACAAGATCTATTTAGATCGTTGACTACTGATAATAGAATGTGAGTCAGATTGGGTAGGAAGAGTTGATTGCTAATATATTGTAGATAATAACAAGACTTTATTGTGACATTTTTATATATGTATACATGAGACATGCTTTAATAATATTCAACCCTACTGGTTCTAAGTTAGATTGTCCTTTTGAGTCTGCAGTGTGTTGGTGGCTGTGGAGGACACTGGAATGTGCTGTCCAGCGCCCCCTGCTGGACTCTTGTGCTGAGTCTTGTTACTGTGGAAAGTATTAGCAGATAGCTCTCAGCTATGGAAATTACCCTCAGCCAAAGAGGCCCCTTGACGTGTGACAATACTACTTTTTGGAGAGCTGGGAGGTAGTTCTGATATGATGACCTTCTCTTTGCCTGAAGGCTGGATAGCTGTCAGTGGCCTCCTTAGATGAGCTCCTCATTAGATATGCTGAGACTTTTGTTGCATGAGTCATAAACATCTCCCCTGTAAGCACCTCCCTTCCTCCCTCTCCTGTAAGCCCCTCCCCTCCTCTGTAATCCCCTCCCCTCCCCTTCCCCTGCAAGCCCCACCCTTCCTCATCTTCTGCTCCCCTACAGGAGCTGATCTCTGTAAGCCCTCTCCAGTAAACCCTCCCACACAAACCTGCCTGATTTGGCTTCCTGGGGAACTCAGCCTATGACTTAACTTCCCCAACTCCTGTTTCAATGTTTATTTATTTATTTTCCACCCCTGGATGAATCTGTCCTACAGAGAGCAGAAACAGAATGGTTGCTTAAGTGAGTGAATGCTTCTTTAGCATAAACTTCCAGTTACCAATAGACGATGGCCACCTTATTATTGTCATAAGAATTTAAGGTCAACAGCTCAAATCAATTTATTATTTGAGGCAGAATTCTAAAATGATTGGGCCTTACATATGAGGGTGCCTTTTATAACTCATTTTGAACAGGCCAACAGAAAATGGTTGCTTAAAGTTGCTTTAAAAAATTGCTGGAGTAGCATTGGAAGCCCTTGCAGAACTTTTTTTCCATTCTATAGTCACTTGGTTCCTGAAAAATTAATGCTTTGTAGATGTTAAAATATGTGAGGAAAAAGTTCTGTGAGTAAATAAATCTAGAACATATTGCATCTTTATAGCCTTCTCTTAAAAATACACTGTGTGCATTAGCATTTTAAAGGCTGTGGGAGATCCTGTAATAAGGAAATTTGCTTCTATTTATCTCTTTTCTCTCTTCTTCCAAAACATTCACTGTAGGTCAATTTTATTTTCTTTCAAAGAATTGAGTTATATTTTGCATTCATCAAAATATAAAGACCTTAAATATGTAATTTAGTGAGTTTTGAAAAATGTATACACCCACACAACCATCACCCAAATCAGCAAACCTACAATTTCCATATTTCCACTACTTTTGAAAGTTTCTTCATACCCATTGTTGACCTCTGCTTAAGCCAGAGACATCTGGTTTCTTTTTACTCCATAGAATGTCTGTGAGTTCTATACAATTTGCTACTGTAAAACTCTCTCTCTCTCTTTCTGTGTGTGTGTGTGTGTGTGTGTGTGTGTGAGAGAGAGAGAGAGAGAGAGAGAGAGAGAGAGAGAGAGAGACAGGGTGGATGGGTGTGGTGAGATCAAAGGAGGACATTTGGTGTCCTACTCTGTCATTCTCTTCCTTATTCTCTTAAGATAAGGTCTCTTACTACACCTGGAGCTCACTGGTTCATCGTCAGCTGGTTGACCAGAAGGCTCCAATGGGTCACCTGATTCATCTCATACCAGCAACAGGACTGAAGGTCCATGTGGCTATGCCTAACTTTTATGTGTGTGTTGGGAATCTAAATTGAGGTGCTCATGTTTGCTTAGCAAATGATTTTAACCATTGAGCCATCTCTCCAGAACTGTATCCCCCACCGCCAACTTAAAAAACAGGTGGTAATCCAGTAAAATCTTCTTTTATATATGAATATAGATTGGATTTATATTCTGTTTGTCCTTTAAAAATTTTACCTTTCCAAGATGGTGCCAACATTAGTCTCTATTTAATCAACCAAATCTAATTTTGTCCTGAATTGGCAGCATGGAATTCTTTTCCTCCACGTCCTTCCTTAAGAATCTGTCCATGAGATTTCTGGGACACAGATTTTACTACTGGTCTAAAGATGAAAAACCACTATTCACAGAGATTCTGTTTGTTCATTTGTTTGTGGAATTTAATCTATCATTTCCCCCTGGATGTTGTAATTCTCAGGTTTGAAACAAGCTAGCCCTCTTTTTTATTTTTTTCTTTGGTTGAAAATAGAATTTTTCATTTTATAGATTCTGATTATGGTTTCTCTTCTCATAACGTCTCCTTGTTCCTCTCCACTTCTCCTCTCATCTGGATCCACAACCTTTGTGTCTCTCATTAGAAAACAAACAGTCATCTAAGGAATAATAAAATATAATAGGATAAATAAAAAATAAACAAACCAGAATATGACTAAACAACCAAACAAGGAAAAGAGCTAAAGAGAAAGCACAAGAAACACATATAGAAACACACACACTTGCACACAGAGGAATTCCATAAAAACCCCAAACTGGAAATCATAGTATATATGCAAAGCACCTGTAAAGTTAAGGAAACAAAAGCCCTGACGTAACATTATAAGACAGAGGACCTCCAAAAATGCCATTGAGCTCATTTTGTGTTGGCCTTCTATTACTGGTCATGGAGTCTACCCTTAAGAGTTGTTTGTTTCCCCAGTGAGACTTCCTTGTAGAAAACTAATTTCTTATTTGTAGATGGTTCTTAATTGCAGATTGCTTCTGGTTTATGGCTAGAGGCATGTGTTCACTTTTCCTTTTCAGCTCTAGGAGCTCATGTGGTGCAGGCCCTGTGCATGCTACCTCAGTCTCTGCAAGTTCCAATATACAAGCTAACTCTTGACCTCTATGTGTCTAGTATTTACAACTGCCATTGCCTTTATCTAAAGAAGTAAACGTTTGAAATTAGTGAATGACTGTTAAGCTTTGACTTTTTCTTACTGGATATGTTTATTAACTAGATAACTGTTGAATACTGTGTTGATTACTGTTCTAGATGCTAAGTAAACCCTTAAAAGTAACCAACTTCTAGCTCAAGTACTTGACTGTAGCATGGATGACTATTGGATTTGAGGAGAAGAAATAAATTTGGCAATCAGCGACACATTGATGGCATTTGAAGTATGACACTGGGTGAGATCATAGACAAATCTAGAGACAGAGAAGGGAAAATGGCTGAGTCTGAGCTCTGGATTTTTCCAGTATTTGGAGTCAGAGAAAGGCAAAGAAGTCAGTTAAGTAGATTGAGTTTAGATAGCACTCAGTTTACAATGATAATTTACAATGAGGTAAACTGCTCATGATGAGTTCAAAACCATGAGGATGGAATACCAACTAATGTGTGAGAATGGCAGCGATCACTGTGACCTTGTTTAATGGAGTGTTGAGAGCCGAAATTCATCTGAGTGGGTTCAAGAAAAAATTGGAAGGATGGAAGGATTGGCAGTGAATCATATGGAAGACAGTCATATGGAAGATACCTGGAGAGCACAGCCAAGAACACAGAGGTGAGTGAAGGGATGTTGGGTATGATAGAACATACATGTTATCTTAGCATCGGGAGTCAAAGACAATGAGGATCAGACATTCGAGGCAAACATGGAGTAAGTAAGAGGGTGGACAGTTGATACTGAAATGGTGTTAGGAGATACTTCTTATGACAAAATTCTTGGGTGAGGACAAGGGGTTGAAAACATGTAAAAACCTAGAACTAGGAAGATAGGACAGGTGGGTGCTGATGATAGAGACGGTAAAAGATGTTTCCATTTCTTCATTAGCTTGATGTTCTAGTTTGGCAAAGCAGTGGATAAATGTTTTCACATAGTTCGTACATTCTGTGAAGGTAGTTCACAGGTTGATGTGATCAAGTGCTAAGGGTGAGGAACAATTTTTGGTAAGATGGCCTGAGACCATCTTCCATGAAGGTTGAATCTGTGATGAAGTTAAAAGATACTCGATTCAGAGTTTTGCAAGCAAAAGGAACCAAATGTGAGCTTCCCTGAAGTGGAAACTTCTGGTTTCTTTGGAAAATTAGTTATGTCAAATGATGTTTTGCTGGGGCACACAGCTGAAAGGATGTTTTGCTAAAGGAGACAAGTGAAAGAATTTTTCCTGAAGCAGACACAGGTGGAAGGATGGTTTGCTATAGCAAACATGTGAAAGGACATTCAATGAAGAAATATAACTATGATCTCACAGACAGTGGGAGCTGGAGCACTGGTTTGCTTTGCTCTGCCTCTCTATTCTTCATTAATGACATACATGTATTGGTTCACCTTACATTGTGTTGCTGAGCTCAACTTGTGGTGATGCCAGAGAGAAACTCACCAAAGAACTTCTTGTGAGGTTCTTGTTACTTTTTGCCACTTTGATGTCCTTGGGCCAGTTAGGGAGCCTTGCAGTTTCTTTAGGATTGAGCTGCAGCTGCTGGTTCATGTATAGTGTCATGCATGTGCTGAGAGGACTGGACTGCAGTTGCTGGTTCGTATTGGTGTTTGCTACTGTACTGAACTGCTGATATCCTGACAACGATTGGACTCACCCACAAGAACTATTTCTAAACAGGTCTACTTCCCCATGTTCTTTTTTTTTTTTTTTTTAACAAGCAACACTTTTGAGTTATGTTTAAAAAAATTCAGAACCACAATAAGCTCCTTCACAAAGCAAATAATATTGAAATAGTGAAATCAAGTGTAAACCCAACAAAAATATATAAATTATAGTCCAGTATCCCTCATGAGTATACATACAAAAATTCTCAATGAAGTAGTTGCAAACTGAATACAAGAGATATAAAAAAATAATATTCCATGAATAACTGAACAACTGTTTTTTTTTTTTTTTTTTTTTTTTTTTTTTTTTTTTTTAGAAGACCATACTCCATATACAGGCTGCATGTTTTGGGATAGCCCCCACTCCAGATGTTTGAGACCTACATGAAAACCAAGCTGCACATTTACAACATATGTGCAGGGAGGCCTAGGTTCAGCCCATGGAGGTAGATCTGTGTAGATTAGGTATGCTCCACGGTTGGTGATTCAGTCTCTGAGAGCTCCAAGGGTTCAGGTTCGTTTACTCTGTTGATCTTCCTGTGCAGTTCCTATCTCCTTAGGGCCCACAATCCTTCCACCTATTCTTCTTTAAGAGTCCTCAAGCTCCATCCACTGTTTGGCTCTGGATGTCTGTATCTGTCTGAGTCAGCTGCTGGTTAGAGCCTCTCAGAGGACAGCTTGCCCCTGTCTGTTCTCAGGCTGGAGGTTTAGATCCTGGGAGCTCTGGTTGAATCTTTTGATACTCGTTCTAAAAAGGACAAAAGCACCCTCACTTTGGTCTTCCTCCTTCTTCTTGAGTTTCATGAGGTTTATGCGTTGCATCTTAGGTATTGTGTGTTTTGGGGCTAATATCCGCTTATCAGTGAGTGCATACCATGTGTGTTCTTTTGTGATTGGGTCATCTCACTCAGGATGATATTTTCTAGCTCCATCCATTTGTCTAAGAATTTCATGAGCTCATTATTTTTAATGGCTGAGTAGTACTCCATTGTGTAAATGTACCACATTTTCTGTATCCATTCTTCTGTTGAAGGACATCTGGGTTCTTTCCAGCTTCTGGCTATTATGAATAAGGCCGCTATAAACATAGTGGAGCATGTGGCCCTGTTGTATGTTGAAATATCTTCTGGGTATAGACCCAGGAGGGGTATAGCTGGGTCCTCAGGTAACACCATGTTCAATTTTCTGAGGTATCGCCAGACTGCTTTCCATAGTGGTTGTACCAGCTTGCAATCCCACCAACAATGGAGGAGTGTTCCTCTTTCTCCACATCCTCGCCAACATCTGCTGTCACCTGTGTTTTGGATCTTAGCCAATCTGACTGGTGTGAGGTGGAATCTCAGTGTTGTTTTCATTTGCATTTCCCTGATGACTAGGGATGCTGAGCACTTCTTTAGATGTTTCTCAATCATTCGAGTTTCCTCAGTTGAGAGTTCTTTGTTCAACTCTCTACCCCATTTTTTAATAGGGTTATTTGATGGTCTGGAATCTAGTTTCTTCAGTTCTTTGTATACCTTGGATATTAGCCCTCTATCAGATGTAAGGTTGGTGAAGATCTTTTCCCAGTCTGTTGGTTCCCGCTTTGTCCTGTTGACCGTATCCTTTGCTTTACAGAAGCTTTGCAGTTTTATGAGATCCCATTTGTCAATTCTTGATCTTAGAGCATACGCCATTGGTGTTCTGTTCAGGAACTTTTCCCCTGTGCCCATATGATCAAGGCTTTTCCCTATTTTCTCTTCTATTAGTTTCAGTGTAGCTGGTTTTATGTGGAGTCCTTGATCCACTTGGAATTGAGCTTTGTACAAGGAGATAAGTATGGATCAATTTGCATTCTTCTACAAGTTGACCTCCAGTTGGACCAGCACCATTTGTTGAAAATGCTGTCTTTTTTCCACTGGATAGTTTGAGCTCCTTTGTTGAAGATCAAGTGACCATAGGTATGGGGGTTCATTTCTGGGTCTTCTATTCTATTCCATTGATCCTCCTGACTGTCTCTGTTCCAATACCATGCCGTTTTTATCATTATTGCTTTGTAGTACAGCTTGAAATCGGGGATGGAGATTCCCCCAGAAGTTCTTTTATTGTTGAGTGTAGTTTTCGCTATCCTGGGTTGTTTGTTATTCCAAATGAATTTTAAGATTGCTCTTTCTATCTCTGTAAAGAATTGAGTGGGAATTTTGATAGGGATTGCATTAAATCTGTAGATTGCTTTCGGCAAGATAGCCATTTTTACTATATTAATCCTTCCAATCCATGAGCATGGGAGATCTTTCCATCTTCTGAGATCTCCTTCGATTTCTTTCTTCAGGGTGTTGAAGTTCTTGTCATACAGGTCTTTTACTTGCTTGGTTAGATTCACCCCAAGATATTTTATACTATTTGTGACTATTGTGAATGGTGTCGTTTCCATAATTTCTTTCTCAGCCAGTTTATCCTTTGTGTAGAGGAATGCTACTGATTTGTTTGAGTTAATTTTATACCCAGCCACTTTGCTAAAGTTGTTTATCCGGTTTAGGAGCTCTCTGGTGGAAGTTTTGGGGTCACTTAAGTATACTAACATGTCATCTGCAAATAGTGAAACTTTGACTTCTTCCTTTCCAATTTGTATCCCTTTGATCTCCTTCTGTTGCCTAATTGCTCTGGCTAGGACTTCCAGAACTATATTGAACAGGTAGGGGGAGAGTGGGCAGCCTTGTCTAGTCCCTGATTTTAATGGGATTGCTTCAAGTTTCTCTCCATTTAGTTTGATGCTGGCTACTGGCTTGCTGTGTATTGCTTTTACTATGTTTAGGTTTGGGCCTTGAATTCCTGATCTTTCCAAGACTTTTATCATGAAGGGGTGTTGAATTTTGTCAAATGCTTTCTCAGCGTCAAGAGATATGATCATGTGTTTTTTTTCTTTGAGTTTATTTATGTAGTGGATTACGTTGATGGATTTCCATATATTGAACCAACCCTGCATTCCTGGATAAAGCCTACTTGATCATGGTGGATAAAGTGTTTTGATGTGTTCTTGGATTCGGTTCGAGAGAATTTTATTCAGTATTTTTGCATCGATATTCATAAGGGAGATTGGTCTGAAGTTCTCTTTTCTTGTTGGGTCTTGGTGTGGTTTAGGTATAAGCGTAATTGTGGCTTCATAGAATGAATTAGGTAGTGTTCCTTCCGTTTCTATTTTGTGGAATAGTTTGAAGAGAATTGGTATTAGATCTTCCTTGAAGGTTTGATAGAATTCTGCACTAAAACCATCTGGACCTGGACTTTTTTTGGTGGGGAGACCTTTAATGACTGCTTCTATTTCTTTCGCAGTTATGGGACTGTTAAGATGTTTTATCTGATCCTGATTTAACATTGGTAACTGATACTTGTCTAGAAAATTGTCCATTTCATTCAGATTTTCCAATTTTGTTGAGTATAGGCTTTTGTAGTAGGATCTGATGATTTGTTGAATTTCCTCGGTTTCTGTTGTTATGTCACCCTTTTCAGTTTGGATTTTATTGATTTGGATACTGTCTCTCTGCCCTCTGATTAGTCTGGCCAAGGGTTTATCTATTTTGTTGATTTTCTCAAAGAACCAGCTCCTGGTTTTATTGATTCTTTGTATAGTTCTCTTTGTTTCTATTTGGTTGATTTCAGCCCTGAGTTTAATTATTTCCTGCCGTCTACTCCTCTTGGGTGTTTTTGCTTCTTTTTGTTCTAGAGCTTTCAGGTGTGTTGTCAAGCTGCTAGTGTGTTCTCTCTCCAGTTTCTTTTTGTATGCACTTAGAGCTATGAGCTTTCCTCTTAGCACTGCCTTCAGTGTGTCCCATAGGTTTTGGTATGATGTGTCTTCATTTCATTAAATTCTAAAAAGTCTTTAATTTCTTTCTTTATTTCTTCCCTGACCCCATTATCAACGAGTAGAGTATTGTTCAGTTTCCATGTGAGTGTGGGCTTTCCATTGTCTTTGTTGTTATTGAAGACCAGCTTTAGACCATGGTGATCTGATAGGATGCATGGGATTATTTTGATTTTTTTATATCTGTTGAGGCCTGTCTTGTGACCAATAATATGGTCTATTTTGGAGAAGGTACCATGTGGTGCAGAGAAAAAGGTATATTCTTTTGTTTTTGGGTGAAATGTTCTATAGATATCTGTTAAGTCCATTTGGTTTAAAACTTCTGTTAGTTTCACTGTACTTCTGTCTAGTTTCCGTTTCCCTGATCTGTCCAGTGCTGAGAGTGGGGTATTGAAGTCTCCCACAATTATTGTGTGAGGTGCAATATGTGCTTTGAGCTTTAGTAAGGCTTCTTTTATGAAAGTGGGTGCTCTTGCATTTGGTGCATAGATGTTCAAATTGAGAGTTCATGTGGTTGACTTTTCCTTTGACAAATATGAAATGACCTTCCTTATCCTTTTTTATATCGTTAAGTTGAAAGTCAATTTTATTCGATATTAGAATGGCTACTCCAGCTTGTTTCCTAGGACCATTTGCTTGAAAAATTGTTTTCCAGCCTTTTACTCTAAGGTAGTGTCTGTCCTAGTCACTGAGGTGGGTTTCCTGTATGCAGCAAAAAGTCGGATCCTGTTTGCGTATCCAGTCTGTTAGTCTATGTCTTTTTATTGGGGAATTGAGTCCATTGACATTAAGAGATATTAAGGAGAGGAGACTGTTGCTTCCTGTTATTTTTGCTAAAAGGGGAGGCATTGTTTGTGTGGCTATCTTCTTTTGGGTTTGTTGAAGGTGGATTACTTTCTTGCTCTTTCTAGGGTATGATTGCTCTCCTTGTAATGGGTCTTTCCTGCTATTATTCTTTGTAGTGCTGGGTTTGTGGAAAGATATTGTGTAAATTTGGTTTTGTCATGGAATATCTTGTTTCTCCATCTATGGTAATAGAGAGTTTTGCTGGGTATAGTAGCCTGGGCTGGCATTTGTGTTCTCTTAGGGTCTGCATGACATCTGACCAGGATCTTCTGGCTTTCATAGTCTCTGGTGAGAAGTCTGGTGTAATTCTGATAGGTCTGCCTTTATATGTTACTTGGCCTTTTTCTCTTACTGCTTTTAAAATTCTTTCTTTGTTTTGTGCATTTTGTGTTTTGATTATTATGTGACGGGAGGTATTTCTTTTCTGGTCTAGTCTATTTGGTGTTCTGTAGGCTTCTTGAATGATTATGGGCATCTCGTTCCTTAGGTTAGGGAAGTTTTCTTGTATGATTTTGTTGAAGATATTTACTGGCCCTTTAAGTTGTGAATCTTCACTCTCTTCTATACCTATTATCCTTAGGTTTGGTCTTCTCATTGTGTCCTGGATTTCCTGGATGTTTTGTGTTAAGAGTTTTTGCATTTTTCATTTTCCTTGACAGTTGTGTCAATATTTTCTATGGTATCTTCTGCACCTGAGATTCTCTCTTCTATCTCTTGTATTCTGTTGGTAATGCTTGTATCTGTGACTCCTGATTTCTTTCTTAGGTTTTCTATCTCCAGAGTAGTCTCTCCTTTGTGATTTCTTTATATGTTTCTATTTCCATTTTTATGTCCTGGATGGTTTTGTATAAATCCTTCACCTGTTTGGTTGTGTTCTCTTGTGATTCTTTAAGGGCTTTTACCTGTTTACCTGTGTTCTCCTCGGATTCTTTGAGAATGTTATTTATGTCCTTCTTAAAGTCCTCCATCATCATCATTAAAAGTGATTTTAGGTCTGACTCTTGCTTTCCTGGTGATATGGGGAGTTCAGGACTTAATGTGGGAGAACTAGGTTCTGATGATGACATGTGTTCTGGGTTGCTGGCCCTTGTATTCTTGGGCTTGCCTTTTGCCATCTGGTTCTCCTTGGTGCTACCTGTGCTGTCTCTGGGTGGAACCTGTCTTTCCTGTTCTCTTGGTTGTGTCAGAACTGTTTAAGTTGGGTGTCGCTGCTGAGGTTCGAGCTAGGGCCCAGGATCTGCTCAGTGCTTTGGTCCTGATCGGAAGGAAATCAGTGCTCTGGGCCAGGAGTGAGTTCCTGGATCCCTGTGGGACCTGGTTTTCTCCCTGTTTGGGGCAGGTGTTGCTGCCTCCTTGCTTAAGAAGCTGCTCGAGTTAGAGCTCCTGGGAGCCATGCTTCCTCTGGGTTCTGTGAGATTGGGTGCAGAGTTGCCGCCCGATCTGCTGAGCGCCCAGGCCCAAACCGGAAGAAACCAGTGCTGGGGCCAGGAGTTTGTACTTGGGTCCCAGTGGGTCCTGGTTACTCCCTATTTGGGGCAAATGTTGCTGCCTCCTTGCTTAAGGAGCTGCTTGAGTTGGAGTTCCTTGGAGCTACGCTTCCTCTGGGTTCTGTGAGATTGTGTGCAATATTGCTGCCCGAGATCTGCTGCGCGCTCAGGTCCAAACCGGAAGGAACCAGTGCTGGGGCCAGAAGTGAGTACCTGGGTCCCGGTGGTCCCAGTTACTCCCGGTTTGGGGCAAGTGTTGCTGCCTCCTTGCGTAGGAAGCTGCTTGAGTTAGAGCTCCTAGGAGCCCTGCTTCCCCTGGGTTCTGTGGGATTTGGTGTAGAGCTCCCACCTGGGATCTGCTGGGAGCTCCGACCCAGACCGGAAGGAGCCGGTGCTCCGGGCCAGGAGTAAATCCCTGGGTCTCAGTGGGTCCCGGTGGGTCCCAGTTACTCCCTGTTTGGGGTGGGTGTTGCTGTCTCCTTACCAGAGATACTGCCTGGGTCAGAGCTGCTGGGTGCCCCACTTCTGCCGTGTTTTGTGAGGTTCAGTGCAGAGCTGCCTCCAGGGATCTGCTGCCTGGGCCCAGACCGGAAGCGGAAGTCCTCCCCCATGTTCTAAAAACTTTTCTCTTCTACTACCTCTGGTAGTGTGATGGGCTAGAGGAGAGGTTGAACCCTTATTAAAGTAGGTTGGAGAAAAGTTTATGCCTATGCTTTCCCAAGGCTAGGCTGTGCAAGATTAATTCTTGGAGAGGGTGAGGTAGGAAATGAGGATTGTAAGGTTGCTAATCATCAGGTCAGCCTGCATAGGCTGTGGTAAATAACTGCACCCTCTAGGGTTTTTAAGGAATGAACAAAAGCATAAACCTGAGTTTGGTTTCTAGCACCTATATGGCTCACAGTTTCATAACTCCAGTTCCAGGTGACCTGATGCCCTCTGTCTTCAGGGGTATCTGCACCCACTTGTTGCAGATAAACTCCTGTAGGCAAGCATGCATGTGGACACACACACACACACACACACACCATGCATAAATAAAGAAGAAAAGAATGTCTCTGAGACAAATGAAGGGTGTGGATCATCACAGCTTTTAGATTCTGTAAAAAAAAAAAAACTATGGTAGAGGAATAGGATCTACAAAACATCACAGCTTCTAAAAGAATACCAGCTTATTGCTGACTTACTATTTACTGGAAATGTCTTGGCTGGACCTCTGTGGGTCACATGCCCATCCCTGAGCCCATCATGGCATCCAGGAGAATAGGCTACTCAAACTCTCTGAGTCACTTGCCAACACTTGTGGGGAAATAAGACCAACCAGTTCTATTGGAAGAATGTGGAATACACCTCTCTTCCAAACAGAGATGCCAGACCATGCTGGTAGAATGAAGACTATTCATTCTACTAGTGGAAGGCACTGCTTGACACTTAATTTTTTTTTCAGTAAGTTTTTACTTAGCCACACTGTCTGAGTCATCCTTAGGTTCTAGGGGAAGCATCATATTTATTTCAGGTCACGGTAAGACTGTTAGCTACATTCCTCTGCTAGAGTTAAGTAGACCCTCCAGTTAAGAGTGGCCTAAAAGTAGTGTAAGTGTATTTCCCCAAGTATCTAACTTATTATCAGCCATGACCTTGGTTTGAGAGAAATTAATATATATACCACTTAGACTCTCATTATTTTCTTACATGAAAAATAAAACCATTTGAGGAGATGATCTGTGCTAGTCCCAAAGCATCATTCTTTGAAGATACCCATTATTTCTTCAAAATTTGAAACTTTCTTGCAGGAAAATGTTTGGCCAGGATGCCCAATTTTGTTTGAGTGATAACTGCCTGGTACTCCTCATACATACATGACGAAGTAAGATTTGCTTCTCACTCCTAAGCAGGGTGCAGAGTGAGCTAGAGTTGTCCATAGGAGATGTGAGTTCTGTTTTCTGTTCAGTTTCACAAAAACACTTGTTGGACTCGTCTGCTGAACTCAATCTTTGTTTCCACTTACTGTTTAAAGGACGATCAAGAGGAATGGCTGAAGCCCTCTCCAAGTGAGAAGAGGGCTCTAGATCAGCTTTATCAAACCAGCATCACAAGAAAAGCAGGCTATGGGTAGAAAGAAATATACCGAAAGAGAAAGAAACACCTCTGTGTTTGGAGGCGAGGTGTCTTATTGTTTGCTTCTTTCATAGGAGGCTGCTTCTTTCAGAAGTATAACCTTGACCTTGACTATTTTAGAACTTTGCTTCCATTGTAGTGGGAGGGCACTGTGTATTAAAGGAAGCCTCAAACTTTTACAGGGTTAAATAGGTAGACCATATCCTCAGTTTCCATGTCTTCCAGTGAGTTCACTACTGTAAGTCACTGTGACTATGGAACACTGCCTTCCATGAGAGACACCAAGACATCAGAAAAGTCAAATTTGCACCTTCATGAAGCTACTTTCAAACCCAAATGACTGTTCTTTCTGTCTACTTAATATCGATGATTCATGTGGTTAAGCCCTCAGGCCGTTTTATAAATATCTCAGATGGGGTACTGGAAGCCATTGAAATGGATCAGAATATTACTTCAGTTTAGTTTCTTCTAAGGCCACAGAAAATTACTCTTCTTGTTCAGTTGTTTATCTTAAATTAGCTCAGGTCTGCTGGTCAGGATGAGGCAGAATGTTTTCTTTTAGCTGTCTTCTAAGACCTGGGGTTACTTTGCTGTGACAAAAATACCAGAGACAAGTGACTTAGAAGCAGCAAAGGTTTACTTTGGCTCACGGTCTCAGATGATTTACTGGGGAGTCACTTGGCCTTGCTGCCTTGGGCCCATGGTGGTTTAGTGCCACACAGTAAGAGTGTATTGTGAAAAGGACTTTAAGGCTTATGATAGTTTTAAGAATTTGCCACCATTGACTTAACTTCCTTCAGTTAGCATCAAGAATCTTACTTCTCAAAGGTCCTACTACTTTCCGATAGTGGGATAGCTATGGGCCAAGCGTTTACAACATTGTCATTTTTTTAATTGGATATTTTACTTACATTTCAGATGTTATCCCTTACCCCTTTCCCCCTCCCACCAAGGAACCCCCTATCCCATCACCCCTCCTCCTGCTTCTATGAGGATTTCCTCCCACCTACCCCCCACTCCCACCTCCCCAACCTTGAATTCCTCCATACACAACATCCAGCCTTCATGGGACCAAGGATCTCCTCTCCCACCTATGTCCGACAAGGCCATCCTCCCTACATATACAGCTGGAGCTATGGGTCCCTCCCTATGTGCTCCCAGGCTGGTGGTTTAGACCTGGGGCTCTGGTTGTTTGGTATTGTTGCTCTCCTCATGGGGCCGCAAACCCTTTCAGCTCCTTCAGTCTTCTCTTTAACTCCTCTATTGGGAACCCTTGATCAGTTCAACAATTAGCTGTGAGCATTCACCTCTGAATATGTCAGACTCTTGCAGACCTCTAAGGAGACAGCTATATCAGGCTCCTGTCAGCATGCATTTCCTGCATGCACATCAGCGTCTACCTTTGGTGACTGCACATGGGATGGTTACCCAAGTGGAATGGTTTCCAGATGGCCCCTCCTTCAGTTTCTGTCCCACACTTTGTCTCCATATTTGCTCCCATGAGTATTTTGTTACTCCTTCTAAGAAGAACTGAAGCACCAACACTTGGTCTTCCTTCTTCATGAGCTTCATGTGGTCTGTGAGTTGACTCTTGGGTATTTCAAGCTTCTGGGCTAATATCCAATTATCAGTGAGTGAATACCATGTGTGTTCTTTTGTGATTGGGTTACTTCACTCAGGATGATATTTTCTAGTTCCATCCGTTTACCTAAGAATTTCTCGAATTCATTGTTTTAATAGCTGAGGATTACTCCATTGTGTAAATGTACCACATTTTTTGTATCCATTCCTCTGTTAAAGGACATCTGGGTTCTTTCCAGTTTCTGGCTATTATAAATAAGGCTGCTATGAACATAGTAGAGCATATGTCCCTGTTATATGTTGGAGCATCTTCTGGGTATATGCCCAGGAGCGGTATAGCTGGGTCCTCAGGTAATACTATGTCCAATTTTCTGAGGAACCGCCAGATTGATTTCCAGAGTGGTTGCACCATCTTGCAATCCCACCAACAATGGAGGAGTGTTCCTCTTTCTCCACATCCTCGCCAGGAGCTACTATCACCTGAGTTTTTGATCTTAGCCATTCTGACTGGTGTGAGGTGGAATCTTAGGGTTGTTTTGATTTGCATTTCCCTGATGACTAAGGATGCTGAACATTTCTTTAGGTGCTTCTTGGCCATTCGCATTTCCTCAGTTGAGAATTCTTTGTTTAGCTCGATACCCCATTTTTTAATAGGGTTATTTGGTTGTCTAGAGTCTAATTTCTTGAGTTCTTTGTGTATATTGGATATTAGTCCTCTATTGGATGTGGGATTGGTGAAGATCTTTTCCCAATCTGTTGGCTGCTGTTTTGTCCTATTGACAGTGTCCTTTGCCTTACAGAAACTTGGCAATTTTATGAAGTCCCATTTGTCAATTCTTGATCTTAGAGCATAAGCCATTGGTATTCTGTTCAGGATCTTTTCCCCTGTGCCTAGATATTTGAGGGTCTTCCCCACCTTCTCTTCTATTAGTTTCAGTGTGTCTGGTTTTATATGAAGGTCCTTTATCCACTTAGACTTGAGCTTTGTACAAGGAGATAAGAATGGATTGATTTGCATTCTTCTACATGTTGTCCTCCAGTTGAACCAGCACCATTTGTTGAAAATTCTGTCCTTGTTCCACTGGATGGTTTTAGCTCCTTTGTCAAAGATAAAATGACCATAGTTGTGTGGGTTCATTTCTGGGTCTTCGACTCTATTCCACTGATCTTCTTGCCTTTCTCTGTACCAATACTGTATTTTTTTTTTTTTTATCATTATTGCTCTGTAGTACAGTTTGAGGTCAGGATGGTGATTCCCCCAGAAGTTCTTTTATTGTTGAGAATAGTTCTCACTATCCTGAGTTTTTTGTTATTCCAAATGAATTTTAAGATTGCTCTTTCTATCTCTATGAAGAATTGAATTGGAATTTTGATGGGGATTGCATTGAATCTGTAGATTGCCTTTTTGCAAGATGGCCATTTTTTACTATATTTATCCTGCCAATCCATGAGCATGGGAGATCTTTCCATCTTCTAAGATCTTCTTTGATTTCTTTCTTCAGAGACTTAAAGTTCTTGTCATACAGATCTTTCATTTGCTTGGTTAGATTCACACCAAGGTATTATTTGTGACTATTGGGAAGGGTGTCATTTCCCTAATTTCTTTCTCAGCCTGTTTATCCTTCAAGTAGAGGAAGGCTACTGATTTATTTGAGTTGATTTTATATCCAGCCACTTTGCTGAAGTTGTTTATCAGGTTTAGGAGTTCTCTTACGGAAGTCTTAGGGTCACTTAAGTATACTATCATATCATCTGCAAATAGTGAAATTTTGACTCATTCCTTTCCTATTTGTATCCTTTTGACTTCCTTTTGTTGTCTAATTGCTCTGGCTAGTACTTCCAGTACTATATTGAATAGGTAGGGGGAGAGTGGGCAGCCTTGTCTAGTCCCTGATCTTAGTGGGATTGCTTCAAGTTTCTCTCCATTTATTTTGATGTTGGCTACTGGCTTGCTGTATATTGCTTTTACTATGTTTAGGCATGGGGCTTGAATTCCTGATCTTTCCAAGACTTTTACCATGAAGGGATGTTGAATTTTGTCAAATGCTTTCTCAGCATCTAGCGAGATGTTCATGTGGTATTTTTCTTTGAGTTTGTTTATATAGTGGATTACATTGATGGATTTCTGAATACTGAACTATCTTTGCATTCCTGGGATAAAGCCTACTTGGTCATGATAGATGATTGTTTTGATGTGTTCTTGGATTCGGTTTGCTAGAATTTTATTGAGTATTTTTGCATCAATATTCATAAGAGAAATTTGTCTGAAGTTCTCTTTCTTTATTGGGTCTTTGTGAGATTTAGGTATGAGTGTGATTGTAGCTTCATAGAATGAATTGGGTAGTGTTCCTTCTGTTTCTATTTTGTGGAATAGTTTAAAGAGAATTGGTATTAAGTCTTCCTTGAAGGTCTGATAGAATTCTGCACTAAAACCATCTGGTCCTGGCTTGTTTTTTGGTGGGGAGACTTTTAATGACTGCTGCTATTTCTTTAGGAGTTATGGACTGTTTTGATGGTTTATTTGCTCCTCATTTAACTTTGGTACCTGGTATCTGTCTAGAAAATTGTCCAGTTCATCTAGATTTTCCAGTTTTGTTGAGTATAGGCCTTTGTAGTAGGATCTGATGATTTTTTGAATTTCCTCAGTTTCTGTTGTTATGTCTCCCTTTTCAGATCTGATTTTATTAATTTGGATACTGTCTCTGTGCCCTCTGGTTAGTCTGGCTAAGGGTTTATCTATCTTGTTGATTTTCTCAAAGAACCAGCTCCTGGTTTGTTGATATTTTGTATAGTTCTGTTTCTACTTGGTTGATTTTAGCCCCAAGATTGATTATTTCCTGCTGCCTACTCCTCTTGGGTGTATTTGCTTCTTTTTGTTCTAGAGCTTTTAGATGTGCTGTCAAGTTGTTAGTGTATGCTCTCTCCAGTTTCTTTTTGTAGGCACTTAGAGCTATGAGTTTTCTTCTTAGCACTGCTTTCATTGAGTCCCACAAGTTTTGGTATGATGTGTCCTTGTTTTCATTAAATTCTAAAACGTCTTTAATTTATTTCTTTATTTCTTCCTTGACCAAGTCATCATTGAGTAGAGCATTGTTCAGTTTCCACATGCATGTGGGTTTTCCCTTGGTTTTGTCATTATTAAAGACCAGCCTTAGTCCGTGGTGATCTGATAGGATGCAAGGGATTATTTCAATCTTTTTGTATCTGTTGAGGCCTGTTTTGTGACAAATTATATAGTCTATTTTGGAGAATGTACCATGAGGTGCTGAGTAAAAGGTATATTCTTTTATTTTAGGATGAAATGTTCTATAGATATCTGTTAAATCCATTTGGTTCATAACTTCTGTTAGTTTCACTGAGTCTCTGTTTAGTTTATGTTCCCATGACCTGTCCACTTCTGAGAGTGGGGTGTTGAATTCTCCCATTATTATTGTGTGAGATGTAATGTGTGCATTGAGCTTTAGTAAAGTTTCTTTTATGAATGTGGGTGCACTTGCATTTGGAGCATAGATGTTCAGAATTGAGAGTTCATCTTGGTAGATTTTTCCTTTGATGAGTATGAAGTGTCCTTCCTTATTTTTTTGATTACTTTTGGTTGAAAGTTGATTTTATTTGATATTAGAATGCCTATTCCAGCTTGTTTCTTGGGACCATTTGCTTGGAAATTGTTTTCCATCCTTTTACTCTGAGGTAGTGTCTGTCTTTGTCACTGAGGTGCGTTTCCTGTATGCATCAAAATTCTGGGTCCTGTTTATGTATCCAGTCTGACAGTCTACAGCTTTTGATTGGAGAATTGAGTCCATTGATGTTAAGAGATATTTAGGAAAAATGATTGTTGCTTCCTGTTATTTTTGTTATTAGAGGTGGAATTATGTTTGTGTAGCTATCTTCTTTTGGGGTTGTTGGAGGATTACTTCCTTGCTTTTTCTAGGTTATAGTTTCCCTCCTTGTGTTGGAGTTTTCTATCAATTATCCTTTGAAGTGCCGGTTTTTGGGAAGATATTGTGTAAATTTAGTTTTGTCATGGAATTTCTTGGTTTCTCCATCTATAGTCATTGAGAGTTTTGCTGGGTATAGTAGTCTGGGCTTGCATTTGTGTTCTCTTAGGGTCTGTATGATATTAGTCTAGGATCTTCTGGCTTTTATAGTCTCTGGTGAGAAGTCTGGTGTAATTCTTAAAGGTCTGCCTTTATATGTTACTTTACATTTCCCCCTTACTGCTTTTAGTATTTTTTCTTTGTTTTGTGCATTTGATGTTTTGATTATTATGTGATGGGAAATATTTCTTTTCTGGTCTAGTCTATTTGTAGTTCTGTAGGCTTCTTATATGTTCATGGACATCTCTTTCTTTAGGTTAGGGAAGTTTTCCTCTATAATTTTGTTGAAGATATTTACTGGCTCTTTAAATTGGGAATCTTCACTCTCATCTATACCTATTATCCTTAGGTTCGGTCTTCTCATTGTGTCCTGAATTTCCTGGATGTTTTGGGTTAGGGCTTTTTGCATTTTGCACTTTCTTTGACAGTTGTGTCAGTATTTTCCATGGTATCTTCTGCACATGAGATTCTCTCTTCTATTTCTTGTATTCTGTTGGTGATGCTTGCATCTATGACTCCTGACATCTTTCCTAGGTTTTCTATCTCCAGGGTAGTCTCCCTTTGTGATTTCTTTATTGTTTCTACTTCCAATTTTAGATCCTTGATGGTTTTGTTTAATTCCTTCACCTGTTTGGTTGTGTTTTCTTGCAGTTTTTTTTAAAGGGATTTTTGTGTTTCCTCTTTAAGGACTTCTACCTGTTTACCTGTGTTTTCCTGTATTTCTTTAAGGGAGTTATTTATGTCCTTCTTAAAGTCCTCTATCATCATCATGAGAAGTGATTTTAATTCTGAGTCTTGCTTTTTCGGTGTGATGGGGTGTTCAGGGCTTGCTATGGTGGGAGAACTGGTTCTGATGACGCCAAGTAACTTTGGTTTCTGTTGCTTGTGTTCTTGTGCTTGCCTTTCGCCATCTGGTTAACTCTAGTGCTACCTGCACTCACTGTCTCTGCCTGGAGCCTGTCTTTCCAGTTATCTTGCTTGTGTCAGAACTCCTCAGAGTCCAGATGTCTCTGTGATCCTGAGCTCCTGGGTGGAAGAACTCCTGGGACTCAAGCTGCCTCTGGGATCCTGAAATTCTGCTGCTCTAAGTGTAGTGGCTCCTCTAGAATGGCTCAGGATAAGGTGTTATCACAGGAACAGACCAGCTAGGTGTCTGCCTCAGCCAAAAAGATCAAGCAAGGGCCAGAAGGGGAGTGGTATTCTGGAGGGGCGGGGTTTGGGTGGCTGATAGGTCCTGAGCACCCAGGCTCCCAGTTGTAGCTCTGGGGTGTAGGGTAGTGGGAGAGGGTTCTTACTGGCTGCTCTGAGTACAGTGGCTCCTCTAGGATGTGTCAGGATATGGTGTCTTCATGGGAGCAGACAGCTAGTGGTCTGCCCCAGCCAAAAGCACAACATTGTCCTTTGGGTGACAGAGTTCAGATCCCAATCATAGTAGATTGGCTCTGTGACATTGAAGTAAAAAAGTCATAGTCTTTATTTGTAAAAATCATTTGATCTTAAAAAGCCTAGTATCCCCACTTCAAAGGCTGTATTGTTCTCATATCTTTGGATGCTGTTGAAGCTCTCTAGAGCATTAGACCAAAGAGGTCCATCTTCCTTCAGACCTCATCTGGGGAGAGAATTGCAGTGGGTCCGTTCAGAGAATTACAGTGGGTCTGTCTACTGCTTGGTCCCACACAGTGTGTCTGTGGGGGCTTTTCTACCCCTTGAGAAAAGTGAACCCTCAGCTGTAGATCTGTCCCCACTCCTTGGTAGTATGTACTCATTAGGTGGCCAGAACCATTTTTATGTTGCTCTTGTGAGATGACCATTGTCCCTGGAATCAAGATTGTAGTTTGGTGACTTATTTTAGGGATCGTCTTGGCAGAACCACATGAATACACTTTATCTCCAAGAGGTTGTAAATCTTCAGGTTCGAGGAGTTGAAAAAGATGACATTGTGCATTTTCGATGTTTTCAGGGCGATACATTTCTAGAATACAACTTAGTTTTGTTTTTATATCTCCCTATCAAATCTGATACTGTTTGCTCTGGTGAATCTAAATAAATTGCAAAAACTACTGTTGATATCTTAATTTTTAAATTCTGAATTACAAAAGAAAAGTATATAAGAAGATGTGACATTAAGGATTTCTTTTCTAAACATAACCTCATATTATATATATTCCACTAGATATTTTCTTTGTCCATGTGTGTGCTTGTGCATAATTACACATGTATATCATTTGTATGTGATATGGATATTGCACATAAAATTAGAAATACAGATTGGCAATAGAATTTTACTGATAGTTTATAATTCATTTAATTGAACTTTTTTTGACAACCAGGCAAAATGTTAGTATTTCAGGTGCCAAATTTCAAACATTATTAAATAGCCCCTTAACTTTATATGCTAATGTTCATTCTCACAAGCAACTCATTGTTATTTTCTTTGTATCTAACAAAGGATCCTTTTTTTGGGAAACCCTAATACCGTCATAATTTCTTAACAATCAAATGGCTACTAAGATTTGCTTCACTGAAAAATCAAAATTTCATTCTGTTTCAATTGATACACTTATGTAAAAGTTTTTAGTATGAACTTTCAAGGCATGGCATGTAGCAGGATTTGGAAGTTACAGTGTTTGAGACTAACACATTCTTTCTTTTTATAAAGGATACCTCTACTCCCCACCCAAGCTCTACTGTCCTCTCCTGGGCTCATTCTGAATACATGTTTATAACCATTTTCCAGATAATTTCTTGATAAAGAGCCTTCTCATATTGCTTGCTATAAAAAAACTGACTCTTAATAATGTTGGAAAAAATACTAATTGCCGATAGAATTCTACTGATGGATATGCCATAATTCACTTAATCAGGTTCCTTTAAATAATTAAAGTAATTAAATAAACACTTAATTAAATACAATAATTAAATACATCATAATATTGTAAGGAGTGCTAAATTGAAAAATCACTGAATAGCTCTCACAAATGGAATGCTAATTTATGGCTCCAGCCACAGCCTAGATTGTGAGTCACTCTGAACACATTATCAGGCAGGGTTGCACAGAACTGGGGATGTATCTAAGGTCTTTTCAGCCTTGTTGCATCTTAGGTGTGTGCATACTTTTAGTGCTTGCTTAGCCATCTTTAAACTATATCTGTAAAGAGAGGGAGAGACACATTCTCATTATTAGTCTTTGCAAATTTGCAAAGTATCATGTTGAAGCTCTTCTGCTTTATGATCAGAATCCCCATGTTGCCTCTAGCCTTTGTCCTGTGCTTTGACACTTAATACTGTATATTTTGCCATAGGGTAGCCTATGACTGATCAAAGAATGTTCTCCAGCGGCTTCTTCAAAAATGATCATATAGCTGTACTTTCAGAGTGCTCAAAAGCTAAGAGAAATTCTGTTGTCTATATACACAAGTAAAATTTGATCAGTTTAAAACCCCTTGTCATATTCTATTTCTGTAAGGATGCTGTAGCTATTGAATTAACCATCCACTGGGCTTTCATATTGCTGTGGAGAAGGTTTGGTTTGAAGAGGCCACTCATGCTTCATGTGTTTAAAACTTTCATCTAGATCAGTAGCTCAAAACCCCTGGGTTGAGACACCTTTTGGGGTATCAGGTACCCTTTCACAGGGTCACCTACCAGATATCCTGAATATCAGATATATACACTGATTCATAATAGTAGCAAAATTACAATTATGATATAGCAATAAAACTAAATTTAAAGATGAAGGTCACAACATGAGGAACTGCATTAAGGGGTCATAGCATTAGGAAGGTTGAGAACCATTGATATAGGTTCTTGAAGGATCTGTTTTCACTTTAGATTTGTATGTTTCTATTGCTTGAGTAAAATATAAATATAACACAGACACACCTTCTTTGTCTGTCAGGTTTTCTTAAAACACCATAAGTCCTTTTCATTAGCATGCTAATTTCTTCCTGAAGTTTCCTAAAGGTTTCTTGAATTCTATTTTGTTAAGTAATTTATTAATATTTGGGTTAGAATAAAAACCAATGGGTTTCATTATGACATTTCATATGTGTGTGTGCTGTGCTTGTATTCTCTGACCACTATGTTGGTTAATCCCTCTCCCCTGTTGTTCCCATTGATCCTTACATGGTCTCCCTTCTGCGTGTGCATCATTCCCATATATACATATACACATACATACGTATACATATACATATGCATATGAATGATGCACATGTAGTCAGAAAATATATTATGTCCATGTAAAAAAAATTCTGATATTTATCTTTCTTTCCTCTCCATATCTTCCTCCATGCTCCCTCCCTTAGAACCATTTGTCCTTTATTATGGTCCCTCTTGTACTTTGATGTCACATATGCATGCATGTATATGTACATTTAAATCAAGAGTCTAGCTATGATGGAAAACACATTGTTCTTTGAATTTGGCTTATTTTGCACAGCATGATTTCTAATTTTCTTGTAAATGGCATAATTTTCCTCTCTTCATGGCTCAGCTTAGGTTGGTCCCATAACTGAGGTACTGCAAAC
The DNA here is from genome assembly GCA_021653895.1 of Mastomys natalensis. Taxonomy (NCBI): domain Eukaryota; kingdom Metazoa; phylum Chordata; class Mammalia; order Rodentia; family Muridae; genus Mastomys; species Mastomys natalensis. The sequence goes on from JAJTUV010000331.1 coordinate 1,359,311, forward strand.
AGTGCTGCAGTGGAATTGATGTGCAATATTGTCTTGTGCTATATTGGCTTAGAGTCCTTCAGGTAATGACCTAGGGGTGGTACAGCTGGGGCACAGGAAAAATCCATTTTAATTTTTTTCGTTTCTGATTTTTAGAGAAAATGTTCTGCATTCCCAGCACTTAGCATAATGGTGGCTAAAAGTTTGCCATATGTACTCCTTATTATACTGAATATGTACCTTCTAGTCTTTGTTTCCTCAGGTCTTTTTATCATGGAGGAATCTTAAACTTTGCCCAAGACTTTTTCTGTATGTGATTTCTGCTCTCAAGTCTATTTGTGTCTGAACGTCTGTGTTATGTTTATTGATTCATTTATGCTTACGTGTCTTTGCATGCCTGGAATGAAACCAAAGAGATCGAGATCGTGTGTACCTTCACTTTAAAGCTGCCTTTGGATTAGGTTTGCAAGGATTTTATTGAGAATTTTCGTATCTTTATCAGGCTCATTGATATATGGGTCTCTCTGTTTCTCTGTCTCTCTGTCTCTGTGTCTTTCTCCCTTGCTCATCCCCCCCCACTGCCTCGTGTGTGTGTGTGTGTGTGTGTGTGTGTGTGTGTGTGCATGTGTGTGTGTGTGTGTGTGTGTGTGTGTGTGTGGTGGTTCTTATTTGTTTTTGGTGACACAGTGAATACTGTGAAGTGAGTTTGATAATGTACCCTTCACTTTCTATTTATAGGGACACTGAGGAGCCAAGGTTCTAATTGTTATTGCAAGCTCTGGGAGAATTCATCAGTGACTCCATCCAGCCTGGGATGGATTCTCTTTCTTGGGAGGCTCATGCTATTGTTCCAGTGGCATTCTTTTATTTATATATCTATTTAAGTTGTTTCTGTCCCCTTGATTTAATTTTTGTAGGTCATATATCACTTGGAGTTTATTATTTCTGCTAGGTTTTCCATCTGTTTTAGAAAAAATATTTTCTAGAGTATTTTCTATTGATTTCCCAAATTTCATTGTCACCAGTAGAAATCTCTCTCTCTCTCTCTCTCTCTGTCTCTCTCTCTCTCTCTTTCTCTCTCTCTCTTTCTCTGTCTGTCTCTCCATCTCTGATTTTATTAATTTGTGTTTTCTTTCTGATTTTTGGTTAGGTTGACCAATGACTTGTTGATTTAAATGTATTTTTAGGAATTCTTTGAGAATTTCACCCAATGTATTTTTGTAATATGCACCCCATCCTCACCTTTCAATATCCCTTGAACCTTCCAGTTCACATCATCATTTGTTAGAGGACAGCATCCTGCTACAAGCAGTTGGTGTAGATGCTGTGTTGCAAATGTGCATTGATAGGGGATGGACCCTCTTTGGTTAGTTCTCTTGTAGTTTGACTGCTTGTGACATATATAATGGTTTCTTTCTATTGCATAAAGAAGCTTCCCGAGAGGCAAGAGCTACGCTTACCTGTGGATATAAGGAAAAGTGTTTAGAGTGGAGTTAGCAATTAATACTGGTTTAGGACAGTGGAAGTCGTGGGTTCTCCTCTGGGTTCCATAGCCTCATCAGCCATGGGTAGTTCGTTAAGCTTACAGTACTGGATATAAATTCCATCTTGGTGAGCAGGCATTAAGTCTCACTAAGTGGCCATTAGTTTCTCCCGGGGTATAAATGCCACTATTGCATCTTTCAGAATATTTTGTTGCTCTGGTCATTGTTGTGGTTCATAGGCTTTACAACTGGGTAGGACTATTGACTGCTGGAATATACGTAGGTCCTTCTGATGCTATGCAAGCTATTCCTCACTATGTGAGCTATTATTAGTGAGAAAGCTTCCAAGTCAGATCATTCAAGATGGATTCCTCTAAGTCTTGTGTGTGTGATATCTTTAGCACTAAACTCTTACCTACAACAGCAATAACTTATAATATTTTGGAGCTTCTTATACTGACCAACAACTTGAAAGGAGATTTCCTATGCCTGGCACTGGGAATTTTGTTAAATAGTCTGTGGTGTTTGGGGGAATCTTATCATATACAAGTGGTGTAACTTCAGGGAAAATTTGTGTATATGCATACACTTACGTATTCTATATGATTTTCAGTTAACATAAGATTTCCTATAACTTTTTCAAACATTCTTAGATTTGTTCCTCTTGCTTCTCTCTATCTTCCCCTCTCCCCATCCCCAGGTTTGTTGATCTTTTTAGTTTTTCTAAGTACCAACTTTTGCTGATTCTTCATTCTTTTGGTAATTGTTTCATTAATTTTTATTGTGTATTGTGCTCCTCTTTATTATTTATTTCCATCTACTCATTTGGAGTTTGATCTTTTTTTTTTTTTTTTTTTTTTTGGCTTGAGTTACATCTTTATTAGCATTCTCTCAATATATTTTGAAATTAAAATCAATGATGTTCATAATATTAAAATTGTATCCTTGCTGAATCATTCAAATACTATTATTTCTTGTTTATAAAAATTTGTTTTCCTATCTGTTATTATGGTTATATTTTCCATATACTTCCATAGCAATCATGAGTCCATTTCCAAACTCTTTTCCAGAGCTGTAAACCTCACAGTGGTCAATCAGTCAGTTCCCTTTCTTCTGCTTGGGTTGCTCTCCTTGTGGCCACTATCATTCTGCATTAGCTTGACCATGATGTGATGAATAGCCAAAACATGAGATGAACAGAGACGTGATTTCAGAATTAGAACAAGGGGCTGTAAGACTGCAAAAAGTTGTCTTCTAATTAATCATATGACTTTTAAATTGTTCATATTAATGACTGATGCATAATGGTTTTGACATGTGCATATATTTTAGAATGATTAAGCCAATCTAATCCAACACTTTTCTTTATTTTTATTTTTTATTCTTGGAGATTTTCAAACAATGTATTTGGATCATATTCACCCTTCATTCATCTCCTCCTAGACTTTATCTACTGCAAAAAGAAACTTTTCTTATGAAGGTTGGCATATATACTCATCTATGGGTATAATAATAAATTGTCAAAAGTTGGTTTAACACTATGTTCACTTAGCAGAGTGATAGTAATAGGTTTTCCTATAGGGCATATAACCTGTCTCGGTTCTTGGTTAAAGTATCCATAACCAGGTATAGGGTTCAACTTGTGGAGCAGAACTTAAATCCAATCAGAAAATAGCTGGGAAGGGAACTCAGATCCTCTGGAAGAGCAACATGTGCTTTTAGTCATTGATTCATCTCTCCAGACCTACCTTACATTTTAACATACATTTAACATACATTTGGAGCATTCATAGCTCCAAATTTCAACCATGAACTGCCTTTGCCATAACTAAGTATTCTGATTAATTATGCTTTTGTTTTCATTAGTTTCTAACTCGTTGAGTTTCCTGACAAAATTCTTTGACACACTGATCATTCTGGAGTGTATTGCTCAAACTTAACATATTTGTACAGTTTTTGTTCCGTCTGTTGTTTTAATCTTTGGATAACTAATCACTTAATGCTAGAGGAGAAATTGAATACTCATTATTATTTTGTCTAAATGTATATATACTTTATATCTAGCAATATTTATAAATTGGTTGTACCATATATTCATAAATATATTCCTAATCATTAAATTGTCTTGATTGATTGATCTGTTTGGTAGTATGAAGTGACCTTATCTGTTACTACTTTTGACTTTAGGCTTATTTTGTCAGATTGCATATAGCTAGAGCCAGAGAGACAGCTCAGTTGGCAAAGTGCTGTTGTCCAAGATGAGAATTAGAGATGTATCCCATCGCTCATGTAAAAGGTAGGCATGGTCCATACCTGTTATCTTGATACTAGGGAGGTGCAGAAAAATGGTTTCTGTGCTCCCTGGCTAATGAGTCTAGCTGACTTGGTAAATTCGTCTGTTCAATTAAAAAAACCTTACCTAAAAAAATGGGAAGAGGAACTAAAGAAGACATCTGTGCACTCCAACTGTGACTTAACCACACACAACACACACAAACACATACATACAGTATAAGAAGAGATGAGTGTAGCCATGTTGGCTTGTGCTTAAGCTTCTATTTCCTTGGTAAATTGCTTGATAATCTTATTACTCTTGGTTTGCATGTATCTTTGCCAGGGAGATATGCTCATTGATTTTTGACACAGACATCTGGTCTTCAGCTTCTATGTGGGAAACAAAGACTGTTAATTTAGAATTGCTGACAAAAATTTGTTAATTCCTGTAATTTCGTTGGTTGTTTTTCTATTTAGTTCAATTTCTGTTATTTTTTCCCCACTTATCAACTTGCTGATTCATTGAGCTGGGCATGGTTGATTCTTTTTCAGTTTTCCTTTGTCTGCCTATTTCTCTTACTCTTTTCTATGATCGAGACTTCATTCCTTTACTATATGGGTATTGACTTTAAAAGTAGTCTACACGAGAGGGGGGAGGGGAAGGGGAACATGGAGGCAGATGTTTGCGTGTCTCCGCCAGTCAAAGATAGTTGGCATATCTAGGTTGAGTATTGGGTTACACTTCTGATTGTATGGGCATCTTGTTATTGAGCATTACCAAACTTATAAAACGTTTGATTAATATTTTTTAAAAAGTTACTAATTAAAAAAAAAGAGTAGTCTACAGTCAGTCCTGTTTATTTGGCATGAGTTGATATAGTTTGTACCCGTCTTGAAATGTTTATGAAGATTAAAAGCAAACAAACAAACAAAAAATCAAATACACCAACAAATTGGCTGGCAATTTTTTGTACAGTCTAAAATATATCATTTTATGCTTCTCTGAATATTAAGGTATCTATTGGGGAGTTGATATTATTTTGATATATTTACTTTAGTAAGTTGATGTATACACATTTGAAATAGGATCTCATGTATTTCAGATTGGCCATGAACTTATTGTCTAGCCAATACTGACCTTGAAGTCCTAAGCCTTCTTCTTCCAACCATCGAATGCTGGGACTACATGTGTATGGAACGCTGTAGCTGGATGTTAGTGTCTTAACATTCTAGCGTTTACTATAGCTGTCATTTTGTTTTTGACTTTGGCATGTTGACAATAACATTCTTCTCTAGTCATAATAAGATTCTTCTCTAGCCATGTTCTAACTGAGGTTGAGGTTCCAAGTTGGAGTTCTGACTGCCTCTTGTGCTTGATAACCATTTCTTTCCACAAATCTGGGGAAAATTTTATTCTAATTTCATTGACTTGATTTCCCTGTCATTTGTTTTTATCTTGGCTCCTCCCATCTCCTTCTGTCCTTTGTATTTTTAGGTGGTCATGCTTGGTTGTCTATTATTTCTTATTACTATGCAAATGTAGCAGTTCTTCAGCCTTGTCTTCTGTCTTTGGCATTCTCCATCCTGTTTGCTCTGGTCTACTGGGGAGACTTTCCATTCTGACTTTGTACTTTATTAGTTTTTAATTTCCAACATTTGTTTTCTTAGGATCTCAATTTTCTTACTAAACTTCTGATCAGTGTTACTGACTTTTCTTTCTGTTTCTGACTTTCATATTTACAAAGAACATTGAGCTCCTTGCCTTTTTCTTCTGTGTATTGCCTTCTCGAAATTATTAGTTTTTAACAATACTCTTTGAATTCTCTGTTGAATATTTCAACCAGAATTTTTATACTCAGCAATTCAAGAGTTCTGTTTTTTTTTCTTTTTTCTTTTTTTTCCTTTTTTTCTTTCAGGACAGGGTTTCTTGTATGACTCTGGTGGTCTGGGAACTCACCCTGTAGATCAGGCTGACCTTGAACTAAAGATCTGCCTGCCTTTGCCTCCTAAGTGCTGGGAGTTCTCGTATCTTTTTCTTCTTCTATCATATATTATATCCAGACTGCAGTTTCCCTTCCCTCATCTCCCCTCCCAGCCCCCACCCTCATCCATTCCTCATCCTTTCCCTTCAGAAAATGGCAGATCTCCCAGGGATATCACACATACACATGGCTTTGGAACCCAGTAGGAGGAAAATGGTCCCAAAAGCAGGCAAGAGAGTCAAAGACAGTCCTCACTTTAGGGTTCTGGTATCTTGGAAGCATCACATTTCTTTCTTTAATTTGTTCTTTCTCTCTTTCTCTGCCTTTTTCTATAGTGCGTAATGCATCTGTTAATTTGGGCACTGCATTTGGTTTTATTGGGGGCTTATCTTAGTGAACAGACTTTTTCTTTTTTTTCTATTAAGTTTTTAGGTGAACCTACAAAGTAATGGGTTCCATAACAGCACTTTATTCAAATGTGTCCTCATTTCTTCCCTTCCCCCAGACTCCCTTCCCCAGGCTCCCTTCCCCTGGTTTTTTGCCCATCTGCTTTTGTAGCAAAATTTCCCACTGCCCTTTCTACTTACCACTTTCTCCATTCTCACAGTCCCCTTTATGTGTTCATGATTCTCTACATCACATAAACATATATACATACATGCATCATTTTATATCAGGCAAGAGATAACATTCAATATTTATTTTTGAATCTGGCTAATTTCATTTAACATATTGATTTCCAATTATATCCATTTTCTTGTGACTATTATTATTTCAGGTTTCTTTGTGGCTGCCTAAAGTTTCATTTTGTGTGCCCATATGTTCTGTACCTTCTTCAGATATTTATTTGTTGATAGTCCGCTAAGCTGGTTGCATTTCCTGCCGATTTGTGAATAGCGAGGCAATAAACACAGATGTATAAGTATCCCTGGGGAATGGTAACTGAATCAGTCCTCCAACTTTGTACCCAGGAGTAGAATAGTGAGCAGCCTACTCTCAGCATCTCAATCCCCAGTCTCCTCAGAGAGAGAGGAGAAAAAATGCTGGAGGAATGACACAACTCAGCCAAAAAGATACAGAAATAGACTTAAAACTGAATGAAGCCAAGTACCGCCCCACTGATGCCTGCAGAACAGCACGTGGAAGAACTGCGGTTGAGAGCTACGAAGCTACAAAGTGTTTAGGTCCTGAAGAAGTAGACGTGAATGAGGCAGAGGGAGGTGGTGAGGAAAGTGGAGGAAGTAAAAAGCAGCAGGGTTGTAAATGAAACAAGAAAACTCTGAGCCTGGAGAAGGATAATAAGACGCAAAGGACCCTGAGATACAACGGTACTGCTCCATCATGCATAAGGTGTCAACAAAAATGCGAAGGAAGGAAAAAGACACAAGTATCATGGCAGTTACAAACAACTATTATTAAAGAGAGTTTAAAAGAGAGGGAGTAGAAAAAGAAGCCAAGGAGAAGGAAGAAAGTGCTGGATACCTTCTTCCTGCATCCCAAGTGGAGTCTGTGAACTGGCTGTGCATCAGGTAGGACCATCCAGGCCAACCTGGAGACCAGGTTAGACCCAGATAATCTGTCAGCTGTTTTCACTTTATTGGTGTCCCTTTGCACACCAGGGGCCCCTGCTGTCACACTTCGCTTTGCAGTCTGTAGGCTTGTCAGATTCTCCATATCCTCAGGACTCTTCAGTCTTGTACACACTGATGCGGCTAATGCCTTAGTGGAGTTGCCTCCCAAGGCATGGGAATGGGGAAAAGTAAACATAGCATTGGAACCTGTAATGTGGACTGATATCAGTACTTTAAAATTTACTTCACATTGAATAATTTGTCTATGGAACCCAGGACTCTCAGGTCTTGAACCTGGGATAGACAGATAGGCAGAGGCTGCTCTTGATGCTGACTTATTTGATTACTATCTTGTGATGAGTTAAATGCCAACCTACTCATGTTACCCTTCGCATCTGAGAAAAGCCTCCTGCCTCCTCAGCCTTTTGACACATGGATAAATGGTCCTGTCTCTCTTTACACTTGCTTCCATGGTGTCCCTTATTCTAGGGAGATGATGGTTGAGTCTAGGTTTCCCTCTTTAATCCTAGATTTAGATCCAAGCTTGCAGCCCTTGTTTACATGGGAGATTGCTTCACAAAGGCCTTGATGGGCTCATCATAATGTTTAATCAAAATTCTAATCTCCATGGAATTGTTTTTGAGAGGATAAAATTTTTCTTGGTATTCAACCTTTTTTTTTTTTTTAGTTTTTATTTTTATTGTGTTTTTTCCTATTACTTACAAAATTTCTCACAAGAACAGCATGATCCTATCCAGTGGATGATATGTCTGGTTTAGAAAATTCCTTATTTGTCCATATTCATTCTTTCTTCCTCTCTTCCCCTCCTCCCTCCTTCCCTATCTCTGTCCCTTCCCTTCTTTGTCTCTCTCTTCATCTCTCCCATTTTGCCCTCCCATCTCTCTTCCACCTCTCCCCTTATCAATCTCCATCTCTCCCTCTCACTGTCTCCCCTATTCCTCCCGTTTCTCCTTCCTTCCCTCTCCTTTCTCTCCTTCTCTCCCTCCCTTTCTCTCCCCTTCTTCCCCTCTCCCTTTTACCCCTCTGTCTTTCTCTCCATCCCTCTTTCCTTTCCCCTTCCCCTCTCTTCCTTTCTTTTCTCTCTCCCTTTCTTCTCCTCTCTCTCTTCCCTCCATCCTCCTCCTCTTTTCCTTTTTCCTTCCTCTCTTCCTTCTTCCCTCCACTTGCTCTCCCTCTATCCCACTCCCAACCGTGTCTGTGGCTCCAGTCTCCCTAGCCAGCAGACACTGATGATAGAAGGCTGTGAGCAATGCAAACATGGTTGCTGTCCTGTAGTCATTCGCCACGACTTATAGATTACCTTTCAGAGCCTTTTCTCTCTCAAATGGGATGAGAAAGCCCATGCCTTTCTCAGTCCTCCTCCATCCTGTTACCCAGAAGGGTACCAGCGTTCCTTTTCTCATCTGTGGCCTTGGGGAGACATGGATGCTGATAGCTTCCTCTTCAATCAGCAGTGACAAAGATGTTCTCAGCCTTCTCCCTCTTACCTCCTCTGATCTTGGAGTTCTTTATACAGAAAGTCCTGTATAGCAATGTTGAAAATGAAGATTGCCTTTCTTTCTAACTCACAGCCTTAAAAAAAATGGTACCACTGAAAGAAGACAGAAGCATAATGTTCCTATTTACATGTTTTACATTAGAAATGTTATTATGTTGGAATGAGTCATGCTTAAATTAGTTTTGTAGACTACTTGTTCTTCCCCTAAGAGTTACACTTTGTATCAAGGATTCCTTTCATTTGTTTTAAGGTTTTGATGTTGTAGTTTTAAAGTATATGAAAATAAGTGATATCTGTGTTCAAACATCAAGAAGTAGCATCTTTAAAAAATGTAAAGAAGACCAACAGGGAGTGTCCCATAAACAATGAGAGTGCTGGGTTCCAGCAGACAAATTATTCAGTGTGAAATGGCTTTAAAGTACTGAGATCAGACACTTAAGAGTGGGTGTGCAGCTTTCAATATCCCCTTGAGAGCAGATACCTTCCTATGACTAGGATCAAAGTGTATTCTCTATAGCAAGGGTCTGTGCATGCTGACCTGCAGACTACTAATTGCTGTCTGTTTTTTATGTGATGTTTTATTAGAGCCCAGCCATACATACTCACTCATATTACCCATGATTTGTTTCGTGCTACAGTGGCATAATTGTATCATCACACATTGTGTAGAAGTTGGAGGGAAGCTCATTAAAACACAGGATGTTCTAAAGGGAGGTAAAACATCCCACCCCACAGGGAAGCTTGTTAAACTTCAGGAAGTCCCTGAAACTGACCAGGTATATTAGACATCCTTCTTCCCCAAGCATATATAAATGAGAAGGTCTCTGAGGTATGTTGTCAGACCGGCACATCTATCTGGAGAAAACAGAGACCAGCTCAACAGCCTGGAAAGGACATTCTCCAAACTATTAAGCTGTAAGATGAGGCTGTGTAGCATATACCAGATTTCCCGCTTTCATGCTGGGGTGGGCTTTGGTATAAAAATTCTGAGTCATTTCTGTTCTTATAAGTAACGTCTCACCCATATTCCTGCAAGTAACCAAGTTTGGTTTTGGTGGTATTCTCCTTTGGTCTACCACTGATTCCTTATCTGGGGTGAGTAGATGTGTGTTCATGTTTCCACAGAAAAAGTGTCATAGTGTTGTGAAAGTAATTCTATGCTATTGTTTTTTTTTTTTTTTTTTTACAGGAAAATAGTTACTGAGTCCTGATTAGAATAATTGTCTATCATCTTGTAATTCTTTGTATTTCTTTTTATCAGGGTCACTCTAGAGTAAATTAGAAACCCTCTGGTTCTCGATTTTCCTCCCAGGAAGTAACATGTGGGATTAACATATAAACAGATCTCTTCTGCTATTTCTTAGATACAGAGCAGACACCATTTTGGCAAGTGATTACTTTTTGGAGAATGCCAAGAAATTTGAAGTTTTAGAGACTTAGTAGAAATCTGTAAGATCTTTGCTGTGGCTCTTTTTTTATGTTTAGAAGACTCTCCTGTAATATAGTCATCTTTCATGATTGTATAACTGTCTCCAAATTTTGTTATCACCTATTGAGGATGATCATAATCCATGGCTTCTAGAATCATTTGCTATTGACCCCAGCAGCCAAAGACTATAAAGAAAGATTGCGGAGTATAAAACAATTTTATTTATCCACATACTCTTTTCTCTTCTACTCTGCTTGTTTTTATTTTATTACCAGATATATTTTCCTCTATAATAGGAAATTATAGCCATTGTATACCAACTGTAGTATTCTAAATCTTAAAACAAACCAGTGAAGGCAGCATAGTTTTTGACCAGAGAAGCAATCATGCAGCCCAGAGGCAGTGCTCAGAGCATGGTACAAGGATCACTGTGCTTCATTTTTCAGTGATGTACTTGTGATATTTTTCCTGTAGTCTATGTTCTTTTGACTCAAACATAAAGATCTGTCTCAGATTTCAGCCTTCATTTCCCTCAAGATCTTCTGTGAATCTTGTTTCTTTTGGAGCCTGGAGGAGAAATGAGGAGTAATGGTAGAAGCTTCAACCTAGTAAATTCTTGGTCACTGTGTTATGGATGTTAATGTTTCAGTTACTTCTGCAGTTCTAATAATGGGATGCTTGTGAATGGAAACACATTCTTGCTGAGTCCCATTCACCTTGAAACTCTTCAATACCGATAGGAGTTCTTGTCTCCTGACACACTTAAATCTGGCTGCTGGAATTTGAACATCACTCATTCTAGTGACACATAGGTTAGTGACATCCCATTGAGGCAAGGGTGCAGCTCCACATTGTTAACTATGGCAGCATAGTCAGGCTTCTTTGAGATATCACATTGTGCATTATGGATTGGTGGCAGGAGATGCTTGGCAGTCTGGTAACTCATTTGCCACCCACCATTACTTGTCCACCCTAGAAAAGCAAACAAAATTGGAAATGTTTAAAAACTCTGTGAGCTTTCCTAATTTTGAAAGTGCTATGGACATTTCATTGTAGTGTTTTCCTATTGGATGATACATTCTTCTGTGCCCTCATGTCATTAAGGATGGAGCAGTTGGCTTTGTATGGAACATGTTCCTATCTTGTTTTAGAGTCAAGGATGAGAGATGCTTGAATACTATTAGAGCCATGTGCTTCACATTCACACCATACAGCGCTGGTGACAGCTCTGTATGACAGAGGTAGAATCTGTGACACACATGCCTTTTGGAAAGTAAAATGATGTCCCCAAGATCGCATCGTGGTCCAGTGCTTGTCCTAGAGCTCAGTGCTTACTTCTGCTGGTCCTTTCCTGTTATTTCATCTCTTATTTGGCTACACACCTTTACATTTTGTTATGTCTTGGTATAAAAAATGTTTTAATTGACTAATAACCATTGTGTGTGCTGTAACTGTTGTTTTAGATTTGCTTTAGGTTTTAATTATGTCTCTCTCTCTCTCTCTCCCCTCTCTCTCTCTCTCTCTCTCACACACACACCCCACACACACACACACACAGACATATACACACAGACACATGCAGGTACACACATGTATGCAGTGGAAGTCAACAATCCCTGATATTTTATGACAGAACAATGTAACATTGTTTAAATATCTTTTCTGCAATTTATATACAGATGAGCTTATAAACATGAACATACATTACTCTATGGCACTTTATGATTAATTACACAAACAATTTACCTCTTTTTAAAATTTATTTTATTTTTTTAAACAAAATAAAATAGAGTAAGATAAAACAACAGAAATAACATCAAAGTTGGTCAAGGAAAACTAACAGAAGGAAAATAGCCCCAAGAGAAGGCACTAGAGCCAGAGACTTACTTGTTCACACACTCAGGGGTCCCATAAAAACACTAAGCTGACAGCTGCAATATATATGCAGAGGATCTAATGTAGACTTGTGCACACTCTTAGCTTACCGCTTCAGTCTCTGTGAGTTCCTAGGAGCTTTGCTCAGTTGATTTAGAGGGCCTTGCTCTCAATCCCCTCTGGTTCTGATACTCTTTGTCTCCTCTTCTGTGGGACTCTCTGATCTGAGGGGAGGAATTTGCTGGAGACATACCATTTCGAGTTATGATAAACACATTGTTTTTCTATACTTTCTGTATTTTCTATTTTACTGTTCATTTCTAAAAATAGCATATTTTAAGCAGGCTCAGTCCTATCTAGTGTCTGCTTCATCCTTTCTATGTGTTTAACTCTCAAGGAACTCCATGCTTTTATACAGCAGGTATCTAATCAGATCAAAGAATTCAATTTTCATTGTAAGTGTAACCCATCCTCTCAGTAAATGGGAATCAAACAGTCCAGAGACCTCAGGATTTGGATATAAAATAACCCCAAAGGTTCCTGTTTGTCAGACTTGGTCCTTAGCTCATGGTACTACCGAAAGCTTACTGGATCTTGAGGGCTCTGACTTTGCAATATTTAACCCATTGATTTCACAGGGCCATTAGGAGGAAGGGCCTAGTAGTAGGAACAGGTCACGGAGGGTATGATTTTGATAGGTTTATCTTGTCCCTGTTCTTTTTCTGTTTTCCAGTCATAACTAAGTGAACAGTCTCCATGATGTTTCTGCCTTACCTTGGGCCTTAAGCTAAGAAACCAGTAGGTAGGACTGAAACATTTGAGCCCAGAAATACCCTTCCCTTTAAGTTATGGTTTAAATTTTCATATATCTCATCATGCATAAGAAAAGATGACCTGCCAGGCATGGTGGCACTCATCTTTAATCCCAGCACTTGGGAAGCAGAAGCAGGCAGATCTCTATGAGTTCAAGACCAGCCTGGTCTACAAAGCAAGTTCAAGATAGCCAGGGTTACACAGAGAAACCCAGTCTCAAAAAACAAAACCAAACCACTAACCAACCAACCAACTTGCCAACCAACCAACCAACCAACCAACCAACCACCAACCAACCAACAACCAATCATAAAAGCAAAACTAGGAGTTAAACTTGTGTGCTCTCTGGTACTGCTTCTTAGAACTTACCATCTTCTTCTCATTTTCCAGGACAAGTCAGGCAGTTTGTGGTTTTTTTTTTTGGTTTTGGTTTTGGTTTCGAGACAGGGTTTCTCTGTATAGCCCTGGCTGTCCTGGAGCTCACTCTGTAGACCAGGCTGGCCTCAAACTCAGAAATCCACCTGCCTCTGCCTCTCAAGTGCTGGGATTAAAAGTGTGTGCCACCACTGCCCGGCTTGGGTATTTTTTAATGAAAAGTTTTCCAGACTTTGAAAAATTAGGCTGGCCAAACTATTCTAAGCCTCAGTTTATTCTTATATGGAATGGGATGGCAGTACTTTGTAGGTTGTTTTAATAATTAAATGCAGCATCCAGAAAGTGCCAGCTTTTGTATCTGACAAGTGATGGGCCATCAATAAATGGAGCAATGAGGGTTTTGATTATGATGGTGGCTAAAGATGTACTTCTAGGACAGAGCAGTCTTGAAGGAAGTATGGCATTCCAGGTAGCATGCAGACTTGTCAAAATGTCCCTTCCACTCCAATCTTCTTTCCACGAGAGGAGAAGCAAGTTGGAAGCTTGTCTTGTTCATAGAAAATGTCAGGTACAAGAATCTTTTATTTTACCCAGTTAAAGATGCCAAGCAGCCAGAAGACAACATTTCTGGGATCTAGTCATCTTTCTCTGTCAAGGAATGATCAAGCTCTCCACCTTGTTTATAGTTCGTATAATGTAATACTATTGAGCTGGCATGCTACCATTCAGAAGACACTTTTATTTTGATGGCACAGAACTCAACGTGTCTAATTTTTAAACCTGGTGGATTTTCAGTGTGATTTGTTCATTGCCTATAAACTCAATTCCTGACACTTGCCTGAAAGGGAAAGCATTTTCAGAATGTCTTCAGTATCTTGTTGAGAGCTGGGAACTACTTCTCTTAGACTCTGTACTTCACTTCGCATGGATGAGGCCAGACTTGTGCACACAGCCCAATCCATCTCTTAATATCCAGTCACCAAAGTCAGCAACAACTGTCTCAGCACTCAGCTCTTGTCTATGAGGGGCTTATCCTGTCCACTCCACAGCACACAGGCATTCCCCAAGAGTCTCATCTACAAAGCAGTCATAAACACACAGACTCACAGGGCAGAGAGGGAGCCATAACTGTAGTCAATCCACAGACTGCACAAAACCTCATGACTCTCAGTGAGCAGGAGTCCATGGAAAATCAGCAGAAATTATTCTATTTAAGGTAAAATGACTGAAGTTACATTCTAAGTTACATTTGGGGGCATTTCTTTTAAACAAAATGATTTTTTTTTGTTTTGTAAAAAGATATTACCATATTCTGTTGTATTTGAGAGTACAGGTTTTTTTTTTTTTTTTTTTTTTTTTTTTTTGTATTTGAGAGTATACTTGAGCAGGGATCCAAGGAACCAGGTTCACATAGCCCAGGTATGGAAATTCATGGCATCCCTTGAAAAACAATGTCCTCTTAAAATGCACATACTCTGTACCTTCCTAAGTATCGGACAAAAACTAATATAAGGAAAGTTATAGAGGTCTAAGATGGATGATTCAACTATCAAAAAATATTCCATAGATTTCTTTTTCACTGAAAATGAGTTGACCTAATGCAAGATTAGGCTCACATTAATCTGAGATGTATTGCTCATAATTATGATCAGTAATTATCAATATGAATATTTTTGCACACTTTTTAGTCCTGTTATATGAGTGTTAATGTTTTGAGAGAACTAAAACCGAAATGAGATTGGCCTGTGATATGTCCTATATATTTTTAAAAAGATATATATTTATATTTAGAGCACTTTTAGGTTTATTTTTTTCTTTGTGACAATTTAATACACGAATAGAACACATTGTTGTTACATTGATGCCTTCCTCTCCTTACCCCGGTATTACCTCTTACCCATGATTTTCTGGTCTTCCTCCTTCTTACCCTTTCATCTTACCAAATAGACCCACTCTTTACATGATTTCATTTTGATCCCTGGGTTATGCTAGTTTGCATAAGCATGGGTGGTGGTACTTAGTTGCAGCCGGGACAGTAGCTACACAATAGCAGGAAATGACTTTGTCACTCACCATGATTCTCTGGAGCTTTGCTGTGTTTCATTTTTCTTGTATATATATCAACAGGTTTTTTTTTAATAATTAGATTATATTAAGTAGCATAGCTGTGCTACAGGATGTAATTCTTTTTTTCTCTCTTAGGGAAGCAAGATAGGTTGCTCCCACTATTTTGATGACACAGATAAGAGATCCATAAATATCAATACAAAGACATTTGCATGAATGTTAATTTTTATTTCTCTGGGATTAATGTCCAGAGACAAAATGGCTGAGTGAAGCCTCCAGCTCTGTGAATAGCAGCTGTATAATTTTGAGTCATGCTTGCAGCAGCTAAGAGATGTGGCCTCTCCACATTTCTCCAGCATTTGGTTGCTGTTTCTGCTTTTCATTTTAGCTAGACAGGATTGCAATGGCATCTCTTCATACTATTAATTTCCAGTTCCCTAATACTTAGTGGTACTGGCCACCTCTCCATGTTTACCACTCTCCTATATTATGTTAACTAATTGTCTTTATGTATTTTTCCCACTTAAAATTTGATTTCATTAAATATACTGGGTTTTGATTATTGCTTACTTATACTCTAGATGCTGGTTTGTCTTCAGATTACATATATTTCCCCCACACTGTAGTGTTTCTTTTTATATTTTACATAGGACTCATTTATAGAACAAAAGTTTGTAATTTTGATGGGCCCCACCATTCAAAAAGTTTTAGATCATGATTTTGTCACCAAGTTTAAGCATTTTCATAGCTCTACCTAGACCTCAAACCTTCCATCTATTTTTTAGGTCGTTTCACAGTTTTCTGTTTTTCTGCAGTAGATTTTGAGCCGTATTTGCATAAGGTGAGGGATTAAGTTCCTTGACTATAGATCCTGAGTGTTCTAGCACTGTTAGAAACACTGCAGTTCCTCTATTCACTTGCTTTTCCGTCTTTGCAAATAGCAAGTGAACATTTTTACATGGACTATATCTTGGTGCTCTCATTTGGATTTCATTGTTCACTGATACATTCTGTTTGGGATCTTTACCTTTATTGTATAAGCTTGTGTGTGTGTGTGTTGTGTGTGTGTGTGTGTTTCCTTTGTTTGTGTATGAGTTTCTTATGGTTGTCTTTCCTTCCTTCCTTTTTGAGACAGGGTTTCTCTGTGTAGCCCTAGCTGTTCTGGAACTTGCCCTGTAGACCAGGCTGGCCTGAAACACAGAGATTTATCTGCCTTTGCCTCCCAAAAGGTGTATGCCACATCTGCCTCTTGGCTTTATTCTTTAAGTCTTCTACTCCTTTGTCTTGAGTTGATGTATTTTTTTTATTCATGTGCTTATGCTTATATTTTCTCTCTATGGTATCCATATGTTGGCTGTTTTAAAAACTCTGCTCATAATTCTAAATATCTGACCTGGTGTCAATTCCTGTTTTCTGCTCCTTCCTAATCATTCTGAGCTCTTTCTGTAGGAAGATGAGGGTTTTTCTTTTGTTGTCATTGAAACCTATTATTTGTATATTTGATTATGAGATTCTAGGTCTTATTTAAGTCTCTATTGTTGGCATCTATGAAGTTGTCCTACAGGGTATGTGCTATCTTGTTATTGTCATGTGGAAAGTAAATAGCCAGGCTCTTCACTGGGTAGAAGCCTGAGCTCCCTTTGTATCTGACACTGATGAGGGTGACTTATCATCTCACAATGGTAAGCATAACGCAAACCTTGTAGACCTTGGATCCCACCCTCATAGGACTTTGGGTGCCTCAATTTTCTCAGCAAGGGTAGCAGTATAGGTTCTCCATTGGCATTTTCTTGGGTGGTGGTAGTGGGCTTAATTCACTGGTATTTGACTGGAAAAGAGTAGTTGTTAAGATTTTTGATTTTCCTAGTATCTTAATTATTTTTCTTATTGCTGTGATAAAATACCTGGCTAAAGCAACTTAAAGGAGAAAGTGCTTCCTCTGGTTTCATAGCTCCAGGGTTCGCTCTGTCATGGCAGAGAATTTAAGGCTGTAGAAGCTTGAAGCAGCTGGTCATATCAATTCACAGTCAGACAGAAGAGCAGTGAAGGCTAAGGCTTTCTCTTTTTTATGTGGTCCAGGACTCAGGCTTGGGAAAGATGCTATCCTCTCTTAGGTCTTCCCGTCTGAGTAAACCTAACCAACACAATCCTCACAGGTGCTCCTAGAACCTAGATTTCTAGGTGCTACTGGATCCTGTTAAGTGACAAACACTGACTATCACACCTAGTCTGTGCCTTTGCTGGCCCTTTTTAAAGAAAGACACTTTTGTGGTTTTTTTTTTTTTTCTGTTCTTCCTTGGGTTTCCCAGTTACTGTCTTTTGAGGTACCCATTCAAGGATATATGAGCCAAAATAAACCCTAGAGAAATTCACCACTGTGTTGTTCCTTAAGCTAAACAACTCAACCAGAATTTTTTGCTTTCCATCATCTCCCAGAGAGATATCATATCCTATATATGCATATGTGCATGTGCACGCACAGGCATACGCGCGCACACACACACACACCCAGCACACAGCACAAAGAGTAGAGGTATAGAATAAAGTACATCTCTATCTGTATTTCTGAAGTACAGTGGTTTCCTTGGAGGTTAGTGAAGACCATTTCAGAATGGAAGGCAGAGACTGAGGAAACTGTGCAGGGTGAATGTCCAGTTGCTTGTCTACAGGGAAGTCATCTGGCTGTGGCTGTTTACCAAGTCAGCTGGCAATGGGAGAAACAGTCCTTTGAGGGAGTTTGCCTAGCAGGGCTTCTAGTTAAGGTTTATTATATGAACTCTCACAGTTTCTAAGAACTATTTCCTAGTTCTGATTCATTTGTAAGACAAAGATGCCAAAGATTTATCTCTACAGTATCAGTCGTTTGAACACCACATGAATGAACAGATTAAATATGAACGAAGCTGGAAAACAGAATGAATGCCTCTCAGGAGTTTATGACAAAATTTTAAATTATAAATAATGGAGAGCAATAATCTTTCGTAATAAGTAAGGAGAAATAACATGAATTTATAAAGATAACTGAAAACATTTAAATTCCATATGCATTGCTTACATGGTAATTTGAGGCACAATTTATTAATTGTAGTCAACTCACTCATAAGACCTTATTACATATTCCTGACAAACGTTCAACTGTCATTTTCTTGTCAAGAAGCCTGACATTCCCTCTAGTGTTTGCTGTGCCTTTTAACGGTACTTTAAAAAAAAAATCAGATTCCTGTGAACATAATTAGGTTAGAGATGTTCTGTCTCTGAGAAAAACTCTCAGATTGAACGGAGGGTTATTCTTCTGTGACCTGTTTGCATTTCTAGTTACCTCGACAGGTTTTTTTGATACCCCCTATGCCCACACTAGTTTTTTTTTTTTTAAATGCCTCTGGCATTTCCTCGTTTATTAACAATTTATTCGGGATCTTCCATTATCCAGACTCCAGGTGCTGGGCAGACAGAAGTAAGCTGCATAGAGTTAAGTATCGTCTATGCATTTCCATCCCATTTGGGAAGATAACTCATAAACACATATGCAAAGTATTATTAAAGATTTGGCCAAATGATGTTGAATTCTTAGTGAGGCAACTGGCAGAAAGAAAGAGCATAGAGGGTGTTAGGTGGTGAGGGATAGGAGAACGGAGGATGCCTGAGACAGGCTTCTCTGAATAACTAATATGGATGGCAAGTGCCTCTGAGAATTGCAGTAAGTCTCTTCCTGGCAGAGTTAAAAGGAAATGTGAAGGTGTTTACGGGATGCTTAAGGAACATCACACAGCCTCGGTAGCTAGACTGGGGTGAAGGCGCATGGTGGACGAGGTTGGAGAAATGGGTGACCAGCAGATTAGAGAGGGCCTGCAGCTTCGCTAAGTGACAAGCGGATTCAGCAGAGTGGTTTGACCCCTTCCTGGAAAACGTACTGAAGAAGCAAAAGTACTTCCAGTGGATTGGAATTATCTAGGGAGGAAAGACCTACCCTAAGTACGAACAGAGTCATTCCTTGGACTCGGGTCCAAGACTGAATAAAAAGGAGAAAGCCTCGCTCTGCACCCTGACTGCAGGGACGATGTGGGCAGCTTTCTCTCGAGCCTGCTGCCCGGCCTCCCCTTCCATGATGGATGGTACCCTCAAAGTGTGGACGGAAATAAATTATTTTTTAAAGTTGATTTTGTCACCATTTTGTCCCAGCAGCAAAAACAATGACCAATACAGAGTTGAACAAACCTGGGGTCAATTCAGTTTCTTCTGTTTACCAGGTAGGAAAAAAAAATCACTTGCTCTGTGAGTAATTCAGCTTTAGTCTAGGGATAATTAAGGAATTAGGATCCCTAGTGCCACAGGGTGACAATTTTAAACACCCGTGGGGAACACTCCAGGCTCTACCTGTAGCCGGGAAAAGAACAAGTTGATGACACATCTGGAGTTTTTTGATCGAAACAATTAAGACTGCTATTTATTGAGTTGTGAAAAACTTTGGAGAAGCATTTTCTAATTTTAAAGATTTCAAGTATTAAATTCAATTTCGGTATATGCAAAGTTGGGTGGTTTTTAAGACATTTAAATGGGGATATTAAGTAAATAATTAAAGACATGTGCTTGCAAAAGGAGACTAGGACTGAGGCTGGAGTACAGCCTTGGATGATTTTTCAGAGCAGAGAGATTAAGAACAGTTGTCAAAGGAGGAATAAGGGGTGAAGAAAAGAATATGGAGCCCTCGGATGCTCTGATATATAAACTGGTTAAAATGAAGACAGCAGGTGATGCCGATAGTGAGGTTAGGAAGAAGTCTAGGAAACTGAGACATACAAGAGGTCAGAATTCTCCAAGAGGGCTGGAATGTGCCAAATGTTGTTTAGCAGGAACAAGGAGCAGAGAGTGAACTGCTTGTAAAAATCTGCAAAATAGAGCTTATTCCATGACCTAGTTGATGGAAGATTTTGAGAGAAGCTCGACTGGAACTCTGGTTAGGATGGATTTAGAACAGAATGGCGAGAAGGAATGAAGAATCAGCAAGAACATAGAATTTTGCTGGGAAGAACGATGAGGAAGTCAGACGGTGGCTGGCGGGGACTGAGTTAGAGGCGGTGCTTCAGGCTGACGGGATTGATGCATTGAGAGGGCCATGGAAATCTTGAGGCAGAAGAAGAGATAACTAGCTATGTGGATGAGTAATAGAGTAAGTTACTGACAAGAATGAAAGAAAACAGATAAAAGATTAGACTGACATAAAAAATTCCACTTTAAACTGTCAGAGTTTTTGAAAGTATTTTTCCTACCATCTCCTTTAATGCTGAGCTTGCAGCTTATTCCAACACAGGATGTGCTGTGTGATGTGCGCATTTGTTGCTCCACCGGCTCAGCGCACATGGTCTTAGTGAAGCATCTGCTCTCTTTGAATCTAGGCATTCTAATAAACCCGCTTTTACTGCACACCTGTAAGGTGAGCCTAGCACCTGTGCAGGCCAGAGGAGAGAGCCCTGTCTTTGTCATGATCGTCTCTAGTCCAGCTGTGCACAGAGACTCTAAGAAGACAGACTGGGGAGTTGCACAAAATTTTAAATTTGTAGATGCCTTTTGTCTAGAGACTGACATGGAAGCACCAAGTAAGAAAGAATGGACAAATACAGGAAGAGAAACAAAGACAGAAGACTGCTGTGCCAAGACAGAGAACTATGTTCAGGTTCTTTGACTGTTTATTCTTGACAAACATTTCTCCTTGGAGTTGCTAATTGTCTGAGCCACTTCTCTTTGCTTTAGGCATCTATTAACTGTGCCTAGAGGGTCCTGACATGATTTTCTAACACACAACTAACAAAGTTAGAGTTAAAAGAGTTACAATGTAACACGATGCTAGTAAGAAAAAACGTTGGGCTTTCTGATGGATTATCATGTCTGCATTGGGGGGGGGGCTGTGGATAGCCCACAAATGGAGATTAGTAAAGAAATATGTTGGTTGCATCTAAATTTTCTGACTTTTTCTCCATCAGATTGCTCTATCTGCCCATATCCAATAAAAGGCTACACAGTCATGCTTGTAGTCTTCTGGTGCTTACATTTCGGTCTTACTGTTTGAATGTATATAAAATAATTGGGTCTGTGGGACTACACATTCAGGCTGCGTCTGCTGGCTGAGTGTGCCAGTGTTCATCTTAGCAACCCACCCTGGTATTTCCTTATGAAACTAAAGGGAAATAGAAATTCTTTGTTTTCAATATTGGATGGTAGTGTTGGAATGCACACACCATCAGTGGCGTGAACATACAATACACATAAGAACTAGTTTCCCTTTTGCCTTCTCCACAAGAGAAGATCACATGGTCACATGGTTCTAAGCCTTGGCACCTTTCTCTGGAGGAAGAGAACATCCGTAGAACAGAAGTGGAGACATATATTCTCCAATTCTGTGTTCCACTCACAGAATTATGAGAGCTCCAGAATTTTCTCCTGGAGACCTTGGGGTTTGGGAGATCTTACACAGGCTGTGGTAGCTATATGAAGTGAGAGTATTATCAGCCTCTCCATGGCTGTGGGGAAGCCCTTGTCTTCTACTGCAATGCAGAATGGAAGCTCAGAGCTCAGACTGTTCCCAAACTCTACATGGAGCAGTAACAAGACAACCCACCCAGTGTAAACTGTGCCTTAAAAATCAAACTGTCTTTTTCCTCTCAACATGCTGAATTTCTATGTTCGTTTTCCATTGCAGTCCCTCTCTTTCTGAAAACCATTCTATGTGGCCAGGATCTAGGACATTTTCAATGGTATGTACATGTTTATCTTTCTTCTCAAAAACAAGTAATTGTCCTTGAGAATAAATTTGTTTCCATGGCCAATTAAAATGACATCATTGAAAGTGGATTGACCAGATATAGTCTGAGAAGGGATGCTAAGCCAGTTCTGGGTCTGGCCACTAGGGGGCTGCAGCTCCTGCTGATTGTCTCTTTGTCAGTGGTTCTCAACCTGCCTGATGCCACAGACCCTTCAATATAGTTCCTCATGTTGTGGTGACTCCCGCCAACCCCCCCCCCAACCATGAAATTATTTTTGTTGTTACTTCATAACTGTAATTTTGCTACATTTACGAATCATGATGTAAATATCTGTGTTTTCAGATGGTCTTTTGGGGGGGTCGCGATCCACAGGTTGAGAACCATTGTAGGCAGTCTAACCTTGTCTTGGAGCCCTAGTGTAACCATGCAGCACCTCACTGTCCTACTGGGAGGACCCTGGAGAGAGAGAGAGAGAGAGAGAGAGAGAGAGAGAGAGAGAGAGAGAGAGAGAGAGGCTCTCAGACTATGTAGAGAAACTAAGAGTCCCAACTTCACTCAGCTTTCTAGCCACCTTCACCAAAGCCGCAGGAAGCTGAGTATAGACGTTTGGGACGTTCATACTGAATCAGATCAGCAGCTAATTGAGACTGAAGGATCACATGCAGCAAACCATGGAGTGCACAAGAAATGTCCAAGAGGCTGAGGGTAGTGGTACACGTCTGTAATCTTAGCACATACAAGGTGGATGCAGGAGAATTACTATGAGTTCAAGCCTAGACAAGGCTCACACAGTACGACCTATAATCACTCTCTTTTTAAACCTAGGCTGCTCATAACATCTCATTAAAATTTTCTCTTAAAAGGTAAAACTAGCAGTCAAGAGTAAAAAGTCATCAAGAAGCCATTTAAAAGCCTCTATGTGTTGGGTATAGTTGTTACCCAGCAGTTGGTAGATAATTAAATAGCTCTGTTGTCTTTGAAGAAATTACTCTCCTCTTGAGACCCTTTGGTTTTCGTTGTGGATAGGGTTTTTCGAAGGTCCCTCTGTTAGTGTCCCTGCCATCCTATGTAGGTGTCTGAAGTTAGTTGCATACTGAAAGTCATTCAAAGTAAGTTGAAAAGGACAGAGACAGATTGTTGGAGATAAGGAGTTTAAAGCTGTGGATGGATAGACAGCTTGGAGGAAACACTGAGGAGAGGAATAGGGACCTACAGGGCAGAGTCTAGATCCTTTCTTAAGGCCAGCTAAAGAAATCTGATGTGTGTGGAGGCGGGTAGTAGGGAGACATGTTTCACAGCTTGAGCCTGCATTAGTTAGGAGGCAGGAGAGAGGGTGGGGAACAGAGGATGTGGCTCCCACTTTGCTGCAAACTCACTTCTGGAAGTATGATGTGCTGGCCCCTGTTCCACTTCCTGCTGCTGTCTTTCAGCAAAGCACTGTCTTTATCACTTCCTCACACCAACCTCTCCCAACCCCCAGAATAACCCTAACCCCACATTTCCTATGAGTATATTTTTTGGGGGAGAGAAAGAACTGAATGAGAGAACCATATCATGCTTAACATGGCTCCAGTTAGCCAAAGTTTCCTGTAGGACTCTGATCTCTGTCTTACTCATCCACCCACCCTGTCCACCATCTTTTTACAATCCTTGATTTACCCAAAGGAGTTCAGCTGTTCCCCTGGACACTGAACCACCGGGCTCCCAGGCAAATGACTGTGTCTTAACATATACCTTGCAGGAGAATAGGAGGAAAGGGGATTGTTTAGTGAAGGACTGTGCAATATCTCCCACCCCCCCACTTCCTTTTTGACTTAGATTCTTAAGGTTTTGCTTATGCCCTTCCACCTATGTCTCTGGCTCCTCCAGAGTCAAACATGGTTAAGCTAAGGCAATCTCTCAGGTGATTCCTTTCTCAGTGTAGATGCTAACATGCCCTGGACCCTGAGACCTCTTAGAACAGCTTAAGCAGACTAGTGTCCTTGGGTGAGCCATATTCTAAAATGCTTGAGAGATGAGGATTTGTAAATAAGTGTTAGGTTGAATTCATCTGAATCAGCATGTGAATAGTACCCTGCCCTGGGCATGCCCACATAGACCTGCTTAGAGTCATGTCTATTACTTAATTCCACATCCCATCAAGTTAACAATCATGTCTAACCATTACAGTGCCCACTGAACAACTCCAGTGGCCCACCCACAACTTTCTACCAGGGAAAATGACCCATTAGTTAACTGACTAGATTCTTTATGGTGATGGTCTCATTATACTCCTTCTTACAGATCTTTCCACCTTCCAGCATGCCGGAGAATTCCAGCATTGAGCCACAGTTTGTCACACATAAATTAAATCTGAGGGAGTTTAAGTTGTCATGAAGTTGATCACATCTGTTATTTGTCACCAACCACAGAGGTATATTATAGAGCCTCATATCCTCTCTGACTCTAGGTAGGTTTCAAGGGCTTTTGTTGCAGAGTTGGTAAAAAAGAATGGTGTAAGTCTCCTGCATCTCTGGCTCTCTAAGACTGCATTCATCTTGCATGGTTTACTGAGAACAGCCAGATCTTCCCTCTGCTGTTCTGAGAGCTTCTGGTGTGCCTTTACAAGTACACTCCTGTGTCCTTCCATATTCTATAGACTAGGATCTTGTCTGTACAGTACCTTTCTCTTTCATGAAGTCTAAGGAAACTCTTGACATTATCCAATAACTCTTTCACAAGACTGTTTGTCTCCTTGCCAGAGACATGGATGTTTTGTGGACCTGAGGCAGCTTTTAATTTCTAATGTCAAAATTGTAACGCTCTAATAATGAGGGAACAGCACACATGAAGCTCAACTTCCTTTCTTATTTCTGGCTAGGTTTATGCTGAGATGGCCCAATTAACCAGTATTTTTAGGGGTATAGTGTCTTTCTCTGTAGCTCAGACTTTCAGTCCTTCTGCCTCTGAGACCCCAGTGCTAGAATTACAGGTGCACAATATAACAGGCAGCTTTGATATAGTTTCTGAATGCTCACTTCTTTGCCAGTGTTTCCTATGGTTGCTTTCTATGAGCCCCCATGTCTCAGATACTCTTCTGTTGGTGTGATAACATTCCATTAGTAAGGCAACTTATACAAGAAGGAGTTGATTTTGGCTCGTGGTTGCAGAGGGATAGGAGTGTATCTGACAGGGAGGCATAGCAGCCAATGGCAGGAAGAGGCAGCTGAGAGAACAAAGAGGAATGAGGACAAGACTATAACACTCAAAGCCTTTATGTGGGGATATTTCTCAATCAAACTACCACATTCTACAAAAGCTTTCTCTTTGGGAAATTCCATCTTTCCTGGGCTAAAGTGCTAGGAACCATGATTCAACCAAGATATCAGTGCCCTTGAAATTGGGTTACATAGAGATTCACAAGGAGTCTTGAAGATGTTGCTAATATGTTAACTTATATATTATACTATCATCTGACTTTGTATCTGGAATACTTAAATATTAATCATCATAGCATATTGCTTACAGTTTTAATGCTAATGGTTAGTCTCACAAGTTCCATCTGACTTGGAAGTGACATTCTAGGAGTCATCATGACTTGAGATTAAGTTAATTTCTGAGTGTTCTAGTTTATATGTTTGGCAATGATATTGGAATTTTATTTTTGGCTAAGTCAGATCTGCCTAGATCCTATCCTACTGATCCTTGGCCAGATCCATGATAGAAAACAATGTTCTTAGGAATAAGAACTGACAGACCCAACACAAAGAATCTGAGAGACAGCCTGGGAATCTTTCAGAGGAGAAAATTCTCTGAAGAGGAGAGACATAAAATTTAGAGACAAAGAAGCAGCTTAGACTGTGTGTAAATGTAGTTTCAAGAAACGAGAAAGCAGCACAGGGAATTCTCAGATGTTGCTCTATCCACAACTGGAAGCACAGGTAGACTGCCTGTGGCTTAGAAAAACATTCCCAAAAGACTAATGAGAAAGCTTGATCTCTCCCTCAGCCATTCTTTTGGGAGGTGGTGGGATATTTAAGAGGAGAAACCTAGTGTGATTCTTCTGGTTATTGAGGGTGTGCCCTTGAAATGAATGTCAGAATGCCAGACCTGGCCCTTTTTTTTCTTTAGTAATTGTGAACTGAATGGCTTCCTTCATAATGGCCTCCTGTCACCAGTTTCTGAGCTTCTCCAAATCTCATGTCAATAAAACTAATCAGTTAAGGATTGATGCTTCCAAATTGTGAGCCAAAGTAAACCTTTATTCTTTGTAAGTTACTTCAATTGTTTTGCTATAGTAACATTTCAAGTTATGTAGCTATGTAGCAGAAATTTAACTCTATTACTGAGGTTTTTTTTTTTTTTTTTAAGGCTTTAGGCTTTTAGGCTTTCGTGTTAGAGTAAAATGAGATAGCACGTGTTGAGGACTTTGCATAGTGCCTGGCACATGTTTCCTGTCCTGATGAACTGTGATGTTGAAGTAAGTATAAGCTCAATAAACCTCTTCTTCCCCAAGTTGCTTTTGGGTCCTGATGTTTTGTAGTAACTGCCACTAAGACAGGTTGGTAGCAGGATAATGGGGTATTGCTGTGGCCGACCTGACCATGTGGTTTTTGGGAGGATTGTGGAAGAACTTCGGAAGTTTGGGTTAGAAAAGCCATTGAATGTTTTGTAGGAGCTTGGAAGATGAGGATGCTGAGAGCTGTGATGATGGTGGCTGCCTGACTTGTGAAGTTGCAGAGGGAGCAAAGAGTCTACCAGATCATTTGTGTGGCCAGCAGGGGCTGAAGGATTGGCTGCGATTAATAAGAGACTAGAAACTCTGAAAGAAAACCTTAGTTTTATTGGGACATTTGATGTTGGTCAGTTGGAGCTGAAGATTTTGGCTGTGATTAAGAAGAAACAAGCATCATTGAGGAGAAAGCTTCTGGGAAGTTTTTCCTGAAAGACAGTACACAGATGCTGTGTTCCAGAGGTAACCAAGGTTAGTTGTATCTTATGCTGGCAGCTGAACTTGGTAGTGTAAGAATCAGGGCAGCTGTCCTGGTTTTGAAGGCACGAATAAGCCAATGAGATTAGCACCATGAAGAAAGCCCAGGAGAGGCTATTAGTAAAAGTATAGCTCATTTACAGGGGAAGATTCCAGCAGTTTTGGAGATGCAAGTACCATGGGATGTCCACCAAGAATAGCATCAGTAGAAGTGGAGCCAGTCTGAGCCTAGAAGACAAGCTGTGTGTGCTACAGAGGGTTGAGCTGGGGAAGTGACCCAAGCCCTTAGGAGGAGCCCAGAAGATCGTGAGTAAATCCTAGATATTGAGCATTGCTTTGGTCTGATTGTGACTGTGCTCTGGTGTTTCCCTCTTGAAGGAAGGAAGTCTTCAGCTCTTTTATTTTACAGGAGCACACAGATGAGAGACTTAATTTTTAAAAAGATTTTAGGTTTTAAAAGAAACTTTAGGTTATTAAAGTGATTCAGTTTAAGGATGTTCAAATTTGTAAAGACTGGAAATTTTTAAGTTTGTAAATATTTTATATTGTGATGCTATTAATTCGTGATCTTGGGGATAAATAAGAAAGAAAAGATGGCTTGACAGTGATATGTTTGTAGGTCAAGTTGGCAAGAGATCAGTGTGCTAGATAGTTTTAAGTCACCTTGACACAAAATAGATTTTTCTGAAAGAAGGGAATCTCAATTGAGGAAATGCCTCCTTAAGACCTAAATGTAAGTCATTTTCTTAATGAAAGAAAATAAAAAGATAGTTGAGTTTGGAGCCTATGTCTAGCCATGGATATAGATATACTAGCCCATGAAGTGTTTCTTCTCTAAAGTGAATATTATATTAATATCCACTTGTAAAATAAAGTAAGCATTGCTATCATTTCATAATCAAAACACAATATGGTTTATTATAGAAAGAGACTAAATTAATGATAAAGCAAGACCGTGCTTAGAAAGGCTATTTAAGAATCACATCTATTTTATGGGCTAAACTGGTTTCCTTTTGAAGCTTTTAGAGAGAATGCTGGGAAAGTACAGTATCAGTTACTATCTGGAAGTCAGATGAAGATATTAGGTTTAATGGCAAATAAATGTCATATTAAGCTGAATAAAACTGAAGCAAGTCTGATATATCTGTCTTGTAGCATGTGAACATTTTGTTCTCTCAACCAACACATAATCTACTTGTATTACCTGTGGTAATGGTAATGTCTAAATGGAGTGTGTGCAGGTTTCTGGCATGTTGCTCAAAGAATTGAAAAAGAAGGTCACATAGACTGCAAGAGATGCAGGTCAGATATATCTCTATTTAGCAATGGGTATCTGAGAGTATTCAGTGATTATTGTTTGGAGTTTTTTGTTATAGAATCTTGAAGAAAGAGGTGTTGGTAACTGAGGGGGATAATTTGGGTAGTTCTTTATTTTAACAGGTTTAGATTGTATAATCTTTTTTCTACTGCATTTACTCCTTCCCATCATGCATTTGATTTTAAACACATACACTTCTAATTATGCATAGGCAAATTCTCCCAAAAGTTCTCATTTGGAGAACATAGTTAGACTTATTGTACATGTACCTCAAACTAGTCCTTCACTCCAGTACCTTGCTATATCCAGGAATGTTTTGAATAGATACTATCTATGAAAGGAGAGTTTGTGATGGTGATTCTGGGAGGAGACTGTTACCCCATTGTTTAGGTGGTGTGTGTGTGTGTGTGTGTGTGTGTGTAACACATACAGATGAGGACCCTGGGCTTCCAAGTGCATTGTTAGAAAAGGGATGTATGTATAGTCCAATACATTGGAGTCTCAGCTTTCTGAACTATTTCTTCTGCCTGACTGCCTCACTATTGCCCAATAACGAGAGTAGGAGAATCTTTGTAGACAATAACCCTAGAAAGAGTTTTCGCTAGGTTAGAGATCCCTTATGTCCTTTCCAGGACCCATATACCATCTTGATTTCAAAGCATTTAATTTTTTGGACAACACTATGTGCTAGGTACCACAGAAACACAGATGCTGAAATCGTCTGTCCAAGGTCACCCGACTAGTGAATATGCATTTCCTGTTTGATATTACAT
The DNA here is from genome assembly GCA_021653895.1 of Mastomys natalensis. Taxonomy (NCBI): domain Eukaryota; kingdom Metazoa; phylum Chordata; class Mammalia; order Rodentia; family Muridae; genus Mastomys; species Mastomys natalensis. The sequence continues at coordinate 1,388,497 of JAJTUV010000331.1, forward strand.
CTCTAAGATTAGATGTCTCTCCTTATGCATTTTAATTTCATTCTCTACCTGTCCATTAAGGCATTTATCAGTGAGTTATATTTCCTTGAAGGAATTATATGTTTTGTTTATTATTCTATCCTCATGCCTAAGAAAGGACCAATGCATAAAAGGTATTTAATAATTGCTAGATGAATGAACAAACCAGGCTGACAGGACATAAAGGCATCATGAATGACAGGGCATGTATTCTGGAAGAAATGATCCCAGGCTGGTGGTTTAGACCTTGGGAGCTCTGGTTGGTTGACTTTGCTGCTCTCCCCCATGGGGCTGCAAACCCTTTCAGCTCCTTCAGTCTTTTCTCTCACTCCTCCAATGGGAACCCATGATCAGTTCAACGTTAGCTGTGAGCATCCACTTCTGTATATGTCAGGCTCTGGCAGACCTCTAAGGAGACAGCTATATCAGGTTCCTGTCTGTTTTCTATTAGGAGTCATCGATGATGGTATTAGTTAGCAACTGATTTCTTCTTCTGAACTCAAGAACCTCAGAGAGCTCAGAACCTGTATCTAAAGTGTTCCATAACCACATATTTTTAGTCAGTCCACCATAAACCACTAAATAGTTCATATGCATGTACTATATATGCACACCATTAGTTAATTCTATGCTATTGGGTATGCAGATACTTGCATTATTTTGCTGTCTGTAGAGAGAATGAAATGATTTTTTGTCGGTTTCTTAAGTTGGTATCTCATGTTCACATATCAAAGTAACTGCATTGTGTTGGATTTTGGGATGACTGCCTGTTGAGTTGTTGTGGTGGATTTTGGGATGACTTCCTGTTGATTTCTTTACTGATGTCACTCTCTATGGGTAGGAGGCCAGGGATAGTGCTGGTAAATGCCCACTGCAGGAGAGAAGGATTATCAAACTGAAAATGAGGTTGGAAGGTATACACTGAGTAAGAAATGAAGAGTTATGATCCTCTCTTCTTCTTTTCTTGGATTTTACTACTTCAAGGCATATTTATAGGATTCCCAGTGTGTTCAGGGACAAACAATTCATAGCATGTGGAAATGGACATGAGGTGGGTTAGAAAGCCCCTGGATGAAGATAAATGTGAGGAATCTTGCACTTAACCTACATTGAACATTGGTTCTTAGCCTGGAGCTAAGCATCATCGAGGAGTTCTTATAAAATCCAGCTGCCTGGGTATATGAGACTGTACATTGGAATATCTGAGAAGTTTAAAAGCTACTAGTTCATTTACATATTTATGGGATACAGAATTTGCTTGTTTGAATCTTATTTTTTTAAGAGCCACCAAGTAAGACATCCAGTGGCAGGAATGGGTTACATCTCATTGAGTCATTGGACAAAGGGGTCCCATGGCACCTCTCAAACATCACAGTCTATTGTTAAACTATTAGTTGCTCTCCACAACCTGATGGTAGGGCCTTCTTGCTGGGGGCCTTATTTATATCACAGAGCACAGAGAAGTCAAGCATGTGCCTAACTAGAAGCTTCACTTCTAGTGACTAGAATTCGTGGTACTGGAAGGTCCTCTGCTTGCTACCAGAGGAAAAGGTACTCATCAACTCAGCTACAAACACTGTGACCTACAGCAGCAATGGGCCTATAAGATATGCTGGTGCAATAGTGCCACAAAGGTTATGAGATGCTGCTAAAGCATCCAAGAACCAGAGAGACTCGATAGATCATGGGCTTCAGGGAAAATCTAATACCATAATTCTACAAAAGGGATGTAGAAACAAATGATGAATCCTAATGAGACAGATCAGTTCCCACATCACTCAACCCCACATCAGAGGAGCTTCTTCTTGTAGTTAGATGGAAGATAATACAGAGAGCCACTGCTGGGCAATGTGCCGACAGATCCTTTGGGGAACTTAGTCCTAAATGGGATGCTTTCATCAAACGCCCATGCAGAGGATTGTAAGAGACACAGGTGATGACTGACTTCAGACCCCATTTTAAGAACTCAAAGACTGTAGCAGCAGTCATGAGCTACAGACATTGTTGAAGCCAGATGGAATTCCATTACTGAGAGTGGGAAGAAGGCACGGGATCCCACCTTAACCTAGAAGCTATTGACTGCTGATACCTGCTGGCAAAAGAAAAAATCAGCCTTCCCCAAAAGAGTGTGAGCGAGTGTATCAGTGACACTCCAGGGCAGGTCCCATGCCAGATTAGTTGGCAAAAACAAAACAAACAAAACAAAACAAAACAAAACAAAACAAAACAACAAAACAAAACAAAACTCAATGGTATTTCTTGTGGACATTTTGTTTGGTTTTGCTACATTTTGTCTTATTGGTTTTTTTCCCCATTTTTATTTTCATTTCTTCGATTTTTATAGTGTCAGAGGGAGAAAAAGGAAGAAAAAACATAAAATTGGATGGGAGGTGAGGTGGGGAGGATCCAGGATAAGTTGGGGGAGGGGAAACATGCTTAAAATATATTACCTGAAAATTTTTAATAAAAGCAAATAAAAATTACATCTAGTTGTTTTCTTTAAATCACTTCCTTTCATGATACTAATATCTTATCCAATTTGGGAACAATTTTCATAAACCAAATGAATTAGAATCTGAAGATTCTCAAGTTTAGGATTTAAAATTATTTAGCAATTAAAAGGGCTTAAAATGTGGGTTCTGGCCCCTATACCAGACTTGTTCTGACTCAGTAATGTTGGAGTTGGCGCCAGGAATTTTGTGTTTGTGTTTGATTCCTGACAGATACAACAGCTGCTGCTGCTGGTTCTGGCCTCTGGATGATCTTCTCTGTGTATTTTCTTTTTGTTCTCAATGTTTTAAATGTAACTCTTGGGCAATTTTTTAACTCTTGCCTCAGTGTTTCTTGGAGTTGAGGGAGAAAGATCCTGTGCTCTAGCCAAGACTAGACTGTAAGAGGAACGGAATGTGACAGGAAGCAGTTGGACATAGTAGAAAGGCCAATTTCTGGATAAGAGGTGGTTAAGAAATTGATGACCTTCTCCCTTCCCCCTTGCTTTTCTGCATTAGCAGTGAGGGACTGCAGTTTTCAGAGACGTAATGGCTGTACCTTTTAATAAACATTGGCATTTAAGACTATAAATAAAAGTGACTTTAAAGAGAATTATGCATATCTGTCTGCTGTTTGCTTGTATACCACGTGCATGCCTGGTGACTTGCAGAGGTCATTGTATCCTTGGAACTAGAGTTAGAGATGGTTATGAGACACCATGGGGGTGAAAAGAAAGAAGATGGGTCTTGCTCAAGAGCACCCTGTGCTCTTCACTGCTGAGCAATCTCTCCAGCCTGCACAGTAGACATATATTAACAATTCAGATCATATACCTAAAAAAGTGATCCTTCTCATAATATTCACATTAAAAAGGCAATTATACACTTGAGACAAATTATAAACAAGTTCAAATCTTTTTTTCCCATTTTCTATACATACTTTCATTTGGAATTTAGCTGACAGATTACATAATATTTTCATGACATTTTAAATGAAATGTTTAAAAAAATAGTGTATTTGTGACACAGTGATATAATCTATAAATTTTACATATATAGACTAAAGTATTAGGCTAGATTACACGTTAGCCTGTATTATGAGTGACACAGGAGTAGAGAAATATAAAATCAGTTTTACATACTCAACATTAGGAGTTTCATGTTAGGATTTTCTCATATTTATAAGTTTGGAAGTGTTCAAAAAAATCTGAGGCATCGTGTCATTTTATATGTTCATATGCCATTGTGGATCTCTAGTAGTGATGTTGCTTTTTCTGTGACTACAAAGACATGATAATACTCAACAAAATGACAGATAATTATTTAATAATACCTAATACCTAATAATTTCAAAAAATTGTCTCCTGTCTCTCTTTATCTTTCAAGTCACAAACCAAACAATTCTTTCACCCTGGTTCTGTAGCTGTATTTCCTAAGATTCTTTTATCTTTACTGTCTTCCTCCCCTGTTTTAAATGACATTTTAATATACTGAAGCGTTTGTGTGGAAACCTGTAGAAGATACTAATTTTAACAGGATTTCCTTACTTTCTTGTGATAGTTTAGAATGTGTGTGTGTGTGTGTGTGTGTGTGTGTGTGTGAGCATGAGAGAGAGAAAGAAAGAGAGAGAATGTTCTGTGTGCCTTGGATATGAACATTAATAATTAATTTTATTCTGATGTTGTTATTTTAGTCCTTAGGATACTGAAAATTAAATATTTCTTCTCTAAACCTCCCCATTACTATCTTGTCAAATGAGCTGTTGTTACTTGGTACCTGAATCAATTATTTCACTTAGGGGCTTCTTAATCACCCATTTCTAATCTAGTCTTCTTTCTCCATGGATTAGCTGATACACGTTTGATTTTAAAGATTTCCAACATTGAGTAGGCCTTGAACTACTTAGAAGAGGAGTCAGGATGGCCATTTTACTTTGTATTCCTTGTTTTTAGTCTGTAACTTCCAGAGTAGGTTCATATCCTGTTTACTTCCAAGGCTTTCCAAGGATGTGTTTCCTTTGTTTTCTCTTTTACAATTAACAATATTTGTGGGTGTTAAAATATTGTTTTGGTCAGGCATACTAACTCTTTGATGAGTGCTTCTACCCTCTTGATTGTCTTTGATGAACTTCTCCAGACTGGTGCACACTGCCCCAGTGCATATGAAAAATTAAATTAGAAACATGTGTTTCAGAAAGCTTCTTTGTCTATGGTGGTGGGCTGAGTTTGGTGATACTCATTTTGTTTAAAGAGAGCAAACAGACAAGCCCAGAACAAAAACCATACTGTGCAACGAATAATGTCTTTTGTGGTTAATAAATATGTTTTTGAGGTAATTTAAAAGGACAGTAATTGAGTACTAGAAAATGTTTGTTTAATCTAAAGCTCAGAAATTATAACTTATACTATTTTAGTAACTGTATATAAAATTCTGTCTTGGCATCTCATAAAGAATTCCAACTATAAGGACTTTGTCTTGAATTTCTTTTCATTTTCATTATTACATTCACTATGGACTGAATGTTTGTGTCACCTGAGAGTTCATGTGCTGAAGAGAAAGCTTCAATGTGGTGACATTTGGAAGGAGAAACTTGGTGTGTCATTAGGTCTTGAGTCCTTACAAGTAAGAGGATAAGAAGAAGGAAGTGAACCTCAGTCTCCTCCTTGTGTAGATAGAATGGAAAAGCAGAGATCCACAACCCAGGAAGCTTTAGATGTCTCAGACTTATCCCAAATTACTTGCCATTCAAAGGGCCAGGAGTTTCTCATTTGCTGTGGGAATAGACAGCTAAAGATGTTGACACTGAGGTGAAATTGTGTCTTGCCAGACATTGTGCCTGCCCATTAATTCCCTGGCTGTGGATATCTTTGTCTCTAGAGTTAGAAGAAGCAGAAATCTCTTCTTTAAGCTATGCAACCCATGGTGATTGGATAACACGGCCCACACTGAGGGACTTCTTTCAGATGTAAAATTTCTATTTTGTTCTTCTTGTACATCCCATTTTTGTGTGTGTGTGTGTGTGTATAAAGACTTTTGTCCCCTTTATTCTTTTGAAGAGGGTTTACAAAAGGTAGATCACATTTTCATAACAGCTAACGTCCTTGTAGGTCATCCTGGCCTTAACCTCATCAGCAACCCCTGATTCCTTTCGGGAGTAATTTTTTAATGCTATAGTTAATTTTTTCTTGTACTAAAAATGGATTTTTTTCATTTCACGTGTTTTGTCTTCAGTCTCCTCTCCCTCTGCATCTCCTAGTTCCTCCCTGCATCCCCTTCTATCTAGATCCACACCTTTTTGCTTCTCATTAGAAAATAAGCAGGTTTGTAAATGATAATAATAATATAATATATACAATATAATATAATTATATAAAACAAACCCAAACACATTGTTATAGGACAAAACACACAAACAGAAAGAAGAGTCTAAGAAAAGGCACAAGAAATAGATCTAGATAAAGAAACCCATTCATTCTGGGAATCCCATAAAAACACAAAACCAGAATACATACAAGGACCTGTATGGTTAAAAAAAAAAGGGGAAAATAAAAAATAAAAATATATATTAAAAACAAAAAGCCCTGACATGACACAATGAGACAAGAAACCTTGAAAGATCCCATTGCGTTTGTTTTCTGTCGGCCATTTACTGCTGGGCATGTGGTTTGCACTTAAGAGTAGTTTGTTTCCCCAGTGAGACTCTCTTGGAGAAAGTGGTTGTCAATTTGAGATTGTTTCCATGTTAGGGTTGGGGGCATTGTCTGCTTCTCCTTTTAGCTCTAGGACCCCCTCTGGTGCAGGCCCTATGCATGCCTCCCTCCTCAGTCTGAGTTTATACCTGTATTGGTCCTGTTACCTTTAGAAGGCCTTATTGCCTTGCTATCCTCCATTCCTTCCGGCCTTTATAATCTTTCTTCCTCCTCTTTCATAGGGTTCCCTGAGCCCTGAGGGGAGGGATTTGATAAAGACATCTCATTTAGGGTAGAGTGTTCCAAAGTCTTTAATTCTCTGCTTATTGTCTTGCTGTGGGTCTCTGTATTTGTTCCATCTGCTGCAGGAGGAAGCTTCTCTGAAGATGGCTGAGCAAGGCACTGATCTTAAGTATAGCAGAATGTCAGTGGGAGATATTTTGTTGCTACATTACTTTAGTAGAACAGTATTGTATTTTATCCTTTGCTATCCAGTCTCAAGTTCATGATCACACAAATAGTATTGGATATGTATTATTACATTGTGTGGAGTAGACCTTAAGTGATTTAGATATTGCCTGGCCACTCCCACAAATTTTCTGCTACTATTGCATTGTAGAAGGGATGGTGTTTTGTTTGCATGCAGCATACCGTCTAGTACCAAGGACACTAACCAGTAAGGGTAAAAGTTCTAGGTAGGCACCAGCTCTCCATATTCAATGAATTATGTAGGTATTATTTTTAGCAATAAGGTCCTGCTTTCAGCTTGTGGAAAGCAACATCCTGGCTTGTCTGCGGATTTCCCATGGGACGCCTTTGGCTAAGATATAGCCTGTTTCCAATACTGGAAGCTTCATTTGCTGACAAGAGACATCCAGTTGAGGTTCTGTCTTATTTGGTCATTTCATTTAGATCACCTTCAACTATGTATATATTTTATGAAACTTCTAATGTATTAAGTTTCCATTCTATGTCTAAATTGGCCCTCAGTTTTAGCTTTCTGTCCCATATTCCCTCCCTTATCATCCTCTTCTCTTCAACTGATGCTCCTGTTTTATCCTCCCACCTATCCATAACTACCCCCTTCCCAGGTCCCCTTTAGTCCCTTGCTCTATATCTAACCCCTGTGGTTCTATGGATTGTAACTTGCTTATAATTGCTTAACAGCTAATATCCACATATGAGCAAATAGCTACCATATTTAATTTTCTGGGTCTGGGTTACCTACTTCACTTAGGATATTTTGTGCCTGGAGATTTAATATTTTTTTTTCCTTGACTGAGGTCTTAAATGCTCGAGATTCTCTTTCCATTTCTTGTAGTTTGTTGGTGATGTTTGCCTATGAGGTTCCTGCTCAAGATTTACCTCAGTTTGGGTTTGATTCATTGATTCTTTTTCCACTTTTAGGTATTGAACCGTTTTATTCATTTCTTCCTACTGCCGTTTAGGTTTCCATAGATTCCTTATTTTGTAGATGAAAGATTTAGTGTAATTTCTTCTTTAAGGACCTCTATCATCTTCATATAGACTATTTTGAATCCTTGTTTTGTGCTTCAGCTATGTTGCATTTATCAGAGTCTACTATAGAAGGGTTTCTGGGCTCTAGTGGAGATATTTTGTCCTGGTTGATACTGATTATGTTTTTATGCTAGTGTCTAGGCATCTGGGTTTGGGATGATTGGAATTCTAGGTGCTAATATCTGGTACTGTCTTTGCTGGGTAGGTGTCTTGATTCAGGATTTCTGTTGACCTCTTCTTGTGAGGTAAGCTCACTAGAGATCAATGTATAGATACTTTCAAACCCAAATAGGAATCTTTATTGCTGGCCAGCAGCTGCATGCAGAACTTTCCCAAATCATGCAGTCCTGAACCTTATAATTTTTTGCCTTTTATGGACAAAAGTCATATCCTGGTTGGCAAATTTTAGTTAATAAGAAGAAGAACTACAGAATCCAAAAATTGACGTTAGTACATTTAGGGATATTTCTCTCAGAGACATTCTCAGCCACATTCCAGATCCACTGGCTTAGCTTTTGTTCCCATTTTGTAGGTGGACTGGCTCTTTGCTTTTATTGTTTCAGGTGCTGATGTCTCTGTGCTGAGTTTCAAGGTCTGAATGGTGCCTAAATTCTTTGTTTAGTGATGAGACCCCATAGACATTTGTTGATATTGTCATTGTTCTGGTCTTGTTTTTGTAGCCACTTCTTGGAGGACTTTTTCCCAGTAGACTTCCTGGCTCTTCCCTGATGTTCCCTGAGACATAGCCTCAAGAGCAGTGATGTAGGCGTGTCCATTGGAGCTAGGCTTCCCACAATCCATTGGTTTCTGCATTGGCTCGGGCTTTCTGTGGTGATCTCCATTTACAGTATTTATTAAGGATTGTTTCCTGATCCAGAATATGGTCTATTTTAGGGAAGCTTCCATGTGCTGTTGAGTCGAATGTATATTCTTTGGTGCCTGGGTAGACTATTCTGCACATAATTATTAGGTCAATTTGATGTACAATGTTACTTAATTCTAAGGTTTTGGTTTATTTCTTTTGTCTAGATGATCTGTCTATTGGAGAAAGCTGGTTGTTGAAATCACCTACAGTTGTTGGATTTATGTTTGTCTTTCTTTTAGAAAGCGTTTCATGAAATTAGGTGGACAGGAGTGTGGTGCCCCTATGTTTACTATTGGGATATTTTCCTTATTAATTCTTATTTTCTTATTCCTTGATTAGAATGCAGTATGCCCTTTGTCTCTTCTGATTAGGTTTAATCCAAGTCTATTTAGTCAGGCGGTAGGAAGGCAATGCCTGCTCCCTTCATCATCCCACTTCCTTGGAATACCTCTTTCCATCCTTTCACTTTAAGGTGTTGCCTATTCCCTAAAGCTAAGATTAGTTCTTGGTAGACAGCAGATGGATGGTTTGTTTCTTAATCCATTCGACTAGTCTAGGAATTCTGATTGGAGCATTGAGGCCATTTATATTAATGAAAGACCACGGTTGTATTTTTTGGCTGGCTTGTGTTCTTAGCTGTGGTTTATTTTCATTAAATTATGGCTTCACATGTTTTATTTCTAGAGTCCCTTGGCTCTGCTTATTCCTCTCTTCAGTTTGAATATTGCTTCTAGGATTCTGTTTTTTTTTTAAATTGTTTTTTTAAAATTTATTTACATTTCAAATGTTACCCCCCTTCCCAGTTTCCCCTCCACAAACTCCCTGTCCCATCCCTCTTCCCCTGCCTCTATGAAGGTACTCCTCCATCCATCCACCCACTCCTGCCTCCCTGCCCTGCCATTCCTCTACACTGAGGCATCCAGCCTTCCCAGGACCAAAGACCTCTCCTCCCACTGATGTCCAACATGGCCATCCTCTGCTACATATGCAACTGGAGCCATGGTTGGTGGTTTTGTCCCTGGGAGCTTTGAGGGGTCTGGTTGGTTGATATTGTTGTTCTTCCTATGGGGTTGCAAACCCCTTCAGCTCCTTTAGTCCTTCCCTTAACTCCTCCATTGGGGACCCAGTGCTCAGTCCGATGGTTGGCTGTGTGCATCCGCATCTGTATTGGCCAGGCTCTAGGTACAGCAGTCTAAGTTGGGAGTTGTAGCCTTTTAGAATGTAAGTGTATTGTTCCAGATTCTTCTGGATTTCATAGTTTTCACTGAAAAATCAGATGTTATTATGATATTTTGTTTTATGTTTAATTTATATTTCTTCTTTTCTTTTTCGTTCTTTTTTGTTTTTCAAGACAGGGTTTCTCTGTATATCTCTGGCTGTCCTGGAACTCACTCTGTAGACCTAGCTGGCCTTGAACTCAGAAATCAGCCTGCCTCTGCCTCCCAAGTGCTGGGATTAAAGGTGTGTGCCACCACTGCCTGGCATATTTTCTCTATTTCAGCTTTCAGTACTTTTTCTTTGTTCTGTATATTTAGTATTTTTAACTATGATATCCTTGTGTCTTTTTTTTTTTCTTGCCTAGTTGGGATTCTATAAGTCTCCTGTATCTGTTTGGTGACATTTTCTTCTTCCTAGAGATGCTGTTGACCCCATTATGATCTTAATTCACATTTCCTCAATGAATATACTATTAGATCTTTTGAATGACTTCATTAGAGCAGTGCCTATTCAAGTTCTTGGCCCATTTAAAAGTAGGGTTATTGATATTTTTGCTTTGGAGTAGGAGTTCCTTTGGTATTTTGACTATTAACTCTTTTTAAATGGACTATTAACCTTTTTTTATAAGATGTATAGTTTACAAATGCTTTACCCATTTTTTGTACTGCTTTTCACTCTGTTGATTATTTTTCCTTTTGTTTTTAAGAAGCTTTTCAGTTTGACCTATGTAGTTTTTGATGCCACAATCATGCAATCATTGCCAGTATCACGGAGCTTTCTATGTTAATATCATGGAGTTTCCATTCTATGTTAAGATCATGGAGCTACCACTCTGTTTGTTAATATGGAACTTCCTTTCTAAATTAATATCATGGAACTTTCATTATATGTGTGCTAATATAATGGAAATTTCTTTCTAAGTTAATATCATGGAACTTCCATTCTATGTTTTCCTGTAGGAATCGGAGTCTTGAGTTGGTTGTAAATCTTGACTAATTTTGAGTTGATTTTAATGCATAGGAAAGAGCAGTTGACTTCCCAAATCTTTTAAGTACTAGTAAGTTCTGATTAAGATCTTGTTCACATGCTTGGATCACACAGGTAAATCCCAAATTTAATAACAATGTGGAGGTGGCTTTTACAGGTTTCTCTATCTCTACAAACTCTTCAGTTCCTTACAAATTTCTTTGGGTCCCTTTATTTCTCCTTTTCTCCTTTGACTAGTAAAACAAGGCTTTGACATCCTGCTGTGCTCTGGTCTTCTGCAGCAGTAACCCTGTGTTGGATTGAATAACAGGAGTTTTTTTATTTATTGAATATTTTATTTATTTACAATACAGATGTCATTCCCTTTCCCCATTTCCCCTCCCTAGAACCCCCTATTCCATTCCGCCTCCTCCTTTATGCTTTTATACCATTTTGATTACATGTATGTATTAGGGTCAGTTCTAGGTTGAAGGTCTAGCAATACAATAGTTGCAAATAGTCAAGGAACAAGCAATACAATAAACACAAATAGTCAAAGAAAAACAAGGCATTAAACCCAATTATGTGACCACTCCTGTCATCACTGTTTTTAAGGGCTTATCAGGATGACCAAAGTATCTGAGCCTACTTCCTTCTAATAGAGGGGAAAAAACAGTAAAATCAGCTCTGACACCTCCAGGCATGTTGTACATGTAACCCTGCATGCATCCATGAGGCTGATGCAGGAGGATCACTGGGAGTTTGAAGCCAGGCTGAGATACAAGGGGGAGAGTGAGAGGAGGGAGGAGGGAGGAGGGAGGGAGGGAGAGAGAGAGAGAGAGAGAGAGCAAGAGAAAGTTAATTGGATTCCTTATTCCTAATTTTTCTGCCATCATTCATTCTTCAGAATCATCCAATAGTTTCTACATACATTCTGTCCATGTTTTCTAATTAAATTGAATGGTGGCGACAGCAAGAAGTATGTTTACAATAATCCGCCTACAATTAGAAACTGGCTTAAAATATAAATCACAGGCTGGCTTTTTTTTTCCCATGAAGATCAGGATAGTAAATATTTTACAATTGTGGGTTTTATGGTTTCTGATGAAATTACTCAACTCTACTGTTTAAGTTTGAAAGCAGGTGTTGGTAGTTTATAAATGAAGGAGCATTTGTTTTGGAAAACAGGTGGCTGGCCTGTGGAGAAGAGTTTGCCAGCCTCTGTTTAAGGCAGGGAAGAAGCAGGGATGTGGCAAGACAGCAGGGAATTGGCAAAGGCTTGCTATGGAAATGCAGCCGGGCTGAGAACCAGTTTCTTAGGCCAAGCACTGTGATGCTTCTTCCAATTACACTCCACTTGGCATTTAAGCACCATGGGTTTACTTTCTAAATTGGAGGCCATTGTAGTTTTTCACTTTTTCTGCTGATTAGTATTTTGTTTTGTTCTTATGTGACAATACTCCCTTAACTAACACCTTATCACCTATATCTTTTTCAGTGTTGCAGTTTTGACAGGACTCAGGAGGAAGAGCTACCTGGCTCATTATCCAGCCTGGATGCATAAACATACTTGAAAGTGCTGCCTTCTCTTTAGGTGTCATCCAAGAAGATGATGGATAAAGAGACTGCATTAATAATGGAAGGCTGACATTTCTAAGTGACTCATGTGGGCACAGGAACAGAATATTGGCTATTTATCAAAGGAAAGGTTGCTGCTATTAGTCCAGGGTAAACAGAAGCATTCTCTTTTACATTGTCCCCAGGCCACACAAATCAATTAGAAGTACGTCTTATTAAAGACTCTGTGAGTGTCGAAACAAATGTGTTTGGTGAATTGACCTGGGGGAGCATTCAAGGCCTAGCTGTATTCTAGTGATTTAATTTCTTTGCTTCATAGAAATGCAAAGAAACAGCATTCTTGGAAATTGCAAGAAGGAAAAAAATTGGAAGATATATATTGTCTTGATTTCAAGTGGAATTGGTAGCTTCATATTGTACTGTGAAGTATGGTTCTTCCTGTGCAAAGCCCTGGAGGATATGTGACCTCCTAAGATTTCACATCTGTTGTTAGCTGAAAGAGGCTGTTTTCTGAAACTCTTGTTCATATCTCCAATGAACCTTCCTCAACAATGTTTTCTGAAGCTGTCACTGAAAAGAAATGTGCTTGTCCGTGATCTTCTCTTTGTAGGAACTGGTAGGAAAAAAAAAAGGAGAAAAAGAATGAAGAACAGGAGAGAAGGAATTGGAAGCAAATAAGCAAAATTGATTGTAAAATGAGTAGTTTATGACTATCACAGATAATTTACCATTTAGTCTCTACAAGCATACATTGGAGCATCCATGAATCACTACGGAGAAATGGGTCAAGGAGGAATTCTTGAAGTTTGGAGCTAGAGATCTCAAATGGTAGGTAGACACTAAGAGGGAAGGATTATGAGTATGTTAAGCTAATACGGAGAACTTAAATAAAGTTGGGTCTCTGTGTCTGAGGCGTGGAGACAAGGAAATCTTGCACATAAAGCAGAGATCACACACACTTTAACAAGTGTGTGAGGTGGTTTGAATGAGAAAGGCTCCCATAGGTTAGGCACTAACTCCCCATAGGGAGCGGGACCATTGAACAAATTAGGAGGCGTGGCCTTGTTGGAGGAAATGTGTCAGTGGGGTGGATTTTGAGGGTTCAAAAGCTCAAGCTAGGCCCAGTGGCTCTCTCTTCCTGCTACCTATGGATCTGAATGGAGCACTCTCAGCTCTTTATTCAGGATCATGTCTGCCTATGCCACCATGCTTCCTACCGTGCTGATAAGAAGCTAAACATCTGAAACTGTAAGCCAGCTGCAATTAAACGTTTTCTTTTGTTCTCTTCACAGCAATATACCAGTGACTAAAACAGTATAGAAGACTGGTGAAGCTTGTACGGGTAGAGGAATGAGTATACGTGGGAGGAGCAGACTCAGGGAGAAAGGCACTGATGCTTAACTGTGGTGGTAGTTGTTAGAACGTGGTGAGGCTAGACCAGGGAGAGCTTTGTCTCAGACCCAACTTTCAGGGGCAAAGGGTAAGCTATTTTGCTTGGGTGAGGAGGGATCTGTTTTAAGGCTATAATGAACTTGATAATCATTGAGATTTTGATGGTTAGTCCTAGACATGTGAAAAACTTGTCAGAGTCTAGTCAAAGAGCCACCTGAAAGAATGACTTTCAGTATAGGACCTTGGATGGCCTGAAATGTGCCTCAGGCTTGACACTCAGGGAATGACACAAGACCTCAAGTGTGCCCATAAGAAGAGTGTTATCCAGGTTTGTTGTGATCCCTGGGCTAATTTAGTAAGGGGCCTTGTTAACATCTGACTGACCCTTCCTCATGATTGTGGATGCCTCTGCAGATTTTGGTCCAGTCTTTATTTATAAGCAGAGGACTATTCCCAAATTCAGTAGTCAATTTTCTGATCTTGTTCAGTAGTCTGCCAAGTAAATCCAGAGGGCTACACCAAACTCCTCCATTCTTCTGATCCCTACACCCTTGGACTGGCAGATTTCCCTCACATCTCCTCATTCATTATCTTTATAGACACTTTTTCTAGTTAGACTGAAAAGGCCTCAGAGAGTACAGAGAAATTTCATAAACAATAGCAGGCTTTGGTCCCCCCTTTCCTTCTGTGGTTAGATAATAACCCAGCTTTCATCTCACAAAGAACTCACTGAAGGGATAAGTGAAGCTCCGAAAATATTTGGAGTACCCGAGAAAGGAGCTGCTACAAGCTTTTTATAAAAAAAATAAAATGATTTTGAGAACATTTTTACAGAACTTGCAGACCATACAGGGAAGGAAATAGCAGATTTCAGGGGAAGCTTGTTGGGTGGTAGGAAGGCTTATCCTAGACTCTAGCATACATGAATGTGGGAATCAAGGAGTGCTTATAGGGATGTCGAGCTTGTGATTTGAACAGGAATGTTAGGAATTAGTTCTGGTAAGTTATCTTTTCCTAGAAGTGGAGTCAGACATTTAGGTAATACTAGGAATGAAGGTATAGATATGTTTTGTAAGGCATGTTCTAGAGGGTCGTGAAGCAACTTTGTAGCATCCCCTGTCAATCCTGACACCTAACAAGGAGAACCAAGAACCAAAAGGTGAGTTCAGGGAAGCTGATTAAAGCAGAATAAGTGGCCTCTGTGTTGATTAAATATTGAATGATAGTTTCTAAACATCTAACCTAGGATTTTTCCATAGAGACAGGAAATACAGAAGCCTGAACAGGTTCCCTGGCTGCCCTCTGAGCTGGGCATGGCTCCATTCTCCATGGAATCATCATAAACCAGGAATAGAGTCTCAGGTAACTGTTGAGCCTCATGGGTAGAGTGTCCTTGGGACTTTTGGTAATGGAGTAACTTTCCCATTTGAAAAAGTGAGGGACAGCCTTGATTCTAGTGTTGCTTTTGAGTTTGCAAAGTGGGCGCATGCCAGCTGATGGATGAGGGGGTTTGACAGTTATGACAGTGTCTTTGTTGGCTACAGATGGAGCATACACAGGGTCTCTGTGGAGTTGGGGAGAGGCTCTTATTTGACCTTGGTCTCCTTATCTAGGATGTGGAACCATGGGCTGTATCATGAAGAGAGGTACCTGAGGGTGCTCCAACATGGATACGAACCAGCTGTGGCAGCTGCCACCTATCTGGTCCTTTGCTTTGCATACCTCATTCTTTGTTTCCTTCTTTGTCTTTGAGGGCTCCTCCTGGTTTAATGAGCTTTGAAGTCTATGACTAGTTAGGAAAGAGATTTGGGTCTCTTGTTTAGCTTTTGTTTTGGTTGATGTCTAGAAAGGCCTGGCTCATGAAATAGATTCTGAGAATGGTAAACCCTTCTTTGGATCCAAGTTGGGTAGTTTATAATAGATAGATTCAGGCAGTCTGAGTGTTACAGAGCTGGACTTTGAATGGAACTTTGAATTATCTCTCTTAGTTTGGTGTAACAAACATATTTGATTACTGCTATTTTCACACACTTTATTTATCATGTGAATATGTAATCATGGTACCCTTCCCAAAATCTGTATTCTAATAGGACTACCTAGGCCTTTTAAAGAAACTTTATTTTCCCCAGAGGGGCTTCACTTGACTTTCAGCCTGTCAGGCCATTGCTTAGCCAGTGACTAATTGCAAAAGCTTTTCTTCATGGGTACAGGATAAAGAAAAACTATAAATATACTGTCAAGTTGTATCATAGGAAGTGGCAAGAAGAAGAAAGGGTTTTAGATAGAGGCTGAGTTTGGCTTCTATCTTAAGCCAAGATTTCCCTTGAAGGTGCTTTTTGGACTAAGCTCTCATTAAAGACTCATTTCCTTTTTGGTCTCTCAGTCATGACCTTCCCTATATACATATCTTACATAGTTTTATGTATTAATTAGTAACCAGTGAATATAATGCATAACATATAGTAAATATTTATTTTACCTATCTGCAAAACATGACATATTAAGTGTATGGGCAGACTTCTGAGTATCCTAAAGAGAAGGGTATACAAAGATAGGGAAAATGTTTTTGAAAGGCAACATGTGGTCAATTTATAAATCTGGTTTATATAGTTTTCTGGGATGACAGAAGATGTGGAAAATGATGTAGGGTTTCTTTGAGGATCTTCCAGGGAAAATTGTACTTAAAAAGGTCACATAGGGATCCAGGGTAGTATATAATAGGGCTTTAATGAGCAATATTAAGGAGCTAAGGCCATGTTGGTGCCTAAGAGCACAAGGTTACAATATATTGTCAGTTGACATGGACTTTATCCCACTTAAGGCATATTATCTTTTATTGTAGAGTATCCTTTGTTATTCATGTTATACTCTTTAATACATACTGAGGTTACATTGATAGGGTGATTTCTCTGACAGAGCTTTAGGTGGCTTCTGTCTTAAGCTGAAATTTCTCTATTTGAGGGTGTTTGATTAGAAACTTGGAGTTCAAAGTTCAACACTTCAACCTCCTTGGAGGTGCGAGTAGATGGGTTTTGAGTTCTGTCATCAGTGATCAGTGATTTTAAGTAATGTTGCCCATATAGTGATACCTCCACATACCTTGGGATGAAAGCACAGGTAGGAGAAGTTTCCAAGAGGTGTACATGTTGAAGTTATATTGGCAGTACTCGGGAAGTTGTGTTTTCTTCCATGCCTTGCCCTATGCATCTCTCTAAGTTATCCTTTATAATAAAGAAGTAATATTAAGTGGGTCACTTCCTTCCCTCTTCTCTGATGGGAAGATGCTACATTTGTAGCTTTCTGAGCAGCCTTTGAATAGTCTGGTCACCTTTTGCAAGTAATGTCTGAAGTGATGAGATTCTTGACTGACGTAACCCTTAATTTGTGTGTTTGCTAACTCCAGGAACTTTTGTCAGGGTTTCAGTATGAATTTTGGATACTCAGTTGGTGGCAGAGAATTATGAACTGGTCAGTGGATCAGAAGAGAAATACTGTGGGAATAGGATCCCCACCCATGGACAAGGGAGTTGACTCTCTTTGACCAAGACACAGGGTCCCCGATAGTCTCTCAGAGGTTTGATTGTTCAAGGTGTGTGCTTGCTTAGTACAATTATTAAAAGGAAGGAAATCACTGCTATTTGACATTATTCTAAGAAGTGTTGAGGATCCCAGTCTGAGCTAGCAATGACTGTTGGGCTCAATTTCACATTTATGCTAATTATTCATTTTTCATTCATGTTGTAAAATATATTGGTTTTTAAAAATAGAGAAAAGCTAGATAGAGATCTAGATTTCAGATCCCGTATTATACAGCAAAATAGAAGAGACACTGAATTAAGAATGAAACAAATGAAGAACTGGAAAGAATTAAGAACTGCTTTTTAAATTGAAAAGTGACAGAACCTGTTATGAACGCATAAAAAGGAGATTAAATTTTAGAGTCAAAGAGACTTGTAATGTACAGTGACTCAGAACTGTCCTGCATTTTGTGATGTATTTCCCTTCATGAATGATTTAAATTTTCTCACTAATACAGTCCTTCTGAAAGAGACAGAACAGGAGAGAGGTCGGGTCTTTAAAAGTCTTCCCAGAGGTGCCTGGTATCCTGAGCAAGGCCAGAGTTAACAGTCCCTTCTGGGGTCCACTGTAGGAGTGAAACTCTAATTCCAGATATCTGAGTGCTGCTATTAGAAATATCTTTGTGCTGAAGTGTCCTGACGCATAGTCTATTTTAAAATGTGCATTATGCCACTGAGATGGAGTTTAAATTCTGAGATATTACAAAGCACTGTCCATTTCAGAAATAAGCCTTTCTTCAGGACCCATTATTTATTTTTATCTTACAAAATTCGTATGATGTATTTTAATCATTCTGCCCTCCCCCAGATTCTCTCAGATCCTTCCTACATCCCTACCCACCCAACTTGATGTTCTTTCTCTCTCTAAAACAAAACAAAACCAAACAAATCCTCCAAAAATGAAGCAAAAATAAAACAAAACTCCTTATAAAACAAGAAACACACCCAAAAAGAACCCACAAACACAAAGATGAAAATCAGAACAAATAAGTAAAACACCAATAAAAGCAACAACAACCATAACAACAATAACAAAATCAAACAATAGAGCAATGCAAGCACCGCTGAGTGCATTTGGTGTTGGACATCCACTCCTAGGCATGGAGGGAGCCAGCCCTCGAGTGTGGGTGAAACGCTCATTTGAAGAGAACTGATTTTCCCTTTGCCAGCAGTTAATAATTGTGGATAGCTTCATGGTATGAGAACCAGTGTAATTTCCCCTTCTCAGCACTGAGACCCCATCCAGCTTGAACTTGTGCATGTCTCGAGTATTTCCACAGTCTCTGTGAGTTCATAAGTGAATTCTGTTGTGCCTGGGAGACACTCACTCCTTGAAAGCATCCATCACCTCTTAAAATCTTTCTGCCTCCTCTTTGCATCGACCCTGAGGAGTGGGCTTCGATGAAGACATTCCCTTTAGGACTGAACACTTCACCTCTTTTATGCTCTGCACGTTGTCCAGTTGTGGGTCACTCTTACGTGGGATGAGCCTGGCACTGATCTGTGGGTACAGCAGCATGTCTTTAGGAGTCATTTTATTGCTGTGGTCCTTTAGCAGGACAGTAGTATTAGGTTTCCCCTAAGTCCATGACCTATCTAGTCTCAAGCTCTTGAGTACTTCAGCAGTGTCAGGTACAGAGTCCATCTCATGGAGTAGTTGTATACTCCCATAACATGTTTGCCAGTACTACAACAGTGTATCTTGTAGGCAGGTTAGTGTTTTATGTCTCAGGATTTGGATCTAGCTGATATTGATAATGTTGTCTTTATCATAGGCCTTACCACTAGGTTGTGAAGAGCAGCTAATAGCCTTTGGAATAGGCTTTGGCTGTGATGTTTGGGCATTTCCATGAAGCCCTTTGGGCTAGTGCATCCATTCCCTGTACTGGAAATTTTACATGGCAGCAAAAGACATCTAGCTGAGACATTGTCTCCCCTATTATTTGGGGACTTTTTCAAATGGGTTTTAGTGTGAATTGTCCCTTCCTGTATTCACCTTTTACCCTTTTCTTGAAGCACCCTCCCCATAACACATATTCTATTCCTGTTCCCTTACGAGAGTCTCTCTGCCCCTTTGGCTCCTTTGTAGGTATTTAACCTGTGCGGTTATTCCTATTGTAGCAGATATTTTGAAATCTTAAAAGCTTACATGAACATATAAGAGGAACCATATAATATTAATCATTTGGTGTTTGAGTTACCTCACCAGGGACAATTCTTTTCCTAGATCCATCAATTTAACTGCAAATTTTATTTTCTTAACAGCTGAATAATATTCCATTTAACACAATTTCATTATCCAGTATGGGCATATCCCTTATCTATGGTTGGCAGCTAGGCTGTTTCCACTTTCTGACTATCATGAATAGTACACCAATGAATATAGATAAGCAAGTGCCTCCACAGGAGGGTGTGGTGTCCTTTGGATATATGTTCAAGTGTGGTATAGCTGAATATTATGGTAGATTGAGTTCTAGCTTCCTGAGGAGCCATCACACATGATTTCCATGGCTGTATAAGTTTACATTTCCACAAGCAACGGATGAGTGTGTTTCCCATAACATATATTCTTGCCGGCATAAGCTGTCATTTATTTTATTGATCTTGGCCATACTTATTGGTATAAGATGAAATATAAGTATAAGTTGTTTTGGTATGCATTTCCCGAAAATTAAGAAAGAGTGTTGAACATTTTTTTAATTGCTTCACAACCATTTGTGTTTTATCTTTTGAGAACTTTCTGCTTAGTTTTGTGCCACAATTTTAAAATGAGTTGTTAGTTTTCTTGAAGTACAGCTTTTTTCATTCTTTATATATTTTAGATATTAACCTCTGTTGGATGAATAATTGGTAAAGATCTTTTCGTTCTTTAGTCTGCTGTTTTGTCCAAATGATGGTGACTTTTGTAGAACAGAAACTGTTCAGCTATGTGAGGTTCTGCTTATTAACTGTTGATCTTAGTTCAGGAATCCTTTTCTGGATCAACGAGTTAAATCGGATCCCCTACTTTCTCTTATACCAGATTCAGACTATTTAGTCTTACACTGAAGTTCTTGATCCATTTGGAGTTGTGTTTTCTGTGGGGTGATAAGTATGAATCTATTTGTCTTCTTCTACATGTAGCCATCCAGTATGACCAGCACCATTTGTTGTGTTTTCTACAGTATATATTTTTGACTTCTTTGTTCAAAATCAGGTGTCCATTAGATGTGTGGAGCTATATCTATAAGCATTCAGCTTGAGTCAGCTGATTGGTGTTTCTACTTTTATACCAATGCCATGTTTTTAAAAACATTGTTAAGCTTTGTACAATTCGAGATCAAGAATAGTGATCCCTATGAACTTCCAACAATATTATTCATTATTATTATTATTATATTAGTAGTAGTAGTGGTATTAGTATTTAGGACATAGGACTGTTTTAGCTAACCTGACTTTTTGTGTTTCCATATGAAGTTGACAGTTGTTTTTACAATTTCTGTGAAGAATTGTGTTGAAAAATTTATGGAGATTATGATGAATGTGTAGATAGTTTTTGGCAGCATGGGCATTTTTATTATATTAATCCTACTGATCCAGGAACATGGGAAAGCTTTCCACCTTCTGCTGTCATCTTCAGTTCTTTCTTTAGAGTCTTTTAAGTTTTTATGATACAAGTTTGTCACTAGCTTGTTTAGAGTTGTTCCAAGATGTATACCTTTGAAGTTATCCTGAAATGCATTGTTGCCCTGATATCTTTCTCATTTTTTCATTTGTATGTTAAAAATACCTATTTTGAATGTTAATTTTGTAGCTTGCTATTGTGCTATAAGTATTTATCATTTTCGGAAGTTTCCTGGTAGAGCTTTTAAGGTCATTTATGTATAAAATCGTATCATCTGCAAAGGATACTTTGACTTCTTCCTTTTCCATTTGTATCCTATTGATTTTTCTCATTGTTTTAACTAAGACTTCAAGTACATTGAATAGGTATGAAGAGAGTAGGCATCCTTGTCTTGTTTCTGGTATTAGTAGGAATTTTTTGTTTCTTTCTGTTTAGTTTGATGTTGGCTTGCTCTATATTACCTTTGTTATATTGATTGTTGTATTTATCTTGCATTTCTAGTCTCTCAGGGACTTTTATTATGAAGATGTGTTTGATTTTGTCAAAGGCCTTTTCTTCTTCCAATGAGATGATCCTGTAGTTTGTCTGTCAGTCTGTCAATGAGTTATGGATTATGTGTTTTGTTTTCCATATATTGCACCATCCATGCATCTCTGGCATGAAGCCACTTGATCTTGGTGGGTAATATTTTTATGTGTTTTTGATTTTTCTTTGCAAGTATTTTAATGATAACTTTTCCATCTATGTTTATAAAAATATTGATCTATAATTTTGTTGTTGAATTTGTTGTTTTGATATCAGGGTAATAGTGGCTTTGTGAAACAAATTAGAAAATGTTCATTCAGTTTCTTTTTTGGGAATAATTTGAGAAGTTAATTCTTTGAAGATCTGGTAGAATTCTGAGTTGAGTCCATGTAGGCCCTGGGCTTTTTGGTTGGCATAATTTTAATTACTGTTTCTATTTCATTAGGAGTTATGGCTCTGATCTTGGTTTATATTTTGTAGATCTTATATATCAAGAATCTCATTCATTTCTTTTAGGTTTCCCAGTTGAGTAGAACACAGATTTTTAAAGTATGTCCTTATGATTCTCTGAATTTCTTTGGATTCTTTTGTAACTTACCCTTTTCATCTCTAATGTTATTAATTTGAATTGTTCTCTCTGTCTCCTTGCTACTTTGGCTAAGGATTTATCAATCATACTGGTTTCCTGAGGGAATCAAGTCTTCATTTCATTTCTTCATTGTATTTGTTTGTTTCTATTTTATTGCTTCCAGGCCTGAGTTTGATTATTTCTTGCCATTGACTCCTTTTGGTTGTTACTTCTTCTTTGTTATTTTAGATCCATGAGATGTGTTGTTAAGTTACTAATATGAGATTGCTCCAGATTTTGGTGTAAGCACTTCTATGAACCTGCCTTTTGTCCCATGGGTGTGGGTATGGCATGTTTTCGTTTTCATTCAGTTGATGAGTTGTTTATTTTCCATGAGTTTGAAAGATCTCTGCTGTTTCGATTGCTGTTGACATCCAGCTTTAATCCATGGTAGTCATATATGACTCAGGATATTATTTCAATTTTCTTATATCTACTGAAATTTACTATGTTCCCAAGCATGTGATCAAATATGGAGCAAGTTCTATGAGTTGTTAAGAAGCAAGTATATTCTTTAGTATTTGAGTAAAATAGTTTGTAGATGTTTGCTAGGTCCATTTGATTTGGGTTGATATTTAATTCCAGCATATCACTGTTAAATTTTTGTCTGGATGACCTATCTATTGGCAAAAATGGGGTATTGGAGTCATCCATTATATTGTGTGAAGAGCAATATATGATATTAGCTGTGGTAGATTTTCTTTTATGAACTTGGGTGTCCTTGTGTTGGTGCATTAATTTGAGAATCACAATATCCTCTTGATGGATTACTCCTTTAATGTGTATGTCATGTCCTTTCCTATCTTTTCTGATCTGTTTTGGTTTCAAGTCTATTTTTCCAGATATTAAAATAGCTCTGCCTGCTTGCTTCTTGGGTAATTTTGCTTGGAATAGCCATTTTCATTGTAATTTTTGAACATATGTCTATCCTTGGAAGTGAGATGTGTTTTGTGGATACAGAAGAAAGGTAAAATCCAAAGTGTGGCTGCTTCAATGCTTTTAGAAGGGGGAACAAAATACTCATGGGAGGAAATATGGAGACAAAGTGTGGAGCAGAGACTGAAGGAAAGGCCATTCAGAGACTGCTCTACCTGGGGATCCCTCCTATATACAGTCAAACCCAGATTTATTGTGGATGTTAGGAAGTGCTTGCTGATGGGAGTCTGATATGGATGTCTCCTGAGAGGCTCTGTCAGAGTCTGACAAATGGCTGAACACAGAGTTCCTGATAGAGGAGTTGGAGAAGGGACTGAAGGAAATGAGGGGGTTTGCAGCCCCATGGTGGGAGTGACAATGTCAACCAGACAGACCTCCTAGAGCTCCCTGGGGACTGGACCATCAACCAAAGAGTACACATGCAGGGCTCCAGCCAGGTACGTGGCAGAGGGATGGCCTTGTTGGACATCAGTGGGAGGAGTGGCCCTTGGTCCTGTGGGGGTTCAGTGCCCTAGTATAGGGGAATGCCAGGGCAGGAAGGCAGGAATGGGTGGGGGAGCACCCTCATAGAGAAAGGGGAGGGGGGGTGGGGTAGGGAGTTTCCAGAAAGGAGACCAGGAGAGGGAATAACATTTGAAATGTAAATAAAGAAAATATCCAATAAAAGAAAAAAGATAAATCAAATTTTCTAAACCAAATTGTTAGTATGTGTGTTTTTATTGGGTAATTGAGACAAGTAATGAATGAATAGTGTTTATTAGTTGATTCTTATTGCTTTGTTGTTATGGTGCTAGTTTTTACGTCTTTTATTTTTTAAAAACTGCTTTTGAGTTATTGAGTCTTTGTATCATAACTTCTATAGACTGAAAAGTTTTCCTTCTAGTGCCTTCTATAGATCTGGATTGGTAGACAGATATTGCTTAAATTTATAGGGAGAAAGTTTATTTTCTACATTGATTTTGATTGATAGTTTTGCTGGCTATAGTAGTCTCAGATGTTACCTGTAGTTTCTCAGAGTTTATAGAACATTGTATAGGCCCTTTTGGCTTTAAGAGTCTCCATCTAGAAGCTAGTTGTCATTCTAGTGGGCCAGCCTTTATATGGAATTTTGTTTTTACCCTTGGAGATTTTAATATCCCTTTTTTGTTCTGATTATTTTGTGTTGTGAGGAATTTCTCCTTTTTGGTTCTGTCTGTTTGGTATTCTGGATGCTTCTTATATCTTGATATATATCTTCTTCTTTAGGTAGAAGAAATTTTCTTCTATGATTTTGTCAAATACGTTTTCTGTGCTCTTAACTTGGATTGTTTCTCCCTTCTCTGTACCTATTATATTCATACATTTGTTCTTTTTATTGTATCACAGACATCCTGAATGTCTTGTATCTGGAATTTTTTAGAATAATATTTTCTTTGACTGAGTTATCTATTTTTTTAGCTTGTCTTCAAGACTTGAAATTCTCCTTGTCATGTCTTATAATATGTTGGTGAGATAATTCTGACTTTTTTTTAAAAATTAATTTTTATATCCTAAGTTTTCCATTTTTTATTTCAGTTTGAGTTTTTCTTTATTCTGCTTTTACTTTTATGTTTTGAAAATATTTCATTATTTCTTTCAACTGTTCATGTTTTCCCTTTCTTCATCAAACTTTTATTTATATCTTCCTTAAATTCCTTGAACACATTCACAATTGTAATTTTAAATTATTGTCTTATGCTTCAGCTATATTGCAGTTCCCAATGCCTATTTGCAATAGGGTTGCTGGCTTCAGGAGGAGGCATGTTGTCTTGAATATTCATGTTTGTGTTTGCTTGTTTGTGTTTTTGATATTTGAAGTTATGGTGTCTCTTGGTGTATATATCTGGTCTTGGTTTTATTTATTTGTTCTGTTTTTTGGTTGATGTTGCCCACACTGGTTCCTAGTCAAGTCTGGTGACTGTGGAATCCCTGGTAGAGAGTGCTTCTGTAAGTCAACAAGTGACACAAAGAAAGGGAGATGAACTAGAAGGAGAGGCTAAGAGGGCAGAAGGAAAAAGCCAGGGGAGCCAGGGTCTGTACTAAAATATGGAGTCACCAGGGACTGAAGGTGGAGGTGGGAGGGGGCTCCTACAGTCAGGCTATAGTAGGACTAAGACTTAGTCTTGAGAGATTAGAATGGGGGAGAGGAAGGATAGTGAAAATCACCTACCTGTGTCTGAGTCCAGTGTGGCTCTTGAGGGTCCCTGGTAGAAAGGTTTCTGAGTATAAGCAGCTGAGAGAAAGGAATGGAATACTCAGCCATTAAACACAATGACTTCATGAAATTCTCAGGCAAGTGGATGGAGTTAGAAAATATAATCCTGAGTGAGGTAAACCAATCACAAAAGAGCACACAAGGTATGTACTCACTGATTATTAGATAGCCCAAAAGCTCACAATACCCAAGTTACAACTTACAGACCACATGAAGCTCATGAAGAAGGAAGACTAAAGTGTGGGTGCTTTGGTTCTTCTTAGAAGGAGTAACAAAATACTCATGGGAGCAAATATGGAGACAAAGCATGGGACAGAAACTGAAGGAGGGCCATGAGGAGACTGTCCCATCTGGGTATCCATCCCTTGTGCAGTCACCAAAGGTAGATGCTGATGTGGATGCCAGGAAGTGCATGCTGACAGGAGTCTGATATAGCTGTTCCTGAGAGGCTTTGCCAGAGCCTGACATATACAGTGGATGCTCACAGCTAACCATTGAACTGATCAAGGGGTTCCCAATGAAGGAGTTAGAGAGAAGACTGAAGGAGCTGAAGGAGTTTGTGGCCCCATGGGGAGAGCAACAATACCAACCAACCAGAGCTCTCAGGGTCTAAACCACCAGCCTGGGAATACACATGGAGGGACCCATAGCTCCAGCTGTATATGTAGTGGAGGAAGGCCTTGTCAGGCATGGGTGGGAGAGGACGTCTTTGGTCCCATGAAGGCTGGATGCCCCCGTGTGGAGGAATTCGAGGGTGAGGAGGTAGGGGTGGTTGGGCAGGGGCACACCCTCATAGAAGCAGGAAGAAGGGGGACTGGATGAGGTGTCTGGGGAGGAATGGGGAAAGGGATTAACATCTGAAATGTAAATAAATAAAATATTCAATAAAAAATGAAAAGTAAAAAGAAGAAAAAAAGAAAGGGATTGAGGGCTAGAAGGAAAGGCTGAGATAGAGGGTAGGGCAGGAAATAGCTAAGGGGCTCTAAGGGTCTGTACCAATACATAGGGAAATACTTAGGGAATGGAGGTGGGTGTGTGGAGAGGCTCCTACAGGTAGTCTACAGAAAATCTAGAGAGCAAATGTAGAATGAAAAAGCTAGGAGGAAAAGAACTTGTTTCACATTTCACCCATTACTGAGTCATCCAAGGTTTGTGACTTTTTATTGACTTTCTTTCTATAATTCTTGTGATGTAGTACTTCCTTTGAATGAATGTATGGTCCATTAATATCCTTCAAGTACAATGAAAACAACAAAACCTGACTAGTCATGGGATACTTTAGGAGGTGTGACCTGTGGACAATAACTATCCATAAATCTTCACTACTTCAAACACCTACTATGTATATATCCTTGGGAAAGATGACCCTTATACATAAAAGAAACTGCAGATTTGATTATTTAATAAACCTTCAGCTCTTTAAAATGATAAAAATACTCAAACAAGCCTCAAATAAAAAACCCAACACTCCAAATCTTGTTAAATTCCTTAGTGGAGACAGTCCTAAGATGAAAGAGTCACTTTGATTTTGTCTTATCCCCCTTCAAATTCTTGGCTTGACATAAAATTCAATTTAGTTAATGACTTATGTCTTTATTTGATAAAAGTAGCGTTCCTCTTGAACGCAATTTTCAGGCTGGAATTCTGTGCCTGTGGCAATTTCTGGCAGCTTTTTAAAGAAAAAACCCTGGAATCATAAAATTAGAGAATTGCATGCTTTGCACAAAAATCTAACATGCACCATGCAATCTTTGCATTAAACATAGGAAAAATGAAGGTAAATCAAAAATTTAAGAGCTCTCAGTATGTGTGGAGGTAGGGAGGTCACACAGATATTTGCTGAATGTTCTAACCTCCCCTTTAAAGAGAGGTTTTTAGAATTTTAATGCTGTGCATCAAGGATAATGAGGTTCCATTGACTTAAATCTGTGTGTATACATACTAGATTAAAAGAATGACATCTTGTCAAGCAATTTAGATAGTAATGACACTAGTCAGTGGACTGTTTCCTCTAGAGCTGATTGTCCCCTATGGTCCTGTGACAGATTGTATGTAGGAAGGAGCACATTCCTTTGAAGGGGTCCAGCTTTCTAGTACCAGCCTAGTCGTGCTACTTCACACTCATTGCTGAGTTCTTGTTCTGATTGATGTTGCTCTGTCATGCCTTGTTTCTCATCATCTTTATAACATGCTTAACTCATTTCAAAATAGTTCTTATACATTTTTTTTTTGAGCATGATGCTCTGGCATGCACTTTCTAGCAATTCAAACAATTCGATCACAAAGAAGTCTTGTGGTCTACACGCTCCTGTTCTAAAATGGGGAAAGTCTCATCCTTCTAGACCTGACTCCAAATGTCAGAATAAATGTTAACTTTTGTGGCTGTGCAAACCACTGTATGAAGCTAACAGAACTGTTTCTGTGGTCTCAGAGTCTGTCAGCCCAGCATCTCCCCATGCTCCCCAGATCACTTGACAGATGCTCAAAACCCCATTTCTCGTCACATTGACCTTCACTCCATCATTAGGCAAATTGTTCAATTTTTTTCGTTTTAGTAACATTAGCTTGATGTAAGGTTGGCTTATATCTTATCTGTATTTCTATATAAGACTATTCTTAATGAGAACAGGACCAAGATGTGTCTGCTTCATAACCCAAAGCCAATTCTACTGTTTCATATAGCATTAAAAGTGCGATGTTTGACTTTCTATGATTTTTTTTCCTGCTCTGTTGTCATCCCTAATAATACCAAATTTATGTGGCCCTTCTCTTTTAATTTTCACATGTCCTTGTCAATTTGAATTTCATCCCTGGCATTTTGACCTCAGGGTTAGACTTCATCCAAGAAAGAAACTATAGGGTCTTCAGTGTCTCGGGAGCATAGATCGATTAGGGCTCTTCAGCACTTGCTCCAGAGTGACTATGCAAATCCCCACCCAGTGGGTTCTCTTGTCACATTGCCCTGTGAGATTTCCAGTACATTCCTGCAGGCTCTCTTAGACATCTTAGAACTTTTGCATGTTTTGTGCTTCACCATGCTTCCCCTGGTATAGATGCTGTGCCTGTTGTAGCCAGTAGAGCTTCATCCACCTTCTGGGGTGCATGAACTCATCTCTGAAGGTGGCTGAGGATGTTGACAGTCTGTTTTAGCTTGTTCTTCTAGTTGTCTATCTGCCTTTTTCCCCCTTTTAATGACAAGAATTAAGGAGATTTGAAAGTTAAGCTGTCTTTATCTTCATCTTCCCCATGTAAAATATTATTTTGTTCAAAAATATACATTGAGGCTGGTGACATGGCTCAGTCAGTAAAAGGTGCTTGCCCTTAAGCAAGATGACTTGATTGCAGTTCCTGGTACTCATGTGTTGGAAGAGAGAACTGACTCCATGATTTGCCCTCTGACCTCCTCAAGTGTGCCATGGCATATGTATTTCTATGGACATGTGCAATATTAAGAAATATTTAAAAGTTAAAAAATAGATATGGGAAATAGCAGTGAGTCTTTCATGGGACTTGTTTTAGCCAACAGATGGTTTCATAGTAGTTATTATTAGAATACACGAGTACGTGGGCATTTCTTTCTGGTGGGACTGACCTATGAGACACCTGTGTAAGAACACTATTTGCTATCTTTCTTACCAGCAGACCCTCCCAATAGCTAGTCTTTGGAGTTTTTCAAAAGAATGTCAGTTTCACACGATAACATTTGTGCGCCAGTTTTTCACACCAGATCACACACTTTGATGCTCTGAAATTACGAAAATCTTTCTTTTCAAAAATCACGAACCATGTCCTAGTTCCAGATTCTTTTTACTTCTGCGATATATTTTTGATTTTTAAAAAGAAATTATCCTAACACTATTTTCAGTTTGCCATCTATAACTATTTCTTGGCTGTATAAGCTATGTGGAGTCCTCAACTTTTATTCTCATTTGAAGGTCTCTTTTCAGAATGACTGGGATCTTAATGTCAGTATAGGAGAAAACCCTAGTGGTTTGTTAAGTGTATTACAGAAAAAGGGAACAAAATATAGTAAATTGTAAATTTGAACAAGTAGGTGAAAGTTCTAGTTTTCAATGCATGGCTTTCTAGCTCAGATGTGGTTTAAAACATCCAGCAGCATTTTTCTGCCTTTTGTCCCTCATGCATCCATTACTTAGCATACTCTTAGGAAGCAACTTTTGTTCGACCTCCAAATTTATTCCCTATATAACAGGGCATAGATCTCACAGGTCAAGGGTGAGTTTTGCTTGCTTGCCTCATGCTGGAGATTATAAATTTAAATTTAAAATTGTGGTTTAAAACTATTGCCAAAAGCAAGAATGATTTTAAAGGGGGCAGGGGGAAGATGAGTCAGTGAAGCCAATCTGGCTTCTTTTAGGTACCAAATGTTGACAAGACATTTTGAAATATATCCATGGAAAAGGCCATGAATCCATAATAGCAGAAGAGTGGCTAATATTGTATGTGAGGGGTACTTGTTATCATAAGCATACATAATAAGCTTAAGTGTACTTGGATAACAATATCACATTATTTTTACAAAAAGTATATCACTGCATGTAGCATTTGAATACATTTAGAAATTATATTTTAAAATAAGGTATATACTGTTGTGTAAGTAGGAGGGAAATCTTGTATAAAGTAGGGACTCTCTGAAGAGTAGAAGATACCGATAAGCAATGCTGCCATATGAAATAAGCTAGTAAATTGGAAACAGACAGTTAATGAAATCTGTTGGCTATGATAGTGATCTCAAGAGATTTGGTTGCAATGA
This sequence comes from Mastomys natalensis, assembly GCA_021653895.1. Classification (NCBI taxonomy): domain Eukaryota; kingdom Metazoa; phylum Chordata; class Mammalia; order Rodentia; family Muridae; genus Mastomys; species Mastomys natalensis. Next base: position 1,418,508 of record JAJTUV010000331.1, read on the forward strand.
AATGAATTAATCTCCTAAACAGTCTCCCTATTGATAGACATTAAAGTCTAGCTGGCTCCAATAACTAAACACAGCATTTGCTAAGAAACATATATTGAGAAATGTCAGTAGACTAGACCCATATATCATAGTGACAGGACAGTAGATTAGAGATTAGGACCCAGTCCTCTTCAGAAAGCAGGGAGCTTGGAAGGAAAGACAGAAGAACAAAAGTATGTATATGCAGCTCCTGCATATAAAGTTTTCAAAAATAAAAATTAAATAACCTTTACACTTAAAACCATAAATGTATAAAAGAAGACACCTTACAATTTCCAGCATCACCTACTTGATTTACTTCAAGTAACATAATCACACTCCACATCTCACCCCAAGGTCTCTTACTCAAGAACTTAGAATCTGTGGGCTTAACTTGTCTGAGATTTGTTTTATGTTTGGGTTTGGTAAGATTAACAAAATTGTGGGAAAAACGGGGGGCAGTGGTGGAGTCCCGGGGCCCACGAGGTAGCAGGCCCCAGGCCTACGCAGCAGTGGCCTGGGACCTGCGTGGTGGAGGCTGCCTGGAGGCTTCCAGGCAGCCTGTGTCACATACCGGAGGAAGGTCCCAGGTTCCAGTGGCTGGAGGCTTCGGTGGCGGTGGCGGCAGGCCCAGCAGGCCCAGCAGGCCCCAATGATATGAGAAAGTCCTTGGTTCCAAAAGGGTTTATTGTCATGGCGGATGGTAGATGGATCTGGATGTACCCCCCCCCCCCCAAACTCAGGGCAGACCTGGGTTAAGTAGGGAGGGAGAAAGGGGGAGGTTCTGGGGAGGAATGGTTAATTGGCTCCGCCCTTTGACCTTCATTAGTATGTAAATTTCTAGGGCCTGAGGCCTGTAGTTACACCCTCTACCTGTGCACTTTGGGAGGGGCTGTAATGGCCTACGTGACTGAACAATGTAGGTCTATGGAGATTGGACTGCTTCTCAGGACCCTGAGTTCTGGGGGCGTGGCCGAACTCCTGCCTTTTCTCCCTTGGAGTCTCGGGGTTCTAGGCCCATGCCCAGCCAAGAACCAGGATACCCTTATGCAGTCCCACACAGAATTATGAGAATTCTCCAAATAGGAGTACTAGCAATGTGTCAAAATCTGGATCATGAGAAACAAAAGATCTTCACACTTAAAAAAATTTAATAACTGGCTTTACACAAGAGATATAGTCTTCATAATTATTGTAGTGTAAGTAGTTCAGTATCAGTGATGTTTGGTATAGGCAAGACAGCTTATTATATTTGGAGTTCAGTTAAACTAATGAAATTCAGTCAAATTTATATCTATGTCTAAATGCTGAATAAAATTTGTTTTCAAATAAACTATAAGAAATGTGAGTTAATATTAAACTAAAAACAATAGAGCACACACATAAGTGGGCACACATGCACACACGCATGTACACATGCACACACACTTGAACGTGCACATATGCACACATACACATACGTTTTCTTAAATGAAAAACTCTTGGCCATAAACATTCTTTGTTCTTTGATCAGGAGATTTAAAGTTTAAAGCCATCATGCTCACCCATATGAAACTTTTATTTGCCTTTCTGTGCCTTTAAGAAGTGGCTGAGAAGCACAAACTACTCTGTGACTCTCCCCACCAGGATGTGCCTGCATCCACCACCAGTCTTGTTTGAGTCACTGCTGACTTGGAAGCACATATCAAGCTGAGTGAGGATGGGTTTGGCAGAAGGAGTGCTGTTTCTTGAGCATCAGTTCTCTAGCTCTCTACCGCTCTGCTCTGGTCCTGGCTGATAGAGCAACACATGCAAGAAAATGTTGGCAAAGGCTGTTCATTTTTGTTCCTTTTGCTCCTTCTGTTGGAGAATTCTTCCTTCTTCATATCACTCAATATTTCTTTGTGACTTCTGTTACACTCCTTGATTTCTCCCTTGTTGAGGTAGCATGTTCTATACCCTGTGGCTATATAAACCTACTGAAGAAGGGGCAGATTCAGATCAGGTTAGAATTTGTATACAAAGGATCTGGAGAAGACTCCCACTCAATCTCCAACTTAAATTTCATCTTGCTAATTGACAGGTATTGGCCTGGAAGATGAGAATGTCAATCTCATTGCAGAGGACTCCCCCCCATCCAATTCAGTGTGCTAGTGGCTTACTCTTGCCCCTAAATGTACCCTGTGCAGACATTATATTTCTCTTTTGATAACTTGATAACTCTTTTAATGGATTTGATATTTGACTGCACAGATTGAGTAATTCTAGATGGGTATAGTTTCTTCTCTCTGTTCTTAGGACAACAGTGGAGGGTGAATATTCTCGTTACTCCCTTTGTGCACACAGGGAAGGAAACCTAAAAGAAATGAAATAACAGTAGTAAATGGTAAAGGAGTCTGTACTCAAATATACCTCTGGTATCAAAGCCTGACTTTTTGTCACTAAGGTGTGCTGCCTCCATTGGTAAATGCTTATTGTAACTATTTTTAATGACAAAACTCATATTATACATTGTCTATTACTGTATTGTATTGATCATATCAAATTTTTTTTTGCTATAATTAATACCCAAGTCTAGATAGTATATAAAGAAAGATTTATTTAGCACTTGGTCTTTCAGTTGAAAGTCTGACTGTGCAGCCTTGTCTATTTGGCCTCTAGTGAGAGCCCCTAGCTGTGTCTCTTAGTGGATAGAGTCATGGTGTGAAAACATGCAAGTTGAGTGATTATGTAGCCACACAGGAAGCCAAAGAGGAAGCAAGTCATTCTCGTATGTAACCACCCTTTTTAGAACTAATACAGGACTCTAAAAGAACTACAGCAACTTCTTTTGTGGACAGTATATGTAGTCACTTTTCATTGATTACCACTCCTTGATATTCTACTACTGTTACACTGAGGAATGAACTTCCAGCACATGATCCCCTGGGGAACCAGTCATGTCCAAACCATACCCTCCCGTAAATCGGTGATGAGCTGCAGCTCCTCTGTATACACTCACAAGAGTACATTGTATGTAACTTTGCCTAACTTCATGACCAGCAACGTTTTGACGGCAGGTCAAGGCGGGCTCTAGCATTAATATTCACCCCTGGTTATCACCCAATGCTACAAATCTGCTTGCTTTTCTGTAAAACCTGTCATTAAATATATACCTGCACACCACTCCTCTAAACTCCAGGATTTTTTGTGTAATGAAGCAATATGGTTTCTCCACATGTTGCTTTCCTATAAATTAAAGCACTCTTTCTTTTATTTTAGTGTTTCTATTACCATGAATGAATCATATAAATTAATGGCTTTCATTGTGACATTTTTACACAAGTACATGAGGTATTTTTGATCATATTTAACCCAACTACCTTTCCTTTGCCCCTCAGACCCTTGCTAACCCTTTCCTCTTCCCAACCACACACAGTTCTACTTTCATGCAGTTTCATTACCCATTAAGCTACAAGCTTCATTGGAGCTGTTTACAGGAACATGAGCATCTTGCTTGTGGCTAAACAACTGAAGAAATTCTCTCTCTCTCTCTCTCTCTCTCTCTTCTCTCTCTCTCTCTCTCTCTCTCTCTCTCTCTCTCTTTCCTGTTATCTATACCCTACATATAAACTCTCGGGGGGGGGGTGTAGGGCCCCATAAGCCTCTCCTCTTTCCTTGACAAATTGTGATAGACCCAATCATAAGGAGATTGGTGTAGATAATAACAGATGCTCTGAGTTCATGGTCTGCAGCCATGCCATAATCAGAAGTCAGCATTTTCCACAACACCTCATTTCTATGGCATTCCTGTTCTTTCTGCTTCTTCTTATACAGGGTTTTCTCAGCTTTGAAATGCATGGTAAATATGGTCCACCTAAAGCTGTGTATTCAAAAATCATTTATTATCTTTACTTTGACTACTTATGAGTCTCTGTAATCATTGTTGCATGGACTATGGTGAAAAGAAGCTTCTTGGATCAAAGCTGATAGTAGAGCTATTCCGTGGGCATAAAAATTTTGTAGAAGACAATTTAACAGGGACATCACATTGACTTGAGGAAACAATAGTCGTTTCTCCATTAAGGCCTGTAACATTACTAGCTAAAGGTTTCTGTCTTGGTTTGTAGTAGATTGCAATTCCTTCCTGTGGAGTGGGCATAATCTAACTAGAAAGCAGTTGGTCACTCTCATAACAGACTTGACACACTAGTGTACCAGTGGGTCCATTTTGTGTGCTTCTTTAGATTGGTGTACACATGGATCATAGCTGAGTAAGTCTATCTATGATAATCCTCTCCCAGAAGCCTGCATAGCACCTTCTGAAATAATGAAGGCTAGCCAGTATGGAGAAAGTTTCCACTGAGCTTGATTTCTCTGTGTCACAAAGGCATTTGGCATCTTCTGCAATAGGGTCTCATCATCTAGTTTTGCTGACAACCAACAGCTGTAGCAATTGCCTGTATTGTTTTAGGAGCTTCAGGGACTTCTCTGATCAACAGCTTGTAGGGAGATAGCTAACAACCAGGACCAGGATTTTTACTTAACAACCTACAGCTTCTAGAAGCAGCTTTATCCACCCACAAAGGATACTTTCATTTCAAATTTTTTAAAAAATATTGTATTTTGGTTAGCATACTACTTATCATGTTCCGGTATGGCTTTTTCATACATCATTAGGTTCGGCTGACCTTCCCCCGACTTCCTCCTCTCTTTATCTTCCTATCAAACTCTCCACATAAACCTGTCTGCAATATTCCTCTTTCCACTTTTATAACATTTGGTTCTACTACAACTCACCTCCATTTTTATTGTTATTGTTGTTGGTCCAATACCTGAACATTCATTTTGTGAATTAATATATGTCTTTATATATTATTCAAGCTTTTATGAGAATAAATTTGTTAAAATTTCCACCAGGAGCCCGATTTTCTCTTTAAGCACCAGTTTATTATAATGTTTGTTAAAATGTATTTGTAAATCATCCTCACTCATTACCAAGTTAGTGTTCCATCACTGTAACAAAGTGCCCGACAAAATGAACTTAAAGGAAGAAAGATTTCATTTGGCTTATGGTTTCAGTCCGTGATTAACTAGCTTACTTCTCTGGATTTTTGGCAAGATAGAAGCATCACCTCATGGTGGTTGGGAAGCAGAGAGACAGTTGGGGGAGGGTTGGGGACAATCAATACTCTTCCTGGGCATACATCCATGACACTTTTCCTTCAACTCAGGTAGTGTCTCCACCACCTCCCAATAACATTATTAAATTGTGAGTGCACCAGTGGGTAAGGATATCAATAAATAAATCCATGAAGAATACTCCACCATTCTATTATATCCCAAGTTGCCACCTGCTTTAGTTAGAGCTTTATTGCTATGAAGAGACACCATGATTGTGGCAACACTTATAAAGGAAAACATTTAATTGGGGCTGACTTATAGTTTCAGAGGTTCAGTTCATTATCATCATGGTGGAAGCATGGCAGCATGCAGGCAGACTTGGTGCTAGAAAAGGAGCTGAGAGTTCTACATCTTAATCTGTAGGCAACAAAAGGAGACTATGTGTCACACTGGCATAGCTTGAGTTTAGAAGACCTCAAAGTTTGCCTCCACAGTGATACACTTCTTTCAGCAAGACCACACCTCCTAATAGTATCACTGCCTATGGGCCTATGGGGACCAATTACATTCAAACTACAATACCACCTCTGAATGCTACTTTAGGGAGGACCAAGGCTTCTAGAATACATGATATGCCAGGGATAATTTCAGATACCACTGTCGCGTCCCCTTTGGCCGGCAAGTAAGACACAACACGCCTGGATTCTTCTCTGACAGCTCTTTTATTCCAGGCACAATCTTCATCCAACGAAGGGGAACCCCAAGCAGCAGAAATGCACTGCTTATATACCCTTCAAGGGGGCGGGCCAGGCAGCCTGTTCTCTCAGGATTGATTGGTTAGGGCCAATACCTCATTAGCATAAGCCCAGGATTGGTTAGGGCTCATGCCTCATTAGCATAAGGCCTGTGAGCTCATGCCTCATTAGCATAAGCCCCGTGATTGCTTAGGGCTCATGCCTCATTAGCATAAGCCCTCTCGGGAGGGGCTTGAGGATGACACATGCGCAGTAGGCTTTATACAGGATGCTGCGCCGGCCATGTTGGAAACTGGCGCCATCTCTGCAGCCCCTACATACCACCATGACAATTATAGGTGTTCTACATAAGTTTTTTCTAAAATTTTGTTTTGATAAACTTGGGTATATCTATGTTTCCACTTACTATGCCCTGTCTCAAAAACATGTTTTAAAACGTGACTAGATGGTATTTACTTTCCCTCACTAATTTTCTATAATTAGTTTAAACTTACTGCTTACAGCCAATGTTTTCTTCAGGGAATCTTATAACTCTGATTAGCACACTTTACTTGTTTTATTATAAATATATTTTGTTTAATGATTTCTTTATTATTAAAGAACAGTGGGCTAGTAATGGACAATAAGTAGTGAGCCTTCAACAAGTGAGTAAGACTTAAAGATAGACTTTGGGTGAGAGAATTTGTTATTTACAACACAACAAATAATAACATAATAAGAACATTGATGTTATCATTAATTATTTCTGGTCCTCAAGCCTTAGAAGCAATTCAATGGTTTCCCCGTATGTACTAGGTTGTACAATAGAAAAAGAACATAGGGCAGAGAGTTCAGTTGTTTACATAGAAATAGGAACTAAGCCAGCTTCTCCCCACCCTGGGAAGCAACAATCACAGTGCATTCGCTTTGAAGTCACCTTGACTTTTATTTTCCTGTGAATAGCTAAGGAAGTTGCTTAACAATAAAGGGAAGCCAAGCTTTGACACACCCAACAAGGATGTTCAGGAATCCACAGAACTCAGAGTGGACACATTCTCTCAATAGTCTACCCATTGTACGACAGTCTTAACTAAACCCATTTCATATTGTCAATATCACATGCCGATTTCATAGCTCCATTGATATAACACAGGAGTTAGAACCCATTAATTCCATTTGTTTTGTGTAATACTTAAGAATGTTGTCAGTAAGATTATGATCACTATGATGAAGCCAGTCTTCAGTATTAGTCTGAGCCATGTGCACAAACATCCTTGACTCAACCTGCTGAATTACGTCTAGAGAGGTCTAGTAAGGTTTACCTCAGATAGTTGTTTAGGTTATTTTCCTAAAACAAAGTAGACAGTTGTGACTGATAGTATCAATGTAAATATAACATGGGGTGAAACTAGCCATATACAGTCTCGCACAGTCAGTCATAAAGCAGTTTAGTGCCTGTCTACTGTCTTTTATGGTCTATTCAAGGTTGACATTAGCCTGCTGATATCTAGGTTTCTCTCTCATTGTCTCTATAATGCTAAGTTTAAGGGAGGGTTCAGGATTGTTATACCTTTGGACTTTAATAGGAAACAGGAGTCAGTGTAATACTGACAGAATATCCTCATTTACCTGGTGTTTCTATTATAGAAAGGATTGATGTCAGTTCTAGCAAGTGGGCCAAACACCAACCTTCATCCAGAGTGAGATGTTCTACATCATACTGTCCTTCACATCTCCACCTATGACTAAAATGACAGTGGTGCTCCAACTGAGTATTCCTTGATAAACTTCACTTTAGTTATGATAAATGTGGGTTTGTTTAAGCCTTGTGCATAATGTCAAACAGAGACTCAATTGCTATCCATAGTGAAACCCACATTGCTTAGACCTCACAAGACACATATGAATGAGTCACTGTTATGGAAGATTGTTCATCCCTGTGGGGCTGTCTGTGTATGGGGGGAGGCAGAACCACACTAGGAACTGTTGACAATATTCTCAAGCCAACAAAATGACTCAACAGACGGCCTTGTTGGCATCACATCTGGACAAGGATGATAAATTCAGTAATGAGTCATTTTTATAGCAGCTAATTGACTCAGGGAGGACATGTGGACTGCTTTTGCCATGCTCTGGGACAAAATCTAGAGAAAAAAAAGATGTATTTCTCTGAACATCTAGATAATGCTTGGAATCTGAAAATGTTCCCCACAGCCCATGTTTGAACACATTATGTGTTGTTTTGAAATACTTTAGGAGGTAGTCCTGTTGGCCAGAAATGGGTTTTCTATAGATGGCCTTTGCCTGTTTAAACTTTGCCTGGTTTTAGTCTAGCTTTCTCTGTTTCCTGAATTCCCTACCAGATGAATAGCTCTGTTGCACACTGTCACCACTATGAATGAAGATAATCTGCCGTGACTTCTCCAACATAATGGCCTGTGATGTCTGAAGCCATGAACTCAGATGAGCATTTTCTCCCAGAATTTTTTTTTTTTTTTTTGGTCAGGTACTGAGTTTGTACTGTTGTAAAAAGTAGGAGCATATCTCTCAACACCATCTCCTTAGATACTAGAGTCATTTTTCTTCCTTCAAAGTCACTTCTCCCTTTTCCCAGCTTAAGGAATTAGGGGCCAATAATGGCAAATGTGGTGACACAGGTGACCCTGTTACTATTTTATTAGGCCACTGTGGGACTATGAGATTCAAAAATTCTACAGGTAGCTCATCCTAATGATCTATGTGGTTCTTTGCCCAGTAACAGGTGTTAAGTATAGTTCAAGCAGTAGGTTGGAGTTTCCTGCACCATAGATAAAGCTAGGCAGCTATTCTAGACAATGTGAGAAAAAGATAGGAAAACAGTTGTATATTGTCAGATTGTTAGAATCACAGATATGCAGACATGATATCTCTATCCTGCTTTCTGTCTCTTCTGTCCTAATTTCCCCAAGCAGTATATCTTCTCTTTTTTAGAACAGCTACATTCCCTATGCTTATTGTCTGCTTATGATGCTAATCCACAATTATGGTAGCATATTCTATCCTGCACTCCCTTTTCAGTAAACTATTTAAATAGCACTATGTCTTGTCATGATGCTAGTGGTCTTGAGATCATACGAATCTTGAGATCATAGAAATCTGAGATTTCTATAAGATATTATGTCCATTTTTCTACTGTTTATATTTTGTTGTTAGAAGGATGCCATTGTCTTATTGAAAGTAGCTTGGCTATTCAAATCATTGTATAGCTTAGTCTTTAATGCTACTACAGTGGAGTTGATGCTGAAAGAATCATTAATGATGGTTGGATGCTAGTGGTAGGAAGCAAAGGGTTGCTATCAGAGTATCAGTGTAATCTATTGGCCTGGAGTATGTAGACAACCTTGAGCTTCTTTCCAAGAGTATACAATTTCAGGACTTAATAAAGCAGAGAGATCTTAGAATCAGGTCTAGTCATTACCTCATTGAAGATGAGGTACAGGAATGAAATAAAGCAACGGAAGTACCAAGGAAGCACTTGGTTCTCAGGAATCATACCACTCCTTTATTCAGTACAGTGATGATAATCTTCATAGAGGAATATATCCTAGAATAGTCATCAACATAGCACCTTGAGTTTTTTCTACACGTCTTCTCTGTGGATCAATTTCCTATTATTTTCAACTGAGTTCACTGACTCTTTAAATGATTTAATTAATTCTTTCATGCTTTTTTGCTTTTTAAGGAATGATTCTTGAAACTAATTGGTATATTACAAGGAAGGAGGATGAGCTGCGGAAGAACTCTAGCACTGAGCTGGGTGATCACTGAATCTAGAGCGTATATTGTAACAGCTATGTGAGCAGAATAACCCTATACAAATAGCCTGATCTGATGGACTTTTCTGTGTGAGCCATGATCTGGAAAACCATGTTCAGTTGAAAGTCCCCACCTGCATATTTGTTCACTACATTGCAAAGAATGATTACTTCTTTTGTCAAAATTGGATGTCTTCAAATATTTATTTGAGAGAGAGAGAAGAGAGAGAAGAGAGAGAGAGGGAGAAGGAGAGGGAGAGGGAGAGGGAGAGGGAGAGGGAGAGGGAGGGAAAGAGAAAGAGAATGCTTTCTTATTGAGTTGAATTGCCAGATTTTTCATCAGTTCTAAACAGTGCTATTCAAAAAAATTATGTTTTCTGAGCTTTCAAAGCCACAAAACACACACACACACACACACCACAACACGTATATACACATACAAATATATAGACAAATGTCATATATTATATATATATAATCATTAATGAAACAAATGTCTGTAGGTCCTCTTTCCTCATTCCTGATATTAAAAAGGCAGGCTATCCATGGGGAATATCATGGACACAAGTGGAGTCAAGAAATGATGAGGCAAAGAAGAGTCTTTCCTGTCAGTGATAGCATCCAGGGAAAAAAATGTGTAGCACCAACATGTAGAGAGGAAATCTAGGCAGAATGTAGACAGATTTCTGAGACATTTCTAGATTTTTCTGAGTCTAGAACTATGAAGAGAGCGTGAATTCCAATGATTCAAATTAAATGAGATGTTGAAATTAATACAAATATCATTAACAATATCATAACAACAGGACCAATGGTTCTGACCCAGTGGAACTCTGTTGTAGTATCAGAACAGATCTCAGAGATACTTAGTCAGTCATTAGTTATTCCCTTTCATTCTGGGATCCTGCAGAGTTCACGGCCATCCTAGAGAGAGGTTTGATGCCAGGGCATGGAAGTAACAAGCAGTGGGTATTTACTTACTTGCATGACACATTTCAGTATTTATAGTCAAGCAATGTGACCCCTTTTCTAAGAGTGAAGAAGTCCAAATAGTGAAGAAGTGATGTGTTTGGTGAGAGCCACTCTCATAATTCAAAGCTTATGTTAGGTCAGGTATAACCAACAGATTATAGGAAATGTATTATGTAAGTTTTATATATTTAACATTAGAATATTAAGTGGTTATTAAAGTTAGGGTTATGATAACTTTGTGATAACAGACATGTTTATAGTACATGGCTAAGTTGTTATATATAAGCTATGTTGATTTAAATATACAATATACAAAAGGATACAGCAACATAAAAATATTTGTGTCGAGGTTTGCTACCTTTGTTTTCTTTATTTTTAAATACTTTTAATAAGGTCATGTCAATTTCAAAACACTATAAAACAGCAAAAAAAGAATAAGAAAAAAATTAATCATACTTAAATGTAAACTTCTTTCTAATAAATATGCTACTTTATTTAGGACAATTTTAACATTAATTGGCCTTTCTTCCACCATGAAAAAAGCATATTTGGAGTTTGGGTTCTTTACAAATAAAGCTAGCAGTATCTGCCAATTTAAGGAAATTTCTGTTTTGATGCAAAAAAACAAAACAAACAAACAAAAAAACACAGCTCTCATCTTAAAGGGAACATAAAATTGTGTATTATGGAACCATTTGAATGGATTCTTCTCGACAGCTCTTTTATTCCAGGCACAATCTTCATCCAACGAAGGGGAACCCCAAGCAGCAGAAATGCACTGCTTATATACCCTTCCAAGGGGGCGGGCCAGGCAGCCTGTTCTCTCAGGATTGATTGGTTAGGGCCAATACCTCATTAGCATAAGCCCCAGGATTGGTTAGGGCTCATGCCTCATTAGCATAAGGCCTGTGAGCTCATGCCTCATTAGCATAAGCCCCGTGATTGCTTAGGGCTCATGCCTCATTAGCATAAGCCCTCTCGGGAGGGGCTTGAGGATGACACATGCGCAGTAGGCTTTATACAGGATGCTGCGCCGGCCATGTTGGAAACTGGCGCCATCTCTTCAGCCGCCTACATACCACCAATGACAATTATAGGTGTTCTACATAAGTTTTTTCTAAAATTTTGTTTTGATAAACTTGGGTATATCTATGTTTCCACTTACTATGCCCTGTCTCAAAAACATGTTTTAAAACGTGACTAGATGGTATTTACTTTCCCTCACTAATTTTCTATAATTAGTTTAAACTTACTGCTTACAGCCAATGTTTTCTTCAGGGAATCTTATAACTCTGATTAGCACACTTTACTTGTTTTATTATAAATATATTTTGTTTAATGATTTCTTTATTATTAAAGAACAGTGGGCTAGTAATGGACAATAAGTAGTGAGCCTTCAACAAGTGAGTAAGACTTAAAGATAGACTTTGGGTGAGAGAATTTGTTATTTACAACACAACAAATAATAACATAATAAGAACATTGATGTTATCATTAATTATTTCTGGTCCTCAAGCCTTAGAAGCAATTCAATGGTCCCAGTATGTACTAGGTTGTACAATAGAAAAAGAACATAGGGCAGAGAGTTCAGTTGTTTACATAGAAATAGGAACTAAGCCAGCTTCTCCCCCACCCTGGGAAGCAACAATCACAGTGCATTCGCTTGAAGTCACCTTGACTTTTATTTTCCTGTGAATAGCTAAGGAAGTTGCTTAACAATAAAGGGAAGCCAAGCTTTGACACACCCAACAAGGATGTTCAGGAATCCACAGAACTCAGAGTGGACACATTCTCTCAATAGTCTACCCATTGTACGACAGTCTTAACTAAACCCATTTCATATTGTCAATATCACATGCCGATTTCATAGCTCCATTGATATAACACAGGAGTTAGAACCCATTAATTCCATTTGTTTTGTGTAATACTTAAGAATGTTGTCAGTAAGATTATGATCACTATGATGAAGCCAGTCTTCAGTATTAGTCTGAGCCATGTGCACAAACATCCTTGACTCAACCTGCTGAATTACGTCTAGAGAGGTCTAGTAAGGTTTACCTCAGATAGTTGTTTAGGTTATTTTCCTAAAACAAAGTAGACAGTTGTGACTGATAGTATCAATGTAAATATAACATGGGGTGAAACTAGCCATATACAGTCTCGCACAGTCAGTCATAAAGCAGTTTAGTGCCTGTCTACTGTCTTTTATGGTCTATTCAAGTTGACATTAGCCTGCTGATATCTAGGTTTCTCTCTCATTGTCTCTATAATGCTAAGTTTAAGGGAGGGTTCAGGATTGTTATACCTTTGGACTTTAATAGGAAACAGGAGTCAGTGTAATACTGACAGAATATCCTCATTTACCTGGTGTTTCTATTATAGAAAGGATTGATGTCAGTTCTAGCAAGTGGGCCAAACACCAACCTTCATCCAGAGTGAGATGTTCTACATCATACTGTCCTTCACATCTCCACCTATGACTAAAATGACAGTGGTGCTCCAACTGAGTATTCCTTGATAAACTTCACTTTAGTTATGATAAATGTGGGTTTGTTTAAGCCTTGTGCATAATGTCAAACAGAGACTCAATTGCTATCCATAGTGAAACCCACATTGCTTAGACCTCACAAGACACATATGAATGAGTCACTGTTATGGAAGATTGTTCATCCCTGTGGGGCTGTCTGTGTATGGGGGGAGGCAGAACCACACTAGGAACTGTTGACAATATTCTCAAGCCAACAAAATGACTCACAGACGGCCTTGTTGGCATCACATCTGGACAAGGATGATAAATTCAGTAATGAGTCATTTTATAGCAGCTAATTGACTCAGGGAGGACATGTGACTGCTTTGCCATGCTCTGGGACAAAATCTAGGAGAAAAAAAGATGTATTTCTCTGAACATCTAGATAATGCTTGGAATCTGAAAAGTTCCCCACAGCCCATGTTTTGAACACATTAGTGTTGTTTTGAAATACTTTAGGAGGTAGTCCTGTTGGCCAGAAATGGGTTTCTATAGATGGCCTTTGCCTGTTATACTTTGCCCTGGTTTTAGTCTAGCTTTCTCTGTTTCCTGAATTCCCTACCAGATGAATAGCTCTGTTGCACACTGTCACCACTATGAATGAAGATAATCTGCCTGACTTCTCCAACATAATGGCCTGTGATGTCTGAAGCCATGAACTCAGATGAGCATTTTCTCCCAGAATTTTTTTTTTTTTTTTGGTCAGGTACTGAGTTGTATGTGTAAAAGAGAGCATATCTCTCAACACCATTCCTTAGATACTAGAGTCATTTTTCTTCCTTCAAAGTCACTTCTCCCTTTTCCCAGCTTAAGGAATTAGGGGCCAATAATGGCAAATGTGGTGACACAGGTGACCCTGTTACTATTTTATTAGGCCACTGTGGGGACTATGAGATTCAAAAATTCTACAGGTAGCTCATCCTAATGATCTATGTGGTTCTTTGCCCAGTAACAGGTGTTAAGTATAGTTCAAGCAGTAGGTTGGAGTTTCCTGCACCATAGATAAAGCTAGGCAGCTATTCTAGACAATGTGAGAAAAGATAGGAAAACAGGTTGTATATTGTCAGATTGTTAGAATCACAGATATGCAGACTGATATCTCTATCCTGCTTTCTGTCCTCTTCTGTCCTAATTTCCCAAGCAGTATATCTTCTCTTTTTTAGAACAGCTACATTCCCTATGCTTATTGTCTGCTTATGATGCTAATCCACAATTATGGTAGCATATTCTATCCTGCACTCCCTTTTCAGTAAACTATTTAAATAGCACTATGTCTTGTCATGATGCTAGTGGTCTTGAGTCATACGAATTGAGATCTAGAAATCTGAGATTTCTATAAGATATTATGTCCATTTTTCTACTGTTTATATTTTGTTGTTAGAAGGATGCCATTGTCTTATTGAAAGTAGCTTGGCTATTCAAAATCATTGTATAGCTTAGTCTTTAATGCTACTACAGTGGAGTTGATGCTGAAAGAATCATTAATGATGGTTGGATGCTAGTGGTAGGAAGCAAAGGGTTGCTATCAGAGTATCAGTGTAATCTATTGCCCGGAGTATGTAGACACCTTGAGCTTCTTTCCAAGAGTATACAATTTCAGGACTTAGATAAAGCAGAGAGATCTTAGAATCAGGTCTAGTCTATTACCTCATTGAAGATGAGGTACAGGATGGAATAAAGCAACGGAAGTACCAAGGAAGCACTTGGTTCTCAGGAATCATACCACTCCTTTATTCAGTACAGTGATGATAATCTTCATAGAGGAATATATCCTAGAATAGTCATCAACATAGCACCTTGAGTTTTTTCTACACGTCTTCTCTGTGGATCAATTTCCTAGTTATTTTCAACTGAGTTCACTGACTCTTTAAATGATTTAATTAATTCTTTCATGCTTTTTTGCTTTTTAAGGAATGATTCTTGAAACTAATTGGTATATTACAAGGAAAGGAGGATGAGCTGCGGGAAGAACTCTAGCACTGAGCTGGGTGATCACTGAATCTAGAGCGTATATTGTAACAGCTATGTGAGAGAATAACCCTATAAATAGCCTGATCTGATGGACTTTTCTGGGTGAGCCATGATCTGGAAAACCATGTTCAGTTGAAAGTCCCCACCTGCATATTTGTTCACTACATTGCAAAGAATGATTACTTCTTTTGTCAAAATTGGATGTCTTCAATATTTATTTGAGAGAGAGAGAGAGAGAGAGAGAGAGAGAGGAGAGGAGAAGGAGAGGGAGAGGGAGGAGGGAGAGGGAGAGGGGAGGGGAGAGGGAAAGAGAAAGAGAATGCTTTCTTATTGAGTTGAATTGCCAGATTTTTCATCAGTTCTAACAGTGCTATTCAAAAAAATTATGTTTTCTGAGCTTTCAAAGCCACAAAACACACACACACACACACACACACACACGTATATACACATACAAATATATAGACAAATGTCATATATATATATATATATAATCATTAATGAAACAAATGTCTGTAGGTCCTCTTTCCTCATTCCTGATATTAAAAAGGCAGGCTATCCATGAGGAATATCATGGACACAAGTGGAGTCAAGAAATGATGAGGCAAAGAAGAGTCTTCCTGTCAGTGATAGCATCCAGGGAAAAATGTGTAGCACCAACATGTAGAGAGGAAATCTAGGCAGAATGTAGACAGATTTCTGAGACATTTCTAGATTTTTCTGAGTCTAGAACTATGAAGAGAGCGTGAATTCCAATGATTCAAATTAAATGAGATGTTGAAATTAATACAAATATCATTAACAATATCATAACAACAGGACCAATGGTTCTGACCCAGTGGAACTCTGTTGTAGTATCAGAACAGATCTCAGAGATACTTAGTCAGTCATTAGTTATCCCTTTCATTCTGGGATCCTGCAGAGTTCACGGCCATCCTAGAGAGAGGTTCTGATGCCAGGGCATGGAAGTAACAAGCAGTGGGTATTTACTTACTTGCATGACACATTTCAGTATGTTATAGTCAAGCAATGTGACCCCTTTTCTAAGAGTGAAGAAGTCCAAATAGTGAAGAAGTGATGTGTTTGGTGAGAGCCACTCTCATAATTCAAAGCTTATGTAGGTCAGGTATAACCAACAGATTATAGGAAATGTATTATGTAAGTTTTATATATTTAACATTAGAATATTAAGTGGTTATTAAAGTTAGGGTTATGATAACTTTGTGATAACAGACATGTTTATAGTACATGGCTAAGTTGTTATATATAAGCTATGTTGATTTAAATATACAATATACAAAAGGATACAGCAACATAAAAATATTTGTGTCGAGGTTTGCTACCTTTGTTTTCTTTATTTTTAAATACTTTTAATAAGGTCATGTCAATTTCAAAACACTATAAACAGCAAAAAAAGAAAAAAGAAAAAATTAATCATACTTAAATGTAAACTTCTTTCTAATAAATATGCTACTTTATTTAGGACAATTTTAACATTAATTGGCCTTTCTTCCACCATGAAAAAAGCATATTTGGAGTTTGGGTTCTTTACAAATAAAGCTAGCAGTATCTGCCAATTTAAGGAAATTTCTGTTTTGATGCAAAAAAAAAAAACAAACAAACAAAAAAACACAGCTCTCATCTTAAAGGGAACATAAAATTGTGTATTATGGAACCATTTTGAATGACCATAGCCTGAGAACACAAATTTAGGTAATCAAAATTCCATGTTTTGATTGGAAGCAGTTTCATGAAGGTTTATCGTTTTATGGAACAAAGAAAGTCATAAATCAAGGCAAGTTCAAAATACATTGGTGGGTACACTAGAGAGGCTGGTACAGCAAGATGAGGTGAGAAGAGCTAGTCTATAGGCTGAGATGCTACAGGTGACATTCTTAGCTTTGAAGTTGTTGCAATCCAGAGGTCTGCTGAATTATTAGAATCAGAAAGACATCTGCCAGTCTGAAGTTTTATAGGCATTGGGCTGACTGAAATCAGCCCATTTTTTCCCATGCATATTTATATTAACTCAAGTGTCCTTTGTATTTTTGTCAATTATGTACAGAATTCTAAATCAAATTTTAAGAGAACTTACCTTGCAAATTTTGGTCCACATTTTCAAGCATCTACATTTTCTGTTATGTTTCTTGTGGCAGCACTGAAAATCTAGGATTCCTTCTCATTTCCTCTTTCCCCTTACATTTTCTAAGTCATCAACACATCCTAGTCACAGGATCTTCAAAAGTGTTTTAATCTTTACTCTCTGACAACACTTCCACTGCCCAAGCCACCTTCATTTTCTGCCTGTGAAACTATGACAAAGTCCTTTTTCACTACCACACACAGACCTGTTATACCATTGTCCATGTAATACCTGGACCATTTCACTATAACTACCAGATCACATCATTCTCATACTTAAAATCTTCCAGTGGCTCTGCATTTCTCTTAGAACTTGCCAAGTTCTTTGTGGCTTTCTTGAGTTAGCCTTATTTTCCTCTGGTTTCATCTTCTATGGTTCTCTTTACCTAGGTTTCCATGCCTACCTTCCATAAGGGATGCCAACGGGAACCTTCCTACAGACTTGTGCTGCTGTTTTCATAAGTGCTTTACTCTCGGTACCTACGATGATGGGCTTCTTTTTGACCACTCAGATCACAGCTCAGATTTAGTTGACATGTCTACTTTTGTTAAAGTCTGTAGGCATTTCATAACTAGGACCCCTCCCTTACCTTCTGCTAAATGTTTTAAACTGGAATATTTTATTTTAATAGGAAAAGTTGAAGGAGTCATGCAAGACAGTGTTCTTTGGTTGAGACCTAGTCTTCACTGATGAATTACTTTCACAGCTTCTCCTTTTAGGATAGTGGTAGCAAATGAAACATAATTGTTCTCTGAGAGTTACAGCTTATATTTGACCACAAGCATCATCTATTGCTGGCTTTCACTTAAGCTATTTAAAAGGGGTCAAGCTGTGTACAGAATAGATGGAGAAACAAAAGACGAATGAATTGTGGGCAGCTGCTTGAAGCTTCACATTGTCATGCTCCTTGCAGAGACAGCAGGCGACACAGGCTCTCTGGGATGAGAAGCCACCAGACTGAGATACAGAATTAGACATGCATTCCTAAGTTTGCCCCTCTGTTCAGTGTTTTCAACTTGAACATGTGTCTGGGGTGATAGCACATTCTAGAGAGCACTGCATCAAAAGAGGCCTTCTGCAGAGAAGACTATGCACGCTTATTGAAGAAAAGGAAATCTTTCCACTGTTTTCCACAGGGTAAAAATCTGTTCATTTCAGTGACCCTTCTGAACAACATCAATAATTCCTTCCTGAACATTTTGCTACTGTAGGACAGAGGGACCATTTATACAAAGTTTTGCAGAAACTTGAGCTCTCTAATTCTATGTACTAGAAAAGTAACATTTAAAATCAAAGCCAAATACTTAGCAAGCACACACTTGCAAGACAGTCACGAGAGGTCCTGTCCCCCACACTCAGTCCTTCCTTTTGGCTACTAAACTGCATGCTCCTCGATTCTCTTAGTACCCGAGGCTTCGTTCAAACACCCTTATGGAAGACCTCTACCACCATTTCTACCTTCAAGATCCAGAGTTCCACCTCTTTCTCATACTCTCTGCTGTCCGTCACTTCTACCTGAGGTTGCTTTTTGTTATTTTCAGTTTCTCCATGGTTTGATTTGTAAAATATTTATTGCTAGGAGGGTCTTCCTGTTGAAGAAAGGGCCTTCCCTTTGTAGTGCAGGAATAGGGACTACTAGTCACCAGCCGGGAAATGTTTACTTACTGGGTACATTCTCAGGCATGGAGATTACTGTCATGGGGATGCTATTTTTTCCTGTTAAATATACTTTCCGTAGTTTAAATCTTGGAAGAGTTGACTTTGGAAGCTGGAGCAATGGCTCAGTGATTAATAACAATTGCTGCTCTTTCAGAGGAGCCAAGTTTAGTTCTTAGGATCCACATCAGGCCGTAACTTCAACTCCAGGAATCGACCTAACACACTTCTGGCTGCCCCTGACATTTGCATGCGATGCGCGCGCACCACACGGCCCCCCTTACCACCACATTTTATTTTATTCCTTTTTTAAAATTAATTATTTCATTCGTTTACATCTCAAATGATACCCCACTTCCTGGTTACCCCTCCACCAATCCCACATCCCACATCTGCCCTTCCCCTCCCTTTGCCTGTAAGAGAGCGCTCCTGCACCCACCCACACTCTCCTGCCCCACGCTCCAGCATCCTCTTTGGCTGGGGCATCAAACCTCCCAGGACAAGGGCCTCCCCTCCATTGCTGTCAGGGAAGGCTATCCTCTGCTACAGTGTATCTGGAGCCACGGATCCCTCCAGGTGGTCTAGACTCTGGGAGAACTCTGGCCACCTATGTTGTTCTTTCAATGGGGTTACAATCTCCCTCTGCTCCTCCAGTCCTTTTGCCGCTCCCTTACCAGGTTCTCTGTACTTAGTCTGATGGTTGACTCCAAGCATCTACATCTGCATTGGTCAAGTGCTGGCCTGACCTCCCAAGAAACCGCCACACTAGGTTCCTGTCACAAGCACCACACACATTTTAAAATTAAAAATCTTTTTAAAAGACCTGACTTTCCCCTGAGGACAATAAAAAAAAAAAATAACACCAAGAAGTTAGCTTAGAAATCGGTCCAGCTGTTTATTGTCAGTGATACCTAAATCCTTTTTGACACTTAAATTAATTTCATTTCTAAAACTTCTCATAATTTTTTCTGGTGACCATAAATGGAAAGCCTAATTAAAGTTGAAGCTAATACTTAGTTTATGGGTTTGATTTAATAAGTCTGAAATAGCTTAAATATTTAGATGGTCTTTGGAGAAACTACATTTGTTCACGAAATGTAGCTTCCCCTGCTCCCTTCCCTCTGCTGTTGTATAATAAGATGCAAATGACAGGTTGATCTCAGGAGTTACTTGTTTTAAACGTCATCAAATGTTTTCACAACTTGTAATCTTGTTTAAAACGATCTCTGCTCTCAGAAAACTTACATTGAAAAATTAATGCACGTTTCTCAGAGAACTATTAAATAGAGATGTGGCTAAATTTAATTATAAGAGAGAAGGTCAGCATAAATGGAATAAACTTCAATGACATCCATTCTATTCACACCCCTGGTTGGCTTTTTCATAAATGTATGAACCTCCATCTTACTGGTGTTTTCTGTCATCCATTTTCCATTTGTAAGAATGACCGTGGCTATTCATGGGCTGTCTGAATATGGAACATGTCGTGCCTATGAGTCACTTAGAAAACCAGAGATATACACTCATGGAATGGATCACTCCCCCAGACACCAACTAATAATGTCTGCCCTTAGGAACAGGCAGATGAGCCTTGCACCTGGATCATTGTGTTACATCCTGTGTCTCTTTACCTTTGCAGTTGTTGCTGGATTCTCCTCCAAAGAAGCACTTAAGGTTCTTAAAATCTCTTACATTTTCCCCATCTGTTTCTTAGCTCTGGGGGTGCATTGCCTCAAGTGGGTACCATCCATTTCTTAGGGAAGATTTCACTGCAGAAAAATGAGAGTTCATTTATGATTTCTGTTTTTAATAGTTTTCTTTCTCTTGCTCACCCTAGCCTGGGCCTGTTTATTGTACTGTTGTCACATAACTCATTCTGGCTCCAGGGTTAGAAGGACTACAGGGCTCATTTATGTGATTCTGAGCAGGAATTCTGTTATAGACTATGACATGCTATGTGTTCATTAAAAGTCTGAAGAAGCCAGCATCTAAGTGAAGGTTTGTTATATGTTTTCAAGATCCCCATTCAGTGATCCTGAGCCTAGTCGCAGGCAAACTTGAGATTCTCAGTCTTAATTTTTAAGAATTCGGAGTCAGCCTGGGAGACAGGGGGATTCAGTGAGAAGGAAAGGGCGTGAGGACAATGTGGAGTAGAAATGACCAAAATTTCTTTTATCATTATGAAGTGTCAAAGAATAAACAAAATAAATGTCTCGAGAAGATTCCAAGTCAGTAGACCTGAGATGAAGCGTGGACGTTTGTGTTTCTAGCCAACGTTGTAGAACATTTAGATTCCTGTGACCAGACTCATTCAAATTTTGAGGATGGAATTGATTCATAATAATTTATATGAACAAAATTATGATTTATAGGGGCTAATTAAACTCATATTTTGTGATATTTAATGATTGGGTTTGTTTCTACTTTTATTTTCAGCTTTATTTATGTATAATTGGAAATATTAAATTATATATACTTGAGGTATGCAATATGATGAATGAATATATATGGATGAATGTATATGAATGAATGAATATATATGTTGATGAATGTATATAGCACAAAATGATTATCGCAAGCAAGTAAATGAACATTCCCATCACTCCTTTTAGTAACTTCTGTAAATATGAGATGAGAATACTGTAGATCTACTCAGCACACAGAGATCAAATCCATAATCTGGAGTCATGAACTACAGTGCCAAGATTATTTCCCAGCTATTCATGCCCCAAGGTTGGAAATTAATGTTATTCCAAGCATGTAAAGTTTGGATATGTAGAAATATTATTTGTCTTACTATGAGCTATTGTGCCTAGTATTCAGAGGCATATCTTTCAGAAGACTGCTTTTATATCCATTTACCCACTCTTTTCTATATCCTGTGGTTTCAGAAGTAGAATGTTATGCCCGTGAACTTTGCATAGCTTATATCATGTATTACATTACTCAGCTTTGGGCCACTGTGACAAATACTTTAGATAATCAGCTTAAAAGGAGAAAAGGCATGTTTTAACTAAGTTACAGACGGGGCTTCAAGTGAGTTGTGATCATTGCTTTTGAACTTGTGCCAAGGCGGGATACCATGGCAGGAGCAGGTCATGGTGGGAGCTGATTTCGTAGTAGCTAGGAGGTGAAGAAAAGCAGAAAAGTTTGGGTACCAGCATTGTCTTCAAAGGCACAGTCCCCACCACTCAACTTCTTCCTACCAAGTCCTATCTCTTAAAGATCTCACCACGGTCCCATAGAATCATGGACTGAGATCCAAGTATTTACATATGGTTCTATGGGAGACATTTCATTTCCAATTTAGCTCACAAGTGTCTCTTTTTGTTGTGAGATTATTCTCTCAACAGGATGAAGTATATATGCCATATCAAGTTATTGCAGAGTGGGTTCTATTTCAGCAAAAATCAACATTCAACCCTCTTGTGAGGAACCAATATTGGTACCTTAATATTAGTAGAAACTATAGATTGTATTAGGTTTAGTATTTTATGCTACACATTCTATGAGTTTGGCTGGATAAACTATGCCATGTACCCATCATGAAACCTTATGGCAGATAGTCCTACTGACCCCAAAACACCTGTGTCCTATTTACTTTTTTCTCTATCCAACACATGGAATTTATTTAATGTATCTTACCATTTCAGGACTGCAACCCAGTTGCCATCACACAGAAATTGCTCTTTTCATGTGACAGCATGCATCCAAGTTCTGCACCTATATTTTCATTGCCTTGGTTTTTCAACTCCTGCAGTTGTCTGCATGTCTCAGTTTTTTTTTTTTTCATGCATTCACCCATTGAAGACTATTCTGGTTGCTTCCACTTTTTAATAATAACGAACGTCCCAACTTTGTGTGAGTGTATATTTTCAACTCTGGGCCATATAGGTCTATCAGTTACTTTTTTGTTGATGTGAAAAAGCACTCAGATCAAGAGCAATTTAAGGAAGAAATGACAGCTTCAGAGGGTTAGAGTTCACAGCGGCAGGGAAGGCACGCAGTAAGAAACTGAAACATGGAGCTGAGATAGCACTCCTTTACCCTCAAATACAAGAGAAGGAAAATTGGAAGCAGGCCAGGCTATAAACTGTAAAAGCCCCACCCCCCACCCCTGGGATCTGTCTCCATTAACAAGACCAACCTCTTAAATGTTTTAAAATCTGCAAACAATGCCCCCAAGTGGACCCCAAATATCCAAATATCTGAGCTTATTGGGAATATTATCATTCAAACTACCACGAATGGCAAGAGTAAAATCTCTGAGGATAAAATATGCTGGTTTTTTTTTTTTTTTTTAACCTAAGCTACATGGTCATTCTGTGTTGATTTGGGGGATATTGTTCTATGTTATTCCAACAGGAGAACTCCAGTTCATAAGTACCTGTTAGATTGTCACGGGATTATAAGATCAGCAAAAGGGAAGAAGGAGAAAGAACTCTGCAGTGTTTTGTATCATCAGTTCAGTCCTGTCACCTGGAAATGACCCCCGCACATGCTCCCTGGTAGGATGCCCTGTCTCCACAACAGGGAGCCAAGAAATTCAGCTTTTTAATTATCCAGAAGAAATGGACAACTGGATACCAGCCATCTGCTCTAGTAAGTACTTCATTCTGCTTGTATGTTCATTGAATATTTGATATGGCCTTCTGGCCAATAGAAACAATGCTGACACAACCTGAAGGTTCCATGTAGGCAGGCCACCATGCTCTAGGCCCCAGAGGTCAGGATGGAGTGGTCTGTATCTTAGACCCAATGTGCATTTGGAGTTGCAGGCTCTTACTAAGTGACCTTCCAGGCTAGGGATCTCACTGTGCCCTTGCCTTTACCTTCTGTGGGTTTTTTTTGTTTTTTTTTTGTTTTTGGTTGTTGTTTTGTTTTTTTAACTCTCCTCTTCTGATGACACAGTGAGTATAACGTCTGGTAAATATGTACCAGTGTCAATGCCCACAGTGCTTTTACAGACATTCTTACTAGGTTTGCAATACTGCTCTTCTGCTCTTCTCCCTCGCTCCCATCTCCTTCTCCCTTAGATTAATTGTGAGACTCTGGTCTAGCAGACTTCAGTGGAAGAATCATTTATTTAGTCTAATTTTTGCATAGCCATATTTTTCTGGCACAGATTTCTGAATGCCTTCCAAATGTATGCAGTGATTTCTAACTATGAATGAGGCAGACCATTTGCATCTTCCTGCAGTGTACAGCATTAAGTAGCACTTGTTACTCATGGCACTTCTTACCTTTACTCTGTCCCTAAAGCGTGAAAAGCAGCTGCTGCTATTATCTCACATCTGTGAGCTCTTTACTCCTTTCTAAGTTTTTTAGTTTTTTAAAAACTTCTCTCTCTCTCTCTCTCTCTCTCTCTCTCTCTCTCTCTTCTCTCTCTGTCTCTGTGTGTGGTGTGTGTGTAGTGTGTGTGTATGTGTGGTGTAATGTGGTGTGTGTGTGTGTATAAGCGTGCACATGAGCATATCCACACAGGCATAAAAATGTCTGTGAAGGCCAGAAGAGGCAGATGGATCCCTTGGATCTGGAGTTATATGCAGCATGAGCCACTTGACTGGGGTACTAGGAACCAGACTCAAGTCTTCTGCAAGAGCAAAATGTGTTCTTACACTGAGACATCTATCCAGTCTCCAGTCTCCTTCCATTTTCCTTTGGCTTTTAACATATCTAACTTAATCTATTTTCTCTTCTCTGTAATGCTCAGTGTCATGGATTGAATCATGTCCTCCCTTCAAAATACATTGAAATCTTAACCACTGGTAGGTCAGAATATGACCTTATTTAGAAAAAGAACTTTATAGGGGTAATTGGAAATGAAGTCATTAGGATGGGCTCTAACTTATGTTCATTGTCTTTTAAAATGAGTAAATTCATACAGGGAACAGACAACACAGACCCATGAAAATGTCATGTGAAGGTGGAGATAGAGATGCATGTAAGAAACCAAAGCTCATCCATGGTGGTCAGTGGACCACTGGGGGCAGCAGAGAATCCAGGATCAGGCTCTCTAACTGCCCTGAGGGTGGTAGCCAATGCCCAGATTCTCTGACTAGCCATGTATAGTGGTTTGACTATGCTTAGTCCAGGTAGTAGCGCTATTTGGAGGTGTGGCCTTGCTGAAGTAGGTGTCCTTGTTAGAGGAAGTGTGTCACTGTGGGGTGGGCTTTGAGAACTTTTCCTAGCTGCCTGAGGATGCGAGTCTTCTCCTGTTTGCCTTTGAAACAAGACATAGAATTCTCAGGTCTCTCTCCAGTACTATGCCTGCCTGGATGCTGTCATCCTTCCTGCCTTAAAAAAGACTGAACCTCTGAACCTGTAAGTCAGCTTCAATAAATGTTGTCCTTATAAGAGTTGCCTTAGTCATGGTGTCTGTTCACAGCAGTAAAATCTTAACTAAGACACTACAAGACAATAAAGTACTGTGATCAGGTTTCCCACTGTGTCGATATTAGTATGAAAACTCTAAGAAATGTGTTTCCTTTGTCAAGTGAGGCCAATGACAGGTAAAACTACTGTTCTGACTCTCAACATGGAACATATTACTGATTTATCAAATGATCACAGAGATGTTATTGATTTGTTACTGTGATAAAATTTGAATAGAAAGGACCTAAGGAAGGGTTTAGTCTGGCTCACAGTTTAGGGGATACAGTGCATCACGGTGGAGGATCATGGTAATGGGTAGCCTCTTGGTGGTGGGAGCCTCTAGCAACTGCTTATGATGTATTTGCAATCAAGAAACAGAGAGGAATACTGACTAGCTTTCTCCTTTTCTCCATTTTCTTCGGTCCAGGACCTCAGCCTTGGGTGGAGCCATCCCTATAAGGCCTGATTCTTCTCTCCTCTATTAACATCTCTGGAAGCACCTTCACAAACACACCCAAAAGTATGACCTATCGATGCTCTAGGTATTTATTAATCCAACCAGGTTGAAACTTGAAGGTATCCATCCCCCGAAACAAGTAATTTATCAACTGTATCACCATGTGTAATGGGAGGAACCATCTTCTTAGTACCAGTTTCTGCCTCATTTATAAGTCTGTCTTATGCTGCTAATAAAATCAACCACTTAACCCTATTGGCTCGGAGAGTTGTGGCTTAGTCTTCTCTCATGCTCCAGATTCACTGCTGGAGGGCTAGGAGGCTCTGTGCTCACTGCTGCTGCCCTCCCTTGGGGACAGACACTGGTATAGAAAGCTCATTTTAGCATTCAGTTCCAGACTTAACACGGAAGTCAGGAGATGGAAGAGAACACTTGGTCTCCCACTGACAGTTAAAGCACTTTATCCATTTGTAATATATTGGCCAGAACTAATTACATGCCATCAACAATCCACAAAGGGAACAAGGAAGTTTCGTTTTAAGTGCTCAGAGTGTCTGAATCAGCCCTGGCTGCCATTACGAACACCATGCACTTGTTTGTTGAAACAACAAGCATTTATTTCTTGTAATTCTAGAGGCTAAAAGATCAAAGGTTAAAGTGTCAATATGATCAAATCTTGGTTAGGTCCTGATTCCTGCCTTGAAATTGGGCATGTTCTTACTGTGTCTTTAATGGAATTGTTTTCTCTTCATATAAGGCATTCGTCTCCACGATGTTCTAAAATCTCCCAAAGCACTCATCCTTAGCATCACATTGAGAGTTACTGTGTAACCTATCTTTAGAGGTTCACAAAGATTCAGACTACAGATGAGGCTTAGGATAGCAGGAGATCAGCATGAAGCTGACAACTGTCACCCCAATAGCCTCTCAGGTTTTGTCTAGAAACTACTAATGCTTCCATTCATTGATGAATTCAGTGCTTATTAAATGAATTATACACACCCATCAGTTTGACATAGGTGCTGGGATAAATGATGAATCCAAATGAACTCCTCTGTAGTAGACAGAAGAGGCAAAAAGTCATTAAATAATATACTATAATTACTACCTCAGAGATGGGGATACACGGAACTGTGGTGCTTATAGAGAGATGTAACCTGGTTAGTGATTAAGAAAAAAATCCCCCAAGGATGCTTGAAGCAAGGGCTACTTTCCATGCAGGAGAGTATGCCAAGTGATGCTATGAAGAAGGTTAGGGATGGTGTCATTCAAGGGCTTAGAGGAGTAGATGAATGGCATATCCTATAAGGACTCCATGAGGAGGCCATGTGGACATTGTCTTTCTTAATCTCAATATAACATGGAGTCAGTTACACTGAGTAGGCACACTTGGATGGATTCCACATCTGTGGCTGATAGAGCTGGCTGTTGACAGTGGGCCAGTAAGTCCTTCCCGGACATGGGACTGAAGCTTATCTGTATGTCTGCCATGCTTTGGTGTCATGTGGTAGGGCCAACACTAGGAAGTAGTCTGTTGAGTCTAACTAGTGATTTGTTCCCATAACTGAGTGCGTAGGTCCCAGGCCTAAGGCTTCAAGGTCAGATGTGGAAAATACTGCAGGGCTCAGCCTAGACTTTGAATAATAGGATACAAAGAGTGAGACATATGGATGACATTTTTCCACCAGAATAGTATTTTTGGCAAGTGAATTTTTTTTCTTTTTCGCCTCCAGGGTTTTTTCTTCCTTCCTATTTTTGATGTCTGCCCTTTGATCAAAAATAGAGTAAACTCTCATACAAGAACATTTGATTTCCCCTTCCAATCTGACTATTCATAACCCATTTAAAATTGATTTATAGTCTTACAGGCTACAAATTAATTCTAGGCAGAAGCCAGGAGAAGGTCATCTTCCTCACGATTTCTATGGTTTGCCAGTTTCCTCTGACTGGTTTAAAGGGACAGGCTCAGTTTGACGACTCTATAGCAAGATGGCTGT
Organism: Mastomys natalensis; assembly: GCA_021653895.1. Classification (NCBI taxonomy): domain Eukaryota; kingdom Metazoa; phylum Chordata; class Mammalia; order Rodentia; family Muridae; genus Mastomys; species Mastomys natalensis. Next base: position 1,446,234 of record JAJTUV010000331.1, read on the forward strand.
GGTGAACTGAATGAGATATGTCTCTCTGTAGACTCAAGTATTGGAATATTGGTCCCCAGTTGGTGGTAGTGTTTGGCAAGGCCATGAGACCTTAAGGAGGCACAGCCTTGATGGAGAAAGTATTCACTTGAGGTGGGCTTTGAGAGGTTATGGCCTCACCTCACTTACTGCTCACTCTCTCCGCTTCCTGTGTATGGATGAAATGTTCAGGCAATCTCTTGAGCTGAGAGCCTGCGGCCATGCCTTCCTTACATTACGGACTCCCCTTCTAGAACCACAACCCAAAATGAATCCTGCTGTAAGTTACTTTTGGTCATGGTATTTTATCACAGCAACAGAAAAGTAACCCAATAGCCTTCTTTCTTGTGATTTGGATCATCCCTACTAGAAACCACCAAGGCCACTGAAGCAAAAATGTCCTGCTCCCTGCCCACTATTTTATTACTAATTGGTTAGAGAGCTACAGTTGAGAGCTAGATTTCCTGAGCCCCTATCTGAGAAGCTATATTAAAAGAATGGCTCCTTCTCCCATGTGAGGAGGTAGAAAGTACCTCCCTGGCATGCTGGCCCTCCTATATGCTGGGTCTCACATCCTTGGGATGGCTCAACTTGCTATGAGCTATTTCTTCCTGGTTTGTTCTCCCTCTGGATCTCCAATCAGCCTGTCTCTCTTGCTCTTCTTAATGTGTTTTTAAAACAGAGGTAAGCTCTGGAGACCAGACTCTTTCTCCTTTGCTAATCTCTTGGCTTAGAAAGTCCTTATGCTGAATTTTAGTCAGCTTTGAAGAGAGGTGATTCCTTAAGGGATTCCTCTACAGTCGTGTCACACCTTGTAATTATCTTGTCTCCTTTTCTTATACATTCTTTAGTCTTTCTAAATAATTAAACATTTTGGATTAATGACTTTTGTCTCCCAGGTAAGAAAGGTTTTGCCTTTTGTCCTAGAAATATTTATATTATGTCTAATAGGGATGGAATTTTTTAAATTCCCATTCTACTGTTGAGAGAATTATTAACCTAGTGTACATCCTCAAGCTATGCTTGAGAATGAAATCATGAAACTATTCCACTTTGCACAGATGTCTTCTACTGAGGAGAGAGAGATTAGCACTAAGCATAGGCACTAGATGCAAGCTCTTCTCAACGCACATCTTGAGTCCACCACTTACTAATATAGACTTAGGTTAAGTTACTTAATTTTTATGCCTCAGTCTTCTCCTTTGTGAAATGGGCATAATAATAACAAAACCGTGCCAAGGAATCACCTTGGGATTTTATGAGATAAGTAATACAAAGAATTTAACACATGTCTTGTAATAAGATGTGCTATTTATTGAGTGTGTACCCCAGGTGGGGTGTGGCTTCTTTTTATGCTAACACACAGTTAGCACATAACCTTTGCTGATAAAGATATAATGCAGAGTCTGCCTGATTGCCCTGGGACATAGGCTCTTAGTTTCTGTCACAGGGCTGTGAGTTGGGTTCTCTGAGGGGTGCTGGTGTGAATGAGACTTTGTGTCTTTATCCCTGGATTCCTTGGGCAGCTTCATTCCTTCACAGTGAGTTTTTCATACAAACGCTCTCAGGATCATTTGTCATCTCTACTGCAAAATCGTCTTAGCTACTCATATTACTCTGTGATTTTATGTCTCAAATAGACTTATTTTGATGGCAAGCTATCTGATAATTTTAATTTCAAGTTATTAAGTGCAATGAGGTGCATGTATCACACACACATACACACACCACACACACACACACACACACTTCAAAAAAGCCACATTGTGCTGGCCACACTTTATTGATGAGAAATTTACACCACATTTATGGAGCTGGAGAATAGAAGAGCTAGCATCCAAACCTAGGTATGCATTTAGTAATTGCAATTTCAGTAAGTGGGCATCTGAGATTGCTGATCTGAAAGGTTTAAAGGTAATGAGAATTCCTAGTTTTTGAATGCTAGATACATTGAAATTATTATCTTCCATGGTCATATGAAATGAAATGTTTATGAAGATATCTTGAATGGGCATGGAGCCCACCCCCACAAACCTTCTAACCATTTTTTAGCCTGGATACTCATAGAATACTGACTGGTGGGCTGGAAGCTTCTGGCTAATTTCTAGAATTTAATGAAAGGGTATACAAATTCAGAGTTTCATAATTCCTATCATTCTTTCTCCTAGTTCTATACTGAATGAGTGCAGTCATCTACCGTGGACTGATGAACTGAATGCATGACTTCCCATCAAGTACTGTCTATTGATGTTGTCACAGCCATCCTACTTGTTTAAATCCATGGCATGATGTTTTCACAATGATGAACTCAACAAATGATGCGTTTCTTAGAAGGTACCTCTGTAGTTGCACAGTATGCCATATAATTAACTGATGGTTTGTAGGATTTAAGGCAAGGTTACATATGAATTGGAGGAAGAGCAAGGTGCTCAGTGATGAGAACAGGGAAATAAGTAATAATCTCCTGGGTACATCTTTTGTGGAAGGAGGCTAGGTATTTACATTCATTTAAGGTCAACTTTCATTCTTAGTGTGTTCTGCATTGTTTTATTGGACCTTCAGTTAGGAGAAGCAAGGCATGGGTGGTTTCTAAAGGAACAGACCTTGCTGGCTCTGTAGATTTGCTCATTCCACTTGCTCTTTTATAGTAAGCCCTTCCTCTTGTACAGATGTTGGGAAGCTATTTGATACCTTGATTTTACATGCATTAAGAACCAGCCAGGTAATTTCACATACTGTTTTTGATCTTTAAAAAAACATACTATGCTGGTCTCATTTTATTGTTATGGAACTTGCACTGGACCGACAGATTGGAGGGGAGAGCCAGTATTCAGACCTAAGCATTAATTTAGTCAATGAAGTTTTTAATGTAGGTGAGTGTTTTAGGCTCTGCCAAACCCATGAAAGAGATTGCAGATGTGAGCTACTTGTGGCTGTGGCTGAGGAGCACATGCAGTTGTGGAAGTGTCTGACTTCATAGGGTGTTGTGACAGGGCTCTTGTATACCCTCCTCAAGACCTGGTGTAAGCCAAGCTGTGAAATCAGTGGGGTCTTCTAGCTAAAGTCCTTAGTTTAATTGTTTTATGACAGTCTATACGTGGTTGGCTGTGCATCAAGGACATAGGGGGTCTCTAGGAACTCTGTCAATGACATGATTCTGTCCTTTACAAAGTCCCATACTGCTTTAGCTAACCATAATTTCTCTTACCATATTTGACTGAAAATTGGCCAGTGTGTTGGGGTTTTTAAAATCTATCATGCTGATGTCTCTGATTTGCTCTGACTTCTACTCAAGGAGGAAACAGCCAGGTTTGATAAGGATTAAGCAAAAGGACATCTAAATTGCATGGGGACACTTTGTGACAAGTAGTGTTGAGAATTTTCTTTGCACCCAGGAGGTTTTATGTTGATATCTAGAGTCAAGATTAGAGAACTATGACTTTCAAGAGTTAATGTAAAAGTGATATATTGTGTCTCTATAATCCCTCAATGAGACATTTGAATTGTTTCTTTTTCAGACTTTTTAGGTGAAGTCTGTCATGTTTCTCATTGCTGGAGATATTGAATTTGTGGATCATTCATGGGTTTTAGAATTGCTGACCACACAAAATTGTTACTACTGAATTTAATTTTCTTAGTTTTTCCATGTTCATAATCATATCTTGTGACTTTTTTGGGGGGAATATTAGTTGTGAATTGTGGTAGTCAAGTTTCCCTTCTGTTAGTGAAAACTACTGTGTCTGAATTCCAAGAGGAGTTGGTATAACTCATGTGGACTCTGTAGGTCCCTTTGTGAGAAACACATTGCACAAGGAGGGAGCTGGGTTTATATGGAAGTGAGTTACTTCCTACTGTTTGTTCTGCTCAGCTTCGTTTTGACATTTGAAATGTCTAACCTGCTGGTTAGAGTCTGGATAGACTCAGCAGATGGAAAGGAATGTTGTGAAGTGACCACAATCAATGTCCAAACATTCAGGATCTAGCTTTTAAGGAAGTTATCACAAGGATTTAAAGGCATGGAGCTAAGAAGATGGACTGAAGTTGTAGTAGAGTTACAAAGTCAAATGAAAAGAAAAGTTTTGATTGGAGGTAAGAGGTGGTGGGGATTCATAGTAAGATGTTTATGGCCATGCACTGTGATAGCGTGGAGTGTGTATGTATACCTGTGTGTACATACATGCTCATGTATACATTTGAGAGGAAAATAAAGAAAAGGAGGAGATGAGTAATGATACAATCATGATTTATGACTTTGATTGAATGAGAGATCATTATGCAGGGTAAAGCAGCACTGTCTTTACCTTTATAGCTCTGCCAAACCAAATCACAGTAACCAGACATCCAATAACAGGAAAGGATTGTTCCATAGCTTAATTGACTCCAATACTTTAAATAGGAAAATAGAAAATGTTTTTTTCTTAATACTGGTGGTGGAGTCAAACAGATTTAAAGTTTTGCATCTTCCTTAGGGTTGTGGGTGATTGTCTTGAAACCCCAGCTGTTTGCGGTGAGGCTGCCATGGCCACCACAAATTCTAGAACCAGGAAAGAGAGTTGCATAGTGGCAGAGAAAGAGCCAGTGCAGGCTGGGCCTGACAGATGGGAGCAGAAGGGAGGGGAAGGCACTGTGAATTTGAAAAGGAAGCTATAAAATTAATTTGCTTTTCCTTTATGAATGAGACATTAGCAGTTGCTTTTGGGCCAATTATGTTGGCCATCACATTTTAATAGTGGCAGTTACAGCCAGTTTAATTAGTAAGTTTTTGTGAGTAATTTAACATTTCACTGAATGAGAAACCATTCTTTGGGGAAAAGAGGGGTCCTCTAAATAATATTCACATCTCTGCAAAAGCCAATCATTTAATAAGAAGACATCCGACAACAGAAAATGGTTGCTCCATATTTTTTAAGTGACAGTTTAATTAGGTATTTAAAGCGGAAAAATAGAAACTGTGTTTACCATCAGGACTGGTGACAAATCAGCTGGGCTTACATTTTGGCTTTTTTTTTTTCCTTTCTCCGTTCACTAGTACTTCTGTTCTAATTTGCTATTGAACTTGATTTATTTTCGCTTATTTTCTCATCTGTAGTGTTAGGAACAAGCAAACAAAACTTGTCCTAAGTACTGCCATTTTGTTTTCAGACTCCATTTAATCATAGGGGAGAGAAAGTTCAAGGTCCCAGGCCCTAGGGGAGATGAGAATTTCCCAATAGCTGAACAGCTTCTGTTGTAAGGAGACAGTTGTCTGAATCCAGACATCTCAGGAACAACTTCTCCATCTTGCTGGTAGGATCAAATCAAGTTCATGTTCTCAGGCTGAGGAACCAGTTCCTATCCTGATTGATAGAAACTCCCTTGCTCAATCCCTTATGTCAAAATATGATTGGACAATGCTACAGCCTGCCCTTCTCCCCCTCACTTTATGGTTCCATCCTTTACCTATGCTGTTCAACTTCCCTTCAGAGTTGCAGTTTAGATTCTGAGTCTGGTCTATGGCCGTGATCGATCAATAGTGGTTGATTATAATAAATTTTTGTCATCTGCATTGATCTGGTGTTTGAGTGATGTTGGATCTAAGAGGACCCCATAACTGACTGTAGTATGCCTTCACTGTCCTCACCCCCATTTCTATGACTGCTGTTTTGCTTGAGGCTTTCACTGACAGCTTTTAGGGGTACAGATAGAGGCAGCACAGCAGCCCAAGGTGAACCCTAAGCATGTTAATGTCATCCACTCAGGACAAACAAGGATTTGTGACTTTAGTGATGCAACCAATTTTGGGACTATCCAGTTTATGAGACAAAGTTAGAATTTATTAAAGATATTTGAATACAGGATGAAGCTTCTGGACTAATAGAAAAGGTCCCAAAAGATATACTAAGACTATGGGTGTGGGCTTCTCAAAGCTAAACCTAGGATCATGGTTTTTACAATTGTCATATATATATATATGTGGGATATTGATCAGGTTAAAAGTTAGTGTCTTTCCACTGATGGCTTCTGAGGGGCCTGAGAGGCTCAAAGGTAAGGCAGCTTTACTATAAATAGTTTTGAGATATTTTTAGGCATTCTCTGAGGAAATGAATGAGTCCCTACCCAAAAGTTGTATTCTGACCTTCAGCCTGGATCATTGCTGCTTGAACATGAAATATCTATATGTGAAAGGAATATTAAAGAGGACTGGAAATGCAGAGCCTTAGATTATAGTTACTCTATGTTCACCTAAAGGTGAGGTTGGGAAATACCTTACATAAACAGGGATTCATTAGATTCAAATAATGTGAGGTTCGGTAAATATAGTTGTTTGCAGTGTATAGAAAAGAAAATGTAGTTCTTTCTAAGAATGACATTAAAATTTGGAACTAATATGGATATTCATATTAAGTGTGGTTTCATATAAGTGCATGGCACTCATCAATAGTATCCTAGAGCCTTCTTCTTCCTTCTTCCCTAACCACCTGCCCCCAGATCCTTGCCAGGGTATTGGAGGCTAAACTTGAGAATAAAGTATTAGCAGATTTGCTTCTTCTAGAAACTTCATCCTAGACTGTCCTCCCAACACAGTGGTACCTTGTTTAAGAATGACACCCATAGGCTCATATATTTTAATGTTTAGCATCAAGGAGTGGCATATTTGATAAAAATTGTGAGGTGTGGCCTTGTTGGAGGGAATGTGTTACTGGGAGTGAGTTTTGAGATTTCAAAAGCCCAAGCTTGATCCAGTGGCTCTCTCTGTCTCTTCCTGTTGCCTGTGGATTAGAATGTAGAACTCTTAGTTATTTTTCCAGCACCATGTTTGGCTGCATGCTGCCATGCTCCCTATCGTGATGATAGTGGACTAGATCTCTGAAACTGCAAGTCAGCCCCAGTTAAATGCTTGTTTTATAATGTTTGCTTTGGTCATAGTGTCTTCACAGCAATAGAATGCTGACTGGTACACACTACCTATCCTCTGGTCTGCTTTTACCTCATCTCTTCCTATAAGGACACTAGTCATATGGATTAGGTTCCATTCCAGTGACCCCACTTTAAGTCAGTTGTGCCTTAAAGGCCTTTGTTTCTCTGTTTACCCCATGAGTAAAGTGCTTAAGTTTATTGTCTGGCCCTTTGAGTTCATATTTTACATGACTCCTGAATTTATGCACATTAATAAATTATTAGAATTATTTCTTTCTGTTTAAAAGAAACTCATCTTAAATATAATCATGCTCTGAGGTACTAGAGATTAGAGTTTCAGCATGATGTTAAAGAAATATAATTCACTTCTTGCCAGGTGGTCAACTTCTGCCTAAAGTTAGTCTTTGTCCAAATATTAAAGTAAGGTTTTCTAGTCTTGATTTATAAATAAGGAATAAGAAGGATTGAGAATAAGTTTCAGGGGCTGGGAAGATAGTTTAGCAAACATAAGGACCTGAGTTCAGATTCCCAGGGTCCACATAAAAATGCCCCATGTACTTGTAGTTCCAGGCCACAGGAGATGGAGATTGGAGACCTGCTAGCTATGTAGTCTAACCGAATGGTGCGCTCCAGGTTTCAGTGGATTAGTATTTGAAAGTGAAGAGACAAATATTTCAAGTCTGCCTGGAGACCTCTCCCTGAGGGTTTTATGAAATCTGTATGTCTTTATGAAATCTGTATTTCTTATAGGATAGCTTGCTATTTCAAAATTTAAAATGAGAGTAAAGAGAGAACCATGTAGTGACCTAAGCTAGGTCATTACTTTGGCACTTTTTACTCTCTTTCCCATGTTGGTGACAAGAGTTTCGAAAGATACTTTCTTAATTTGATTTAACTACATAGATATAATTTTTATTAGACCAGTACTGTGGGGTTTCATCTTGGTTGTCAACTTGACTGGATCTGGAATTGACTATGAGACAAAACCTCTGGACATACCTCCCTATAAGGGGTTTTCCCAATTATATCAAGGTGGAAAGATGACATTTTTTTTTAATACAGCCTTCATCTTTCAGCAATAACCCAAATATAAGTAGGTTGAAAAGAAAAACTTTAACATACTGGAAAGTTCAACTACATTGTTGCTACTCCTGCAATGCTACTGCCATCCCCTGCTGACATCAGAACCCAGCTTCTTTGACCTCCAATGTGGTCTGAAGACCAACAGTTCGTCCTGAATCTTCTAGGCTAATTTTCTGAGGTTTTAACCCATTGGCTTTGTCACTGAAACCTGGCTAGGTCATAATTTGAAAATATATTGGAGTTCTCAACTGGGCTTGTCATCTGACTGATGGGTTACCATGTTATTGTCTGACAGTAAGCACGCAGCACTGTTCCAGGGACAAGTCTTTTAGAACATGAGAGAGAGAGAGAGAGAGAGAGAGAGAGAGAGAGAGAGAGAGAGAGAGAGAGAGAGAGAATGAGAGAGAGAAAACATAGCTGCACTGCTTAAGTACAGTGCAAATGTCATCTCGATGGGATGTCTCGAGCTACATGTTTAGGTCATTCAGCATTCGTGTTGATGGTGTTTTGTCATGTTCTTCACATAGGACATACCTACTGGTCATTTGAATATGACTGATTCCTTATATTTTTACTTCTATCTCAGAGTTTGTACCTCCATGAAATTCAGCACTGGTCCAGATACCTCATAGCGACAGTGAGAGGATTGGTTTGATATAATGCAAGCTCTTTGTGTGATGCTGCACAGGCAGCATCATCATATTCATGTCACTGACATTTTGAATTGACCAGAACTCATCCCTCTCTCACTTTATCTGCTTCATTCTCTGTACCATTTCCCCCTCTCTGCGTAATAAATACTTCTATATACTTCCCTCATCACTGTATAGAAATATGTATTTTACGTGTTTTCTTCAAAGTCAGAGAAACAGATGATTTTGAAAATCTTCTAGGGATGTGGTCTGATCCCAAGATGGGTATCCCCTTTGCCATAGACTAAGGAAGATAACACTGAACTTTGCTAATTTTCAAACTTTTACATCCTACTCCTGTTGGGATCCCAACAGAGGTCCCGAGCATGTTCCCGCTCAGGGACTGTGAATGTTCAGACTGGAGTCTACCTTCTCTTGGATTGTCATAGTTCTGATATACACAAGGTCTGGGGAATGATCCAAACCCATCATAATCCTCGTGGTCCTGGGGAGGAGGGTGAAGCAGGTGACGCCTGTCCAGAGTGAGGCTCAAGCACAGCTATCTCCCTCAGACTTCTGCTCATGGCAGTGAGTTCCACAGCAGTTGCTCTTGGTTTGTCATCCCATACCCTAGATGACTTTCATTGCCATCAGAAAGTTTTATGCGTACTTTTCTAGGAGGTGTATAAAGCATTAGATATTTTACAGCATGCATCTGTCTAGAGCCATCTGTCGGATGATTACTTATCACTCATAGGTTGACACGTTGGTTCTCTCCCACCCTCAATCATTTATATTTCCAAACTTATCAACCCAAATTAAAGAAAAAAAGTGTGATTTTATTATTTACCTCATTTTCTTTTCTGTTTGAAAGTCAATGTTTCTCCTTTAGCCAGTTTCCAGAGCTATTTATCTTTCCTCCTTTCTTTCTTTCTTTCTTTTTTTTTATTGGAAATTTTATTTACATTTCAGATGTTCTCTCCTTACCCCATTTCCCCCCCTCCCTCCCAGGAACTCACTATCCCTTCCCCCCCTCCTCCTGCCTCCACATTGGTGTACCCCCACCCACCCTCCCCCATACCTCACCTCCCCACCCTCGAATATCCCCCCCCCCCACGATATCCAACCTTCATTTCATGGGACCAAGGATCTCTTCTCCCACTTATATATAGCTCCCTTGCACATATAGCTGGAGCCATGGGTCCCTCCCTAAGCGCTCTCAGGCTGGTGGTTTAGACCCTGGGGGCTCTGGTTGGTTGGTATTGTTGCTTTCCTCATGGTGTCGTGAATCCTCTCAACCTCACACCAGTCAGAATGGCTAAAATAAAAAACTCAGGTGATAGCAGATGCTGGCGAGGATGTGGAGAAAGAGGAACACTCCTTCATTGTTGGTGGGATTGCAAGATGGTGCAACCACTATGGAAAACGGTCTGGCGGTTCCTCAGAAAATTGGACATATCACTACCTGAGGACCCAGCTATACCACTCCTGGGTATATATCCAGAAGATGCTCTAACACATAACAAGGACATATGCTCCACTATGTTCATAGCAGTTTTATTTATAATAGCCAGAAACTGGAAAGAACCCAGATGCCCTTCAACAGAGAAATGGATACAAAAAATGTGGTACATTTATACAATGGAATATTACTCAGCTATTAAAAACAATGAATTTGATAAATCCTCCTTTCTTCTTTATAGAATTAGCCAGTCATTCACTTGGGAGTTTATTATCTACCAAGTGGCAGTTGTTTTAAAATTGGAGAGGCAAAATGTATTCATCTCACCAAGGACTTTAGGACCTGGTCCAGTGTGGTCCTAGGCAATGCGGAGAGAAGGGAGTTGTTCATGTCCTGTACATTAGTTCCAAATAAGGAACAAGCTTAAGGAAACCTCAAAGCTTTCGTCTCTTAACAAGTTACATTTTCATCAGTGAACACATTTTCTACAATAAGTAGTGTAATCTGAATTCTGTCCTGACTCAAGAAATTTATGGTTTGAGGAACACCCTCCCTGTCCCACATACATACCACACACATACAGATACACACAGAAACACAGACACACACATATACACATAGACTGCACACTTACACATATATCACATGCAAAGACAAATATACACCACACACATACACACACACCACATATATACACGAATGCACATACCACACTCATACACACATACCACACATCATACATATATGCAAAGCCACACATAACAACACAACACACACACACACACCATATACCACACACACATACACACATGCATACATACCACAATGTATCATACACATACAGCCACATACACACATACAAACATACACAAACACAAAACATTCACCACACAAACACACACATACATACACATACTACAGACCACCTAACTCGTGTACACAAAACACATACAGATACAACACATTCCAGACATACACCACACATACATGTGCATACACACCATACCACTCATGCCACACACACATACAAACACACCATAACACACACATATACACACTTCACAGATCACACACATTCACACGCAAACCACACACACGTACACTCACATCACATACACTTTACCACACTAACACTTTCTCACATACACACCACACAAACATAACACACACACACACACACACTACACTTTTAGAAAGAGAAGTAACTAATTTGTATATTGATTAACATATATCAACCCCTTGTTACCTTGAAGGCAACTATATGAGTCATAGAACTAAGGACTGAGTCCTTCCTAAGCCAGGAGTACTTGGTTTCCGAACACCCATCTTCCAGTTACTCTCAGTATTTTTAGGATTTAATACTTTTCAGGAACATGCCGAGGCACCAAGCATGGGCTTGTAAACAAAGACTGTCCCTGAAGTAAACTAGCTTATCTTGGACAAGCTATTGCACTAGTCTTGAGGGATGGAAAACAAGATAAACCAAGTGTGTAGTAACTAAACAGAGAGATGTTCTAGATGACTCTAGATAGAGATATAAATGGGAATAAAGAGATGAAAGCAAGAGCTTTGAAACAATATGGGATGCAATTGTAAGCTCGAACTAAGTAGAAAATAGAATGAAGAAAATTGGAGGGCTGGGGACTTGGCTTTGAGTGATAAAGTGTTAGAGCCAGGCAAGCCTGACAGTCAGAATTAGATCCCTGGACCTTGTGAAAAGGCACATGTGATGGCACATCCCAAGCCAAGAATTCCTCTGGTGAAAGTGGGAGATGAGACAGGAAGTTTTCAGGCCAGATAGTGTGGGGTATATGGCTCAGCAAGAGAAACAAGGAGAGACATCTCAGCAAGGTGGAGGGCTAACCCACTCTTGAAAATTGTTGTCTGACCTGAGTGTCTTATACACACACACATGTGCATGTACATGTACACACAGACACACACGCACACGTGCACATACATGCACACACACAAACATGCACATATATATGCATGTACACACACATGCACCTGCATGTGAGAGAGGAGGGTAGGGAGGGAGAGAGAGGTGAAATGAAAGCTGGGGCCATCATACACGGGTTTCTGCTCAACATGTGGGTTCTAAACCTACATGATCTCTGCAACTCAGAAGTCATTGGACTTGAGGAGTGTGAGGGGCAAAAGTTTTAAGTTTTAATTACTGTGCCTAAGAGATCCATTAAACAATATGCCGCTAACCTGTAAGCCCCACTTGGCCAAGGTCAGATAACTTCCTGGGTTGCTGGGAGCTGTTCATGTAAAATAACAAATCACATGTTTTCACTTTTGTAAGCAATTATACAGAGTGTGCTTGATCGCACATAGAGGGACACAGGCAAAAAGTACGTCAGGATGTATGCTTGCCCCCTCTTAGACAAAGGTGGGAAGTATGTAGCCTTTTAGGTTTTGCCTTTAAAACCATTGGATGATTTAATTGGCCATTCCTGTGGGAGTCTTGGGGATGGACCAGGACAGAATCTATTGTCCTGGCCAGTGTTTTAAAAAGCTTGCTTCATGTGGTCTTATTCTTACATGATGGGATTAACATTCACTCTAGAAGCAGCCAGAGTTACCTAGTCTATTAGAGATGGAACTGCGTAAGGGACAAGCCTGGCCACGGCAGGAATAAGCCTTTGCTTCACTGGCCAGGCAGAAAGATCCATGATCAAGCCCTCTCTTATGAAGAAAACTGTGTCTAGTTGGGAGAAATTCCTTCAACTGTTTTCTCCAAACTGAAGAAACTCTGTGGTTCAAGTGGGTCAGAATTGCCCTGATATTTAACACTTTTGAAAAGTAATGATTCTAGAGAATGTCCCCTCGTGCCACCACCTATTTTTTGCTGCAGGTCAGGTGTACAATGGTGCAGTTACTCAGAAGATGGCTCAGTTTCAGATTATTCTTTTTCTTTTCTTTTAAATTTATCTTTATTTTATGTACATTTTTAACCTTTTGCTTGCTTGAATGTCTGTGTGAGGCTGACAGAAGGCCTGAAACTGAAGCTATAGACAGTTGTGAGTTGCCATGTGGGTGCTGGAATTGAACCCAGTGCTCTTACCTGGCTGAGCTATTTCTCCAGCCCCTCCCTACCACCTATTTTTTAACCTAATGCAATTATCATTACAAATGTGCAAGACAAAGTTCCTCCTGATGCCACCCTGTATTCAGGAGAGATCAGCCGTTTCTCAGGACAGCCTACAGTATGTGTTTCCGAAACTTCGATCTGTTTCCTACCTCTGCCCCTGCGTCCTGACCTGCTGGTGAAACACTATAGTTTGTCTCTCAAGTCAGAAATTAATATTAATTAGTACCTTGGCCTGATACATAGCTAATACTGAAAAATAGGCTTCGGTTCTACTTTTCTTACAAATTAATGTGATCCCCTCACCCAACATGACTTATCAAATGGTGAAATGGAACAACACTAAGATCCTCCCACAGTGAGTTTACAAAGATTCTCCAATAATAAAATATCAACAACATGGGCGTCTCCAAGTCTGACTGTTCAATGCATTCGTAAAAATCTTAGGTCCTTGTGAGATAAACTGGGCTTATACCACAGAAGCTGCAGGAAAGGTGCAATTTCATCTTCTCAGCATATCCAGCCTGAAGACCTTGCCCTGACTTGGTGGGGTTGCTTTAGGACCTTGATGTTATAGTGAGTAAGTGAATGACAAGCACAGACGAAGTCTCACTGTGCAACAGACAAAGTGGTTGAAAAGGACTGTGGGGTTAACCCAGCAGCGGACATTCTAAAGAAAGTCCAGGATATTCTGAAGAAAATCTCTAGTTCCTATTGCTGTTGTCACCGTTAGACTTAGGTCCTTGCCCTTCCGTGCTTCATTTTGCCCAGAGCTACTACAAAAGCACCCCAGTGCTGTAGCAAAAAGGAAAAAAAAATGCCTCACAAAAAGTTTCAGTCATTGCCAGGTATCTGAAACTCACAGCCTCCGAGTATAATCTGAGAGCACCATTTATCCTTGCAGGTGGCTATTTTGCTGAAGCTGCTAACGTGATCTAACTCAGACCAGTGCTAAGCTTTTCTGTGACCTCATCACAGGTGTGCAGAGTGTCTGATCCTTAATTCCTTAATTCTACTCTCAGGAACAATGAGAGGTGGGTCTGGAGGTGGGGTGGGGGGGACCAGCCTCTGAAAGTCTTCCTTTGCTTGCTTGCTCACTCCTTTGTCTGTGAAGAGTGGAGTGTGGCCTCCAGGGATGGCCAAAGGACTGAGTGAAACTAGCTTTTCCACCAGCATAGGTACTCACACTGAGCTGTTTAAGGCTTTCACGCTTGCCTCCCTCAGCAAGCAGCTGCCTGTCATCTATCCCACCTAAGTATGTGTCTGAAGGTGGTACGGGACAACGGAGGCAGATACATCATGATTAACAAAATCATAGGCTTTATTGATTGCTCAGGGGTGCCAGGAACATTTCAGAAAGTCCGGCATGTTTAAACATGAGTAACGACTGTGAGTCACCAGGAGAAAATGGGAGCACAGTTAAGCACATCAGCAAAGGTCACCCCTTTCAATAGCCGAAGAGCCAGGATGTTCAGGCAGGCGGTACAGCTGCAAAGCTCATCTTCATGGCTCATGCTATAAGTTTTGTCAGTGAAGACTCTAACCAGGGTTAGAGATGACAGTTTTTAATAGATGTGTCACAGTAGTGGGGATATGAATTTGTACACATTTTATTTTATGTGTACAAGAATTTTTTTAAAAAAAATACGTCTGGATCTGTCCACATGTATGTGGGTACCTGTGGATCCATGCTTGTGTATGTGGAGGCCAGAGAAGTTGGACTTTCCTGGACCTGTAGTTACAGACCATTATAAACTGTCCAACTTCGGTACTGAGGACTGAACTTCAATCTTGTGGAGGAGTAAGAGTGCCAGAGTGCCAGAACTTAAATCCAACTCCAGAAAGTGATAAACCACTCATGTGGGAAGGAGAGAGAGGTCTGCCATCTTCAGAATAAGAAAGCCTAAACTAGCTTTAACTGTGTTGTGATGACTTTATGTTGGTTGTCTGAACGGACTGGAATCAAGGTACAGCTCATACTGTGAATGAGCTGCCTGAGCTACCCTTCCCTTCCTTAACTGCTTCCTTCTTTAACTACCACTCCCTCCTTTAACTACCACTCCTTCTCTTAACTACACTCCTTCCCTGAAGTATCACTCCCTCCCTTAATTACCATTTCTCTCTTAACTACCATTCCCCCATTAAATACCATTTCCTTCCCTTAACGACCATTTCCTCCCGTAACTAAAACTCCCTTAACTGCCCCCTCTTTAATAGCTGAACTACCATCTCCCTCTGTGAACCCCCACCCCTCTGCTGGTTAAACCACCTCTCTCTCTCTCTCTCTCTCTCTCTCTCTCTCTCTCTCTCTCTGAATTAGGACCCCATTCACTAGCAGTCTTTGTCACCCATTTCCCCTGAGCCTTGTGAGTAGTTCAAATGTGGGTTGAGGAGTGAGAGCTGGAAGCTGGACTCCAATCAGTTCATAATGTGACCACTGTTGAAGAATGATACAAGTAGCACAATGCATCAGAGACAAACTTAAGGAAACCAGAATCACAGGAAGAACTTTAGAGAAGCCCTAGGGAGACTTTGAATACAGATGAAAAATTGCTACTGGCCTCTCTCCAGGAAGAAATGGAAAGAAGAAGAAGAAGAAGAAGAAGAAGAAGAAGAAGAAGAGAAGAAAGAAGAAGAAGAAGAAGAAGAAGAAGAAGAAGAAGAAGAAGAAGAAACCCCACAACTTTTATATACTAGAACCAAAACCAAACAAATACTACCATCACCAATAAGACTGGAATATTGTCTTCAGTGAAAATGACATTTGGATCTGTGAGTTCAGTAGAGAACTCAGAAGGAATTAACACCTAGCAGAGTTGAACTGTGAGGAACACAAAGGTGTTTCACACTCCTGAAAATGACTTACAAAGGCCTAAATGGAACCCAGATCTGCAGGAAGAAAAAAGGAGCTGGAAAATATAAAACACGCCTGCGTGATACACAGAAACTGCCTCCTTAACTTCATTTTATATACCATGGTACTATTTTAAAGAATGATGTTTAAAGGAACAAGAAAGGAATGTAAGCCAGGGCTTACAGCCATGCAAGTGCAGGATAATGTCAGAAGAACACAAGAGCCAAGGTGGAACATGAGAACTTGCAGATGGTAAGATTTCACTAGAGGATCCATCCAAATACAGACTATGTCTATGGTAAGCACGCTGTAACAATTTCTGATGAAGCAAGAGGGATACCCTGAAGGTCACTTACAGCTTTACATGCTTATGCTCCCACAGAGGCTCCAAAATAGGCCTAAACTCCTACTTTAGAAATTGTAAGGACCTGAAAACTTAAACCTGAATAAAGCTAAAAACAAAACAAAAAAATGAACCAAATAGAGGAGAAATCATAAAGATGGAAAATTGGTGAGTAATTGAGAAAAATTCTGAAATGTAAAAGCTGGACATTTGGAGATTAATGATAGAACTCTCAAGATGAAGAGTGAAGGATTGGAACACTGAGAACGATGAGGCATCACTACAGATCCTAATGCAACCAACAAGGGAGGATTTTAAGATTTTTTTTTAACAGTAAATATTTCAATATAGACAAAAAGAAAAAAAATCTTTAAAACTGATTTGGCAGAATTTGCAAAAATAGTAAAAGAAAAGGATATTCTTTTCTCATTAAGTAAATGGAATATGTGATTATTAACCATTCTATAAAGAAAGTCCCCAGGCCCTGAACAAACTACTACTGAGGACATACTTGATGGGAAAATTACACAGAGAGAGTAGTTCCCAGTTTAAGGACAAGTATGGTTTGGATGTTAAAATCTGTCAAAATCAAAACAAAACAAGAAAATGGTATCCTTTATGACAACAGACATAAAAACCTTTAAAAAAATTAGCAAATTAAATCTAATAATTTTTAAAAGGGTAGTAAATCATGATCAAATGGGATTAGTTCCAAGAAAGCAAGGTTGCATTTTCCATTAAAAAATGAATCAGCGTAAGTACTGCATCAAAGGGAAAAGGAGAAAGTAATGGAATCATCTCGGTCGATGAATAGAAAGCACCTGACAAAACTCAGTGCTCCTGAGTGGCGAGGCATCAGAGGAAGTTCCCGCCATCTCACAAGAGCTCCTTGTGAATACTGCAACTTCAAACTCTAGAACTAACATTACATCTAATTACTACTATTTGATTCTTCCTAAGACTTAACATAAGACAGAAATGTCTGTAGTTTAGTATCAATTGGAGGCAAGAAGATAAAATACAAAAGGTGTAGGAGTTGGAAAAAAATGTACTCAGGAGGGACACAATTGTGTACTTAGGAAGGAGTACAGGTGACATACTCCTCAAAGACTTGTGAAAAAACAACACTGAAATGCTTAACCAGCTGAGTTCACAACTTCCTGGAAAGTCATGATAAGCAAGGTGGTGGAGGGCTAGGCCAAGGACAGACAGATCCAGGATGGTCCAAATAGGAAGCTTGGATGTAGACTTGCAAGTATGCAGACAACTATTAATCAACATTATTAGAGATTATGGAGTTAGTAATCCTTAAGTTAATTCAATGGGAGAAACACCTTCAATAAATGCTGGAGCAGCTGGATATAGGAGAAAAAAAAAACACAGTCTAATTTTGCTTGGTGCTTAAAAATAAATTAAGGTGGGCCTAAATTTGGCTGTCTAGATATCTAATTATTAAATTTCTAGAAGAAAATTTAGAGGAATATTTTTGCAACTATACGGTGGGCAGAAATTATAGGATAAAACCAAAGAACTCAGTGCAGTTAAAACAAAAAAATTCCCATCTTAAAAAGACAACATTATCTACATCCAAGCTTCTTATTTGGTCAACCCATCACATGCTATGGCCCTGCAGGGATCTGTTATCAAAGGCATTTAAAGAGCAGAAATGATTTGAGTAGTCATGGGCTGCCACAATGTACCAGTTTCACCACATGGAAACAGTCATCCTACACAGGTACTGCCCACAGGCAAAACCCCAATGTTCTGAGAGAAAAAGAAGAGGGAAAAGGACAAGAGGAGGAGAAAGAGAGACTGGTAAGCTTGGAACACACATACAACAACAGCAGCAGCAACAACAGAAACAACAACAAAACAAAAAGCTTTATAGGCACGATTAGGAAGCAGAATAGAAAAAAATCCAAATGTTTTTACAACATATATCTGAGTAGGGCTTATATGAAGAAGGATTCTAAAATAAACTATTACAAAATTGAAAAGGTGATCTGTTCAGTGAAAATCTGGGAAAAATATCTGGGTGCGATCACAGAGTGGTAGGTAGACAAGTAGATTTTCTATAAAACAAGAAAATCATAACATAATTACTAAGGAATAAAATTAAAACCATGATAAAGAGCCATTCTATAATACTAGAACACCTAATATAAAAGACCAAAGAGTGATAAAAATAGAGATCTTAATACATGTAAAAGTCAAAGAATCTGTGAACCCAGAAATTGTAGGTGTTTACTGAAGAGAAGAAATATATATTTGTTATAAATATATAATATATATATAAATGAAATATATATATTTATAACAAGGCTTCGTGAAAATGCTTCTAGCAGTTTATTTGCAATGACTCTAAATTAGAAGCAACTGAAATGACCTCCTATGGGGAAATAGGTAAGTGACATAAGACATCTTCACACAGTTGAGTACTGTCCAGCAACAAGAGAGAACAAATTGGTGAAACAACTAACTCACTGGTAGATGGGATCTTAAAATAATTATGATTAAACAAATAATAGATCTGATCTATATTCTATGGGATTAATTATGAATATGTAAAGAATGAGATCCAAGAATTGAAATAATCCTACAAACTAATATGTATTAACTGATGGAGTGGAAAGTGCAATATGAAAGTTAAGGCAGGAACTGTTGGAAACGTCCGGAGAACCTTTGAATTTGCCTAGCCTTGACTGAAAGCTGAATAAATGGAATTAACCTAACTCAGGATGTGAATAAGACCTATGCAATTTAATATTAATTGTATTTGAAGAAGCTAGAATTAAGTTGCCTTTAGACAAGCGGGTAGCCTTACATTCCACTCAGTCTCTGCCTCAGTTACCATGCTTTTTGCTTGGAAGTGTAAACTAATAAATTACCCTTCTTCTCTGTGGAAGTTTGAATAAGAATAGCCACCATAGGCTCATATATTTGAATGACTGGTCCCCAGGGAGTGGAACTATTTGGAAGGATTATAAGAATTAGGAGGTATGGCCTTGATGGAGTAGGTGTGGTCTTGTTGTTGAAAGTGTGTTACTAGGGATGAGCTTTAAGGTTTCAAAAGCCTAGTGTCTTCTCTCTGCTGTGGATCAGGATGCTGGTCAGCTTCTCCTCCAGCATCACACATGCCCGCTTCCATGCCCCTGGCAGCTATGCTTCCCACTATGATGATAACTATGATGATAACTAACCCTTTGAAACTGTAAGCAAGCCTCCAATTAAATGTTTTGCTTTATAAGAGTTGCCTTGGTCACAGTGTCTCTTCATAGCAATAAAACAGTGACTAAGACACTCTCCATGTTGCTTTTGGCCAGTGTTTTCTTACATTAGCAGAGGCATAAACTAAGGCAGTGAACAAAAAGTTCATTAAAGAGAATATAATGGAAAATATATACACACCATGCAAAGGTCCTCAGGGAATACACATTATAATGAGCAGGATACCTCTGCGTGCATATCAGCATTGGGAAAGGTTAGAAAATGACTGAGAGCATCAAGTGCTGGCAAGAACACGAGACATCAGCTTGCTTGTTCATTGAAAGTAAGAGTGGAAAGTAGTATACTGGCTCTGTAGATCAGCTGGGCAGTTTCTTCTAAATCCAAACATTTAATTATTGTGGACCCAGTAATTGTACTCTTGGGTATTTTCTCCAAAGAAATGCAATGGAACACTTCTTGATATGCCCAACAATTTGAGACAATCTCAAGGAAGTCATATTCAATTAAAGGGCTCAACCCTAAAGGTTACATACTGGATGATTTTATTGTATAACATTGATAAGTTACCAAGATGAGGAATGGGTCAATTTTGAAAAGAAGTAGGAGTTATTGGGACTGGGTATAAAAGAGTAACACAAGTGGTCCTTTTGGATGCAGTTTTTCTGTGTGTTGCCTGTGGTTGTGGATATGTGAGCCCATGCTTGGGATAAACTTGGAGAAATCAATAAACACTCCCATCTCCAGGTGAAAATACAAAAGAAAATACAAATCCCAAATTAGCCCAGTCCACTGTATTAATCTCAACATTCTATCTATTTTGTTACTGCAGTGTGCTGCCATAGAGAGACGCTATATAAAGGCATGTGGAATTTTTTCTTGGAGAACTAAAAGTGAAAGTATCAGCAGGCATTTATTTATTTTACATTGTCTGTCCTTCTGTTCATTGCTACCATAGCCCCTAATCAGGACCATCGGCCTGGAGATCTTTTCAATTTGGTAATATGTTATATAGGTAAAAAATATATACACACATGCATAATATACACAAAAATATATTCACTTAAACATATTCTACTAGAAAGCGTCTTTGGTTAATAGCCACCTGGGACAATAAAGAAAACACTAAACACTCCTTTGTGGTCCCTTGTTAATATAATGGTGACAAATACAGACTTAAAAATCTCTTACGGATGGCCTAAGTAGTTGAGCATCAGGTGAAATAAGAGGGGAAAGCTTCAATCTAATGAAGAAAATGGACACTCCTGACAAAAACAGAAGTCTTGCTTTCATAATGTAACCACCTCCAATTCTCTCAGGGTTTCAGTCATATGATGTTATGAGCCACACACTGTGATCATTAGAAGTGAAGGGTATCTAAGAAGACAGAAACAAAAGCCTCTACTACTACCCTTTCCAGGAGTGAAAACAACTAGTTTTGGGAGGTACTCTGATTTTTAAGCAACTTGATATATATGCACACAAAAATTTATGGAGGCCAGACAAAGCAACATATCATTCTGTCTTCAGGAGAACCATCATCCAATAACGATTTTTGTTTTGGATCAATGGGCAATGAATGACTTCAGAGTTCATCCAGTTTCTCTATTAGATGTGAATGGAGTTCTCTGGCTTCTGAAATGTTCACTTCAATCACTGTTAAAAGAATCTCTCTGTGCTGATATGCTGCTCTCTGCCCACAGAATATTCTATTATTAACTATACCTAATGCAGTGTAGAGTCGTCATTTGCTGGTAGCAAAAGTACTTGTCGTATACTTTATACTGGTTCACATTTAACATGGTAGCTGTCCCAATGGACAGCCTCTTTCTCCTGAGAGAAAAGCTTTCTGTGCACTTAATTTTCTCAGTGATTAATCTCTGGCAACTTCTGAAGGTGCTCAGGCTCTGGAGCTGTGGCAGCTGTAGGTTCTGACAACAAGGGTGAAGCTAGCTGTTTCCTCCAGTACAACACATCTTACATGGAAAAACATAGAGTGTTTTATTTGCTTTACAAGATGAGTTGTGCTCATTAGTTTGAGAGGGCGTACATGAATACAGTGCCCTTGAATCTGTGCTTCCTCTTCCCATAGCCTCATTCATCATCCCCAGCAGAAGCAAGAACATTGCCATTGTTGGCGTCCGTGGGGAACTCAGCACCGAGAAGTCCAAGAGTCCTTTCCTATTTGATATTGTGCAAATGCTGACCTTAGCAGTGTCTTCTGTTGACACTCATGCTTCTGATCATTTCCCCTCCATTTTACTCCTTTGATGTGTATTCTTTTCATATATATATATATATATATATGCTCTTAAAGATGGATGTTTTCTGGGACCTGCATCTTCTCCCACAGAGCAATGGGCATATGTTGGTAGTCTTATTTGGATAAACAGGGCATGGAATGTGGAGGGTTAAACCAACAACTCAAAATCAACAAGCTCAAAACTGGGATAGAGTTGACTTCTTCCTCAGACTGTCTTGCCAGGCTAGTGAAAAGTGAATTCTGCTATGGACTGACTTTCCAGCCATTTGCCCACCTTCCCCCAGCCTATTCCTTTTCACTATGGATTCAATGATTAACATGATGGCATTTTCCCTGGGCTCGATGCCTGACATTTCTTCTAGCGTACAAATTATCTCTTTGGCCAGTTATTTCTTGCTTTAGGCTCAGGGATGTCAAAAGCTGCAACTTGGACCCTTTTTGTGAGTGCCAACTAATCAAACAGACAGAACCGATGGGAGGAGGTATGAACTCCATCCTTTTTCCCCCCCTTTCTGTTCCACTTGCAATTGTGTGTCTGTCACATATTGAAAGGCACAGCAGACATTCATTCTGACAAAGAAATTAGATGGCTGGGGAGTAAATTTGGGAATGTTCAGTTAGTTGGTGAATCAAAAGCTCCAAGCAGGTGAAAGTGACTTTGATTCATGGCTAAGGCAGTTAAATTGCTTCTATTTCTCTGAAGAAGAAGAAGAAGAATGAAAGGGCTTCCAAACACCACCTCCCGTGGTACCCAGCCAAGAGCTGAACCAACACAGTACAGGTGAATCAGCCAGAACAAGCGTGGAACAGGATGGCTCAGATTGTAGGTCCACGGTTTGCAGAAAGAGATAAGAGGAAGAGAAGGTCAGAATAAACTGTGACTCATCAAAGAGGAGAGCACACCAAGAATGGGATTCGTATTTATAGTTCCCAGGGAAAAGAACTGCTGAGAAGTGACATTTACAAATAAGATGGATGATGACCAAAGGGGCTTGGACATCAAATTAATTTCAAGAATGTGATTATAAGCCAGGAAACCATAAGGACTTATAAAATATGTATTGATAGAAAGCTCTAGAGCAGTGCTTGGAAGCTTCTGGTATGAAATGATTAGATCAAAGTAACATAAATCCAAAGCTACTGAGTGACAGAAACAACCTTCGTGTTCAGGTTGACAAAATTGCTTTTACCTAGCCCAGATACATGAACAACTTCAGGGCAAGGAAAAATAGTGCAAGGGGCATTGTCCCAGAGGGAAAACAGCCTTGGGGACATTTCACTTATCTAAGTGTGGTTAAGAAGCCAAACCTGTGAATGGCATAGTAAAATGTCAACAGCCATGGTATGATCAAAGGAAGCTAAGCTATAAATCTAACATCCTTACAGAGCATGAAGAAAATCTAGTATACTTCTCTATAGTCGAATTAGCTTTCTTAAAATGGTGATTCTGAGTTCAATGCGAAACTGTATGATCTTAGTAATCAAATTGTCATGATTTTCCTGGCCTCCTCCAGACACTAAGAGGTTGGCAATGGTAAGGGTGAGTGAGTGCCCATCTCATGGGAAAAAGTAGTTGTCACATTGATGGATTTTAAGTCTGTTTTTAGTAATTCCATTAATAATCTGGACAACATAGTGTGAGGTTTGGACAGATATGAACTTTAGTACAAGTATAAGCCCTTGGTAACCTTGGTGAAGTTATATTATGTCTTTGAACCAGCTTCCTCATTGTGGAATAGAGATTTCAATAAGCTACCTGATAACACATGCCTCTGCTGTTAGGGATGTAATAGGAGACCAGGGATAAAAGGCCCAACCCAATGCTATAGGCACTCCACCGACACAGAAGCTGTTGTTGCTGTTGCTTCCTCTTCCTCCCCCCTCCTCCCCCTTCCTCCCTCTTCCCCCTCTTCTTCTTCCTGCCTGCTTCAAACATGAACTCTAGATTCTGGGTGTGTTATCGTCTCTTATTTCCATATATGTATTATTGTCTTTTACATAGGCTGTGATGTTTTTATCATCGTCATCTCTAGACCTTGTTGGATCCTTTAATGCTGTTCACGATGTTTACATATAGTCCACTGCCCTTGAACACGTACTCTTTTGTTTTCTCCCTGTTGTTTCGTCTATACAACCCATCACCGAGAACCTCGGAAACACACCAAAGAATTTAAATTGTAACGTCTAAGGCAGTGGTCCTCAACTTTGACTATATTAGAATCACCAGAAGCTTTAAAGAAAAAGTCTCTATTCCCGTGCTGACCAAAAGTCCAACTGGATTAGATTTCCAGAAGTCAGTGTTTTTACAGAACTCTCAAGGTGAATCCAATGTGCACATCTGTCTGAAAGCTACTATTCTATATAGTGTGTTGGTATGGGCGCTGGCCAGTTTTACGTAAACTTGGCACAAGCTGAAGTCATCTGAGAGGAGGGCACTTCTAAGATATTGCCTCTATAAGATTGAGCTGTAGGCAAGTATTATTAATCACTAATTTCTTAATTAGTGATTAATAGGGATGGATGGTCCCATTGTTGGTGGGGCCATTTCTGGACTAGTGATCCTGAGTTCTATAAAAAAGGCCAGTAAGCAGCACTCCTTCATAGCCTCTGCATCAGCTCCTGCCTCCAGATTCCTTCCTGCTTGGGTTTCTCCTGACTTCCTTCAGTGATAGACTGTGATGTGGAAGTGTAAGTCAAATAAACTCTTTCCTCCTCAAAATGCTTTTGGTCATGGCGTTCTGTTGCAGCAAGAATAACCCTAACTAAGATAGTAAGGTACTTCATTTTGATGCTTTCTACAAAATTAATGAGCAAAGATTTTATTTCTCTATGGTTTTAATTTTGGGTCAAGACAGCATCTAGGTTTGTGTCTACCTAAAATGGAGGGTCATTTTATACCTCACTCCTACCCCTTATTTATTATGCTTGATTCTTATCCCCCCACAATGATCAGGTAAAAAGACAGATCATTTTTTCTTTTATAATAAGAGACTCTAGTACCACTGTCTGCTTTTAGAATTAGCCACAGAGAAACAAAAACACATCTTAACCCCCAAGTTGGCTTGGCACCAGTGGAAGTGTGAATGCTTGATGCTGAGAGGGAAGCCATATTTTGAGGAAGCTTGTTTGATTTGCAGACATTATCAGTTTCCTTTTTGCTTTGCTTGTAGTTTATGTTAGATTTAATGATTTCAGGGTAGAACCTTTGATTCCTTATATGGGCTCAGGGAGTGCGAGGGGTCGGGTGGTGACAGGTTGCTATTGGTAAGACACTTTGTTTCTGTGTCTTACATCTCATATTCAAACTGAGAGAGTTTTATTCAGTCTGTTTGTCTGTCTGTCTCTCTCTCTCTCTCTCTCTCTCTCTCTCTCTCTCTCTCTCTCTCTCTGTCTGTCTTTCTCTCCTACCCAACCAACACACACACACACACACACACACACACACAGTTTAAGACTTTAGTTTTATTTTTTGTGTGTGTACATGCATGTTCAATGGCACGTATATATTTATGCTGTGGTTAGGAGACAATCTTTGGGTGTTAGTTTTTCTTTCTTTCCAGCGTGTAGGTTCTAGGGAAGAAATTTAGGTTTTCAGGATTGGTAGGAGATATCTTTAACTACTGAGATATCTTGCCAGCTCTGATTTTTATCTTAAAAAGAGCAGAAATGTATTTAATCTCAGTCTTTGGTTATGCTTATGTCCCAGAGGTTAACATGGAGTCCAACAACAATTTCAGAGGTATTGTCTGAATGGTTTACTTATCTCCGAAAACAATATTAATATGGAAAGACAGAAGAACAGAAAGAAGAAGTTTCTATTCTTAGGTATTTGTAGCTGATGGATATCTTTATTGGGAAAGGCTTCCATGTTGCTGGCATAGGATGGTCTCTCTTGGTTATCTTTTTTGTTGTTGTTGTTAAAATATTATGTTCTGTTTTCTATTCACTATTTGTCTTTATTTATCAAAATATTTTTTTGCTACAGAGAAAATCTAAATTTTCATGAGGCTAAATCCCTGTTTTGTGTATGTTTTCCAGACTTCCTGCCTCAAGCGGGAGGGCAGTTCATTCCATGATATTGTGAAGACTTATTTTGTTCTGTGAGCATCGCTTAGCTTTCTTACTTATTCTCATATTGCCTTGTTATGTTAGGAAATGGCTTAACAACTTTATACATAGCAAATAATCATTTTCAATCTAATATTTAAATACAAATTTGTCTTTTTACTTTGAGGATCTCCTTTGTCTTGGACTGGACTGGCATTTTCATATGACACCCATGTTTTTTCTGCTGCTTTATAAGCTTATTCTAGTGCCAGGATGACATTTTACTTGGTATAAATTTATAGAATGTTTTGATATTTAACAAGTATATAACTTTTCTAAACTGACATGACATGAGAGTTTCTTTAACAAATTACTTAGCCATGTCCCTTCCTTTTTTGTTTTGCCTATTTTCACTTCCACATGTATTTTAGAAATAGCTTGTCAAGCTCCATAAATAATCCATGTGCTATTTTTTTCTTAAGGGTTGCTTTGAATTTACAGTTTTTCAGGAGGTAGTTTATATAACAATTTAAAACATCAGTGCTTTTGCTTAGAGTCCTGACATACTTTTTGCATTAATTAGATTTCTATAAATCTTTATTTGCTTCATAGTCTTTTTTTTCATGAACATAATACAGACAGTCATTTGGTTACTTGAAGACCCTACTTCACTGCCTTCCAACACCCACTGCTGATACCATAAGGCTAATGTCACTTGGATTCTAAACATCATATAGTTATTTTTTTTCTTATCTGTTTGCAAGCCATTTTAATGTTAGTTTTTCTGAGTCCTTCTGCATCAGTTAAGGCAGATGAAGGGTAGTTGAGTATTCTGAGATGAAGGATTGAGGGGCATGATTATATTCGTCCTATAACTTCCTCAAGTATGACACACAAAGAGCAGATTTGGGTCTTTGAGTCTTTTAATTCACACATAAAGATCTCTGCATTAATGATATCCCCATAGAAGGTACATTTCTTTCCCCGACTAACTATTTACTGCTTTAAAGGCAGTGGCCCGAACTGGGCTAAAGTCCTATGCAATAGCCAACTTTATTCAGAGCATCAGATAATTAATACTCCGAGGGTTAAGAAAGGTCACATGAGTAAAGTTCGCATGAGTTCAAGATACATACAATCACAAGGAAAAGTTTCATGTGTAAAAACATTTTTTCTATAGGCATATAAACACATAATAACCAGTTGTATCAAATCATCTGAAGTGAACTCACTACTAACTGTTATACCTTAGAGGGGTACAAAAGCACATTCCAAGAACAATTTTGTGTTTTTCAAGAAACTAATGTCACAGACTCCTGTCTTGTTTTCGTGGAGTCTTCTCACATGTACTCAGAATTCCCTTCACAGAACTCTTCTTGGACCAAGTCCTGACAACTGGCGATTGTTGACATATCATGGGTGAGCATCTGGTTTTTTGTTTTTTTGTTTTTTAATGGAAGTTTGAAGCTGATGCTCTCTCTCATCAGAAGAACAAATAATTTGTCATTTAGCCTGTCTCTAAAACTTGCCCATATTTTATATAGTAACATGCCTGGCTTATTAGGAAAGAGATGTAGTCATTTTCTACTTCCTTAATCAATCTAAGTTTTGCTTGTTGTTCACTCTTAAACACATCCCAACAGCTGTCATCATTCTACCTAATATCCTGGTCCCTGTACCTGGCATTTTGGTGTTTAGTTTCTGAGACTTTGTTTTTCTTATTGCTTCTGGACACTTTTAGTCAGTTCTTGTGGGTTGTGACACTCAGATAAGAAATGTCATATCCACGTATCACCACTTAGTCCTCTGAGCAGACTTTGGACCATCAGGAGGCATGTATCAAAGAGACAGATTTTTCAGGATAGTTGCAGGTGCCTCAGACAGCCTTGAAATCTATTGTGGTTAATGTGTTTATTATGAAATATTTGAAAATCTTTTCCAACTGAACTATGTGTTCTTCAGTTTTTTCATGAAGTTGTAAGAAATGGAAACTATAAAGTCGAGGTCACAACATCTCACAGACACTTAGATTGCAGTCAGATATCAGTGACAGGGGCATCTTTCCTAAGTACGTGGATAATAGGTTATTTGTAATTGTAGTTGTGATGTTCGTTTATGAATTTATTTTTGATGTAAGATCTTTGAATGCAGCCTACGCTAGCATGGAAATCACATTGATCTGTCCTCAACTGACATGTGCCAGGTTACTAGCAGATTATTTTCAAAGACTTACATTGGAAACCGTTTCTATGATTATAGTTTTCTTGTTGTGTATAACATGCTATAAAGGAAAGAGTTAAAATCAAAATCCCGACTAAGCACTTACTATTTATATTATGTCAGCTACCTTGAACAGAAAGTACTACTTTAATACAGACATCAGTGAAGTCTGTGGCTCTGCAGATTTTCTAGTTCTGGTCAACTTTAAAGTTTCAGATTGGAGAGTACAGAGAAAAGCATTTGTAATGCTAAAGGGACTAGCAGTTAGGGAATCTTTTACTTTCACTGAAACAATACAGGAAGCTGCTTCAGGGGCAAAACCCTACCCATCAAAAGCTCTAGCTTGCAAAATGCAAATTCATTTGAAAAGACAAACTGAGAAAAGCCATTGACAGCTTTTCCTGTCCTTAGTTACTGTTCCTCTTGCTTTAATGACAAATGGACAGAAGCAGCTTAAGGGAGAAGGGCCTTAGGTGGGTGCCTCACAGCTTGAGAGTACAATGCATCTGGTCACAGTGCATCCATAATCAAGAAGCAGAGTGAGGAATACTTGGCCCAGCTAGGTTTCTTCTGTTCATACACTCCAGGACCCAAGCCCAGGGAAGAAGTTGTCTACTTTTAGCGTGAGTCTTACCTTTTCAGCTAAACTACTTTAGAAAATCCCTTACATGCTAGAGTCTTTGGTACATGAAAACACTCAGCCCTATGCCAAAGGAAAATGTAAACACCCACCAAACTCTTATATCTACAGTGATGTCCTGCCTGCAAGATATGCTTGTGCAATAGTGGCAGAAAATTTGTGGAAGTAACCAAGCAATATCTGATTTGACTGAAGACCCACTCCACTAGATAGAACCCATACACAACACTGGTTAGATGATGAAGAACCTGAGACTGGATAGCCCAGGGACCTAGGGAAAAACGATATGCTACTGTTTTAAACAAAACAAAACATAAACATAAACAAACAAACATCAATAACAGCAAAACAAAACAAAAAAAAAACCCATAGCAATTAAATGACTCTTAGTGACATTTTGCTATAATCATAAATCAATGCCTTACTCAGCTACCATCAGAGACACTTCCTCCTGTAGCAGATGGGAACAAACACAGAGACCAGACATGATTCAGAGAATGAAAAACCTTGGAACACTCAGTCTTAAATGGGATGTCTACATCAAGTCCCACAGGGCTCAGGAATCCTCAAGAAGAGAAGGCAGAAAGAGCCAGGAGTGAAGAACACCAACGAAATAAGATTCTTTACATCAATATGATTGGTATACATATGAACTCACAGAGACCGAGGGAGCATGCACAGAGCCTGCAAGGGTCTGCATCAGATAGGGTCCAAGAGCTGAGAGAAGTGGATACATGCCTCTGCCTCTGTACCTAACTCAGAAGCAATCTACAATGGATGACCACTTGCTAATGACATTTAATTTTCTTCTGGAGAGTCTGACTAGGGAAACAAACTACTCTTAAGGGTAGGCTGCATGCCCAGCAGTAGATGGCAGCTGAAAATGAATTCATTTGTATCACTGGAGGTTCCTTGATTCATAATGTTGTGTCAGGGCTCTTTCTTTTTTTTCTTTTTTAATTTTCATATTATATTTATTATTATTTTATTTATATATTTATCTTTCTATTGACACCACAGGTCTTTTGTATATATATTATGTCTTCCACTTTAGTGTTCTTTATGGGATTCCTGAGTGTGTGAATGAATGGGTCTCTGCAACTATATCTGTCTCTTGTGCCTTTTGTTGGGCTCTTTTTCGTGTGTGCGTATGTGTGTGTATGTTGTCCTATTTAGGTAGACTTGTGTTTTATATTATTATGTTTTATCCCTTAGAAGCCATTTTTAAATGAGAGACAGAAAGGGAGTGGATTGGGATGGGAGGGGAAGAGGGAAGGAACTGGAATGAACAGAGGGAGAGGAACCCTCAACTCAGATGTATTATTATGTGAGGAAAACAAACCTATGTTCAATAACATATCTCTCACAGCTGTCCTCAGGTTTAAAATGATCCCTCCTTGGTGGACTTGGAGGTGCCTCCTAAATAATTCCAGATTTTTGTCAAGTTGATAGTTAATGCTCACACTCACAAAGTTGTTCTTCATTGAAAAGAAATCATTTTGGGAGTTGTTTTCTTAGGCACATCCACCAAGACTCTATGTTGTGGTAAAAGGATGTCAGAATGCACCCCTAGATCGCTACAAAACTTGGTAATATTTTTTTACATACTATTAGTTTTGTAGACCTGCAAAATGCTTACACTGAAATTTCAGAAGGATTCTGGGGACAGGCAATGCATGACAGGGCAGATTCCCATCACAGAACTTCCAAGAGGCCATTGCATGAAGCTGTGAATGTAATGCTGGAGTTCCAGTGCTTTCTCAGAGCTATAGACACCCATGGAGGAAGCCTGCACACACTGAGTACAGCCAGCCCAACAGGGAAAGTGTATGTGCTGAAGGCGGCAGAACCAGAGGAAAGGGACGCCCGTGGCTGTGGAGCCTAGTTGACTCCACCAGGGACTACAGATACCAGACATGGAACTAAAGGGTTTATTGTTTACCCTACTGGATGTCAGTCTTGCTTTGGTCCAGTTTTTCTCTGTGTACCCTGACTTCTTTCCTTTGGGA
Organism: Mastomys natalensis; assembly: GCA_021653895.1. NCBI lineage: Eukaryota > Metazoa > Chordata > Mammalia > Rodentia > Muridae > Mastomys > Mastomys natalensis. Next base: position 1,477,024 of record JAJTUV010000331.1, read on the forward strand.
TGGGAATGTTGACTCTGAGCCATCATATATTGGAAATGTGTATCATTTGCTTTGAATTTGTAGTAGATTGAAGTTAAGAGGTTGTTTAACATCCCAGAAGAAAATTTAGCAAAGCTTAAAGCTGTAGGCTTAGAACTGTTGAGACTTGTGGGGCTCTTAGGTAGACTAATGGCATTTTGATTTATGAGATGGCTCTGAGATTTTCGGGGACCATGGGTAGAATATTTTGGTTAAAAAGTGATATGCTTGCATGGACTTATGATGGGTATTCTTCACTGTCAACTTGAATGGACTTAGAATCACCTGGGAAACATAACTCTTGGTGTTTCTGTGACATCCTTTCCAGGGAGTATTAGCTGTGATGAGAAAAACCTTCGCAGACCTGAGTGATACCATCCCATAATCTGAGGACTTGTACTGAATAAATGAGAAAAGAATAATGAAGCCAGATAAGTATCAAAATTCTCCTTCCTCTGCCTGTTGGTCTGGCAGAGATATGAGCAATCCTATGCACATGTTCCTGTTGCCATGGCCTCACATGTTCCTATTGCCATGCCTCACATGTTCCTTTGCCATGGACTCACATGTTCCTGTTGCCATGGACTCACATGTTCCTGTTGTCATGGCTCACATGTTCCTGTTGCCATGGACTCACATGTTCCTGTTGCCATGGACTCACATGTTCCTGTTGCCATGGACTCACATGTTCCTGTTGCCATGGACTCACATGTTCCTGTTGCCATGGACTCACATGTTCCTGTTGCCATGGACTCACATGTTCCTGTTGCCATGGACTCACATGTTCCTGTTGCCATGGACTCGCATGTTCCTGTTGCCATGGACTCACATGTTCCTGTTGCCATGGACTCACATGTTCCTGTTGCCATGGACTCACCCCTGTCTTCCTTTGCACCATGCTAGTCTCTGCTTCTTCAACCATAAGCCAAGAGAACTCTTTTCTCCCTGAAGTTGCTTTTGGTCAGGCATTTGGCCATAGCAATGAGAAAAGAGTGACCTTTAGGCTGTAATTTAAGGTCGAGAACCTTTTCTGTTCCTGTTCTAACTCTCAAATAATTGACACAGATACCTATTAAGTTTATTAACAAGCTTTAAGCACTATGACTGGAAAGATATTTGTATCTTTTAATGCTCTAAGCTATTTACCTCCCAGCCACAGGGCCCATGTTACTTGCGGTTTGAGTCTCACCCTGGCTTGATTCTGCCCCATGTGCATTCTCATGGCAAATCCTTTGGCAACTTGCTTTCCAGAACTCTCCTGGACCTCCTGTCTCATGGCCACTCCTTCTCTTCTTTCCTTGTGGTCCTTCCCTACTTCCCTCACTTCCCTGAGACCCTAAGCTGGGATAGGGAGTCCAGTCTTCCTATCTCCTCTACCCAGGGATAGGCTGAATCAGCTCTTTATTGACCAATCAGAGATGATGGAAAACAATTTTTACATAACATTGAGACCAGAGATGCTTGACCATGCCATTGTCCAGACTATACGCAAAAATGTCTGGGCATAGAAACCAGCATCTGAATATAAAGTGCACAAGACCAACCCCCACCAGTAGCCAAGACACAGCCCTTGGTAAGTGAGCCTGAACAGAGCTCATTAGTGTGTAATTTTAGAGAGATGGAGGAAGTTAGCATGCATTGGTCTGGGAAGAATTATGGATAATTGATTGTCAAGAAGCTGGGAAATGAAGTTTTAAATGTCTGACTCTCTTAAAATTTGAAGTAGTAGCTAAGGTGAAATATATATATATATATATTAGAGTTTTCTTGAAGTCATAGAAATTAAGTCAGAGACTTAGACAAAAATGGATTTAGGAATCAGACAGTCCCCCATCCCCAGCCTTCCAGCTGTTGGGAACTGTGCAACATGAATTGAATTAACCTTTTAAATATATGTTCTTATTTAAAAAAATCTTACTTCATTTATTTATGTATTCATGTGTGTGTGTGTGTGTGTGTGTGTGTGTGTACTGTGTACATGTGTAGGGGTCAGAAGACAAATGTGGGTGTCAATTCTCTCCCACTGGGCTCTGGATGGAACTGTCCTCTTCAGATCTGACAGTTAGGACCTTTACTGGTGGAACTATCTTGTCAGCCCTATTTTCTCATGGTTTAAAGGCACATACTAACTTACATGACTATGAGAATTAAAGAAAATGAAGTTTACAAATACCTAATATACATGATTATTTGTATTTTGGCACTTTGAAATTGTATACCACTAACTGACCTAAGAAATACCTTGAAGTATTGTGTTTGGTTTTGTTGTCTTGAGCTCAAATGTTACAATTATTTCTTAGTATTTCTATCCTAAATGAAATTATGTATTTCTTTCTTTACCCACACAGAGCATCTTTTAGCGTTCCTGAGAGACATGTACCACAGCTTGCCATCATAGTGAGATATTTATCTTATCCTAAAAGAATGTGGATTTTCTGTTCTGACGATACAACTCAATTTTATCACTTTTAGAAGAAAAAGGTTTTCTTTCACTGCCTGAAAACACTGCACATTTCAAAGAAAAATAGTTTCAATCAGGTGAGTGCTTCATCTTCCAAACACCAGTTTCTCCACTGTCTCCTTCTGATATCTCAGAATGGGGCTTCTCCCTTTGCAAACGGGAATCATCTCTCTCTCAGCCAGGGCGGCTTGCTCCCATCAGCCCTTCCAGGCTCCTCTTGCGCGTCCACTTTCATCAGCAGTCCTCCCTGTCTGTTGAATCAATGCACATCTCTCCCTGCTCCCCTGCCTCTGTAACCACACTCTCCTCAGCCTCTGACTTCCCTCTCAGTTGGTGCTGTGTCACACATTTCACCCCAGTGAAGCATCTCCGACTATCTCTCCCAGGAAATGGCTCTTGTCAAGGACCCCATCTATCTTAGCAAGCCAAGCCATCGGGTGATCCGCCTCTGTCCTCCCCAGCCTGACATCCTCACAGTCAGCACAGACCATGGCCTACTTGGTGAACTTTCTAACCACAGGTCCTTCTCTGACTGTGAATCTCCTGCTCCTTTCTCAGCTCACTGGCTCCTTTCTCCTGGCTTTCTGTTTCCTTCTCCTGTACTGGACTAAAGTTTGGAATTATCAAGCATGATATCTTCTCCTAAGGAGTGGTGAGAGTTCAGATAATCGCCTATAAATATCTCCACTCCTGAACCATTATCATCTTTATTTTCTGTCCCTCTTTCCTCCTCCCTTTCCCTCCCTCTCTCCTCCCATATTTACCCCTTTCGTCTGTTCTTCTTTTCCCCTCCACCTTCCTCTTTAAGATAATGAACATATATTGATTACCTTTATTTTCTTTGTGGATATTGGGCCAGGCACTAGACATACAGAGATTATATACTCTGTTTAAAAAAAGCAACATGGTTACTAGCAAACTTTACGTAGAGATAAACATAAAAATTAGAGCTGTTGGGGTAGGGCTATGAGCAGTTATCGGACCCAAGGACTATTGAGGCAGGATGGACACAAGCAATAGAGAATTTACTCTCTGAAATACTCTAAACCCAAACCACATAAGATGAAATAAATCAAAGACTACATGAAAAGTTAGGAAAAATAATCAAATTCCAAAATTCATGTCACAAACCTGAAAGTCTTTCTTTAGCATGAAGTTTTATTTTAATTAAGTAGTGTATGGCTATAATTTTGTAAGTCCAAAGATTCCATGGGGCTCCTTGTCAAAACTCGAGTTCCTAGCTTGTGGTTTTCTATATTTCTTCCTACTCAGTTTAGATACTTTCAGCTGGTTTAGCAGTCTCTGCTATTTGTCTAGATTGGGAAATAATTGGTTCTAAAGAAAACTGGATTTTTTCTTTCCAAAGTCCTAATGTAGGGTATGAAATATAATTCCCTCGTTTGCTTCTTTAGTCCACACATATATACTTATTTACTCTCATGCAGAAAGCTTACATAGATCAGTTTCTGTGTTATGACTGTGGCATGTTTCTGAGTCAGACCACCCAATATTCTATTATTATTTTCTTCCACACTTTAATTTAAATGATTGCATTTTAGTTTGTTTAACTTTTAAGCATTTACTATAAATCCATTCCCCTAAAACTCTCTGCTAGAAATGTGAAAGTCCACATTGAGTGTTCAAAGACCACACCCTTTGTTGTGCTGACTTCCTTTCTCTGAGTTCTTTCCCCTTATGTTTTCATCCTCTTCAACTCATCTTGGCATCTTCGTCTTTGGTGTTTTCCAGTCAGGCCTGGGTCACACAGCTCTGGTTTGGGGCTCTTCTTGTACTGGTATTTCTGCATTTGTGCCCTGAGCTAGCTCACTGCTTAGGAGCTTCCATTTCTTAGAGAAACTTAGAGAATCATTTTTCTTGGAAACATGTAAATCATTGTTCTGTGGTCCAGAGTTACACTGAGTAGCCTGGGGCCATTCTACTTCTTCCCTGGCTAGAGCCTCATTTAAAAGAATAAACTTCACGAAATCTTCTAGTAAAGCAAAACTGTCACTGGGGAAGACATCCTTTGGGTTTCTCTTTCCTTTTGCACTGGGGAAGCTCAGAGGATTTTCAGTCTGAAAATATATATGGTTCAGTTTCTGAACATTTAAAAAGAATTATTAGTTTGATTTTTTTTCTTTTTTTTTTCTTGCTCTGGAATTCTCATTCAGAATTCAGTGAATCATTTTTTTGTGTTGCTTTCTGTCTTTTGAAACTTCATGGTTTTTTTTCTATCTTTCCTTTTTTGCTCTTAATTTTTTTTAACTCGTAGAAGCTCTCTTTTGACATAGAATATCCTGTATTTGTAATATTTTGTTGTTTTCTCATGATTATGCTATTATATTTGTCTGAGAAATACTAAATTTTGGGTTGTTCTATTGGCATTCCAAGATCATCAATCACTCTTAGAATCTCTGATGATAATCACTGTGTGTGCACACATGTGCACATGTGTATATGTGCATGTGTGTATATATGTATATGCTCATGTATGTGTCTTTGCATGCTTGTGTGTGTGCTTGCTTGTGTTCGTGTCTGTGTTCATGTGTATGTGTGCATGTGTGTGTGTGTATGTGTGTGTGTGTGTGTGCTTGTGTGTATTGATTTCTTTTAGACAATTTTATTGGTGGCAATCATTTTCCCATTAGTATTTTTGGGCCATTTCTCTTGAGTACTGATGATTTCCTAGAAAATAAGAAAGCCACCTGTCTGGAAAGCACATGCCTATTAGACTGCTTTTTGGAGTGGTTATCACTGATCACTGCTGATTTTGGCTTAATTTGCTTGTGTTTTGACTGCTGAAAATAATTAATGCCTAGGAAATCTATGGGTTGTTGATAGGCCTTGCAAAGGGCCAAGGAAAGCAGTGTCAGATACATGGCTCTTTAAATAAATGAGGTATTGTAGCTAAGCCATTAATTATTCCTGCATGGGTAACACATGCTTCCTTGGGCTCTCTGATTAACCTCTAGCCTCCCAACACTGTGAGAAATCCTTTCCCTGTTTGGTGGCTTCTATATGGACTCAAAGACAAACTGTGTTTGAATGTAAGTGTTCCTAGCCTGTATGGTGTGGATGAATGGACTGGAAGGAGGTTTAAGTGATGCCAGGACACCAGTGATGCTGGCGGCATTGTGCTTTGGAGATACTTTCTCTTAGAAATCTGCCTTTGTGTTCACTAGTCTCTGTGTGTATTTAAAGTGCTCATCAGAGACTTGTTGAGGTTTAGATGCTCATGTTGGCACTTTCATCTGTCAACATTGTAAGCTACCCTTGTTCATTCATTCATCATTCATCCATTTGTGTGTCTGTGTGTGTGTGTGAATAAGTGAGTGAGTGTGTGTATATGTGTGTGTTTGTGTGTGTATCATATGCATGTATGTAGGGAAATGGATGAAAGCCAGAGGAGTATGCCATGCACCTTCCTATATTGCTTTCTACCTTACTTGCCTAAGACAATCTTTGTCTGAACCTGGAGCTGACCATTTATTGGGTAGGCTAACAGGACAATCCTCTGGTCTTTGCATCTCTGAGATTACAGCAGGAGCGGTAATAAATACCCAGCTTTAAAAATCCAAACTCTAATACCTTTCTTATACACTGTTGTAAGTCAATTTATTCTTGTCATTATCACAATTTATCCTGACTCGTCTCAAGACCTACAGAAGGTTTCCTAACTAGTCAGGGCCTTACTTTTATTATTTGTTAAATGGAGATAACTTTCTCATCACACAGGATTATGTGACAAATAAAAGATGAATTAAGGCCAGAAAAACCATAAGTATTATCAAACCACACTATTCACTCAATGAACATTAGCTCCTTTGACTGTCAACACAAAGCACCAAGTTGTTTGCAAATCACAGGTTTGTTCTGAACATAGGGTTGTATGGAAACAGCTCTTGCTCCTTATCATGAAGTCCATTCCAGAGGCTACTTGTGCTTTCCTCCTGTGGTGTGGTGCCTGTGGTGCAGAAGGCAGAGAGATCAAACCCGAGTTACAGCAGCCTGGTGGCACTGTGGAATCAACATTTAGGAGGGAAGATCCCTTGTTACAGCTTCAGAGGAAGGAAGAATGGTCCTGTCATGAAAACATGCCTCCAGTGAGCTAAGTAAAGAGGACACAACTGACACAAATCCCTTCTCCAGCATCTTCTTGTCCACAACACCAGTAGCTACCCCTCATTTATTTGTAAAAATATCTACAAGAGCCTGGGTGAATGCTAGGTGTCACAGCACCTGGGAGCTCTGTGGAGTCAGTTACAAAGTAAAGCCTCACATTTTAATAAGAGGAGTTTAAATTCTTAAGAAATTCATGAAAATATGTGTTAAATGGAAAGATGTTCATGAAGTACCTCTCCTAGGCAAGGCAAATCTCCGGCAAGTCCAGTCCCACCATTTTCCACACGTCTGCATGTTCTCTGCTTGCCTCAGAAACTGCTTGTCCAAATTCTTCACAGAGCCTATTAAGCATCAGTTACTCGGAGCCTCACAATGAAAAAACTTACCATTTTTTCTTGGTTTGCTTTTTAATTCTCTTTAAATGTTATCATTATATCATATTCGTTATACCAAGTAATTTTTTATTATGATACCTTCATACATGCATAAAATGTTTTAAGCAGTTTTACCTCTGCCTCTCCTCTTCCTCCCTTTCTCTTTCTCATTCATAGTTAATCCCCCTCTGAGTTTGATGTCCCCTACCCAGGCTTCTATATGCAAACTGAAGCACACCATGCTTGTGTTTGTGGGGCTGATTTATTTCACTGAACTTGATGGCTGCCTTTGAGTTCCATTGCCTTGCGGAAGGTTCATTCTCCTTGGAGTCCTTCGTCTCCACCTGAGGCACAACAGTTAACATCTAGCTACTGTGCCAGTCCTTCAGAAGAAAGTTTTAATCAAGCCCAAATTCAATTACTAAGAATCTGAAGTTAATGACACAACACAGTGGCTTAGCAAAATAAACCTTACCAAAGCAAATCCCTGCTTAGGGCAGAGTTCTGTCTGAGATTAAAATGTTGCTATTACCTTCCAAAAATGTCAGTTTCCAGCTCAGCTCTAATTAAATGTATGGAATATATAATGTTTGAATGTCAGTGCTCGTTCTTTCAGCACTTAATGACACAAAGAGAAAATATTACTCTTAGTAAAGCTTGCCAAAGAACAAAGAGAGCAGCCATGTCTGTCAGCCATGATGTCTTCTGGAAATGCTTCTGAGGAAGGCTGAGGTAGCTGGGATGGCTGGTTAAGGAAGTCCTGCTTGTCCTATCAGGTTGCTGCAATGAACCTCTTCACCACCTGTAGTCTGCCTTGTCTCCTCCACATCTGACTCCACAAAACTCTCCCAGATCCTTCTCTGGCCTCTCTTTTCTCCTGTTTATTCTTACACTTTTTGATCATTACTCTACTCTCATAGCTCAGCTCATACCTCTAGGTAGGTAAATACAAACCAGTTATGCATAGTCTTCCCTTCCAAGCTCAAAGTCGCTTTTCCAGCCCTGTGCTAGACATGTGCTTATAAACACACCACCAGTATCTCAACTTTAAAAGCAACAACAACAACAACAACAACAACAAAACCCAACCTCTAATTCCTATATTCTTCCATTTCTTCCTTTTGATTTTCTTTTTATAAAGTAAATGATAGGACATTTTTTGAATCATAGACTTTCAAAACTTAAAAATGTGCATTGAGTCCTGAACTTCTTTATATTCTGTTATCTTGAAATGCCTTCTATCTTTCCTTTAAATCAGTTCAATTCCACCCTTTAGACACTCCTTTTAGCTTTAGGTCTGTGCTAGACTCTAAGAGATGAACAACAAACAGATCGATAAGGACAAATTGTGTCTGTAGGAACCTTACAACAGAGCAGGTGAGGTAAGATATGGACTCAATGTTATTTTTAGAACCATTGCAGATTTCCCATACCTCACACTTACTATTCTTAACCGTTAGAATTATTTCCTCCTGGATAATAGTAATAATCATCATCATCATCATACAAGTGTATATTATACAGTGAGCATATCCCCTCGTGTTTTCATACTTTCATATTTTCATGTAAATTGTGGCTTTTTAACACAAGTTATATCTGAGCTCGCTGATATCTGTATCAGTAGCATACATCACCTGATTGATTTGCTGTGTGCCAGATACTGTTTGTTCTGGGCCTGTTTACCCATGTAAGATATTTTGTCTAGATTGAACTGTTTGTAAATGGAATATCTGAAAGCTGAGCCCCACAGTCTGGCTCCAGCGAGTAGACCATGAACCACAGTGCCCTGCTGCCTGCCCTGAACCTCTGAACCCCTTCCTTCCTTCCTCAGCCACAAATGACGAGGGGTGACCTTGACCCCCAAAGCCAGTCTGTTGGCTACACAGTCACTTGTGATTTGTGTGACTTGGCTTCAGTAGATGAACTTTACCCTTTTAAGGTTATTCTCTTAAGGATTTAAAATAAGATACAGAGCCACTGTCATTTTTATAGATGCCTTAAAAATATGGGGCTCTTCTTTCTAGTTCTGATAAACTTTTGAAACTTTGGAGTTTAAGTTTGAGATTGAGAATAAAATAACTTTTGACTTGCTCCATTTAATAGAAAATTATATTGGATTCTTTGAAATAAAATTCAGTATTCTTTTACATAATTTGTGTTGATATCCATTTTTCTACACTTTTTATTTTTCTATGATTTATATCTGATAATTAGTCAATGTAAGCTTTTAAAGTTTTAATCTAGTAATATCTAAAAATTAATACTTGAGGAATTTGGTTTCAACACTTGATTTATTTTCTCATTGTCTGGATTTACTGATCCAGAACACTGAGCAGGCTCCCTGCATGTTCAACTCCAACACTGGCTCTTCTGTGTTTTTGTTAACTTTACCAGATACTTGTGTTACCACGACTCTCCATTTTTTACAATTAAAACATAATTATACTATTTTCCTTTTTCTTTATCTTCCAACCTTCCATCTTTTCCCCACCTTATTCTCTCAATGACTTTTGGTGTCTTTTCCTTAATTTTTGTTACAAATGAGTGTGTGTGTATGTGTGTGTGTGTGTGTGTGTGTGTGTGTGTGTATTTCTAAGTAAATAAAGGCTGTATAATGTTAGCTGTTTGTATAGGATTTCAAGGTTGATTGACACTTGGCATTGGATAATCAATTCGGAGACTCTTTGCTGAAGAAAAATTGTTTTCTCCCATTTAGGGTATTCCTTAGCTGTCTATACTTCTTTGTCTAGGGGTAGGGCCCCATGAGCTTTCCCCTTGTACATCAACATGTCATCTTTGTTCAAGTCTTGTTTAGTCAGCCATATTGTTGTGACTTCATTGATGTATCTTCTTGGACATTTTAAGTAAATACCACGTCCTGCACACATTCTGTTTCTCTGGCTCTTAATACCTCCCCTGCCCCTGCCCCTTGGCATTCCCTGAGCCCTAGGTACAGGAGTCATGTTGTCAATTAATTAGTTGGGACTTGACATCACACACTCACTTGTTCTCCGCATCTGATTGGCTGTGGTTTTCTATACTGGTGTCATGTCTGTTGGAAAGAGGAATTTCCTTTATGAGGCAGGAAGATCCACTTATCAGGCCAGACCCTGCAGAAGAAGCATGTGCAGAAGCTGGCTCAGTGGAGAGGTTGGATGTGACATTTTAGGTTTTCATTGTGGAGGTCTATCACCTTCATGGTTAGATTTAGTCCTAGTTATGTATTTTCTTTGAGGTTATCACAAATGGGAGTGTGTCCAGAATCCCCTTCTCCATATGTTTGTAGTGGGTGTACAGAAATGTTAGTGTTTTTTATAAATTGACTTTGTATCCAGCTACTTTGCTGGAATTGTTGATCATTTCTTTTCTGGTAGATTTTTTATAATCTCTTATTAGTAATACCATCTCAGCTTGCAAATAGAGATAGTTTAACTTCTTTTCTATTTGTGTTTTTTAATTTCCTTCTCTAGCTTTATTTTTCCCGTGGGTGTTTTGAGCACAATATTGAAAATAAATGAAGACAGTGGGCAGCTCTGTTGCATTTCTGATTTTAGTGTGATTGCTTCAAGGCTTTCTCTATTTAGGAGGATGCTTGCTGTGGGTTTGTTATGTGTACTTTTAATGTCATCTTGAGTTCCATTCCTTCTAGTTTTGCTCTCTGTAGGCCTTTTATCATGAAAGTATGTTGAGTTTTGTCAGCACTTTTCTGCATCTATTGAAATTATCAGGTGAATTTTGTCTTTAAGTCAACCTAACTGGTTTATTACATTTATTGACTTGACTTATGTGTGTTGAGCCATCTGTCTATCTCAGAAATAAAGCCAACTTCGTTATGCTGTGTAATTTTCTTAATGTATGTCTGTATTGTGGTTGCAAGTATTTTATTGAGACTTTTTGGATCTGTGCTAGGATATTTGTGTTTTGCCTATAGTTTGTTCCCTTCCTTTGAAACCCCCTGTGTTTATATGTGTGTATGTCTGTGTGTGTGTATGCATGCGTGTGTGTGTGTGTGTGTATATGTTTTTTCCTGATTTTGGTGTTAGATTAATACTTGTTTCATGGAAGGACTTTGTGAGTACTCCTTCTGTTTCTATTTCTTTGAATCTAAGAATTATTGGGTATATACCTTCTTTGATAGTTGTAATGACTAGTTTTATATCAATTCAACAAAAACTAGGGTCATTTTGGAAGAAGGAACCCCATTTAAAAAATGCCCCTACTATGTATTTCTGAAAGCAACCTGTGGTACATTTTCTTGATTGATTATTGATGTGGGAGGGTTTGCCTCACAGTGGGTGGTGTTAACTCTGGGAGGGTGGTCCTGGGTACTACAAGAAAGCAGGATGAGAAAGTCATGGGGATCAAGCCAGTAAGAAGTAGTCCTCCACAGTCCTGCCTCAGTTTTTGTCTCCAGGTTTCTGCCTTGAGTTCCAACCCTGACTTTCTTCAGTGATAGACTGTGACCTGAGAGTTGTAAACTGGGGTAAACCCTTTCCTCTCCAAGTTATTTTGGTCATGGTATTTTATCATAAGAATAGAAACCCTAACTAAGACAAAAGTCTTACAGAATTTTGTTGTTGATCCAAGTAGGCCAAGACTTCTTTTAATTGGAATGCTTTTTCTTACTGTCTCAGTCTCATTTGTTATAAGTCTATTTAAGTTGTTGATACCTTTTGTTTAATTTTGGTGGGTTTGGCTGAATCTAGAAATTTGTCCATTTCATTTATATTTTTTTCAGCTTAATGGAGCACAGGCTTGTTTGGTTGGTTGGTTGTATTCTCTTACAATATTCTAAGTTTCTTTAGTGACTCTGTTCACTTGGGTCCTCTCTTTCTTTTAGTTAGTTGAACCAAGAATTTGTTGATCCTGTATATCTTGTCAAAGAACCAGCTCTTAGATTCGTTGATTCTTTGCATTATTTTCTTTGTTTCTATTTTGTTAATTTTATTTCTGATTTCAATTATTGACTACCGGATTTGAATTTGCTTTGTTCTTGTTATTTTTCAAATTTTTGAGTTGTGTAATTAAATGATTAATATCTGCTTTTATTTTTTAATGTAGGAGCTTGTAGCTATAAATTTCCCTCATAGGACTTCTTTTTAACATGTCCCACATGTTTCTGGGATTATATTTTCATTTTATTTAATTTCTTTATTTCTTTTTGCTTAACCTAGTCATTTTCAGTAATGAGTTTGTGTACTTTTTGGATATTTGTTTGCTGGTGATTTTAAGTTTTATTGCATTATGGTCAGATAAGCTACAGAGTCATTTTAATCCATAAGAATTTGCTAATATTTGTTTTGTGTCCCAGAATGTGGTGTATTTTACAGAAGCTTCTATGAAATTTCAAAGGATGCATAACATTTTATATTTTCTTTGGTCTGGGACTCTTCTCCCTCACCTATTCCTATAATTCAAAGTTCCTGTCTTTTAATGGTGACACATATATCCTGCATATTGCTTTCCTGTGTTTTGTTTTTCAGGTTTTCAATATCTTTGCCTATATGGTCTAATTGATCTTCTCTATCTTTGAGTCCTCATGTTCTGTCTTCTTGATTCATTCTACTTTAAAGCTTTATCTTGAACTTTATAGTTGGATTGTTGAGTTTCTAATCCATCTTCATTTCATTTTGAGTTATCTTCAGTATTTCTCCTTATGCGGCTTTCAATTCAGTGCCTTCCTTACTTGTCAGAGTCATTTGTTGAGGGGATATCAAATAGGTATTTATTCTCTTCAACGTTTATTGGTCTATGTGTGTGTGTTCTTTAAACTCTTTCAGTGCTTTGACATTTATGATATTTTCTGTGTCCTGGAGTTTACCTAGATCAATGGTTCTCAACCTGTGGGTAGCAATCACTGGGAAGCCATTTGTTTCTGATGATCTTAAGAACTGGGACACTGCTCTATAACGAAATTACATTTATGAAGTAGCAACAAAAATAAATGTATGGCTGGGGGGGCTTCCCTAAGACCATCAGAAATATGTGTTTTCCAATGTCATTACCCATAGGTTCAGTAGCACTGATCTACATAATTCTGATTGGAGAACATCTTTGAAGAACTGGTGGATTTTGAGGGGAGGGTTTGAAATACTGCCTTGACCTTTGGATCATTTCTGCAATGATATCTGGAACTGTTGACTTCTTTTGTTAGTTCTCTGTCTGGTATGGACACAGCCGTCTGAGGCAGGACATAGTATGTGTGCCTGGTTAGGCCTGAAGTTTGAATACAGCTTAGGTGGAATGAAGTTAAGTGGATACTAGAGGTTCAGATGGTGCCTGGAATTTGGAGGTGGATATGGTACTTGGGTATGGTGTGTTGAGGATGGAGGATTATGTGGTCTTAACTGGCTGGACCATGGATCAATATGTGCAGGAACTGATTGGGCAGAGACTGTGGATATGGCCAGTAAAGAACCTGTAGCTTATGTATGACACGAACAAGACTGTCTATATGGTGCTGGGCACTGTATATGAGTTCTAGGCTAGACTTAAGCATTGAAGAGGGTGAGTGAAATCGAAGATCAGGTTGATTTATCAGGCTAGACTCTGGAGCAAGATGTCCCAGACCTGGATGGGCTCAAAGGCTGGATGTAGTACAAATGGCATGTCTTGCTAGGAACCTGGACATTGTCTATGGAACAAACAGGGCTGTTTAAACTAGGCTGGGGCACTGACTGTGGGCCCCAGATTAGAGCTGGGGCTTTGTGGAGGGTGCGTGGAGGAAAACTGTCCAAAGGTTTGCCAGGCTATATCCTGATACAAGGCTGTACGGGTTCTGGCCTAGCTGAAAAGTTGGATGTGAAGAGCCAAAAACCTGTAGGGTGTGGGCAGCATAAACACAAGCAGGGATTTTCAGACTTCATTTGGGCACAGAATGTGGACCCAGGCTAGAGCTGGGACTTTGGGAAGGGTGAGTGGTAGGAGAGGATCAAGCAAACTCACCAGGCTAGCCCTGGAACAAGATGTGTAGGACCTATTATCATGACTCTCACATGTGGAAGCTCATCTTTGTCTAGACTGCGGTGGTGTTTCCAGTTTCTTTTAGATGCAAGTATTGTCTTCTATGTCTTCAAATTCAGTGTTGTGAATGGTGTCACTTGAAGGTAATTTCGATAGTTATAAATCTAAGTCAAAGTTACCAAAATAGATTTAAATTTAATTAAAATATATTTCGAAATGTCATATTTTCACTCTAAGAACTTTGATTTTTTTTAAAGTTTTTTTTTTTAAACTCATAAATGACAATGTTAAAACCATGTGCATTTCTCAGGTACTGTGGTGTGTCATTAAATGGAGACATTTTGGAAGGTTTAAGCCACGTTGAGTCTTTGCATATCACCATCACTTCATCATGTACTCTTCTGTTTGGCATTGTGTACAGCTCTTTATTTTATCTCTGTTCCATTGTATGATAGCACAGCAAGATGACTTCTTCCCACCTACTTGAAATTAAAGTTATAGCTATCTGGATACTTGGGTACTTGGATTAATGTTTAGTTAATGTTTAAATTGATATTGAGTATCATTTGAAAGAAGTCAGAAGTAGCCAAAACAGGGGGATACTAAAAGTTATATTCCAGTCATCTTAGAAAAAAGAAAAAGATAAGAAGAAAAAAATTAACACAGGCTAAAAATGGAATGAAACTCGAGGACCTTGTGGCTAGCAAAGTAAGGTGACCACAGAGAGACAAATATCACATGAGTCCATCTGTAAAATGGATTGAAACTATCCCAAATTCACAGAATCAAAGAGTGAATCAGCATTTGTTAGTGGTTGAGTAAAAGGGGAACCAGGGACTTACTAATCATAGGGCACGAGTAAGCTCAGGAGATCTGAGGAGTAGCAGTGTACCCACACACCAGCACACTTAAGTTGGGGCAGCACCCCTGTGACACCTTGTTCAGTCTGTCAATATCATCAATGATGGAAGTGTTGCTTAAAGTGGGTTCCTTCCATGGCTTCTTGAGTGCCATATGTCCAGCTTGTGTCACTTTTCTTGCCTTTGTCAGTTTGTGATATACACAAGCCTCCCCCCCCCCCATCTCTCCTGAAGGGATTAAAGTAGTACAATAAACTTCAATGTGTATTTCAGACTCCATTTTAAGTTAACTTGCCCTCAGAGAGACATGGCCTCAATTTTGAGTTCTGAGAAAAACCATGAAATGTCCCTGGCAGCTACAGCTAGCTGATAACAACAGCACAGGCTAAGAAAACAGAGTCGTTCCCAGGTTAAGGTGTTCCTTTTAATGTCTGGTCTTGTGGTTTAACCAGATGCTGTGAACCAACTGGTTAAAGGCCAACATTCCTTTACCTTCTTACCCAACCATGTAATTCCAAGGCTTGGAAATCCCTGCTTGCAGTTTTTCCCTTTATAAACCCCTTTCCCCTAGACCTCGGGGCTCTTCTCCTATCCTTCTAAACTGGGGAGGTTTGCAGCTCGAGTTGGAGCTTGAATAAAGACTCTCATGTACTTGCAATGGAGTTGTGGTTCCTGGTGGTCTTGGGTACAACAATACAGACATTTCTTTCTTTGTGTTCTCAGATAGTCCCATAACTTTAAACAATCCTATGAGCTCTTCTCTCTGAGCTGTTTCTTTCTGAGCAGGTCCTCTCTGTTCTGTTTATGTTCTGACCACCAAACTTACAGACCCAGTTCTTTCTATTTTAGTTACTTAATAGGCAATTCAAACAAAATGTGTTAGAGAAAGGACAATCAGTGCTATCCTAGCTTCCTCACCCAAGTTACTACAAGTTTAACTTCTACCCTTGCCATGACCAACCAGTAGTCCCTGCTTCTTCTTTTCTGCCTCTCAGGTTTACACAGCACCCCACAGCTGCAGCAATGTTTTTATGTCCCCACCCAGGCTCAGGACTCTTCTAGATGGTCATATTTCTACAATGACATAAACAGAGGGCCAACATTATTTGGTCTCTGCCTCCCCTTTCCTCTATGCTTTCATCCTTTCCTTGCTTATAACTATGCATTGTATTCTTATTTCTGGGACATGCCAAGCTCATTTGCATATGTATTTCTGCTTTTATATTGGCCCTTCCTTGTATTTGTTACTCTTTTGGCTAGACCAAGTTTTACATCCTGTACTACATTTCTCATATATGTGATTTCACACACTAATATTTACAGTAGTTTAAGCATTACCTTGGTTATAACAAAGATTAATAACAACGGATGACAAAATATAACATTTATAACAATGTGTTGTATAACATTGCCAGCAATATTACTTTTGCCATTTTGAGGCCATTATCAAGTGAAATAAAGCTTACTTAAATACAAGCACGGTCATAATCATGACAATCAGACAACCATGAGAGTGGCTGAGGGGTTCCCAGCTGGTGGTACATGCAGTGTGGATGCACTGGATAAAGGCTTGGATCACATCCAGGGTGGGATGATACTGGAAAACTTAGGTGGTCAAAATGCTACTGAGAACAGTATACAGTTAAGCTTTTGAATATGTTCATATAATTTTTATGTAAGACATTCTGATTGCACCTGACCTCAGGCAACAGAAATCGCAGAAAGTTGATATGAGGAGATGATGCTGTATTTAAATCTTGGCCCAACTATCACATCCTTGGGGATGTGTTACGAATGGACTAGTCCTGGTTTGTTACTTTGTATGACTTTTTATTTCCTCTATGACTATTTCTTGATCTCAGCATTATAGTGTCATAGTGTTGTTCTTGTCTTTTCTGACAAAGCTCCCAAAGGTAGAAGGCAAAAACGTTGTGACTGACATACTAGGTACTCAGGGCCTGGCACATAGAAGGTGCTCAATGAATATTTGCCCTGTGTACATGCTTGAGGGTTAAATTGCTTCCTTGTATTTTACAATATCTTTTAAAATTCTTTTATTTTTTGAGATTATGATATCATATCATCGCTCCTTTTCCTTTTCTCCCTTCAAACCTGCCATGTAGCTCCTTGCTCTTTTTGAAATTCATGGCCTCTTTTAATAAATGATTGTTAAAGACATGTATGTGTGTGTACACACAAGTGTCCCTTTTGCTCACATGTCCCCTCATGTCCTTCTGCATTTGTTTTTGGGTATTTGTTAATCTTTGCTATTTTACTGGGATAAGATAAAAATCTCAAAGTCGTTTCGATGTGCATTTCCCTAATTGCTAGGGACAAAGAACATTTTATTTTTTTTGAAATATTTCTTAGACATTCTTTTTTTTCTTCTGAGAACTCTCTGTTCAGATTCCAGGACCATATTTTCAAAGAGTCATGTTTTACATTGTCTTTTTGAGTTCTCTGTATATTCTGGATATTGATTCTCTATCAGATGTATAGGTGAAATGACCTCTTGATGATATGAAACTTTAATGAAAATGGCAGTCTCTAAGATAAAAAAAAAAATCTGTCTTCCTTATGGACATTTATTCAGTGTTTCAAAGGCTTTAATCCCCTGGTAACTATTTAGCTATCATACATGCTGGGGCATGTAAATTGCTCTTCATGAAAGCCACAGCCAAACTCTATATGGAATATAGCAAGTTGTGTTTGATAGACTGATCCATACCCTACAAAGAAGGAGTTTTGATTCCCTAGAATTGTCTCCTCAAAAAGGAACAAGTCACTCAGCTGGGTCACCTCTTAGGATGGGAAAGGAATAAAAACACAAGGACACTAACTAGAAGTACCATTCAAGATTCTAAAATGTCCCAAAGGAAAACATTTTTACAATGCACACACACACACCACACACACACACACCACACACACACCCCACACACAAAACATACACACACACACACACACCAATGATGAATGGTTGAAAAAAAATGGGAATGTTTAACATTCTAATTTCTTTAGTACATATTGTACATGTGTTGAGCTATATAAAGTGTCCCTCAAATATGCACATTTTAAAATTTTTATAAAGAAAAAATCCCAACTGAACTCATATCTACATAGTACTCATGGAATTAGCCTTGTTTTAACATACGCTAAAGAGGCTTTAGACTTTGTTATAATTTAGCACGATATGTTAAGTTTTCATAGTGTTTATCTCCAGCACTTCACAGCTGTTTTGCTAGGATTTATCCTTGCCCTCTGAGCACAGAGAAGATCTTACACTGTGACAGACATCATTTTATTGTGTGGAAAAAACTTCATTTCCTAAAGTCTGGAGATGAAGATGCCTCGAAGGTCAGCCAAGTGCTGAATGAAACTGTTGATGTAATGCTTGAAGGATGGTCTGGGTGCTAGAACAATGCCTTAACGTATCGTTCAGGCCATCTATTTGTTTTGTCAGACACTTTCCTTTGCAAGGAAAAACATAGCATCAGAAGAATCAATTTGTCTCTGTGTTTGCATGCAAGCACATATGTGTGCTGATTGGTGTGGGCGCATAAAAAGGTACAATGATAGGTACCAAGGAAAACAAAGATAAATTGCAAATTAAAACAGGTGTTAAAGATAATAGGCTTCATCCTTTCAGCACATTTGTATTACTTGTTTATGTGCTTTCTAGAAGGCCTCCCCTTTCATCTTGTAACCACAGTGACACCTCCTTGCCTTTTTTCAGCAGTTGGCATTTGTGGGCTTTTTCCATTGTATTATTCTCCAAATCAGTTCATGCTTTCACTTTCCTGGTTTCAAGTCAGACAGCCAATATTCAACAGATAGAGTCTATATAACTAATACCTGGCTTTGGTGCAATTTACACATGGGAAGGTAAGACTGTACATTGATTGTTTTATGAATTTCTAGCAGATGGAGGAAAGAATTGTATATACTGATCTTATTATATGTAAAATGACCAAACTTCATCCCAGTGAATTGGCTTATGCAAAGCTGGAAATAGTAGCAACCCATTGTTAATGCTGGCAGTAATGAAGCATGTAGAATTGTTATCTGTTTAGCTTTGGAGATTCAGATAACTTGTATCATTTTGCTGGAAGAGACTTGCATGGCAATACAGTACTATAGTAGTCCTGAGATCTGGAATTAGACTGCTTGGTAATAATAGTCCTTTATTCTACATTGTAGATAAAATAGATAGCCAGGGATGCTAACTATAAGCTAGTTGTTTAGCTCATGGTTTGAGTTTATATTCTAGTATTAGATGACCTCATTGCTAGACTTTTGGTGAGGATAGTAACTGACAGCACATTGTGGCAAGAAAAGCTTAAGTCACCAAGACATAATGTCCCATGACAGTTTGGAGGCATGCTCTCAGAGACCTTGAACTCAACGTTGTGCTATGCTTTAAGTGTGGTTCAAGTGTCCTCACAAAGGTCTGTGGTTATCCAGTCGTGGTCTCTGTGTTAGTTAGGGTTCTCTAGAGTAACAAGACTTACAGAATGAATCTCTGTCTTGCTCTCTCTCCCTCTACATATATAGAAAGGGGATTTATCAGAATGAGTTACAACCTGTGGTCCAGATAATCCAACAATGGTTGGTGGTGAAAGGAAAAGTTCAAGAATCCACTAGTTCTTTGGTCCACAAGGCTGGATGTTTTCTGGTCTTCAGTATATGCTGGAATTCCAAAGATGTAGAAGCTGATGCCAGTGAAGGGATGGACTTGATAATGAAGGCAAGCAGGTAAATAGCCAAAACTTCCTTCTTCCATGTCATTATGAAGGCTCCAGCAAAAGGTAAAGCCAGGATTAGATTTAGATTAAAGATCCAGATTAAAGGTTTGTTTTCCTGCCTCAAGATCTGTATTAGAAGTAGATCTTCCCACTTCAAATTAAACCAAAATCTCTCCCTGTCCTGTGACCAGTACTTTTCATGGTAATGACCATTTATCACTTTCTGGTTTAAAGTTGTTGAAAGAAAGTCTGATATATGGGTCTGTGACAGCGAAGCTCATGCTTTCTTTCTGGACAGCTAATTTGGAAATTCTGGCATTTCAAACTTCAACTGACTTTTTCGGTCTCTGTTTTTACTGTTGTTTTTTTCTCCCTTCTTTACTGCTATCATCCTTCCCCATGTGAATTCCCCTTTAGTCTCTTGCCTGGTTCTGTCTTCCCAGAGATGCTACTCTTCTAATGTTGACAACCTTGCCATCTATGGTATTTTCTAAAGAACTCCCTGGTCTACTCCTGTGCGCTTTGATTCTGGAAGGGATGCTAGGTCTCCTGTCTTTCTGATCCACTCCCAGTTACCAAATCAAGTTTCTGCAGGTGGCTAAATGCATTTGCAGACAATTTGAAACATCATCATGGTCCCATGAGGCTGACTCTGACTCACTCTGGTCATCTAAAGCCAGTGTCACATGAGCCCAGTTCTTTTTCTCTCCTCATGTAGCTTTATAAAAGATGCATCATGTATGTTCAAAAGGGCGTATGAGTTTCTAGAAAAGGTTAATATAAGAACAAAATTAGAAAGTCTGTTTAGTCACTACCAGTGATGCTTAAATTCTAACACAGGTACAGGGGAGTGGGGAAATTTACAACAATGTTGAAACTAAAGATGGAAACCAGTCACATGTCAGCACCCTAGAAGAATGTGGAGTGTGTTCTGATTGTGTTATATTAGAGGGAATCACAAAGGATCAAATCATAACTCTCCTTATAAAAATGTGGTTCATAATTCTAGGAAGAACATTAAAAGATTATCTAAAGATAATCTCTGACTTTTAAAGGCCCATGAGTAGTATGGAAAGTCAGGGAGCATGTGCCTTTAAGTCAATATGAGCATTACAGATGCAGACTTTCAGGGGTCAGTGCAAGAGTCTCAGCTGTAGGCAATGAGAAGTGGGTGAGCAGAACACTTCTTTTGAAGGTTAGCATATTTTTGGGTGCAACAAAAACCCCCCACCAACTTTATGAACAGATAGAACCATTTACCAGCAAGACTAGATGCCACAGGCCATGTAGCTGAAGCAGAAGCTAAACCAAGCAGATGATTGGATTTGCACGCACAAAAGTAAGACTTTAAACCAAGAAAAGGCACATAGAAACTCACCTCAACCTAATTCACTTGCCACTCCCCGAGTCTCATCAAATCTGAAGCTATTCAAAATGAGATTATCTAACAATTGAGTGCCTACAGAAGTCAAAAGACAGGTAAGTGTTGAGAGTCTCCAGAAATACACAACCACACAGTTTGTAAACAAAGAATGACTGCCTTATTAAGAATATAAATGCAATATTTCAGAAAATATTTTTATATCAGAAAGAATGAAACGTTGTGTGGCAATGCAAACAGCAGCTCTCACCTCAAAGGAATGAGTTAGTTTATTCTGGACCCAAGTTTTAGTTACTAAGAACTGGGAAACATGGACCTAAGTTACTCAAGTTCTATGTCCCCATGTGGAATCTGTTTGATGATGCTTCATAGTAGCAGAACAAATAAAGTCATAAATCAAGGCAATTAAAAATACATTAATAAAACATCAGAGAGGTAGTTACAGATAGCAAGATGGGATACTTTCTTCTATATGCCTCAGATGCTATCTGATGACATTCTTAGCTTTTGTGTTAATGCAACTTAGTGATCTACTCAGTCAATAGATTCCAGAAGATCTTTATCTGTTAGTCACAGGATGTTAGTTCTGACACAGAGATGGGTAAGGAATTGTTCTTCAGGGAGATAAAAACTTGCCCTAGATAAGGTAATTAATTGGCACTGAGCCTGCAACATTCTGTCCCTCCACATCACTGTGGTTCTGATCAACCCATCTTTGCAGACACAGCTGCTTTCCAGGAACTCCCTTCCACACATGGCAGTTTAAACAGAGGGGGGAAAAACATACTGTGAAATATTGTAAAACAGAAAGTGAATTTTAAATCATACCTGCCCAATATCCTCAAGTAAAAGAAAGCAAGTAGGAATGATCTGTCTGGGAAATAAAAATGGATAAAATGGTAAAAAAAGAAAGTGTTAAAGAAAATGAAAAAAATATAGCACTCAGCTTAACAGAATGAAAAGAAAATGTTGGAGGCCCTAGAGAATGAATTGCATTTCCATGGGTTGTCTAAGGCCTTTATGGATTTATTGAAATGATTATGTGATTCTTTTTATCTAAACATGTATAAGATTTATTATACTTATTGACTTATGTATGTTGAACTTTCCCTGCCTTTCTTAATCATGGTCAGTGCAGATGACCATTTTGATATGAGCCTGTATCTGGGTTGTAAATATTATATTGAGAATTTTGCATATATATCTATCAGGGTCATTGGCCTATAGTTTTCTTCTTTTTTTGTGCCTTCATTTGGCTTTGGTATTAGAGTGATAGTGGTTTTATAGGAGAAATTTGGGAATGCTCTCTATCTCTCTATCTCTATCTATCTATCTATCTATCTATCTATCTATCTATCTATCTATCTATCAATTTTAAAAGTTTTGGTTATACATCTTTGAAAGTCTGGTTGAATTCTGTTGTGAACTCATCTGGGCTAGGGACTTCTTTAGTCACAGGGTTTTATTACTGTTTCAATATTTTCAGTTGTTACTGGTTTTGTTTATTGATCTCTTTTGGTCTAACACTGGTAGTTTTGATGAATCTAAAAATTTGTTCATTCTTTAATTTTCCAACTTAAAGGAGTATAGTTTTTTTTTTTAAAGACTTCCCTTATAATATTTTCAATTTCCTTGGTGTTTATTTGTAATGTTTCCTTGTTCATTTCAGATTCTGTTAACTTGGGCCTTCTCTTCCTTTTCGTTAGCTCAACCAAGAATTTGTCAGGCCTATTTATCTTCTCAAGGAACCAGTTCTTAGATTTGTTGATTTTTTTGTACTGTTTTCTTTGTTTCTATTTTATTAATTTTAGCTTGGAGTTTTATTATTTCTTTCTGTCTATTGACTTGGACTTGGTTTTGTTTCTTAAATTGTTATTTGCATCATTAGGAGATTTATTTGTCACCTTATTTTCTAATGTGGAAGCCTGGAAGGATGATTTTCCCCCATTGGACTTCCCTGTATCCCAGGGTTTTGATTGTGCTCTGCTTTCATTTTTATTTATTTTCAAAATTTTAATTTCTCATTTGTCCTGTTCATCATTCAAAATGTGTTATTTATTCTTCATACACTTATGTAATTCCTAAAGATTCATTTGCTGTTGATTTTGAGTTTTATTGCATAGTAATCAGATAGAATATACAGGAATATTTCAGTATTTCTGAATTTGTTAATATTTGTATTTTGTCTTAGGATATGGTCTATTTTAGAGAATCGTCCATGGATTATTATGGACTAGAATTGTGTGTGTGTGTTGATGGTTTTGTTAGTCATATGATGTGCTTATTTTTTTTTTTTGTTTTTTTTTTTTTTTTGTTTTGAGTTCTGTTCGTGTACTGGAATACTCTGTAGCAGTGCGTATAGAATCGCCTAGTTTGTCATGTGGTAAGCGTGGCACCACGCGATGCCACTTAATTCTAATGTTTCTAAAATTAATAATTTGTGTCCAGGTGACCTATTGGAGAAAGAAAAATATTAAAATTGCCTACTATTGCCAAGTTAAAATTAATCTGTATTGATCTGGAGAAATTGCTCAGCTGTTAAAGTCTAGGCTCATAACCCAAAATATAAGAATCTGTGTCTCTCAGTTCAATAATATGCTTTGGGTATAAGAGAATTTGGAGCATATATATTTAGATTGTAATGTCTTCTTGGTTAATTGTTCTCTTTATTAGAATAAAGTACACTCTTTGTTTTGCATTCTTAATATTTTAATTATAATGTGCCATTAGAAGTGTCTTGTTTGTTCCTGCCTATGTGATGTTCTGTGTATTTCTTGTATCTGCATGAGTGTGTCCTTAATTTGGAAAATCTTTTTTCTATGATTCTCTTGAAGATCTGGTCCATGCCTTTGACCTGGATTTCTTGTCCTTTATCTTTGCCTATAATTTGAAGATTTAGTGTCCTGGTGTCCTGTAGCTCTTCTTTGTGTGTGTGTGTCTTTAAAGTTTCTTCATATTCTTTTCTCCTGTGTTCTTAAGGAGAACTTTATCTTTCCAGCCTGACAGTCTGTCTTCTACTCAATCCATTAGTAAGGCTTCCCTGCGAGTTTTCTAATTGGATTGTTTTTTTAAAATCCATCTTATTTTCAGCTTGAGTTCTCTTCAATATTTCTATCACTTTACTGGATTCAGCTTTAAAATCCCAAGCTGGCTTAGTTATTTCATTCAGCTGCATATTAGTGCTTTACTGGATACCGCTCAGACATTGGTTGGTATCATCTTTAAGTTTACTGTGTTGATATTTTTGTAATATCATCATTAAACTCATCAAGTTCTTTGATAAAATCTATGGTTGTTCTTTTAAATTGTGTGTCCTGGGTTTCCTCTTGGTAATTCTTATTGAGGAACACTCATGCAGGACTAGTGTGATTGAGGTTTTTGTGTTGTGACCTGGGAATGTGGAGTTCATTCTTTGTTGTGTGCATGATGTATGAGATTATAGCTTGCCTTAGGAATTGCATGGGGGAGCTTTGCCAGGGAGAGATGGCCGTAAGCAGCTCCATTGGAGCTAGAGTTGAGGATGTGGAGATGGCAGTGGGGCAGATGGGAGTCAGAGGAACTCATTAGGCAATGACACTGCTTTGGCATGTAGTGTTTGTAAGAGAGTTTAAAGTTTTTATGTGGTGAAATTTATAAAAACAGACACATTAATAGATAAGGATTTCTGAAACTTTCATACAGTTCCACACTACTGTTTTGCACCTGTCGGAGTCAAATGGTTTCATAACTGGCCAGTGTACACTGTGGACAGGAAAACATACTCCTGTCAAGGTAACAGAATTTCATTTTGAGCCAAATCTAGATCCACACTGAGAGTTTTATCTTTCTGGGTGACTGACAGTACATGGGAATTTTCACTTGGCAGATAACATGATCTAATTAAAAGGGAAATTTAGACAATAAGCTTGCCCCAATGGTAAGCTTCATTTTCTGATGGTAGAATCACCCCTTCCCCACGTTCCCCACACTCGTTTCTTAAGGAGAAGAGATAGTAAGAAATGCTAAAGCTTTGTTGTACACTGCAGCCAACTGGAGTGAAGGCAGTTTGCATATGAGGTCCTAGAAATGTAGTATCCTGGTAAAACTAGTGACCACCTTATTCAGAGAATACAAGAGAGCCATGGTGTCCAGAAGGGCTCCAGGTATCAGCAGCTTTGTCAGTCTCCAGCATTTCTGGGTGTTACTCTCTGTTTGTACTACATGGACAACTTGATCAGCAGAATGAACATCTCTGATTGTCTGTCCAATATGTTGTCACAGTGACTAGAAAGCTGACTAATGTTGCAGCAGCCCGGAGCAAGGGCTGCCATTGCCTGCCTTTCTTTCTCCCAGACCTCCTAGCTTCTTCCTTCTTTTTTTTTTTTTTTTTTTTTTTTTTTTTTTTTTTGTCCCCATCTTTACTACTCTGCCTGTGACAGAATGGGATTTTAACAAATACATGGTAAACTGGTGACAGATATAATACATGCCAGTACATCACAGGCTCTAGAAAGCCCTTCCTTGGGAGAAAAAGCCATTAGAATGAATCTTGGGCTTCATTGGTGAAAATCAGCTGTAGCCTAAGAACTAAGCTTTTGATGATCTTTCTTATGAGGAACAAAGCGACTGCGTACATGGTATGTTTCCATGGCATATATTATGTGAATATTCCTCTTCTTATTGCTGTAATCAAATATTTGCTCAAATGCATCTCAAGGGAGGAAGGACTTATTAGTCTTATAGTTGGAAGAGATATGATCTACTATTTAGGGGGAGACAAGCAGGTCATGCATGTCTGTGATGGAAGTGCTGTGCAGTTGGGTCCATTCACATTTTAGAACAGGAAGCAGAGCAAGCACAGGAAGTGGGTCTGGGATATAATAAACCTTTCAAGGCACAGCTCCATTTTTTCCCATCAGGGCTCCACCTCCTAAAGGGTACATAGCCTTCCTGAACAGCTTCAACAGCTAGAGTCGTGGGTTCAAACTCACATTCCTATGAGGAAATTTTACAATCAAACCATGACCATGTTTGAAATTGAACTCAAGACCTCTGGCAGAGCAGTCAGTGCTCTTAACCACTGAGCCATCTCTCCAGTTCTTCACAAGCTTTAAAGAGAATTTACTAACAAGGTATAAATGACTTTTTATGGATTTGAAATTAGAAGTTTTTTCTATAGTAAATTTTATACAATCCCATGCTTATTAGATAGAAGATGGGCATCTTTATCAAATCTGGGAGGCTGAGCAGTAAGATCTTTTTATATAACATGAACTATGATTTTGTTTAATATATAGATTATTTTTTGATGATTTTGTACACACATACTACATATTAAGATCATATTCATGCCCTACTCTTCCCTAATGCTTCTCAAATTTGGTCCCCAGTCCCTTTTCTCTCTTCAAATTTCATGTCTTCTTCTTTTTCCTGTTTTTGTTTTTTAAATAGCCCATTGGGTCCGATTTGTGCTGCTTAAATATGCATGGGTGTAGAGCCGGGGACTGCCCCTAAGAACTGTCAGTAGCACCTCAATTGGGGCTGGAAGCCCATGAGCTGCAAACAGTTTAGTTTAGATGCAGAACTAGCTGCATTTAAAAAATTCATTATTTATTATATTATACGGCCAACAAAGTAGCAAGGCCAGAGTTAATCCAGCTCTGATTGCAGACACCTGTAATCCTAGCACTTGGGGCGCTGAGGCAGGAGGTTCGTGAATTTGAGGTCAGACCATAGTACATAGTCAGACTATGTCTCAAAATTCTAAATCAAAACCAACAAAACCAGATTTAGTCAAATATTTTTAAAATAGTTTATATAATTTTAAAGATAATTAGTGTTATGTGGGGCATATTTCTAAGTGTTTGTAGAACACTTAGAGTAGAATTGTAAAATAATATAATAGTTCAGAATAGTTTACTTAAATCCATGGAGAAAGCTGGAAAGAAAGGACAAAAACAGAGCAAATAAACAGAAAAATCATCTAATGAAGCATAAGGTTTAGCACCAGTCTGCAGCTCAAACTGCCTGGATTCCACCCTTGGTTTCACTGCTGTCACTTGCTTTTTGTATAGTACCTAATATCTGGTGCCTGGCTTGCTTCCTGGTCAGTAACATAGTCCACCCCCATATGTCACATGTCAGCACTTTGGAACACTGACTGCCTGGTATACGCCAAGATTGATAAACAGGAGCTGTCGATGAAAAAATCAGCTTGCTGGAGAAATGGCCTTATGCTTTAGGGAATTATTTTGGTATCAACATTTCTCTGAACTAGATGAAAGGTAAGACTAAAACTTGGGGTGATGTCATTCTGCCCCAGTGTTAACCTCAAGCATGTTAACCTCTTCCACCCAGGGAGAAGGAAACATACCCACTTTCCACTTGCAGCATGTGAAAGTACAGGACATCCACAATCAGTGTGAATTACAGAGAAATGATGAATAACGTTTTGTGCATATTCCATGCAGTATGTAAAATATAGTCATGTAAAGTAATTGTTACATGCTTGAAGTTCAAACGCAATTGGGTAATCCTGTATTTTACCTGGCAACAGTAGTCAAGTGTGCCGCCATGGCTCTCTGGCAGTCTTTGCAGGCTTTACAAAGACATCCTATTCTTTGAAGAGTTGAATTAAAGACTTATTGCCTCGTGTAGTTCTGTCCTTTCTGTCCTGAGGCATATTTCACATATGTCCCTGTCCATATTAAAATGTTTTACACTAGAAATAAGGCCTCTTACTTCATTTTATAGCTGAAGTGAGTTAAGCTCAACTGTTCTCTTTTGATTTCTGTTCAGTTGTATCTAGTATAAAATTTTTTCTCCCAGGAGATAAATGATTTGGACCCTGAAATACAGAAACATGCTTTATAACTGAAGGGAAACTTGTCTTAAAAGTTGCAAGTTAAGATTAGCTGAAATGTCCAACAAAAGGGAGGGAGAACCTGTAGAGAACATATCCAGAGATTAGGCAAGGCCCCCAGTTGGGTGATGAGGCCATCCACTCATCTCCAAATTTTTAACCCAGAATGGCTTCTGTCTAAAAGAAATACGGGGACAAGAGACTGAGAGACTGCTCCACCTGGGGATCCATCCCATATACAGACATCAAACCCAGACACTATCGTTGATGCCAAGAAGTGCTTGTTGACAGGAGTCTGAGTCTCCTGAGAGGCTCTACCAGAGCCTGACATACAGAGGCAGATGCTTGCAGCCAACCATTGGACTGAGCACGAGGACCCAATGGAGGAGTTAGAGAAAGGACTGAAGGAGCTGAAGGAGTTTGCAACCCCGTAGGAAGAACAACAATACCAACCGGCCAGAGCCCCAGAGCTCCCAGGGACTAAACCACCAACCAAAGACCCATGGCTCTAGCCTCAAGTGTAGCAGAGGATGGCATGTCTGGCATCAATAGGAGGAGAAGCCTTGGTCCTGTGAAGGCTCGATTCTCCAGTGTAGGGGAATGTGAGGGTGGGGAGGCAGGAGTGGGTGTATGGGGGGGGAGAGTACCCTCATAGAAGCAGGAGCAGGGGGCATGGGATAGGGGGTTCCAGAAGGGATACTGGGAAAGGGAACAACATTTGAAATGGAAATACATAAAATATCCAATAAAAAGAATTGTATAAAAAAAAGATTCTTATAACTTACAGCATGGTTTTGAGCTGTTGAGATGTTTAATGTGACATGCATGTTTACATTAGTTATAATCCTCAGGCTCTGAAAATGGTCATGAAAGCTCATTCTATTTCTTAGAAAGAGACTGTTGTCCTTCTTTGCCTCTGTGTTATTTTTATTATGGTTAAATGCTTATAACATGAAAGTTACCTCAATAAAATTTTAAGTGTGCAGTTCATTGACAGCTGCCATTGGTGGTGTGGAGAGAAGGTCTTTTATAGACCAGGGTGGACAGGAGCAGCCTGAGGCTAGGGTCACTTTGAATTCCTGAGCTTCCTGAAGGGATGATGCACTTGTGTGCCCCTGGTGGGGTTTAGGAGATACTGTGGAATAGAACCTAGATTCTTTGGCATACTAGGCTGCTTCCTGGGTTCTTTTGATGCCTTCCAGTTTTTTTTTAATTGTAAAATTGAGCATTTGACTATAATGTAACAACCCTAGGGATCAGTCCTATTTCTGGAGGCTGGTGCTTTTCATTGCAGCTTCTATGTGGGGCTTTGGTTTTGTGCTCATCCTGAGTCTGAGATGTATATGCGAGTCATTTACTGACTTGCCAGTTTTCCCCTTTCTTCTCCCCTCTCTAAACCTTTCTAGGTACCCCTCCTTGCTCTTTTTCAAATTCATGCCCCCTTTCACTAATTGTTGTTTCTATAGTGTGTGTGTGTGTGTGTGTGTGGGGGGGGTGGAGTGGTGTTAAGGTCCTCATATGCTTTCCCCCATCCACTTTAGCATGTCTACCATTGTCCTTGTCAGTCATGTGTAACTGTCATGCTACTGAGTCTTTATGGGTGTAGCTTTGAACATTCCTAGGAGACACAGTCTCACAGCAAATTCTCTGTTTCTCTGTCTCATAATTTTTCCTCCTCCTCTTGCAGTCTTCTCTGAGTGTTAGGTGTGGGAATTGTGTTGTAGATGCATCTATTGGGGCAGTACGCTACAACTCTGCATGTTGACTGGTTATAGCTTTCAGTAATGGTGTCTGTTTGCTGCAAAGAGAAGTTACCTTGATGAGGGGTAAAGACTACACTTACCTGTGAGATTACAGTTGTGTTCCACCCCACTTGACAACTAGAGTCATTATTCTTAACAGCATATTACTCCAACCCATGTGGTGTTGTCTATGGGCAATGTCAGGTGTCACCTTGTATTTAGATGAAACTGAGATGAAGTGGGAAGGTGGCTGTGAGAGGTGTCAATCATTTCTACCATGGTAATGTGCATATCTGTGGTACCCCAAATAATCTTCTAGCAGCACTGCTTATATTTTTTCATCTTTATAGGACTTCTTTGCATATTGGAGGCCATAGCAGAGTTATTAGACTAGAAGGAATCAAGTTTGTTATATTAAGACTTGACTTTTGGACTAACTTCAGGGCAGGCAAAGGCAGATGAGGCTTGATCGTAGGACCTGGGGTTTCATTTACACTTCTCTGACAGAACTACCATTCAGCTCACATGTAATGGCCTTTGGACAGTTTGGGGAACAGGGCCTCTTCATTCCTGATGATGTTTACTTTCCTGCAGTGCAGTCCAGCTAGCTCTTTCCTCTTTGACTGCTTCTACTTCTCACTCATATTCAATAGCAAAGATGTGACAACCACCAGGGATTTCAGAACTGTTAATTTAGCAAGTAATCTCCAAATTTTTATCCTTACTTTTGGGAGAAAAGTCTGACTAACATAATTTGCCCTAGTATATGTAGTAGACCCAGCAATAACGCCTGGGAAGGTCTGCAGTCATTAGCTTGGAGGGGAAGCTGGTATTGTGGGGAATTTGCTAGGAAAAGCTCCCATGTCCTTTTAGACACAAACTGCGATGCTGGGTATCATCTTCTCCAGAATCAAGTTGCTTCTGTGCATGTCTTTTTTCTGCTTGTTGCCTTATATTTATTTGTTTGACAAATTTGTCAGCACCACAGTGAGGAAGGGTATTACTTGCTGATCCATTGGTCCTGTGTCCTGATGTTCCATCCAGTGTACCATCAAGCACCAAGAAAGTATACCAGGACCAGTGGTGACACTGGGACTTGGTTAGATTTAACAAACCAAAGAAACATGTTAGAACAGACACTAGAGTTGTAGATTTTATCATGAGGTGGTTGGGTCCTAGAAAAGAGTATGGTTACTGTTGAATTCTGAGGTCAAAATAACCCACAGGTGATTCTATAACATAAACACATTTTCTCCCTTTAAAGCACCACCCACATTAGACTGAATAATAAAAGATAGTTTACATTTGTGATAAAGGAGATAATAGTAATTATTAAAAATAAGTGGTTTTCATCCTAAAAAGCAAAACAAAAACCCCAACAACCATGACCTTGCAGAGTTTGTGACCTGAATAATAATGAGACAAGAGAATGTCCTTGTCTTCTTTTCATGTGGAAGATCACCTGAGATACTGTTCTGAGAAGCATAACTTGTATAAATCAATAATGAAACATCATTTCAGACATGGGCTGGGCAATAGCACAGAACCCATTGGGCTGATAGGAGAGCTTGGATGGCTTAAAGGCTGTAAAGTCAGAAAGATGAGTCTTGAGGATGCAAGAGTTGATGATGGTCTTAGGCCCATGACATCCATTCTCATTACCAGGTGGTACTGGGAAAATCCAATGAGTAATAATTTCTCTTCTGATAATAAGTATCTCAATATATGATATCTGAGTTGAGTATCTTCAAAGTGAACTATGAAGCAAAACTTGAGTGCAAGCAGTTTATTTAGGAGCTCTGGAGAACATGAAGAGAGTCAAGAAGTCAATTGAAGAAGGTAAATGATCTTGTAAATCATGGATTTCTCAACCATGCAGAAAGATAAGAACAAAATTTTGTATAGATACCTAGGAAATATAAGCATTCCCCAGGGAAAAAGAGGGCATGAGGTATTTCCTATCAGATTTCTGCTGAAGTTGGTATAAATCCCCAACATTTCTCACTGGTTTATGTTCACATCAGCCTTTAATGTTTGAAATCCTGCAAGACAGACATTCTACATGAAGAACTAGGAACCACAGACGAGGTGGCATGGACCATTAGAGAATTAAGCCTAATGGTCATTCTGAGCATGGATGAATCAATTCAGCCTAGTTGCTCCTCTAGTTGAGAGTCAAATCTGATAGATTTAGGGCTTATGTAACAGCTTTGTAATTTCTGACTGACAGCTTTGACAGGAGGCTGAAGTATAGTTATATCCTTGTTTATAACTCACTGTCTCATTCCTAGTACCTTCGCAACAACTGGTAGTTGAATTGTATTGGAAATGAGAGCTGAAGGGGAGATGGGAAGACCACCAGTGAAAAATGTCAATTTTATCATTGCTTTCCAAGTCCATAAACTATGTCTGATCCTTTACCTAATTCTGTTTTCTTGGAAGCTTATGGATGGCACCATTTGGAAAACAGAATGTTTAATAAATATTGAAAAATAATAATGAGATAATTTGTGAATTTCCTGCCATCTGGGACTTTTCACACTCATACTAAGTTTTCATGTTCTTATTCATCTTTATCTATTTGATCATAACCATTGTACCAACATAAATAATTCCTGCCAGTGACAGAAGTTATTAAGTATTTTCACTCTTTATTTTTAATCTTCAAAGTATGAATTATATAACCTAATATTCTAGGGCTGATTCATCTCACTTCTACTTTTATATCAGTTTCTTAGTTTTACATCCATCACATTGACCAGATTAAATTTAATCTTAATGAGAGACGATTGTTGATGGTTATTTTAATTACTAGATACTTTCTCTAATTCATATGCAATTTCTCTCTTTCTCTTTCTTCTCTCTTCTCTCTGTCTCTCTTCTCTCTCTCTTCTTTCTCTCTCTCTCTCTCTCTCTCTCTCTCTCTCTCTCTCTGTTTGGTATTTAGTTTTGTACATACTTCTCCTGGTTCTGAGTCAGTTCTGACCCACATGCCAAAGATTTTTAAAAGTTCTTGGTATATTTATTGACAAATTCATATTTTTGTTTGAAGCACTGACAACAGAGAGGCTTGTACCTCTGGGTTGTCACAAGATGCAGGTCAGAGAGGCTGTGAAGACTAGCATGTGTCTGAGACTCTGCAGAGTGGAAGGTTTATAAACAATATTTTATTCTAGTTAATTCCTCTGAAGGTTATGGGGAATTTAGAAAGTGCCTGTCTGTATACTGGAAACTGTACATGAATTTCTCTGAGAGCACTGCACTCTTTGGAGGGGAGAGGGGAATCCTGTAGCTGCTCCAATGTCTGCAGAGCCAGCAGGGGTGGGGTGGAGTTGGGGTATGTGCTTGAGTAGCAGATTAGGTGTAGTGGCTAGGTTGAGTCACCTGGTGGAAGTGACTGGGGCCTTTCTTCCAGGGGCAAAAGTTTCAGGAGAGAGCCCTCTTCCCCAGGGAGTGTTACAGCTTTTATATGATAGAAGCTCTCAGATGATCCATAATGGAGTCATTCTCATACTTTTATTCCTTCTGGATAGGATCTTAGATATACTTTGAGGTAGGTTGGCAACTGATAGCAATGCTTTCAATTGGCTTGATCTGAGATGTAGGGATGCCTCATTTGCATGTGGAGGGGTTGGGGCATATGATCTCCATAGGGTGCTGTGGTCATGTGACAGGTGCCTGGTCAGGGAGCATGCAAAGCTCCTACCTTCCTCTGGTATGAAGTGCTGGGGCTTCTGAACTCACTCAACATTCCAAGTTTTCTGGCATGGTCCATTGCCCCACAAGAAAATGTAAACAAACACATAATCAAACAAAAGACTTACAGGCTTAGGAAAGCTATAATAAACCACAGCCTGCTAACCCTTTTTCATGAGGCTCTGAGGAGCTGTCCATGCCATCTTCCTGCCTTGATGTGCTTCTCAGGTTTCTTCCTTTGAGCTCTCTACAGACAGTGGGGACTTGAGTTTTATCTGTATTTCATTTTTCTGGTTGAGGACTATATCCTTACGCATTCTCTATCTCTTTCTAGTCAGTCACTCTTGTGATTCACCAAATCTTCATGTGGCATCTCTCTTTCTCTCTCTCATCTTACCTACTCAGCTCTGGCATCATCCCTAAAAATGTTTTCCCAACTATCAGAGTTCAAAATATCACCCCATTATACAAATGTCCATGTTTAGTGTCCCACAATGATAGTTTAATTCTTTTTATTACACTTACATGAAATAGGCTCTCATTCATGTTTTTGTTTGGTGGGTTGTTATTTATCTCTTTCTGATAGAATGCCACTGATTGGCTGCATCTGTGATGGATTGCCTTACGTGACAATTGATAAGAGAAAACTCAGCCCATTGTAGGTACCATGATTCCTACGTAAGTGGTTCTGGCTGTGTGAGAAAGCCAGAAGGAGTGAAGCAGGAAGCAGTGTTTCTCATCCAGGCTCTTGCCCTGACTCTGACCCTGGCTCCCCGCAATGATGGGCTGTGCTGGAAGTATAAGATGACTTGAACCCTTTTCTCCCCAAGGTGTTTTGTTTGATCTTGAGTGCTTTTATCACAGCAACAGAGAAGCAAACTATAATAGAAATAAAACCTGACAAAGAGACTATGAAGCAAACCTTAGACTTTTCATGGACTTTGCCTAGCAGTTCATTTTGACACAGACTGTCATCACATTCCAAAACAAGTGTTTTTATCATCATTATACTGAGAGTTGAACTATAGTGAGTAGCAATGAAAATTCCTCATATTCTTCCGATTATCTCATGCTTTCTGGAATGAAGACTTGCATGATACAATTGAAAGGTACTGTCTATATTTCATTAGTCAGAAAAGACCATAGTCTCCTATTTTGGCCACAAGAGTAATAAAATAGCAATGTCAGGGGCTAGTGGGATGGACTGGAATCCTCAAGTACAAGTGGGACAAGGACAATCTACTCTGCCTGATGATAGTATCTATAACCCAGCCACTTGGGAGGCTGAGTCAGGAGGATGTCCTATCTGGGTCACAGACTGAATTTAAGCTCAGCCTCTGAAACATAGTGAGCCCTTGCTCAGAAACAAAAAGGATATCTCAGGCTATAGCTCACTGGTAGAGCACTTGCCTGGCATGCATGAAACCTCAGGTTCATCTCTACTTCTCCTCAATACCCACCCATCCCAAAAGGAACAAGAGAGAAAAGAAATGAAGATAAGTCAAAGGTAAACTTTACTATCCAGAGGGAACAGGGAGACCCTAGTGGGGAACTAGTAACAACCATGGCCACAGGCTGCTGTTGCTTAATATATTTTATATATATATATATATAATATATTATATATATATATATATATATATATTATATATATATATATGGAATATGTGTATATATGTATATATATATATGTAAAATATGTATAATATATAGTTATATTATGTATATGAAATATGTATATATGTATTTAGAATATAGAAACATAATATATATAACATATAGAATATATGATATATATAAAATATATTTATGTGTATGAATATTAATATAAGAGAAAAAGTGCCCATCTTAGAGATACAATCTTGCAGCCAACTTTCTAGTTGTCAAGGAGGGAGTGGTAGGAGGTACTTATCTAGACTTCTCAAAACTTCCCTAAATTTTAAGTGTGAAATATAAATCAAATTTTAAAAGTAATCAGACTTCCAGGCTCTTAACTGCAAATAAAAAAGGAAGTGAACATACTCTGAATTCTGTAATCATTCTGTTTGGAGAAAACAAATTCCTATATCTTGCAGGTGGTGGAAAAGGGTTTTAAATATTCCTGCTTGTTGTCATTGTTTGACTTAATTTCCTTTCAGTGAGAAGGCTCTGAAACCTTAACCAAGACTTTTGAAAAAAAATTCTGTAATGAAGTCACTTTAAAAATTCAATCATAGTTGGATCATCTCAACATCTACAATATAAATGAGGTATTAGAACAATGTCTGAATGGTAAGAAGAGGTGAAGGTAATTTCATATTACAGTCTTATTTCAGCATGTCTTTTCCAATAAGGAGCAGTTGAAAGTCCAGGAACAGGGTTTATACAGTAACTCACATGCCTTCAGACAAAAGTAGCTGACACAGACACCCTCTGTACAGGTTATAGCCTTTATTACAATCTATCCATCCTGGGTGCTGGAGACTGAGTGTCCATATTCTGCACACACTCACGTGAAGCCCTGATGTGCAACAGATAGCTTATGAAAGACAGAGTGTTGAGGCAAATTAGTGCATCAGGCTGGAGCCTTCAGAATAAAATTAGTGCCTTAAACAGGAACCCAGGCAGTCCTATCCCATGTGGGAGGTTACACTGACAATTTTAAGCGAAATTTTAATATATATAATATATATATATATATACCCACACACACACACACAATATACACAATATATATTATATATATATATATATCATACATATATATAATAACATATATGTACATATCATATATATGGCAGTTAACAACACCTTATATGTATTTATATTTTCATATTCTATGTAGGCCACTTAACAACATGCCCTTGTCTTATAGTTTGTGCTACCATATTCAACTGCCTAGCATAGTTTAAGTACTACATGTGCACTGTTTAGATGAGGAATTAAAAATGTATCCTAGAAAGTCCTGGCTGTAAAGTTTGTCAGGGTTTTAAAAGCACATGCTCTTCTTCTAGAGGACACAGGTTCAGTTCCCAGCACCCACATAGTGGTTCACAAGCATCTGTAACTCCAGTCCCAGGAGATCCAGCTCCCTTTTCTGGCCTCTTTAGAAAGTTAAAATATATCATAAAGTTTTCATGCTTCTCTGTGAGAAATCCCAATATTATCAGCGTTCTGAAAGCTAACCCCATGAATATTGGTTGCTGTTGGCCATAGGTGCCACAGTAGAGAGGGAAGTTCATCAAGATGCTAAACCTTCATTTTCTGAATGATCAGAGGGCTTTAGCTTTCTTGGAATAAAAGACTGACCCAGACTAGCTCACTCCAGTTACTTTTATTCAATCATTACACAAAATTAATTGGGTCTGGGAAAAGTTCCAACTACTAAAGTTATTTTGCCCTTGGCTGCCCAAGAGAGCAGACAACCCACACATATTTCAGTCCCCTTTGGCCATGGCAAGCCATAATCAAAAGTAAGGACTTCAACTTGTCAGGAGTGTCTTAGGACCAAGGTTTGTGCAGCTGCAAGCTCTCATGTGGCACCAAGTGCAGACTTTCCAGAGAGATAACATTTCTTCAAGGTTTAAACAGTCTCAAAACAAATTTTTAGCTTCTACCAATTAACCAGACATAGCAAAGGTTTTGCGAAACATTACACTCAAAGCCAGACACAAAGGCTTTACTATACATACCGCTAGACATGGACCCTAGGCAGAAAGAATTGTACTCAGAGTCTTGTTCCCATTTACATTTGTAGAAAAGTAAAGAAGCCTCCTTCCCCCAATGATCCTCAGTACTACATTATCCTAACTACAGATTTAAAGTCCTGTAAATGAAGATATAGTAAATCCCTTTCTATTTGTCTGAGAACTGGGGATTATTCTGTAATTGCTCCTTCTATAGTAAGACTTTTGTCATACATCAAGTCAAACTGAAAATACTGATGCTTTGCTTAGATACAAAGTAAATACTTATGTTTTACTTATATTATTACAGTGTCCATGTAAATATGACTTCAAAATTTACAATGTTTGTGAACAGAAAATTGAAACTCTGGAAACAGAAACAAGTGAGAGTTACGTTGTTTCTTCTGCTTCCTGGGTGGGACTAACACTTCCTCCTTACTACTCTCCTCCCTTCGTATCCACCACGACCTCCACGTCATCTTTAGACAATCACTACGGTCTTCATCCTCATCCCCAGGGACTCTGAATTCACCTTCACATGTTAATGCAACGCTGTTCTAAGTGCCTGCTCAGTTGTTTATTTCACATTTTTTCTTGGGCTGAGGTTAGCTTGTATATTTCTGAAAGCCTGGAGATCTCAAGTAGTAGGCTCTTACAGGATGAGCCATGATGGTCGAAAAAGTACCTGCTTCCTATATTTGACTGCTTGCTACCTTCTGACATCATGCAATTGTCTTTTATCCCGTATATGAGAGGCTGAGGCTCCTCCTGCTGTTTGTTTTTGTTTTAGTAATTTTTTATTTCCCCATTTGAGAAA
The DNA here is from genome assembly GCA_021653895.1 of Mastomys natalensis. Taxonomy (NCBI): domain Eukaryota; kingdom Metazoa; phylum Chordata; class Mammalia; order Rodentia; family Muridae; genus Mastomys; species Mastomys natalensis. The sequence goes on from JAJTUV010000331.1 coordinate 1,514,709, forward strand.
GATTCAAGCATTCTCCCTTGGGCACTCCTTGTTATGTGGTTTCTTTGAGTCTGTGGAATGTAGCGTAGGCATCCTTTACTTTATGGCTAAAATCCATAATAATAAGTGAGTACATACCATGCATGTCCTTTTGGGTCTGAGTTACCTCACTCAGGATGATATTTTCTTTTTTTTTTTTTTTCATTTTCAAATTAACTTTTATTTGAAATTACTCTTCCCCACATGTATTTTAGGATCCTAATACAATAACCCATGTAACCAATGTCCCAATACCAAAATTTCTAACAGCAAGTTATACAATTGTTCTAGGTAATAAATAAAGGTTGTCCTTCAGTGATTAAGGAATACTTAAGTTTCTGTAAATTTAACATAAAAAATCACACTTTAAGTTTATAAGGTTTTTGCCTGAACGTGCGAGCTGGTGGGAGTGGAATGCCCTGGCCGTTGTAGCCGTCGCCTTCTTCCTCCCACAGTCCGAACTGCGCGGTGACTAGGCCGTCGGCCCTCGAGCCGAGACATATCTCTTATTTAGTTCTCGGGAGCGCCTGGCCAACATGAGTGATGTAGAGGAAAACAACTTCGAGGGCAGAGAGTCTCGCTCTCAGTCAAAATCTCCAACGGGAACTCCTGCTCGTGTAAAATCAGAGAGCAGGTCAGGATCTCGTAGTCCATCAAGGGTTTCCAAACATTCTGAATCCCATTCTCGATCAAGATCAAAATCCAGGTCAAGGTCACGGAGGCATTCTCATAGACGCTACACTCGATCCAGGTCACACTCTCATAGGAGACAGTCTCGGAGTAGGTCCTATACACCAGAGTATAGGCGGCGGAGGAGCCGGAGTCACTCTCCAATGTCTAATCGCAGAAGGCACACTGGCAGCAGGGCAAACCCAGATCCTAACACTTGCCTGGGAGTATTTGGCCTCAGTTTGTATACACAACAGAGAGATCTTCGTGAAGTGTTTTCTCGATATGGACCTCTTAGTGGTGTTAATGTGGTCTATGATCAGCGAACTGGAGGTCACATGGATTTGCTTTTGTGAATTTTGAGAGGATAGATGACTCTAAGGAGGCTATGGAAAGAGCAAATGGGATGGAGCTGGATGGTAGAAGAATTCGTGTGGATTATTTTTTTTTATTTTTTATTGGAAATTTTTTTACATTTCAGATATTCTCTCCTTACCCATTTCCCCCCCTCCCTCCCAGGAACTCACTATCCCTTCCCCCATCCTCCTGCCTCCACATTGGTGTACCCCCACCCACCCTCCCCCGTACCTCACCTACCACCCTCGAATATCCCCCCCCCCCCATGTCCAGCCTTAATGGGACCAAGGATCTCTTCTCCCACTTATATATAGCTCCCTTGCATATATAGCTGGAGCCATGGATCCCTCCCTAAGCGCTCCAGGCTTGTGGTTTAGACCCGGGGGCTCTGGTTGGTTGGGATTGTTGCTTTCCTCATGGTGTCGCGAATCCTCTCAACTCCTTCAGCTTCACTCTATCTTCTCCATTGGGAACCCGTGATCAGTTTAATGGTTAGCTGTGGGTTTCTGCCTCTGAGTATGTCGGACTCTTGCAGACTTCTAAGGAGCAGCTATATCAGGCTCCTGTCAGCATGTACATCCTGACATCCCATCAACCTCTACCTTTGGTGTCCATATTTGCACCTTGAGTATTTTGTTACTCCTTCTAAGAAGGACTGAAGCCCCCCTACTTGGTCGTCATTCTTCATGAGCTTTTTGTGGTCTGTGAGTTGGATCTTGGGTATTTCAGGCTTCTGGGCTAAAATCCAATAATCAGTGAGTGAATACCATGTATGTTCTTTTGTGATTGGGTTACTTCACTCAGGATGATATTTTCTAGTTCCATCCATTTATATATGAATTTATCAAATTCATTGTTTTTAATAGCTGAGTAATATTCAATTGTATAAATGTACCACATTTTTTGTATCCATTCCTCTGTTGAAGGGCATCTGGGTTCTTTCCAGTTTCTGGCTATTATAAATAGAGCTGCTATGAACATAGTGGAGCATATGTCCTTGTATGTGTTAGAGCATCTTCTGGATATATACACAGGAGTGGTATAGCTGGGTCCTCAGGTAGTGATAAAGTCAATTTTCTGAGGAACCGCCAGACTGTTTCCATAGTGGTTGCACCATCTTGCAATCCCACCAACAATGGAGGAGTGTTCCTCTTTCTCCACATCCTCGCCAGCATCTGCTATCACCTGATTTTTGATTTTAGCCATTCTGACTGGTGTGAAGTGGAATCTCAGGGTTGTTTTGATTTGCATTTCCCTGATGACCAAGGATGCTGAAAATTTCTTTAGGTGCTTCTCGGCCCTTCGCATTTTCCTCACTTGAGAATTCTTTGTTTAGCTCCTTACTCCCATTTTTTAATAGGGTTATTAGGTTGTCTAGAGTCTAATTTCTTGAGTTCTTTGTATATATTGGATATTAGTCCTCTATCAGATGTAGGATTGGTAAGATCTTTTCCCCAATCTGTTGGTTGCCGTTTTGCCCTATTGACAGTGTCCTTTGCCTTACAGAAACTTTGCAATTTTATGAGGTCCCATTTGTCATTCTTGATCTTAGAGCATAGGCCATTGGTGTTCTGTTCAGGAACTTTTCCCCTGTGCCTAGGTATTCGAGGGTCTTCCCCACTTTCTCTTCTATTAGTTTCAGTGTGTCTGGTTTTATGTGAAGGTCCTTTATCCACTTGGACTTGAGCTTTGTACAAGGAGATAGGAAAGGATCGATTTGCATTCTTCTGCATGTTGTCCTCCAGTTGAACCAGCACCATTTGTTGAAAATGCTGTCCTTGTTCCACTGGATGGTTTTAGCTCCTTTGTCAAAGATTAAATGACCATAGTTGTGTGGGTTCATTTCTGGGTCTTCAACTCTATTCCACTGATCTTCCTGCCCGTCTCTGTACCAATACCAGGCCGTTTTTATCACTATTGCTCTGTAGTACAGCTTGAGGTCAGGGATGGCAATTCCTCCATAAGTTTTTATTGTTGAGGATGGTTTTCGCTATCCTGGGTTTTTTGTTGTTCCAGATAAATTTCAGAATTTCTCTTTCTAGTTCTGTAAAGAATTGAGTTGGTATTTTAATGGGGATTGCATTGAATCTGTAGATTGCTTTTGGCAAGATGGCCATTTTTACTATATTAATCCTGCCAATCCATGAGCATGGGAGATCTTTTCCATTTCCTGAGATCTTCTTCAATTTCTTTCTTCAGAGACTTGAAGTTCTTGTCATACAGATCTTTCACTTGCTTGGTTAGATTCACACCAAGGTATTTTATATTATTTGTTACTATCTATTGTGAAAGGGGGTTCTTCCCTAATTACTTTTTCAGCCTGTTTATCTTTCATGTAGAGGAAGGCTACTGATTTGTTCGAGTTGATTTTATAACCTGCCACCTTGCTGAAGTCGTTTATCAGGTTTAGGAGTTCTCTGGTGGAGTTTTTGGGGTCACTTAAGTATACTATCATATCATCTGCAAATAGTGATATTTTGACTTCTTCCTTTCCTATTTGTATTCCTTTGACTTCTTTTTGTTGTCTAATTGCTCTGGCTAGGACTTCCAGTACTATATTGAATAGGTAGGGAGAGAGTGGGCAGCCTTGTCTAGTCCCTGATCTTAGTGGGAAGCTTCAAGTTTCTCTCCATTTAGTTTGATGTTGGCTATTGGTTTGCTGTATATTGCTTTTAGTATGTTTAGGTATGGGCCTTGAATTCCTGATCTTTCCAAGACTTTTACCATGAAAGGGATGTTGTATTTTGTCAAATGCTTTCTCAGCATCTAATGAGATGATCATGTGGTTTTTTTCTTTGAGTTTGTTTATATAGTGGATTACATTGATGGATTTCCGAATATTGAACCATCCCTGCATTCCTGGGATAAAGCCCACTTGATCATGATGAATGATTGTTTTGATGTGTTCTTGGATTCGGTTTGCTAGAATTTTATTGAGTATTTTTGCATCAATATTCATAAGAGAGATTGGTCTGAAGTTCTCTTTCTTTGTTGGGTCTTTTGTGAGGTTTAGGTATGAGTGTGATTGTAGCTTCATAGAACGAATTGGGTAGTGTTCCTTCTGTTTCTATTTTGTGGAATAGTTTGAAGAGAATTGTATTAGGTCTTCCTTGAAGTCTGATAGAATTCTCCACTAAAACCATCTGGTCCTGGGCTTTTTTTGGTGGGGAGACTTTTAATGATGCTGCTATTTCTTTAGGGGTTAGGGGGACTGTTTAGATGGTTTATTTGCTCCTCATTTAACTTGGTACCTGGTATCTGTCTAGAAAATTGTCCATTCATCCAGATTTTCCAGTTTTGTTGAGTATAGGCCTTTGTAGTAGGATCTGATGATTTTTTGAATTTCCTCAGTTTCTGTTGTTATGTCTCCCTTTTCAGTTCTGATTTTATTAATTTGGATTACTGTCTCTGTGCCCTCTGGTTAATCTGGCTAAGGGTTTATCGATCTTGTTGATTTTCTCAAAAACCAACCCTGGTTTTGCTGATATTTTGTATGTTCTTTTGTTTCTACTTGGTTGATTTCAGCCCTGAGTTTGATTATTTCCTGACGCCTACTCCTCTTGGGTGTATTTGCTTCTTTTTGTTCTAGAGCTTTCAGGTGCTGTCAAGTTGTTAATGTGTGCTTCTCTCCAATTTCTTTTTGTAGGCATTTAGAGCTATGAGTTTTCCTCTTAGCACTGCTTTCATGGAGTCCCACAAGTTCTGATATGATGTTTCCTCATTTCATTAAATTCTAGAAAGTCTTTAATTTCTTTCTTTATTTCTTCCTTGACAAAGTCATCATTGAGTAGAGCATTGTTCAGTTTCCACATGGATGTGGGGTTTTCCCTTGGTTCTGTCATTATTAAAGACCAGCCTTAGTCCGTGGTGATCTGATAGGATGCAGGGGATTATTTCAATCTTTTTGTATCTGTTGAGGACTGTTTTGTGACCAATTATATGGTCTATTTTGGAGAAGGTACCATGAGGTGCTGAGAAAAGGTGTATTCTTTAACTTTAGGATGAAATGTTCTATTAGATATCTGTTAAATCCATTTGGTCCATAACTTCTGTTAATTTCAGTGTGTCTTTGTTTAGTTTCTGTTTCCACGATCTGTCCATTGGAGAGAGCGGGGTGTTAAAATCCCCCACTATTATTGTGTGAGGTGCAATGTGTGCCTTGAGCTTTAGTAAAGTTTCTTTTATGTATGTAGGTGCCCTTGCATTTGGAGCATAAATGTTCAGAATTGAGAGTTCATCTTGGTAGATTTTTCCTTTTATGAGTATGAAGTGTCCTTCCTTATCTTTTTTGATTACTTTTGGTTGAAAGTCGATTTTATTTGATATTAGAATGGCTACTCCAGCTTGTTTCTTGGGACTGTTTGCTTGGAAAATTGTTTTCCAGCCTTTTACTCTGAGGTAATGTCTGTCTTTGTCACTGAGGTGTGTTTTTTTGTGTGCAACAAAATTCTGGGTCCTGTTTATGTATCCAGTCTGATAGTCTACGTCTTTTTATTGGAGAATTGAGTCCATTGATATTAAGGGATATTAAGGAAAAATGATTGTTGCTTCCTGTTATTTTTGTTATTAGAGGTAGAATTATGTTTGTGTAGCTACCTTTTTTTGGGGGGGGAGTTGTTGGAAGATTACTTCCATGCTTCTACTAGGTTGTAGTTTCCTTCCTTGTGTTGGCGTTTTCCGTCCATTATCCTTTAAAGTGCTGGGTTTGTGGAAGATATTGTGCAAATTTAGTTTTTTCATGGAATATCTTGGTTTCTCCATCTATAGTGATTGAGAGTTTTGCTGGGTATAGCAGTCTGGGCTGGCATTTGTGTTCCCTTAGGGTCTGTATGATATCCGACCAGGATCTTCTGGCTTTTATAGTCTCTGGTGAAAAGTCTGGTGTAATTCTTATAGGTCTGCCTTTATATGTTACTTGACCTTTTTCCCTTACTGCTTTTAGTATTTTTTCTTGTTTTGTGCATTTGGTGTTTTGATTATTATGTGACGGGAGGTATTTCTTTTTGGTCTAGTCTGTTTGGTGTTCTGTAGGCTTCTTGTATGTTTATGGGTGTCTCGTACTTTAGGTTGGGAAATTTTCCTCTATAATTTTGTTGAAGATATTTACTAGCCCTTTAGATTGGGAATCTTCACTCTCATCTATACCTATTATCCTTAGGTTTGGTCTTCTCGTTGCATCTTGGATTTCCTGAATGTTCTGTGTTAGGAGCTTTTTGCATTTTGCATTTTCTTTGACTGTTGTGTCCAGGTTTTCCATGGTATCTTCCGTGCATGAGATTCTCTCTTCTATCTCTTGTATTCTGTTGGTGATGCTTGCATCTATGACTCCTGATCTCTTTTCTACGTTTTCAGTCTCCAGAGTATTCTCCCTTTGAGATTTCTTTATTGTTTCTATTTCCAGTTTTAGATCCTGGATGGTTTTGTTCAATTCCTTCACCTGTTTTGTTGTGCTTTCTTGAAATTCTTTAAAGGATTTTTGTGTTTCCTCTTTAAGGTCTTCTACCTGTTTACCTGTGTTCTCTTTCAATTCTTTAAAGGATTTTTGTGTTTCCTCTTTGAGAGCTTCTACCTGTTTACCTGTGTTCTCCTGTATTACTTTAAGGGAGTTACTTATGTCCTTCTTAAAATCCTCCATCATCATCATGAGAAGTGATTTTAATTCTGAGTCCTGTTTTTCCTGTGTGATGGGGTATCCCGGGCTTGCTATGGTGGGAGAACTGGGTTCTGATGATGTCAGGTAACTTTGGTTCCTGTTGCTTGTGTTCTTGCGCTTGCCTTTCGCCATCTGGTTGACTCTAGTGTTACCTGTGCTCACTGTGTCTGACTGGAGTCTGTCTTTCCAGTTATCTTGCTTGTGTCAGATCTCCTCGGATTCCAGATGTCTCTGTGTTCCTGTGATCCTAAGCTCCTTCTGCTCTGGATGCAATAGGTCTTCTAGGATGTCTCAGGATCAGATGTTTCCACAGGCGCAGACCAGCCAAGTGTCCTCTGCACTGGATGCAGTATGTCCTCTAGGTTGTCTCAGGATCCGGTGTTTCCCCCAGAGCAGACCAGCTAAGGACCTCTGCTCTGGGTACAGTGGGTCCCTCTAGGATGTCTCAGGATCCTGTGTTTCCACAGGAGCAGACCAGCAACGGGCCCGCCCCAGGCCAAAGACCAGGGTCTGGCGCAAGGAAGTTATAGTCTGGAGGAGCAGGCTTTGGGTGCCTGCTAGTTCCTTAGGCTCTACCTGGCTCCCGGTTGTAATTCTGGGATTTGGGGTAGTGGGCAAGGTGACTTACCCTCTGCTCTGTGTGCAGTGGGTCCCTCTAGGATGTCTCAGGATCCTGTGTTTCCACAGGAGTAGACCAGGAACGGGCCCGCCCCAGGCCAAAGGACCAGGGTCCGGGCGCAAGGGAAGTTATAGTCTGGAGGAGCAGGCTTTGGGTGCCTGCTAGTTCCTTAAGTCCCTCCTGGCTCCCGGTTGTAACTCTGGGGTTTGGAGTAGTGGGCAAGGTGACTTACCCTCTGCTCTGGGTGCAGTGAGTCCCTCTAGGATGTCTCAGGATCCAGTGTTTCCACAGGAGCAGACCAGGAACGGGCCCGCCCCATGCCAAAGGACCAGGATGATATTTTCTAATTCCATACATTTGTCTGAAAATTTCATGATGTCCTTGTTTTTAATAGCTGAGTAGTATTCCATTGTGTAAATGTACCACTTTCTTTATCCATTCTTCAGTTGGGGAACAGCTGGGTTGTTTCCAGGTTCTGGCTATTATGAATAAAGCGGCTGTGATCATAGTTGACCATGTGTCCTTGTGGATGGTGGACATCTTTCTGGGTATATGCCCAGCAATTGTATAGCTGGATCTTGAGGTAGAACTATTCCCAATTTTCAAGAAACCACCAAATTAACTTCCAGAGTGGTGAACAAGTTTGCAATCCCACAGAGTTTGCAACACACCAGCAATGGAGGAGTGTTCCTCTTGCTTCACATTCTTGTCAGCATGAGCTGTCCCTTGAGCTTTTGATCTTAGCCATTCGATTGGTATAAAGTGGAATCTCAGGGTCATTTTGATTTGCATTTCCCTGATGACTAAAGACTTTGAACATTTCTTTAAGGCTTCTTGGCCATTAGAGATTCCTCTGTTGAGAATTCCCTATTTAGCTCTGCACTCCATTTTAAAATTGAGTTATTTGGGTTGTCACTTCTTGAGTTCTTTATATATTTTGAATATTAGCTCTCTGTCAGATGTAGAGTTGATGAAGATCTTTTTCCAATCTGTAGGCTGTAGTTTTGTACTATTGAAGGTATTCTTTGACTTATAGAAGCTTTTCAGCTTCATGAGATCCCATTAATTAATTGTTGATCTTAGTGCCTGAGCTAAGGGTGTTCTGTTCAGGAAGTTTTCTCCTATACCAAGAAGTTCAAGGCTATTCCCTACTTTCTTTGCTATTAGATTTAGTGTATATGGTTTTATGTTGGGGTTTTTGATCCCTTTGGACCTGAGTTTTGTGGGGTGATGATATGGATATATTTCAATTCTTTTACATGTAGACATTAGTAGACCAGCACCATTTGTTGAAAGATGCTCTCCATTTTCCATTATATGGTTTTGGCTTCTTTGTCGAAAATCAATTGTCTGTAGGTGTGTGGGTTTATTTTTGGGTCTTCAATTTGATTCCATTGATCAACCTGTCTTTTTCTATATTCCTAAAATGCAGTTTTTATTACTATTGCTCTGTAGTACAGCTTAAAGTCAGGAATGGTGATGGTCAGGGTATTTATAAGAGGTGGGTGGAGAATGGATGGGGGTTATAGGGCAGGGAGAGATCAGGTATAGGGAAATAGGTGAGAGAGAATGGAAATAGGCAATGGGTAGAACAGGGCATCTCTAGTATGGGCCAGAGACCTGGTGGCATTTGGGAAAGGGCAGTCTATGTGGGTGACTATAGTTGAGATTCTAAGCATTGGGGAAAATGGAGTCTTAAGTGGCCACCTCCTATAGACAGGCACTACTCCCAGTGGAGGGATAAGGACATCAACCAACCCACAAAACTTTGACCCAAAATGTGTCCTGTCTACAGGATGTGCAGGGACAAAGATGGAGCAGATAGGGAGGAAATGGCCAACAAATGACTGGCCTAACTTGAGACCTATCCCATGCACAAGAATCAATCTCTGATTCTACTAATGATACTCCATTATACTTACAAGCAGGATTCTAGCGTAATGTTCTCAGAAAGTTCCATTCAGCAGCCAATGGAGAGATGCAGAAACCCACAGCCAATCACTAGATGTAGCTCAAGGCAGTCTTGTGGAAGAGTGGAAGAAAGTTGAGGTACCCTAAGAGGATAGAGACTATACAGAAAGACCAACAGAGTAAACTAACCTGAACCCTTGGAGCTCCCAGAGACTGAACCACCAAAGAGCAAGCATTGCCTGGATCCCTCCCCACCCCTACCTGATGTATACACATTGTAGCAGATGAGAAGCTTGGTCTTCATGAGGGTCACCCAACAAATGGAACCAGGCCTGTCCTTGAATTGTTTCCTGCTTGTGGATCCCTTTCCCCTAATTGGGCCACCTTGTCTAATCTCAGTGGGAGGGGATAGGATGCAACCTAGTTCTGCAGTGACTTGAAGTGCCAGCTAGGTAATACTGGGGGGGGCTGTCTCCCTTTTCAGAGGAGAAGAAGATGGGGTGACTCAGAGAGTAGCTGTGTGAGGTGTGGACTAGGAGGAAAGAGTGGGCTAATATTGGGATATAAAGTAAATAAATAAATAAATCCATAAATAAATAAAAATGTGCTGAGTCTTAGCAGCTCTTCTGCCATGATAGTGACTGAAATCCTTAGAGCCAACTCTCCAGCCACCAACCACATCCTCGATTTTGTGTAATGATTGATAATTGCCATCAATATGTTCCCATGTTCTTGTCAATATGTTCTTCTTCCTTCTGACCGGAAAATAAAATAAAATAAAGTTAAAATATACAACTTTTGGTAACTCTATGCCTATGGAGAGCATGATAAATCTCTCCCACTCATGCCATGTCGTTCTGAGTCAAGAGAAATTCAAGTCTGTATTAGAAAAGATCAATAGTATCTGACCCCCAAAGAACTGTTCTGCATGTTTATTTTTGCCCTGAATAATTCTCTTTGTGGTCTGAAATAAAATTTTAATGACAGAGTATTTACTGGAAATGGAAGAGCAACTGCTTTCCCTTCTCTGGAAGCCTAAAAATACCACCTTGTGTTCTTATAGTATTTTGCCTGGCTTTGAAGAAAATCAGTTTTTTTGGACACGGAAAGTGTACTTACCTTAATTGTAGACAGGATGGGCTTTTTCCTTTGATGAGATGGCATCTCTAATGCCAGCTGCAGCTTCAGTATGTTGGAGAACACACTGCCAACTACCCCACCCATGGTCTCTGGCTTGTCATAGTATGCAAACAATGTCAAGAGAGATGGAGCATATCTCAGGAACTTGCTTCCCTACTACTGTCTGGGTGAGGTTTATGGATGTCATCTTCAATGAGACACTCTCTCCCCTTCCCACAACAGCAGTCTGAGAATTCCATAAAATTTAATCAAGTGCTGGACTCTGTCCTGCCTTCTCTTAGGAACCAAGTTTCATTCTGTTCTCTTGGTACAGTTTTTGAACTTAATTGCCTAAAACTAGATTTCCCTTTCATGATTTCTGAATCACTTTGGAGATAAAGGAGACAGATGGAGATGAAAATATCAGCTTTATCACTCATAAGAGCCAGACTTGGGAGTGTGACTTACCTATGTTGTTCCTAACACATTTTTAAAACATGTCTCAAACTTGGGCTTACTCACCTAGATGGGAAGCAGTAAAAGACTGCAGACACATCCAACCCACTCTTCATGGGGGGGCAGTTTTTAAAAGTTAGAGCAGAGGAGGTCAGAGGGGAGCATATGCTTCATGGAGGGCCACCTACTGGGAAAGGCAACAGAATGAGATGAGGCCTGGCTGAAGCAACTATGTATGTCATCTCTCTGAAACTCAAAGGAGATGAAGCAGGCCTGAGGGTGTTCAGAATGTGCGTGGAGTGTGCTTCCAAGGGATGCTGTGATGATTTCTCAGTAATTTTGTGCCTTAAACAACAGAATTTTGTTATCATGTAGTTCGAACAATCTGAAAATATCTCACTGAGCTAAAGGCAGGGATTGGCAGGGCTGCATTCTTACTGATGCTTCTAAGGGAAACCCTTTCTTCCTCCCTCCCTCCCTCCCTCCCTTCCTCCTCCATCCTCCTTCCTTCCATCATTCCTTCCTTCTTCTTCCTCTTCCTCCTCTGCCTCCTCCTTCTGGCTTTTGATATTGCCCACATTTGCTAGCTTGTGGCTTTTATCTAATGACAGCATTACGTCGACTTCTACCATTGGCAGAACTTCTGAGCCTCTCTCTTCTTTCTACTAATTGTGGTTAGAGCGGGCACACTTAGGTAGTCTAAGACAGTCCCTAAAGAGCATAAATCTAAGCCCAGTGATCAGGTCCCAATTGTCATGGAATCACATAATCACAGATATAATGACGATATGATTTGGATGATATGATTTGGATATGGACATGTTTGTGGGGCACCATCCTTCTTTTTACAGTCTTCATGGATGGATAACTGGGAAGAAATGTCTCTAACCTGTCCTGTTAGGAGTGTTACTGTTGAATCCGTCTGCTCAGTTCTTGTGTAAAGAATGTCTGGATTCACTGACCTTCTGTCCACTTCAGAGCCCTCTCTGCAGAGAAGTGAGACTTACCTGCACTGTGGTCTTGGTGCCTGATGGGACAACAGTACAGCCAGTGCTTTACGGGGCCCTAAGTTTTATTTTATACTTCAAACAACTCTGAAAAGTAGATATGAATATTAAAAAGTAGATATCAATATTTCCATTTTGTGACCAAAACTGATCCTTATAGCTAGGTCTTTCACTTCAGACTCCAGTGGTTTTCTGTTTTCCTTATATCTTCTCTGTCTTGCATAACAGTAAATTCAGATCTTGTCCCACCCACCATTATGAAAGGTCCTAATTTATTTCTTGCTTGCAATTATTGGTGGCTTCCTCTGTGTAGCACAGGACCTGTCGTGACTTGTCCCAATGACAGAGAGTATGCCAGAATGTTCTTGTGTTCTGTTCCTTATGCTTTAGCTTCCAATTCTTTCAGTCCAGCTACCAGAGTGCTCCTCCAGAGTAGCTTCATATGCACTGTACAATATAAAGGAATGCCTTTTGAAAAGTTCAGGGCTGGCAACTCTGCCACTGTCCATGGGAAATTTGATGGCTATTTCTTCCCAGGCACTGAGGGGCTCCAGTTCTTTTACAGAATAATATGGATAATTAACACAGGCAATGCAGGGTAGAATTTAATGGAAAGAACTAAAACCATTTGTTACAACATTATGACCAAGGAAACAGTTCAAGCATGTATCTAAACTAAATATACATACACCATATTTTCTGAAAGCCGAGGACCTGAAGTAGAATAGATACTTGATGAATATTTATTTGCTGAATACATCTTCTAAACATTAGGCTGTGGCAGAATTGATACTGACTATTATCATCATTGGATGCCTTGAATGTTACAATAATAAGTGCAGAAATATCTGGATTGATATGTAAATTTGGCAACATTCGTTTCCTGTGTTTCATTACCATCAGCATATATAAAGAAAACATAGCAGGGAAGACAACAGTTGCCATGTAGTGGAACTCACGATACACTGAGGTGATTCTATATCTTTATCTAGGTGCCATGCAATGAAACTTCCTTGTCTTTACCCTTATGCTCCAAGCAAGACTGACACTGAGCTTAGCACACATCTATCTTTGCACCAGTAGTTCTAGGGTATGTAGTGATGGCAAGATTCCCTCTGCAAATGATTAGGTTAGAAAATACTTCTCCAAGTGTTTAGACTATCAAACCTGCATTACCGGGAGAACATGCATTGTTACGGTGAATATAAGCTAGGGAAGCTAGTTTTATCTTAGATTTTTAGATTTCTTTGAGGAACCAAATATAATCTTGTTCTGTGACAAATGTGAGCAATTGGCTGAAATGTTCAAATGCTTAAGAGGATCCATCAAGATGAAGAAGTGACACCAGCTTTCTTTTGATCTGATCCTTCATAATTGATGCATTGTATTACTTTGCTTTTAAAACATGTTCAACATTTTAAGCAAATGTATTAAAATCAAGTGAATACATGATTAAAGAATCAGCTAAGCAGCCATGATAGTCTGGGATTAAAAAATAGCACTATTACCTCTCCATAGAGGCTCCCTCTTTAAGTATAGTCAGGGCAGTCTTTATAATTTATTCCTATGTGTGCATATTTCATATTTATATTATAACTTTAAAAATATGCTTTAGGTATGACCTATTGAATTGTTATAATGAAAGTTGACAAATTAACTATGGCCTTTCTTTTTCTGTTGTCCTGCTTCACATACCCACACTTACCTCTCCTCACTTGCTTTGTCTCAATACTCATATTTTTGTTAGATCTCTTATTATTAAGACTATGTAGGGGCAAGATTGTGCTTCTGTTAGTGAGCTGTGAACTTAGTGTTTTCTTTGCTTTGTCTCTTAGTTATCTTTCATGATGCCTTGTTTTGCAAATTTAATTAACTTTCTATTAATGCAACATTGATTTAATCCCAAGCCTGCTCACAGTTATCTCAGTGTGGTTTTACATGGACCTTCTTCTCAAGCCTTCCTTTTAGAGACATTGTCCTTGGCACCTGTGACCAACTTCACACAGGAACCTGGGCATTCTTTCTGTCCCTGTCCCAAGCTGATCTCATGTCTTTCTGTATTCTGTGCCTTTTGTTGTTGTCTTCTTGCTTTTGTGTATGGTGAAGGGCTTGTTTCATTGAAGATATTTTCTGAGAATGGATGCACAAAGAAACATTTCTGGACATCTTGCATTTCAATGTTTCTGTCTTATTTGTAATTATCCTCCAGGATTTTGAGACCATTGTTCAATATCCTTTTAGATTCTAGAATTGCTTTTGGGAACTTTGAAGTTTCTTTTTCCTGTTGCTTTAGGTCTGACTTATTTTTCCTCCTACATGAATGGTATTTTCTTTAGCTCCATTTCAGAAATGCCTGAATCTGTTATGACCTTGTGCGAGTCTTTTATTCACTTCAGCATTTGACAAAACTTTGGTCTGGAACCCACGCTATCAGCTTTGCAAAGATTTCAAGTCACTCTGTAGTAGCATTCCTATCTAGCTCAGTTTGAAATCCCTGATGTTAGATGGGTGACATTGTCCTTTAAAATTGAGTTTTACCCCTCTGCTAGTTTGTCTTTTAATTTTTTCTAAATCTTTACATTTTTAAAGTTCCTTATTCCAAATCTTTGCTTTTAGTTGCTGAGAGCTGCTGGTTTTCAAAGAATCAATGAGGCAAAATCATACCACAGTGGTTCTGAGATGGTTGTCTCTTTATAACTCTCCTGAGCACAGAGTTTTCCAGAGGTGACCTCATGTGTGGTATCACAACAGATAGAATGTAGACGCAGACACAGAGACCAGCTTGTTTTGATTAAGCCTGATGCTACAGAGATCTGGAAAATAATGTAAAACAAAGGCACAAGCACCATATTTTACTTTTGGTTTTGGATTAATGATTTCTTCACAGTAATGATGTTATTTGTGTTACAAATTAAGTATTTTGTGTAATATACTATTCTGCAAATACTTAGAAGAGTTTTTAAGCTTTCATATGAAGAAACTGATAGAAATACCAGTTTAAAAAAGATTATAAATATTTTTAAAGAATATTAAGGGCTTCTATACCAGAAGGTGTGAAAATTATAACCGTAAATATTCCTTATTAGACTATTGTATCTTGTTTCTCAGGTACAACACTTTTATTTTTCTTGGGATATTAATTTATATTGTGTAGTTCTGTGTGTATTTATACATGTGCAGTTTACATGTACAACTTGTGTGTGCACATACATGGTGAATCTATGTGTGTCTGTGTGTACATATGCATACATGTATGTAGGGATAAGAGGTTTATATTAGTGTCTACATCTATCCCACCTTACTTTTGGGGACAAGGTCTCCAACTGAACCTAGAGTTCATCAATTGTTCAAGCATATCTGGGCAGTGAGCTTCAGGAAGCCCCCTGTATGCTTGCTTCCCAGTGGTAGAATTATAGAGATTCAAAGTGCCATTTCTGACTTTTTCTTTTGGTTCTAGGAACCTGAATACTAGTCCTCAGGTTCCTGTGACAGTAATTTTGCTGATTGAGTCATCTCTCTAGCCCCTAGGATTTTCCATTTGAAATTTCTTTTTTGCTCAGGTGGTCTCTCTCTGTCTTCCTCTTTATCTCCCGCCATGCCCTAGAGGTTTCCCAGAGATGACTAATGATACCTCTCTGCTCCTATAAGAATTGGAGCTGGAAACAAAGAATCAGAATTCAGAGCACCAGCCTACATTTTTGCTGGTGATTTGGCTACCAAGTGTGGAATTGATGTCTTTGGATCTTTTCTATTAAATTGATTTCGTTTCCTAGAGAATTTTCAGCTTCTTTCAGGGAATGATGAAGCTGAACTTGGAATCTGCTCTAGTTTGATTCTGTTGCTGTAACAAATGTAATGGCCAAAAAGCCACAAGGAAAGGAGAGTGATTCATTGGATAAAGACTAGGAGCTCAATCAGAACTGAAACAGAAACCATGGAGGGATGCTGCTTGCTGGCTCACTCACCATCACACTGGCTCATGTTCAGCTACCATCCTTAGAAAACCCAGATTCACTAACTTATGTAGGTATAACCCATAAAGGAAGGGGCCCTTTTAAATCAATTAGCAATCAAGAAAATGTTTTACAGATATGCCCACAGGCCAATCTGATAAAGGGCCTCTTTAGTTGAGGCCCTTCTTCCCAGGTAACTCTAGTTTGTGTCAAGCTGATAAAACCTTCCAGTATGCCAGTCAATCATCAGACCTAGCGGGAGGTTCTCAGCTTTATAGTGAGGCAGCCACACTTCTATGCCTTCTTCTCTATGGCGAATCAACCTCCAGTATGATGTGAATCTGTGATATAAGGTAATGTTCTTCATGTGCCTTTAAATAAAGGCCATCACCCCTTACCCAGGCAGGTCCTCCTTGGCTCTGGTTTCTTGCCTTTGAACATCTGTGCCATTCAGGCTGTTCTCCATTTTACCCATGGCCGACTGAGGGCTTGGGTCTTCCTTCTTTGATACACAAGTTGTCACTTACTCAAAGGCTCCCAGTTCCCAAAATGCTGTTACATTTGGCTTCTTTCTCTTTTCTGTGCGTTTATGGTTATAAAAATATCAATATAAATATCTCTTCTAAGATTTGCTAATCTATAGCAGAATCGCTTGAGCGTGTGAATATTCCATCATTATACAGAACTGGGTCCAATCTTTATATGGCCCAGGCATGTGGCCAGTGTTTATTTTTGTGTTTCTTTCTGAAGAGTCCGAGATGATGTCAATTTCTGTTGCCAAAGTTGTCTCTAAGTTTTCTGCTCAGTTCATTTTAGAAAAGGACAGATAAGCTGGAAAATCTAGTATTAAAAATCATCCCTAAGATTTTCTCTTCCTCCTCCTCTATCTGTTCCCGTTCTTTCCCTCCTCCCCCTTCTCTTTCTTCTTGTATTTAGGCATTAAATAAATACACTTGATTCCACTGAAGTTGTAACAATGAAATTGCTATTTTTGTTTTTTATGAGCAGTTTCACAATGGCAAATGTTTTATCTTTTCCAATACTTTTATCAAATAAGCATCAACTATGTCTAGAATTTCATTTCCTGTAGGAAATGACACAAAATGCAGATATGCTGAATGTTCTATAGGGAATTTTTTCTTGAGGACCTCTGTGAACTTGCTGATTTTCTTCTGTACATTCTTTTTTCCTGTTTCTGTAGCCTCAAGAGCTGCTTCTTCTTCCACTAGTGGATCTTTGCCTTTTCCTTCCGTTTCTCCTCCAGAGTAGCTATCACTGCCTGGTACGTCCACCCTACCTCTTGAGTCCCAGGTAAGCAAACTTGTTACAGGGTGGAGGGATCCCATCCAGCACCTTGAGGCCTTCCAGGGCAGCCTGGCCTATCTTGGTTGTCTGGAACAGCATAAATCACACAGTGCCAAAAAATTTGGCTGGGGGCTCAGAAGGGATAGGGTCCTTGAGAGGGATTGGTGTTCATCTGCTTTCAGATAAAGACCAGATACTTTAAATTGTTTCTGTAGAAATTTCCAGATATATTGATGCCCTCACAGTGTACAAGCACCACCTTCCAGCCCAGCAATACCTGCTTGGCCACAGTTGCCTCCAGGCAGACCAGAAGATGGCCTCGATCATCCAGCAGTAGAACCTGCCCCTCCACCATCTTTGGCAGCTGCTTGGGAAAAGCTGTAGGGATATATTTTAGCATGCAGATTCATTAATATTCATTGAACTCTGTAAGTCTTGACTTCTAGTCACATCTCAGTAGTGTTTAGAGAGACTGTATCACTTTTGAAGATCATTTAAAACACAGCTGGTACTGGAAACATTTTTAGAAAAACGACTAACTAAAATCTACCAATACAGAAAAATATCAGTGCACCTTGGTTTGATCTTTAAAAAGACATTTCCGTTTTCCATTTGTTCAAGTGGATCAAGGAGTGACACTTCCCTCACCTGAGGGTCTTGTAACAAAACACCTGAACTCAAGGGATATATTTATAGGCTATTTCACTCTTCCCTATGTATTTCTCTGCCTTCTGCAGTCAAGGCAGCAGTGTTCCAATCCATATGTGTCTCAGAGAATTCAAACTGGAAGGAAGAAGTTGAGACATATGGTTCTTTGACTATTTATTGGGAATTATAGGGAGGGCTTTATTTGTATAAACTTATTTTTCTGAAGAGTTTATTGTTAACAAAGTTTATAGGGATGTGGCTTTGTTGAATATGATTTATACTTGGGGTTGCTGTCATGTTAACAGAAATACTGACTGATTAGGAACAAGAGAACGCCTCAAATTTCAGCCTGCTGGAAAAGAATTATGTTCCAAGTTGGAAGTAAAAAAAAAATGAATAACTGGGGAAAATTTGTCGATTGCAACCTCTGATATATTAGATTACCAAATTAGTAGGACTGATGTAGGCCTGAAAACACCGACCTTTATCCTGTATCCCTTAGATAATTCTGATGAAAATTTCACTTTGTAGCTTAGGGGCGATTTTTAAAACATTTATAGGCTTTCAACATGTATTGATACCTTTAGCTTTTGTTTAAAATGTAAATAACTGATATAAATACAGATTGCATTTTTCCATGTATTTATGGCTTTTGCTTTTGGAGTCAGTTCTAATATGCCATTTAAATTACCACCAGAACTCATTTCTCTTCAGCCATTGGAACTTAATTGAGATGTAAAAAGTAAAATTAACCTACAGATTTGAAAAAAATCTGTTATGATGTTTAAGTAAATATTAAATTTAATAGTTAATTAAGCTTTCATAGTGATATGTTTTAATGCTACTTGGTAAACCTTTTTAATTTCAATAGTTCATAGTTAAATTTTCTTAGCAAGTAGTTGTAAGGTAATGTGTCCTAAGGGATCAAATACTGGAGATGTGGGTACAGTTTGATCTTGGAGCAAAGGCTGGAACATTGGGAACAAGCCCAAAGGACTGATAGCTTTAATCAGAATAACACGAAGAACATTGATTTGTATGTTAAAACCAATAACTTACTGATGTGGAGATTAAAATATACACGGCAATGACCTTGAGCTATCTAAAGAGCTATCTTGCAGGAAAAAAAATCTCTAAGGTTTTATTATGTATATGGCAGACTTGCAAACAATAGATAGTTCTGATAAAGAAGCAAATTTTGGTTCAATGTCAAGGATTTTTTCACCAATGAGAGCAAGAGTGGTTGTAGAAGATAAGAAATCATTTTGGTTGCACCTCCATCTTTAAAATGATTGTAAAATTCTGGTATAAAGTTGACTTAGATATCCAAGCAATATCAAACTGAGATTCTGTAAGTAAAAGCTTCAAACTATAATTGCTATGAATAATTTATAAGTGATTACATTTGAGCATAACCCTTGAGAAGTTCACCTTGGCTACATCTACAATTAATAATAAATCTTTTGGAGAATATAAGGGCACACTTAGTTTTGAATAAATTTTTGTATTTCCATGACTGTTTAATGATCATTCTTTTTTTTTCTTATTAGAAATTTACTAAAAAAAAAAAAAAAAAAAGGTGAGAAGTTACAAAGGCAAAAATACCATAACATTTTTCATGAAATTGAAGAAACAGAAAATAAACACATAGGATTTTAGATGAAGTCAACGGTAACACTACTTCAGAAACAAGGAATCATGTTATAATCATTCCAATCTTTCTCACTGGGGAGGAGAACTTTGCAAGATAATGGTCCCCCAAGCATTTTGGCAGTGATGTTTCTGTCGGCTGCTTTGTTCGGAGGTGGAAGCACACTCTTGTCTGAATTTTAGGATGTCACACACCAGTTTAAAACGCAACAGGAGTAAACTGTATGCACTATCACATTACCTTGGCCTGAATGAACAGCAACCCTAACATCTGTCATCTTACTACCTCATTAACAGCAGGAACAAAACAATAGCTTATGTTAAAAATTTCTGGTTCTTAATAGCAAAGATGAGTTTAAAAAAAAATGCATCTGTAAAATCTTCCCCAAAATTTCCTCATGCCCTGAAAGACAGTCTTTAGTCTGGAAGGGAAATTAGGAAGGCTGTGGTTCTTGATAGCATAGTATTCAATGCATGTTGTGGACTTATATTTTTGTCCAGTTGACCCCCCCCCACATACACACACACACATTGAAATCTGAATAGTTAGATTATGATGGTTTCATGAATGGAAATCATAATCTTATAATGGGAAAAGTTACAAAGTGAGAAGACTCTGCTCACTTTGAATCAGTGAATCAGACTCTGCTTTCCCTAGGTGAGTCCACAGTGAGCTTTGGCCATGTAAAAATGAGATTAGATCTGCTTTGATCTTGGACTTCCTAGTCTCCAGAAATTGGAGACAAAACGGTTGTTGTTTAACCTGACTAATCTGTGCATTTCTCTTATAGCAGACCTCATACCTTCATATGTATGATTTTTCTTAATGAGGCAAGGGTTCACCAAAATGTCTCCATTGCAATTGATCTTGAACTGCTTGTGCCATGTAATGCAAGCTTCTTAGTGTAAAAGATGTACCTCAGATCTTGGCCCTCAGGAGTTGAAGCTTACATTTAAGAGCCTGGAGTTTCTAACACGTGTATGATATGAGGTTTCTGGATTAGGTAAAGAACAATTACTTATTCGTGGAACATTTTGTGGAGATTCCTGGTCCTCAGTCACCTAAGGTGAAGGCAGATATCACTGTATCATAGGAGAACTCCAAAAGCCTGTGATTAGGAGGTTCAGAGTATTCATAATGCTTTAGTTCATGTCCTCCAGACAGAAGTTAGATCAAGAGGGGAGGGTGAAAATGTGGGAGTTGGAGGGAGAAAGGAATAGATAGAGGGATGGGGGATTGAGAGAGGGATTGAGAGAGGGCTTGAGAAAGGGGACAACGAACTTTTGTCCCATGGAATATAAACAAACCATTTCTAAGTAGAAGCAGCTAGGGCCTTAGGTATTTTACATTTCTGATATAAACGAGTGGCTGTTGAGCAAAAGGAAACCAGTAAATCTTTTGGGAGTTGACTTAAGTTTCCAAGATTTATCTTTGCCAACCAGAATCCTTTAACCCAGGCTCCTGGTGCTCTTTGCTTGATGAGACTTGGCCTTATATATTCCCCCACTTAATTACAACCCAGATATCACAGGTGGTTCTAGATTGAGTACAATGGAGACATTGAAGTAGATCATTTATTTCATTAAAAAAAATCTTGTTGCCTGCTCTTGGGACATTTTTCCTCCTACTGGGTTGGCTTCCCTGTCCCTGATATGAGGATCTGTGACTTCTTTTATTGTTTTGTTATGCTGTGTTCAGCTGATATTCCTGGGAGGTTGATATCCCATGTATTGTGTGAGAGAAAAATAAATTTAAAAATAAAGTTAAATTAAAAAGATAAGAATCATGCTTGTGACGGTAATACACAGTATACTCCAATGATATTCAGTTGCTGATGTGCAATGATCTTATAATTGCAAGATAATGTAGTTCCCTGGGAAGCCTTTTCTTCCATTCTTTATAACAATTTCAAACCTTAGATATCTCTGCAAAATCTTCTTCTAGGTCTACACACTATCTAGACTAGCGATCATGTCTCACATATCACTGAAGGAAATTTTAGTGATCCACACAGTGTTCCTTATTGCCACCTTCAATGATTTGTGCCTCTCCTTCTGTATCCACTAATGGACCACAGATACCCAGACACATCCATTTCCACCTCTCTAAGAACTTTTTCTCCTCAGAAATTTGTACTTTGTGAATATTTAGCCTTACACTCTCTACTTTCACATTTCAGTCACAAGAAATGTCACTGACATTATATTCCCTTATGTGAGTCATTTGTTTCTCTCTTGTTTTTAGTTTTTCAAAAGCAGTGCTTACCTACTTATTTCTTTATCCACATGTTTTACCTTACTTCAAATATTTCCAGGCTTTTCCTCATCCACAGGCATTGTTCCTCTAGGGTCACTAGATACTACTGTCTTTACAAATTTGTGGAAGCTCTTCTTTCTCGCAATTCTTCAGTCTCGTTCATCAGAGCTGACTACTTCACTTACCCTGCTGGGCTTCAATAAAGCCACAGCCATTTGATTTGCATTTTGGTTAAGAAGTTTTATTATATGTATTGAGTATAAATGTCAGTCAACTTGCTTTTATGACAATTTTCAAGCAAAAAGTCATGGCTGTGGTTAAGTAGAAAATTAGAGGTAAAATCCTACTTTATTGATAGTCATTGTCAATATTATCCTTTAAAAAGAAATACATAGCTGCATGTATTCATATAAGTTAACAACTCTTTACAGACTTCAGAAGATTTACAAGCCTATTTGAGGCTTAAACATACACATACTTCACTAAAATGTCAATAATTGAGGTGTTCTGCTCTTCTGTTGGGATTGAGATTATTAAGGGTTTCTATTCTTCCTTCTTTAAATCCAAGTATGGCATTCTAATGAATATATCAAGAATATAAAGCTAGAGGAATCTAGGTCAAAATCTAGGTGTATATAATTTTATTTTCACAAAATCTTCACTTAACCTGTCAAGAAGAGTTACCATTAGGCGTGGTGGGGACTACACCAGAGATGTATCAGTAGTTCAGGAACCATGGTCTTGGTTTGACTCTACATAAATATGGCCTCTGGGTTATTCTGATAACCTGACTATTTTATACAAAATTGACACAGTTTTAACTTTGTAAGAAATCACAAAAATTTTGAAATGAGACTTTAAATTTAGTTCATTATTATTAGTAGTATTAGTATTTCAGACAATGAATATTACAGGTCCATTGTGAGTTCTTAATTCTCTCAATAGTGATGGAAGTATTAGCTCTCTTGTAATTTCCTTTGTGTGTGTGGTGTGTGTGTGTGTGTATGTGTGTGTGTGTATGTGTGTGTGTGTAAGCCTAAAGCTGACTACTTGAATGTAGTTCATTGTGTGACTGTCCATGAAGGCAATATAGGAGACCTCTGCATCAGTGACAAAGGACTTTATTATGATTTGGAGGGCAGAATAGACATCAGCGTACTTTATATATTGGTTTTCTGAGACCCAGTTCCCAACTGGACTGGTGATGAAAAGGCTAAAACCTCCCTTCATGTGAAGTTGGTCATGTTAGGACAGAGGAGCTTTGCATTTTAGGAATTCCAGTATTTGATAGTGGAAGGTAAGCTTACCTCCCTCTTGAAGTACCTCTCCTTAGCCACCATTTCTATCTTTTGAGTCCATCTCTGAACAAATCATTTTTAAAAGATAATCTGTAGCAAAGGGCAGGCTAAATGTCTGTTAGCAAGAGAGGCTGAAGTCCAGGCTAGCCATGTGGAGCTATCACCCAGAAGCCGAGCCATTCCTTGACCTTGAAAAGGACTCAATCCTCCTTATGAGTCCCTACCTTCAGAAATCAGTTATGTGACTGAAATTGCTTATATTCTGAAGGATGTGTCAATCAAGCCACTTCTGTGTTCAGTGAAGAACCAGCCCAAGTAACTACCTTAAGGTAATGAGAGGGAAATAAGTAATCTGAAGTTATTAGCTGACCACAGGCACAGGATCTGGATTAAAGTGTGGTACAAGAAGACATGAATTAAGAAGATCCATCAGCATAGAGGCCATTTAAACACATTAGACCATTCTCTCTGTTGACTGGGCTTGCTAGCAGATGCAGCTGTCCATCTTGCTATCTATAGGTACTTTCTGGGTGAGTACAAACTATGGATATTTTCTAAAACAAAACTAGAGGAGAAAGTATAGCTGGACATGAACACATCATGGATTCTAGTCAGTTATTACTTCATGGCCAATGTCGTCAGCCTTCCTCCCTACTCTCATCACCCCTTGAACTACTTTTGAGAAATATCAGATATTGTATGGTAATTTCTATCAGTTTATGTGGGTGTGGCAATCCAAACACTGGTCCTCAGGTTTACACAACAGCACCTTTGCCACATAGCCATTTCCCTATCCCTTTTACCTTAGTACCCTCTGATATAGGTGAAGAACATGATCCACATTCTTTAATAGAAAACTGAGACTTGGAAGAAGTTAAGTGTCTGATCCAAAATTTAAAATATGTTAAGAGTAGACAAAGACTCAAGTCCATAGTATCTAATTCCTAAGTAGAAATGTTTGATTTTGCCCTACTTAACACAATGTCTGAGAGAGTGAGGATAGCCAAGGTGGACCTTGGACACCGAGGATTTCCATGTCCTCTCTTCAAAAGTCAAGTTTTGGAGTTGGGGAACATCCTAGTGGCTAAGAGCCCTGGCTGCTGGTCCAGAGGACCTGTGTTTGATTTCCAGTGCCCACATGGTGGTTCATACTCATCTGTAACCCAATTTCCAGAGTATCTAATGCCCTCTTCTGGTCTCTGCAAGCACCAGGCACACAAGTAGTATACAGACATACATGTAGCTAAAGTACCTATACAAAGAGAAAAAAAAAATCCCCTTATTAATTGTTCAATGAAGAGTGATCAACCCTGAGGTCATATACATACAAAACCAAACCCAGACTCAGCTGGTGATGTATTTATTTATTTATGCATTATATATATATCAATACTATAATATATTAATAATACAGAGAAAAAGGTCATTGATTTCCAAGGAGATGGGGGCAACACGAAGGGTGTAGGGAGAGAATGGGGAAAATTATATAATTATATCTCAATTTAAAATTATACAAATGTAAAAACAAAAATAAGTCATGTTCAGACTCCTTGAAACCTAGTGGAATTTTTTTTTTATGAAAAATGCCTTAATAAATTGATATGAACCACTTTTACTTACTAGAAATTAACTTACCCTTTTCTGTCCCCTGTAACAGCAAGGCATAAGTTAGCTAGAAGAGCTCACTGCAGAGAGCAAGCTGGGGAGCCGATGAGTAAAATCAGACCATGAATGTGACCACCGCCAGCTGGCTGTCATTTCTGTCCTGTGCATGTCGGGTCCTTGCACAAATGTAGCCCAAGTGTACTTCTGCCTTATTAGTCTGTCTTCTTACATAACTGACCTTAAGCCATTATGTAACAGTGCAAGGCTATGATTCAGTGTACTGTTCTTTCCCACTCAGTATTATTAGAAGCTATTGGGGAACCGCTGCTGGTGCTCTCCAGAAAGGAATCTTTTAATCTTCTATTTAGAGACTTTGTATTTTCCTGTGATGAGGAATAAAAGCTTAAACTGCCACATATTAGACACAGCATGGGAATCACTATTTTTTGCAATGTTTGGTCATCACCAGCACAATTTGTGTGGTGGACAGAGAGGAAGTACAATTACCATGTGGTATACACACACAACGGGCATGCCAGATAGCATACCACTAAAGATACCAGTGTTCGTGGATTAGTTGAGTCACTTTCTTAAAATTTTCTAATGTGGCCTAAAAGAGGAAAATGAGTAGTATCCCTGAGTGCCAACACGTTATAAATATTAAATCATCTCTTAGAGGATTTTCTTTCAAGGATATAAAGAGTAGTACCTGTGAAAATACTTTAAATTGAAATAGTAATGCTCAGTAGAAAGAACATCATTAATAGCTGTTGATATGCCTTTGGGAAGAAAAAAAATATCCAAAAGATATTGCTTGTAGGCCTGTGAAACAAGAATTTTAAAGACACTAACAAAGCAAGTTCCCTAGAGTTCCTTAGCAATGCTTTTGACTCTATAGTGGCTACACATGGGTGCAATCATTCCTCTGTAGCACCCATGCCTGCCTTCCTTTCCTAGTTATTCAGATCCCTATAGCAGGCACCATTATACTGCCTCTCCTCTGCATTTGCGCTCTGAACATTTTAGGTCATAACACTTAGACTTATTTTTCCCCTTGTTTAAGGAATACTGGCGGTTCTCATTCTTCACAGATTTTCTTTTTTTGACATCAAACAGCTTATACAATCAGTCAATCTCATGAAGGATTTCTCTTTGCCATTCCATCTATGTAAATTTACCTCTGATGCTGCTATAGCATAATAATATTAGGCCCACCTGTGGGCTGGGGAGATGGCTCAGTGTGTAAAATGTTTCTTTAAGCATGAAGACCTGAGTTTGGATTTCCCAGAACTCATGAAAAGAGCAGTGTGTTCACATGTACCTATAACCTCAGTGCTAGGATCAGGAATGGAGACAGGAGAATTTTGCAATCTTACTGTCCAGTTAGTCTAGCTGAAAAGAGTGAAATCAAAGTTCAGCGAGAGGCCCTGTCTCAAAACAACAAAACAAACAACAAACAAAAAAACCTCATCATACATAATCCATTATATAAACAAACTCAAAGGAAAACAACCCACATGATCATCTCACTAGATGCTGAGAAAGCATTTGACAAAATTCAAACACCCTTCATGGTAAAAGTCTTGGAAAGATCAGGAATTCAAGGGCCCATACCTAAACATAGTAAAAGCAATATACAGCAAACCAGTAGCCAACATCAAACTAAATAGAGAGAAACTTAATGCAATCCCACTAAAATTAGGGATTACACAAGGCTGCCCACTCTCTCCCTACCTATTCAATATAGTTCTGGAAGTCCTAGCCAGAGCAATTAGACAACAAAAAGAATCAAAGGGATACAAATTGGAAAGGAAGAAGTCAAAATATCACTATTTGCAGGTGATATGATAGTATACTTAAGTGACCCCAAAACTTCCACCAGAGAACTCCTAAACCTGATAAACAACTTCAAGCAAAGTGGCTGGATATAAAATTAACTCAAAAAATCAGTAGCCTTCCGATACTCAAAGGATGAAACAGGTGAGAAAGAAATTAGGGAAATGACACCCTTCACAAATACTCACAAAGAATAAAAAAGACCTTGGTGTAACTATAACCAAGCAAGTGAAAGATCTGTATAACAAAACTTCAAGTCTCTGAAGAAAGAAATCAAGCAGATCTCAGAAGATGGAAAGATTTCCCATGATCATGGATTGGGAGGATTAATATCATAAAAATGGCCAATTTGCCAAAAGGAATCTACAATTCAATGCAATCCCCATCAAAATTCCACCTCAATTCTTCATAGAGTTAGAAAGAGCAATTTGCAAATTCATTTGGAATAACAAACAAACAAAAACAAACAAACAAAAAAAACCCAGGATAGCAAAAACTATTCTCAACCATCAAAGAGCTTCTTGGGGAATCACCATCTCTGACCTCAAGCTCTACTACAGAACAAAGTGATAAAAGCTGTATTGTATTGGTACAGAGACAGCAGGAAGATCATGGTAATAGAATTGAAGACCTAAAAATGAACCCACACACCTATGGTCACTTGATATTTGCCAAAAGCTAAAACCATCCAGTAGAAAAACAACAGCATTTTCAACAAATGGTGCTGATTCAACTGGTGGACAACATGTAGAAGAATGCAAATCGATCCATTTTTATCTCCTTGTACAAAGCTCAAGTCCAAGTGGATTAAGGATCTCTACATAAAACCAGATACACTGAAACTAATAGAAGAGAAAATGGGGAAAGCCTCAAACATATGAGCACAGGGAAAAATTTCCTGAACAGAACACCAATGACTTATGTTTGAGATAAAGAACCAACAAATGAGACCTCATAAAATTGCAAAGCTCTGTAAGGCAAAGGACACTTTCATGCTCAAAACGGCAACCAA
Source organism: Mastomys natalensis (assembly GCA_021653895.1). Taxonomy (NCBI): domain Eukaryota; kingdom Metazoa; phylum Chordata; class Mammalia; order Rodentia; family Muridae; genus Mastomys; species Mastomys natalensis. The sequence goes on from JAJTUV010000331.1 coordinate 1,542,082, forward strand.
CAGATTGGGAAAAGATCTTTACCAATACTACATCTGATAGATGGCTAATATCCAGTATGTACAAAGAACTCAAGAAGTTAGACTCCAAAGAATCAAATTACCCTATTAAAAATGGGCTACAGAGCTAAACAAAGAAGTCTCAGCTGAGGAATATCGAATGACTGAGAAACACCTAAAGAAATGTTCAACATCCTTAGTCATCAGGGAAATGCAAATCAAAACAACCCTGAGATTCCACCTCACACCAGTCAGAATGGCTAAGATCAAAAACTCAGGTGACAGCAGATGCTGGTGAGGATGTGAAGAAAGAGGAATACTCCTTCATTACTGGTGGGATTGCAAGCTGGTAAACCACTCTGGAAATCATTCTGGCAGTTCCTCAGAAAATTGGACACAGTATTACTACCTGAGGAGCCAGCTGTACCACTCCTGGGCAAATACCCAGAAGATGCTCCAACATGTAATAAGGAAACGTGCTCTACTGTGTTCATAGCAACCATAGTTATAATAGCCAGAAGCTGAAAACAACCCAGATGTCCCTCAACAGAGGAATGGATACAGAAAATGTGGTACATTTACAAAGTGGAATACTACCTCAGCTATTAAAAGCAATGAGTTCATGAAATTTGCAGGCAAATGCATGAAACTAGAAAATATCATCCTGAGTGAGGTAACTCAGTCACAAAAGAACACACATGGTATGCACTCATTGATAAGTGGTTATTAGCTCAAAAGTTCGGAATACCCAAGGTTCAATTCATAGACCACATGAAGCCCATGAAAAAGAGACCAAAGTGTGGATGCTTCTGTGCTTCTTAGAAGGGGAACAAAATAATCATAGGAGGAAATACGGAGACAAAGTGTGGAGCAGAGACTGAAGGAAATGCCATCCGGAAACTGCCCCACCTGAGGATCCATCCCATATACAGTCACCAAACCCAGACTCTATTGTGGGTGCTGGGAAGTGCTTTTTGACAGGAGCCTGGTTTGGCTGTCTCCTGAGTGGTTCTGTCAGATCCTGACAAATTCAGAGGAGGATGCTTGCAGCTAGCCATTGGACTGAGTGTGGAGTTCCTGATGGAGGAGTTGAAGAAGGGACTGAAGGAACTGGGGGAACGGGGGGTTGCAGCCCCATGAAGAGAACAACAATGTTAACTGGCCAGATCCCCGGAGCTCCAGGGGACTGCACCACCAACCAAAGAGTACACATGGAGAGACCCATGGCTCTGGCCGCATATGCATATGTGGACTTCAGTGGGAGGAGCGTCCCTTGGGCCTGAGGGTGTTCAATGTTCCAGAGTAGGGGAATGCCAGGGCGGAAAGACAAGAGTGAAGAGTGTGTGGGTGGGTGGGAGAGTACCTCATAGAGGTAGGGGGAGCGGGAATGCTATGGAGGTTTCTGAAAGGGAGACCTGGAAAGGGGAAAACAATTGAAATGTAAATAAAGAAAATATCCAATAAAAAAAATCCCTCATAAAAACACACAAGCAAATAAGCAAGCAAGCATGCAGCAAGCAAGCAAACAAGCAAACAAACAAAGCACTAAAGTGAAGAGCAATAAAGGAAGATACCTGATGTCTACCCCTGGATTCACACACAAACACCTAAATAGTAGTAAGCAAAGCAGTGTTATCCGGGAGAACCTCTGGAGTTTGATGAAGCCTTATTTTGTCTCTCTGAGTCATTAACTTGACTAGGTCTAACACAGTGAATTGGGAACTGTGCTAGCAGCTGATTTTTCCCTTCAGCAGATTAACCTGGGTATTGGTAGGGGTTGGGGCCAGTTCTGTGGAGTCTGAGCTCTGCTTCTGACAGTTCAACTCAGCTCACAAGAAAACAAAAATAACTCACAGCCTAGAAAGAATGATCAGTGCTGAGAGGTCACCCAAATCTGCACATTTAGACCTTGTTCTAAAGGGGTTTTCCTTCTGGTTAGGTTTGTTTGACTTTTATTAACTATAGTTTATATAGTCTGTATACTAGGCTATCCCAGTTTGGTCTAGTACTTGTTATGCAACACAAGGTATTCCCAAACTCATAATCCTCCTGCCTCAGCCTCTGCTGTGATAGAGTTATAGGTATGTGCCACTTCACATGGTTTTAACCAGAGTTTTAAGGCCATATATTTCATGAGTAAATAGATGAGGAAGGCTTATTAACAGCTTTGCTGAGTCAAAAGGGGATCAGCCCCAAGTATCACCTGTCTTTATCCAAAATAAAAAAAAAAAGAAGAAGGAAGGGTGGAAAGAAGGAAGGGAGAAAGGAAGGAAAAGGAGAGAGGAAGAGAGGGGAGAGGAGGGGAGAGAGGAGGCAAGTTACTAAATTTTCAGCAAGTACAGTTTATAAAACATCACAGCCTGCTTTAGGACTGTTGTAAGTCTACAAGAACTTGGGAGAAAAAGCTATAACCCTTGGTCCTTAAGAATTAAATGTGGTGCATATAATAGTTACACATCATCAGCAAGACAAGAAGATTCGGTTGTACACAGAATTCATATAACATTGTGAGAGACAAAGAGCCAGCCATTTGAACTGGAATTTGGCCTTTCCAATTATGTTAAAGTCCTTCATTTTGTTTTAGAATTCAAATGGGCTTTAGAGTGATAACATGTGGGAAATCCACAGGTTTTGTTCTGGAAATTCTTTATAATCTCTTTTTATGGATATGTGAGTCCGGTGAAGTAGTCAAAAATGGGACACGAACATAGTGGCTTCCTAGAGGGGGGCTTTCAGAGGCTGTATGGCTCAGGAATTAATTTCATTGGCAAGTGTGATTTGAGCTATAAAGTTTTTTTTTTTCTTTTCTTTTTTTATTGGGTATTTTATTTATTTACATTTCAAATGTTATCTCCTTTCCCTGTTTTCCCCTCTGAAAATCCCCATCCCATTCCTCCTCCCCCTGCTTCTATGAGGGTGCTCCCCCACTCCTCCACCCACCCACCCACTCCCGCCTCCCTGTCCTGGCATTTCCCTACCCTGGGGCATTGAGCCTTCACAGGACCAAGAGCTTCTTCTCTCAATGATGCCCGACAAGGCCATCCTGGGCTCCCTATGTGGCTGAAGCCATGGGTCCCTCCATGTATACTCTTTGGTTGGTAGTTTAGTCCCTGGGAGCTCTGGGGAGTCTGGTTGATGTTGTTGTTCTTCCTATGGGATTGCAAACCCCTTCATCTCTAAGTTTAAAGCTGTATGTATCTTACATGTGACCTGAGATGATTAGAGCCTAGTATTAGTCTACTTAGAAAAGGCAAGGTAAGTATTCAAGCAGAAGTCACTGGCTGGAACTGCCCTGAGGCTTGTACTCAGTCCCCAGTTTGATTTTACATATGTAAACAAACACTTCTTGCATTAATTTGGACTTCAGAATTGCCTTGCCAAATCTACTAAATAGTCTTTCGGTTCACAGGATGGAGCCGCTTCCCTCCTTAAGGTGTTGAACACTATTACAGAGAGCACAGGTTACCAACTTTCCCTCCCATTCTATGTTCTAATTGTTGCTGGAAATTTATGTTAAGAGTTGCAAATGATTGAGTTAATCATTTTTGCCATTTGCCAGGTCAAAATATTAATACTGGAGCTTCCTGGAGTGACCTAGAATTAACTGAACGAGTGCAAATTAACATAGATAGCAAGCCTCAGTGCTACATCTCTGAGTCCAGAAAAAGATGACTTCCTAATAAAGAGCTCCTGATTTGATTGTGGCTAATGACTGATTGCTGTCAGAGTACAGAGCCCAACAAAAGCGGAGGCGGCACCCAGCAACAGTTGTAGACACAGGGAGGCCATCAAGACCTTTAGAAGACCTTATTAGACCTTTAGAGAAAGAAAGCAGACAGCCTGCTCTGCTTGTGAGGCTTCTATAAGAGCTAGTCTGCAGTTGTAGTATCCTAGCAAGAAGTGTCTTGGCAAGGGAGCACCCTGCTTGGAACTGGCCAGGGCAGGCAGGTGAAGTTGCTGAGGTCACCATGAAGGTCCAGGTTTTATAATTTACTTCGAATGGTATGAATCTCCTGGACCCATTTTACTATGCAAAATGGGAACTTGATAATCTGCAAATTTGCTGAGTAAACATAGAACAAGTGCCTAGAACCATGCCTTGTCAAGAAAGAGCACCAGTGTAATGAGATTGCTTGTCTGGTAATGCGTGATGAGGGCCTGGGGAAATAGGTTTATTGTGTAAGGGCTAGTCCATCCAGTTAAGCACCATAAGAATCTCTCTATGTGGCAGGAGTAGACTCTGACATTTGGATATGTATACTCACCTTGCCACTTAGTCTTCTTCCTACATCTCCATTCCAGTGTATCCCAGGCAACAGGTGGCGCCAAGGGCTGTTAGAAAACTTGGGGCACTGCCCTGCTTTTTTTTCAGCAGACACATTATCTTGCAGAATCAAATAGTTGGAGAAGAACTTCTTCTCTTCCCTGCCACCCAAACACATTTGACTTCAGGTGGACTTTTATTAAGAAATCAGACTAATCACATTAAATCTCTCTTCAACTTAGCAACAGTACTGGGATGTAACAGTAGGAATAAAATATATTCCCTGACTTAAATAGGCTGCCGTTTATGGATATGAGAGCTCCAGGTCAAAAGAACCATCACAGCAGTGGAGAGTAAGGACTTTCAAGAAAGGGAACCATGGTGGGGACCATACCAGGAAACTTAATGTGTTTCCCAGAGAAATCATTGGACAGGGACAAATTAACACTTAGGGCCATTTGAGGAGTCATAGGGAAACCTCCTACAGTGGAACCAAATATGAGTGACCATAACCCAGGAACACAGATTCAAATAGCCTCAAATAACATGTTCCAATGTGAAAGCAGCTCTGTGAACTTTTTATGGTCACAAATGAAGGCATTTACCAAATACATTGGTGGGGTTATAACAGGTAGGTAGTTATAACAAAGGAGGGAGAATTTCTGCGGTCTAATGGTGCATGCAGTGTATATATGCCACATATGCACATCTAGAGGTCAGATATAGTTTCTCTTCTTGTACCATGTGTGTTCCAGGGCTTATACACAGGTCCTCGGGGTTGTTACGGAGTGCCTCTAGCTGCTGAACAATGTCACCATTCCAATTCCACATTTCCAAGGGACTTTGAAGATGTTGACAATGAGCACACTGGTTGTTATTTCAGATGAAGTTGTATTTCTAAATTTAAGAAATAACCCTCTCTTCCAAAAATCAGCACTGTGCACAGTTGGACTAGAGACAGTTAATATGTTTTTTTGTTTCAGAAAAAAAAGGAAGGGTTATATGCCCAAGCTAGTAGGGTATGATTGAAAGAGAGCAATTGCTGAGGGAGTTGGCATGTAGGGTGGCATGGAACACAATGAAGAGTAGGTTCATTTGGCCTCACACTGAAACTCTTAAAGGCAATAAAACAGGTGTTAGATACACTGAGGAGTCATCTAGACAGTTCCTCCCATTATGTACATTTGCATTATACATAAAGATTATCTAATTGTTATAATTTCAGGGACCCCACTGTCAGTCCATCTTCATTAATTCCAAGGTGTTGTGGAACCTCAGACTGGTGATGTCTCTCTGAACACACATGGAGTGAATTTCCTCAGTTTCTAGGGAAGCTAGGTTGGGAGGCATCCATGATGTATCACAAAAAAAGTCAACTGGAAACAGCAAAAGCTGTAGGGAAATTACATTAGACATTAAAAACAATTCACTTACTAATCCATTCAGAATTTACTTTTTCATTTTGGTACCATGTAACTAACAAGAATTACAAGAGTCAGAAGAAGTAATGAAATACCAGAAAATTGATGTTTTTTAGTGATAAGATATACACCTAACAGATACATATACAGATTTTTCTGAATATAATTCTTTTAGAATTTTATAAAACATATTTTGATTCATATTCATTTTCCTCTCCAGACTACTCTTAAACTCATCCCCATTTTTTACCAATCCAACTATTTGTCATCATTTTAAAAAATGTCAAGTCTAATTTGTGCTTTCTTTGTCCTCTTGGATTTTTGGTCTTCCATGAAAGCAGTCTATCTACCATGGGCCATAACCTTAAAGAAAACTGATTATTCCTCTTCCAGAAGCAATCGGTTACCAATATCTGAACCGCTAGGGATGGGGTTTCATTCCAACTTCACCTCTCATGCTGGGATTTCATCTGGTTAGAGCTCATGAAGTCCATTTGCGTGCCATCATAACAACTAAGAGTTCATATGTGTAACTGTCCCTGGTGTCTGGAAGACTGCATTTCCTTGTAGTCATTCATGTACTCTATCACTTACAAGTTTTCCTCTTCCTCTTCTGCAGTAATCCCTGAAGTGTGGGAGGGGAGAGATATGATGCAGATGTTCTGTTTAGTGTTGAGCACTCTGTACTCTCTTATTCTCTGCACCATGGCTAGTTTTGAGTGTCGGTGTTAATTGCCATCTACTGCAAAAAGAAATTTCTCTGCTGAGGGTAGAGAGAACCATTAATTTATGGGTATAATGATATAGGAATCAGTCTAATATTGGCAATTTAACAGAATAGTAGTAGTAGGTTCTCCCTGTGGGCCAATGACTATCTGACCATAGGGCCTTGTCCTTGATAACAGTGCCAGCTATCGTATTCATCTTGATAAGCGGGACTTAAATCCAGTCAGAATATGTTGATTACTTCCATGATACTCATGGAAGTATTACATGCCAGTATTGCATCAGTCCCCATATCTTGCCAAGCCAGTTGTTACTGTGGCTTGTAGGGTTCACAGCTGAGTAAGGCTGCTTATTATTTTTCTCCTCTGGTAGGGTACATTGCACCTTTCCACACAATTAAAGTTAGTCAGTTGGGATGAAGCTTCCAGTGACTATGAGATTGATTTCTCCATTTTTTTTTCATTACTCAAGTATATGCTGTCTTTAGCATCAGTGTCTTACCACCAAGTTCTGGACTGTAACCAAAATAATTATAATAATATTTGGGGTCTATAGGACTTCTCTCACCAACATCTCCAAAGAGGTAACCAGGAAGAACACTGGCAATGATATTTGGGGGTATATAGGACCTTTCTGGTTAACAATCCAAAGAGGTAACCCATTCCTGACACTGGGCTTCTATTTATTAAACTGTGTAGTCTAGTAGACTCATTGCCACCCTGTTATAGAGTAACTGCAGTAAATATTTTTATATATGCACATGTATATAATGTTTGTCTTTCTAGGCTGATTTATTCAGACTGATTGTTTCTAGCTCCATCCATTTACCTTGGAATCCTATTTTCTTAATAGGTGAATAATATTTCACTATTTTTATTATCTGTTCACTAACTGATGGGCATCTACATTGTTTACATTTTCTGGCTATTGTGAGTAGAGCAGCAGTGACATGGATGGGTAGGTATCTCTAACTAGAATATAAAATCCTCTGAGAATATGTGCAATAGTGGTAGAGTTGGATCCTCACACACAGATCTTTAAGGAAACTCCATTCATTAAACTTAGGTAGGCTTTATCATGACTCTGGGTCTTTGACCTTTCCTTCTGTAGACCATTTACATTAGAAAATTTTTCTTTCTTTGTTCTTTTGAAATATAAACCTTGTTTCCTCTTCTTGCCTGCTTTATTACCGGGGAATATCTTTCTCAAGGATCAAGATATCATCCCTATCTCAGTCTGTGGGAGGGTAGGATTTTTTTTTGTTTTTTTTTTTTGTGTGTGTGTGTAATTATATAATATATATATATATTGTATTATACATTTTGTATAATTATAGAAACATGTAGAGAAAGCCACTTTGAACTGCTGCTTTCTAGAGTCCAGTTAATTCTCTTGAATGTTTAAAATTACTCTTGCTGTTTGCTACTATAGAGCAGAATGAAAGAACTGAATCTCATTGTAGTTTGAGATGTCTTCCTTCTCTCTCTGATCCATCTCACTCAATATTTCTTAAATACACACGGTCAGGCAAATGCACATAAGTCAGAACTTACAGGTTAAAATGAATCATTGTTACTAAGAAACTGGGGTTCCCTTTTATAAGTTCTTAGTCATATTGATAAAAACAAATTAAAAATAGACTTAGAAAAGTAGAGCAAGCACCATTTTATTAGAGTCAGGAAGGAAAACATCAGGGCAGAAAACTATAAATCTTGGGAACTGCCTAAGGGATATGGAGAGAGAGAGAGAGAGAGAGAGAGAGAGAGAGAGAGAGAGAGAGAGAGAGAGAGAGAATCATTACCTTTTAAGTTATGCATAGAGGTTAGATAAATAGTGAGAAAGCCGAGTAGCAAGAAACCATAAACCGTACAGTTTCAAAAAAAAAAAAAAAAAGACAAAAAAGAAGAAAAGAAATGTTACATTTTTTAAAGGGTAGAATTTAGAATAGCAAGCAGACTTGATAGTGCTGTGTGGTAAAAATGCCTTAAAAGTAATTGCTTCGGAGCAGGGCTCTTAGAAGATTTAAGAACCTTATCTTAAACTTTTAAGTATTCATCCCATTGCCTTAGCATGTCTTCAGCTGAATCAGCTTTCCTGTATAGTGGTCTCCTGGAAAAGTGATTGACAGGAATAGAATAGGAGGATTAACTCTCAAGGAAGGAGATAGTATCATGGTGTACTCTAATCTTTGAAGTACCCAGAATGTCATGTTTCTATCCAAGGCAAGAGGTAGAACTCAGATTCTTTGACCAGGAAGAAGTAGCTTTTTCTTCCTTAAGGGGACTGAACAAAGACCTGGAATCTTCATGTTTTTATGATATTTAAAGGAGGAGTAGCTATGAATGTACCTTTCTATGTTACCAAGGGAATGGGAAGTGGGATCCACAGCCTACTTATCACGAAATATGGGTTCCATCCTTAGTGGTCTCTAAGGCTTCCAGTTTCTGTCTAACTAACTAATAGGATCACTTAAACTTTATAAACAAAATATTCCTCAGTGTGGTTGTTTGAATGAATGAGGATGGCCCCTACAGCCTCACATGTTTGAGTGCTTGATCTCCAGTTAGTGGAACTAATTGAGAAGGATTAGTGGGTATGCTCTTATTCGATTAGGTGTGACCCTGTTGAAAGAATTGTGGCACTCAGGGTGGGTTTGAATATTTAAAATCCCAGACTAGTCTCAGTTCTCTCTCTCTCCTCCTCTCCCTCTCTCTTCTCCTCCTCTCCTCCTCCCTCCCTCCCTCCCTCCCTTTTTTCCCTTCCTCTCTCTTTATGTCAGTTTTTCCTCTATTCCCTTCCCTCCCTCATTCCTCCCTGCCAATCAGGGAGCTTTCAGTTACTGTCTGAGCACCATGTCTGTCTGCTTGCTTCCATGATGATCATGGATAAACAACCCCTAATTAAATGTTTCCTTTCTTAAGAGTTGCCTTGGTCATGGTGTTTCTACACAGCAATATAAAGTACTCTTCATAGTACCCAAGACAGTCACATAAAATGCAGAAGTTTACTCTTGTGAGAGAATGAAAGTGATATTATTTTCTATAGTCTTAAATTGACACTGAACTATGAACCTTGAAACTAAGAACAAATCTTGTTTACTTCAAAACAATAAGCTTGTCTCTGAAGTAAATTTATTTAGAATAGATATGCTGTTACCTGTTGCTTTTTGGGCAACGTTGAAAATTGTGCTCAATGCCTTTGTGTATAAAAGGTAAGCCTGCTACTTATGAAATACATCTTCATCTATTTATTGATTTTTCAGTTTTGCAATCACTAATATGTATGAAATATATTGGCTAAAGAACAGCATTACATGATTTTGATATTGATAAAATAAATAAAATATGAAGATAAAAAGGCAAGATGAAGTGATAAGGGTACTATATATATATATATATGGCTGATATATAGAGTGTATGGAGTTAAGTGGAGATGGAGTTCAGATGTAGATCACTTCCAGCATGTGCAAAGCTCTGAGTTTGATCCCTAGTATTTTACAAATTTGGATGGAGGAATCTGTAAAGGAAACAAAAAAGTGATCTGATAGTATTGTGCTATATCTGAGTAGAGGAAAAGAAGTTGATATTGAAAAATGACATAAAAAATCTGCTACTTAAAATGTAAGTATAGTATATGAAAAGAAAGACAAAAATAAATCTAGAAAAAATTAAAAGTTGTTGTTTCTAAAGCAAGATTGCTATCTTGCTCTGGACTCTCTTGGGCCCTTAGGTCCTTGTGATCACTGCTACAAGAATGAGAAGAGACACGGAGTGCACTGTAGAAGAGAAAAGCAAGAAACCCTCAAGGGAGGAGAGTGAGCCAGGACTCAAGAGACCATACAAAAGAAAACACTCTCAAGAGGCTGAGAATAGACATTGGTTGAAAAGACCATTGTGCTAACTGCCAGGGGCCAGCCCTGGTAGTTCATTCTTTCTTGGTTCTCTCTTGAAGGTCCCAGGAGGAAGAGCATTGGTGGGGCAAGACTTGGTTTTGCAAGATATTTAGGGTTGCTGTTCAATAATAAAATATTTACCTATCTTAAGTTTAAGTCCCTTTGCTGCTATAGCTGACCTGCCTGAGTTTCTCTGAGGCCAGAAACTGCAGTGTCTGGCATTTAGTACTTCATTGTAAAACAGCAGGGGATTAAGTAAAGGATTAATTACTAGAGCCCTTTCCTCTTGTCCAGATGCCTGTTACTTGTCAGGCTGAGGGGGAAGCAATAAATTTCTATTGAACCAGGAGAAGAGAGTCATTCTCAAGGAAGGAAAATTTTTACAAAAGCAATAAAGGATAAACTCACATAAATTCATATGCAAATTAATGCTTACACATTCATATATCTTCATTCAAACTAGTTGTGTCCAGCTACATACTTATCTCAAAATTACATACTTACACACACACACACACACCACACACACACACACACACACACCATCCATATTTACCTATGCATATGGAGCAAAAGACCAAGTGCCTGTGCAGAAAGAACTCATTCATTCTAGATGAAAAATGAGCTTCAATCTTCATTGTATAGAGAAAGGAAAACCTTCTACCCTTTTATTGCTAAATGAAATAAACCCAAGTCTGAAAGAAGAAAGCTTTGTCCTCTTTAGTAAGAGGACTAAGCTTGCCTTGCCATTAAGAAAAGACATGTTCTGTCACATGATAAGAAGTCTGCCTGCTCCTTCTGCTCTCTCTGTAGCTTCTTCTTTTATCCTCTTTCTTTCCGAATTCTGCATATTGCTCTCTTAATTTTTTAAGTTGCCTTATAATTTCTAAGTTATTCTACTCTGCATTCTCTTTATAATCTTGCTTTCTTCTCCTGCTCTAATGTAACAATGCTCATTCCCATTTGCCTTTACCTGCAATGCTATGCCTACTAATATAATCTTTCCTAGTCTTTTGTACCTTTTCTAGGAGAATAGATCACATGGTTTTTTCCAAGCATCTCCCTTTTAACAAAAGTTCACTAGATGTTCAAACATAAATTCAAATCATAAGTTGAATAAGAAGTATACAGCAGATAATGTTCACATGCATCTTCATTAAGAGTAATTATCTGGCTAATCATTCATTATCTGTCACTAGCTCAACAGGTTTATTGACATTTAAAACCATAATTTTGTGACTAAGTTATTAGTGAAGTTTTATATAGATAAACCCAGTCAATATTTTATCTTTTGTCCTTGCACCTGTAGTAAATCCTTTGTTACCTTTTTATGACCTTTGGTTAATGATTTTACAACCGCTTGGCATGTGTTCTAAGTTGTAGATGCCTTCTTGCTATCTCAGAAGCAATTAGCTCGTGATACTTGAAGACTAGCAGAGTTCTCATTGCAGTTTTGACATCAGAAAGGAGTTAATAAAAGTCCTATTATAAAAGATATTAATATAATTTTAGGAATTTTTATAGAATCATCAATAATTAAGAAATCATCTATTTGTCTATATAGCAACACTACAAGACAGTATATTTTCATTCTGCAAAAATCTGGTCAAAAGGTTGGGCTAATACCTAGTGATTGTTAGATACATTTAATAATAATGGAAACACATATTAATAGCAGGAATATTTCCTCAGATGTAATCTTCTTGGCCTTGCTTAAGAAGCATATCAGTCAGTAACTTTAGCAGTCTATGGTAGAACCATCTCAGGAAGATCACCTCTAGTTTTCAACTTCTCCATGATGGCTCCTGGCAGCTAACAAACATTTTTAGGTAGGCTTTTTACTATTTCTGAAGTTTCGAGACAACAGAGCTTTTCTCAGGGCATTTCCTGTCCAGGTGATTGACGAGTTCATTTGGATTAATTCTTAAGGGATCAGGCAATGATGTGTCTTCACTCTTCATTAGAAAACCCTGGTTGGACATGATCCTTGTCAGTTCAGAATGTCAAGTGTTCACGCAGGGAGAGAAACAATAGAGATCCCATTCTCTGGACCAGGTTTTACAAGCTCCTGATTGTGAGGGAGGGTACATTAAATGACCTTCAAACCTGCTGATATCTGACTGGCTGCCCAGGAGGATGAGAGCACTCAGTAGGATGCTGCCTGTGAATAATTTGTACTATTTACTTTAAAAGTCACCATTTATTATTTTATAAATCATATTTGTATAGGTTTTTTTGGGAACTGCACTAGATCTTATTTTCATCTTATAATTCTTGGCTATAATTCTGGGATATTCTTATATGGTGGAGTTGGTATGTTTGTTTCCCCCACACCTTAGTGATGTGCAGCAAAGCAAGGATGCTCTAAGTAGCAGACTTCCCTTCTTAGAAGGCAGCAGGCTATTACAAACTACAAAATAACTGAACATGCTAGAAACAAAGTTTGCTGTATTGCAAATTTTGGATTTGTGAAATGACAGAGAAGAGGACCAAGTAGTCAGATGTGTGACTCTATAGAGAACATTTCTCATCAAGCCCATTCTCAAGCAATAAGGTAGAAAGTTATAGGGGAAGACACAAGATCAATCTCAGGCCTCTTCACACATGAACACATATACAAAGATATACACATGGACACACATTAACATATACACAAGTATACATACATGGACACACTAGTACACGCACATGGGCATACACAAGTACACATACATGAACACACACACATGGACATATATATAAGTATTCACACGTGGAAACACACAATGAAACACATATGGATACTGACATACACACAGATAATATCCAACTAAGTTACCATAAAAAAAACTGCAGAAGTTCCTTATGTTATTTTGCAGTTTGGTGCTTATAACAGATCATGATAATGTACTTGGTATTTAAAAAACAAGCTAAAAGAAAGTTTTTGCCCTAGAGAAATGATGAACAATTGAAGAAAGACCTGTTTAATCTGAGTTAATCATTATATGTAGTGTGTGTGTTTATGTATTGGTGTATGTATGTGTGTTTTGAACTATTAAGATGTGGAGCCTTGCTGGACAATGTATGTCACTGGACTTTAAGTAACACATGTAACTTTATGTCAGTGGGCTTTATGGGTTTATAACCTTACTCAACTCTAGTTTGCTATCTTTGCTCCCTGTGTGTGAGCTTAAAGATGTAATCTCTATGATACCTGCTCCTGCTGACATGCCTCACCACAATGGTGGACTCTGTCTTATAAGTTGTTTTTACTCATGGAGGTTTATCATATCAATGAAAAGTAAATTATATATATGGTCTGTCACTGAAACTAGAGCTCACCATTTTGACATTATTAGCTGGTGAGAAAGCTCTGGGGATTTTCTTGTTTCTATGGTTCTAGCACTGGATTATAGACCTGTGCTGTTATGCCTGTCTTTTGTGCTGGTAATGGAGATATGAACTCATCTCCTTATGCTTGCTAAATAATCATTTTACAGACTGAACTATCTTCTCAGCTTCCATAATGTCCATTTTCATGTAAATAAAATGGCAAGACTACAAATTCTAGTTCACTTGTGAACATTTATTAGAGTGCTAAGTTCTATGTTTATCATTTCTCAATATCTACTAAATGCTAATATTCAAAGGAAAATATATTTGCTACTGAAATAAAAAGGGGAGAGCCAGTGAGTGGGAAATATATCTTACTTTTTGGTCAGTATTATTTACAATCTTATTAGTCTGGATTCATTTCTTTTGATACTCTTTACTTGAGGATTTCGGTTTGGCTAGAAATGGAAAGTCAGCATACTGACAGAAGCAATGACAGGTTGTACTTTCAAGGAAAATGAAATTGACTGTAAGCTGAAAATGGAGAACTGGAAAATGGTTCTTGACAATTGATGTCTCATTAGTGAATCTATAATATCTAAAATAATGGGATAAGTATGTCCAAGGGGAATGGTCTAAAACCTGAATGATTTGTTGAGAATGAAGAAAGTCTAGCCTTACAATGTGCTGTTCACATTTAGGATGGGGTTTCCTACTTCAGTTAGCATGATTAAGAAAGTCCCTTTATAACCATGCCCATAGGCAAACATTACCTAGGAAGTTCTTCATTCAGACTCTCCTCTGGAGTGATTCCAGTTGCATTAGGTCAAAAATAACCATCACAGCCACCATTTTGTTTGCCCAGAATTGGAAATCCCATTTCGTATGAAGTATCTATTTCTCTCTGACCATGATGATTAGTTTTCTTCAAAAAAAAAAAAAAAAACTGCAAAATATCTTCAATAAAACCAGAGAAGTAGAATGTATTCTATAGACCCTACAGATGAAGTTACTATAAAAATGCTGTGTATTATAGATAAGACTAACATTATTGCATGACCAAATGAACTGGTAAATCATCATGTTGAAGGACTTTTAATGTACATGGCCTCTCTGATCCTTCCAACTTGAATATCCCATGAATATAAGCTGTCTCGGCCTTCACCTTTGTTCTTTCAGTCTTGGAGCCTTCTAATAATTCATATGATACTTTCCAATTCAGTTACACAAATGACAGCTGTCACAAAGAAGTTACTTGAAAAAAATCATGCCAAAGACATTTTCTCAATTACTCCTTATTTCTTTCCACAAATCTTTACTACTGACTAGTTCCATCATGGTTTTTCATGTTTCCACACGCACTTTCAACTACTGCTCTATTCTGGGCTGCCCCTTTGTACTCTGTTTTTCTTAACATTTCTTTCTACAGTGTCTCAACTCTGCTTGTTCTGGTTTGGAGGTCTTCCAAAGGATTCCATCTATGTGAAGAGGAGGAGGTCATGTTTCTTCAATAGTCAAATTCATTATCATAACTGTCTTCCTTTCTGTGTAGAAAAGATGTTCCAATATTGCTATTTGTACTTCCCATTTGCCCACAGATTTCTCCCCCATTTTTATCTTCTTAAACCTCAAATATTATGCCAGGATGATCAGTGATAGTCCCATTGCTAGTCACCTCAGCTTGTGTGCCTGTATTTTTAACTTACAAAACTATATATAAAAGTGAACACAATCTACTGAGCAGATTAGCCTTCTAGTTTCTGTATGCTTTTCTTGTGTTTTCTTGTATCTTTACAAAATATACCCAGACTATAAATACTATAGATGGTCACCCATTAATCCAAATGCCTCCTTGGAGTTCTAGATCTGAACATCTTAATGAATTTTGTGAGCAATTCACACCACCACATTATGTCACAGTACATACTGTGTATTATATTTAGATAGACCTTGTATTTCCTAACAATAACAAAGAACAAAACAAAAGTCACTAAATCATTATTTTCAAATAACATAGTATGTATGGTATATATATATATATAATTATATATATATACACACACACACACACATACACACACACACACACATATGTATCTACAGTTCTAGAAGTTGTATATACCTTTGATTAATACAAAATAATAATAAGTTAAATTTTAAGTTTTAATTTTAGAAGTATAAAGTTACTGACCTAACTATTAAAATAGTATTAGCTAACAGATGTTAAGCAACTACCATAATCAGAGAACAGAATCAAAATTCCCAGCATATAAAATGATTTATGAGACCCAATCTATAAAATAACACCTTGATTATTTGCATTTTAAAAGCAAAAAAGAATCTGAAGCCCAGAGAATTACAGCACCCTTTCCAACACAAAACAAGAGAACTTGAATCGACGTCCCAAATTAAAGCTGGAGTTCTTGGTCGTCTTGTTCTACTTCCTCTTAGAAGAACTCAGAGTCTACAGGAAATTGCTAATGAAACATTTAGAAGATATTAGAATATAGATCAAATAGATGATTAGATGAAATGACTCTCTTAGAAGATGAGACAGAAAAGGACTCTGAAAATAGAAAAAGCTGAAAATATTAGGACACTGCAACGCAAAGTGGAATTTCAGTGCTATGACCAACGAGGAAAACCTCACAGGGAAATTTAGAGCCACTTAAAATCTCTTTCCAGAATAGTCACAGTCTACCTGATCTAGATTTTCCTCAGTGAGATTCACTTCCCACATGACCGTGGAGTTGATAATTAAAACTAAGCATAATTATTGTGGTAGTCTGCCTGGGATTAGAAGTCAGGAAAGTATCTGTCCTGGTCAAAACAGAAGAGTTGGTTGTATGTAGCACCAACTCCATAAACTTTACTTCATGGTAGAAAACTTTAAGCGTATCTTTTGCCTTTCCAGTTTGACTCTGCAAGCCTATGAGCTGAATCATCTTCTTGACTTGGGCTGATACTTCCAAGGGACACAGGGACGGGGTAGGTGTAGCTCAGTTATATTTCTCTGCTGTGTGTAGATTTATACTTCTTCATGGACTTGTTTGTACTGCAGAGGAAGGATAATTCCTGTGATTCAAAATGTTTTCTTTCCCCTAAAACCACAGTAGGTACTTGATAGATTTTGATGACTGTATGTTACCTGTGAATCCAGGAGTAGAAAAGTGGCTGTGTGCATGTGGTTCTCTGTTTTGTATGCTTCCTTTAAGTCATTTTGATTTATAATTCTCTATCCAATAAAAATATTTTAGATGAACATGCCCACTGTCAACTGGATCCAGGCAAAGACTCTTTGGAGATAACAGTAGGGTTAGTGTCATGACAGGACATAGTAAACTTTGTGTGCTGTGTCTTTCTTGTGCTCTGCTACTTCTTCTGGGAATGAAATATTACAACAGCCCATTTCTTTTTTAGAGATTTGAAAACAACTGGGTGCAATTACTTTGCAAGATAAGAGTGTCATTGTATATATTTCCCGTTTTCATGCTCACTTTTCCGTAGTCTTCAGAACCATCTGAGTACTTCTCAGTATGAGAAGGGGTAGAGGGGGAGGCTGATTGATTTCATAAAGAGAGAAGTGGTTTATTTTAAGTGACCATTAATGGCTGGATTTGAATTACATGTTGTAAAAATTATAGGGTTGAAGCTATGCACTAATACATAAGGAGAGCGATAGGAGTCATTTTCACAGATGCTGCATGAATGAGCTAAAGAAATCAATGTAGCACAAAATCCAGTGACCTGAATATATTTATATTTGAAAGCTTGGGTACTATATAAATGTCTGTATTGAGGGAGAGTGACTAAGCACTAATTTAACTTAAATGTCAGAAATTATCTGAAACTTTAAAAGCCCTCGTTATAGTACTGCAATTTTAAGCAAAGAAATACTTCTTACATAGAATGTCCTTCTGCTGGCTTTCTGGCTCACTATTCTCTTCCTTGGTAGTAAAAGCCACCTGTATGGGTACTATGTAAGTATCTACTGTTAGCAACAACAATGAAAGGGTGTTTATAAAAAGCCTTTTTCTTATCATGGAGAAAAGCCTACATATCATGTGTTGGGAAGTTACATCAAGGCGGTGATACAAACCAGGCAATTGTGACACTGAAAACATGTTGAACTTAACATATATTCGGTTGACATAGAATTAGCCTAAGCAAAGTAAAGGATGCTCTGTAATGATCCTGATCTGGGTCTCAGGATCTGAAATCTGCATAAGCATCTCAGAAACAGTGTTGCTAGTCACAGGAAAGCAGGCAAGAGTGTCAATGTCCAGGTGTATCTGCCAGAAGTGTCTGGGAAATATGCATGCCGATGCAACTACCACCTAGCAATGAGAGACTCCTGCCTGGCTTCAGTGCTTATTGAGTCTGCCTACATGAAGAACTTTTTAAAAGGCACTTTTTCATTTTCCCAACCATATTTCTTCTTTTTCATTTTCTTCTTCTTTTTTTTTTTTTTTTGTACTGAAGAACATTTCGCTTAAAATAAAACATTATTACATGCACATAGCTTCCTACAGCAAAGGCTGTCAAACCTTGAAGGGCAATTAGGTTTTTTCTTAGCATTGTAGCCTCTTGGAGGAGGAGTCTGTTCACACATTTTAATGAAAACACTGTACGCTTGAGGTTTCTTATATGCTCCCCCCCCCCCAAAGTGAGGCATGATAGTGGGGTTGGAATTTCTGTTTGCCTATGGAGTCAAAATGGTTTAATTCTAAATGGAATCAGAGCTGCCACTTTTCAGCCAAAACTTTTTGATTAACTGCCTTGCCTGGGAGAGTGGGTCTTATCCCTTACAGAGACAGTTGTGGCATTTGGGACTAGGGCTGCTTCCTCAAGTTATGTCAATGACACATCCCAAGCATGGCTACTTCCTTGAGGACCCCTCTTGGATTTCTCTATTCTTAAGACTAGTGTTTCTGGATTCTACTCAGAAAGAGCTCCCATTAATATGTGATAGTTTTTTCTCAGGAGTCTTATGATGCAATAAACATACACAGCTCTCTTCTCATGGAGGATAAGTATATTTTGTTCTGGAGCTAAGTATGAGAGAGCACGGCTCAGGAGCACACATTGAGGTCATCCTAAGTACCATGTTCCATCACAATAACAATTTCATGATTTTTCTAGTGCAAGAACAAAGGAAATTACAAATCAGCATACTTCAAACACAATGGGGAAAGCATGAGGCAGTTGGGTTGCAGCAAAGATGGTATATGCTTGTTATAGTCACCCAAGTTCCCAACAAACATTGAGGTTCTGATTATTCAGTCTTAGAGAATATTTAATGTAGATGTGACTTTTGTTAACAGAGCAGAAGGGTATAGATTTATATATCCTTTATTTACCAATGAATATGCTTTGACCCCTAACTTGATGTCAATGTGTAAAAGTTAGGATGATCCACTGAATAAGACGATGACATCCTACCCCATAGTGGAGCTTATACCTAGCTGGAGAAGGTAGATATGAACATATGTTAGGTGCCATACTAACAGAAAGCAGGTGGGAAGGAAATGAAACAGATAACACACTAGTGCTGTGTCGGAGAGTTTAGCTTTCAGTTTAAAGTTGGGTGGTTTGTGAAGAGTTCATTGAGCAAATGAATTTAGAGCAAAGACATGAAAGGTTAAGGATACTGAAAGAAGATGGTTCCCAGGACAAGGACAAAACTCTCAATGCAAGAATTCTGTGGCAAGTGCAGTATGAAGGCTGTAGCAGAGGATCCAAAGTATACAAAGACCTGAAGTCACTTCCTGTAAATGCATTTCTGTAAATACACTGACTTGTGTTTGGAAATACAGTCACTGAAGAGGTGATAAGATGAATTCACGATGAGCTCACAGAATCAACTAGGTGACTTTGGATAATGCATACCTACCCAGGGAGACTGCTATATGGTGATGAAGTCACAAGCTGTGTAGGTGATGCTTCTATAAGACAGTGGATGCCA
Source organism: Mastomys natalensis (assembly GCA_021653895.1). Lineage (NCBI taxonomy): Eukaryota > Metazoa > Chordata > Mammalia > Rodentia > Muridae > Mastomys > Mastomys natalensis. The sequence goes on from JAJTUV010000331.1 coordinate 1,561,659, forward strand.
GTGACTACCTGTAAGTCACAGGTGACATCGGAAAGGCATGGGACCCACCTTTCATCCCAGCTATTGAAAAGAACCTGCAGATGCCTCAATCCCGGACTTAGGCTTCTAGAATGGCAGTGCCATAAGTTTCCATTGTTTATGGGGTGACCAGTCTGTATGGTCCTTTGTCATTTACCTTCTCTTTCAAGAATGGACACATAGGATACTGTAAGGCCTCCAGCTTTTACTCTGGGTGAAATAGGATTTGACTTAGACTTTAAAACATAGGTTCTCATGAGTGTGTTGTGACCGTTTGAGAGATAAAAGGGACCTTAGGTGGCTATCAGAAACTACAGATATTTACTTAATGATTCATAACAGTAACAAAACTACAGTTATGAAGTAACAATAATAATAATATTATGGTTGGAAATCACCACAACATGAGGAGCTGTATTAAGAGGTTGCAGCATTAAGAAGATTGAGAACCACTGCTTTAAAAGGCTATTTCTGGATGTCATTTAGGCAATCCATGTTTAGGGAACAAGGGTGCAATACTGAAATCATATACTCCAGTCAGAGATGATGGTGGTTGGAGTATTAGCAATAGACAGAGGAACATTGGTTGCTTTTAGGTTCTGTGGGGGGCAGGGGTAGAGTGGGCAGGATTTTCTGAATGAATGTTTGCTAAGCAGGAGGCACCAAAGAGATGGTAAGACCTTAGGCTAGAAGTACTAGAAGGTTGAGTTGATACCCTCTGAGGAGGAGAAAGCTCTGCTTTGTGTAGGTTTTCATTTGGCCTTAATGAGTGGAAGTCTGAGTCTGTTTTGCACACGTAAAGTCTAAGAGTTCTAATGACAGCCCAGAGAAAGGTATCAGCAGACTTTAATGCTCCTGACATGTTATCAGCCAGAAAACCCAATCCAGCTCAGGAAAAGAGAGGTCACAGAGTTAATGCTGTTTATTCTGACAACAGGTATTGATGGCATTGTAGCACTTGAGGGAGCACACCAACACTATAAAATTCTGCCGTGTTGCAAGATGGGCTATCTTTAAAGATTTCTGTTTTTAAAGCTGGTCTACATTATTTATGCAGTCTGTATAAGAACTGTCTGGAAGAGTCTAGAGAGGAGGTCTAGACATGCTTGTGATGTTTTTCCATACTGTGCTGCACACCTGTGCCTGGTGACCTAATTTGATTCATTCACATATGCTGTCCCACTGGCTCACATCTTTATTCACCTATAGTTAATTGTGCAAAATATTTTTATCTGATGCTCTTATCTTGAGAGGAGAGGGAGCCAATCCTCATGACCATTGGTCCCTAGTTAATTTCCTTGAGGAATTTTAAAGTCTATTTGAATGCAAGTGAAAAGTGATTCCTACCTTGATGGTTTGAGAATTAAGGAGATTTAAAGTTAGTTTGATTTTGTCCAGACAGTGTCTCCTAGTGCCAACTACACTTTTGCCAAATATTTTGAGTACTGCTTTCTTGTAGGTGACAGCAGAGGCAGCAGATAAGAGGGAACTGGGGAACCAGTGGCACACAGGAGCTGTGAGTGGCAGGCAGCCAGCTGGGGTGGAGGCTGGAGGGTGTAGGTGTGTGGGGAAGCTGTGAGGGGAAGGAGGTGTGAGGAACAGGATGAAGTGATAGAAAATGTTCTAGGATGTATAGGAGAACAAATGTCAGGGTAGGGTTGAGGGAGAAGAGGTGTCAGGTGGGGTTGAGGAAAAAAAGTTTTGCATAGAGGCAATACAACTTAATATGATGTATATCTCATTTGGCTAATTGGTTTGAAGATGACAGGAGCGTTTATTCATGAGGAAGATGAATGGAACAAGTACTGTTCGAGCTGTTTGAGTGCTAGGCATGGTGTGTGACTAGTTTTTATAGTAAATATCCTTGCTGTGGGAGTCTGACTAGCATCCCATGCTGTTGCATTTGTGAACTTTGGATATTCTGGAGTCCCTCCATTTTCTACCCAACCTTTTCCAGAATGTCTGGAAGTTTTTGAAGTGCAATGAGACATACTTAGTATTGTTATCTGTCATACTTAACCTGTAGTAAGTACTTAGTAGATTTAGCTGTCTCCTAGACTTTGAGAAGGAAACCAAACATTCCCACATCACAAGAATCACTTCTTTTATTATTGGCTATTTTATTTATTTACATTTTAGGTGTTATCCCCTTTGCCCATTCCATCCCCAGAAATCCCCTATCCCATCCTCCTTTTTGCTTTTATACCATTTTAATTACATGCAAGTATTAAGGTCAGTTATAGGGTGAGGAAATAGCAATACAATAGATGCAAATAGTCAAGGAACAAGTAAGATAATAGTACAAATAGTCAAAGAACAAGCAAGGCAATAAAAGTCCCGTGATTACTCCTGTGCCCACTGTTTCTAAGGGCTTACCAGGATGATCAAAATATCTGACCCTGTCCTAGCCCAAACTCATTTTCATGCTTAAGGCCTACTTTGTTCTAGCCTAAGATTTAGATTCCTGCCTGAAATTACTTCTTTGTTCTAGCCTAATGTCATATTTCTGAAAAGCAGTTCATTTCCTTGTCCTTGGCCAATGTTAGATTCCTGCCAAGAAGCCCCAAAGCTCTCCATACTCCCCCATTTTTATTTCATAAACAAGACTGAGCCTTTCTTAGGTCATCCTGACAAGAATGCCTTCCTTACCCATCGTGGAATATGCATTATCAAAAGCAATGCACTTCTATCTTAGGTGGTAAGGCTCTGTGCAGAATCTTACCCTTTCTTGGCTTGTCAGCCTGTTAAATTAAGAACTCTGTCTTGGGTCTATTTTCAGTTTCAAGTTATGTACTTTGGTTGCCAACATGTTGATGTTGTTAAGACAAGCTTTAACATGATGAGCAGGAACCTCTTTTGCTTCATCCACAGTTCATAAGAGTGATGGCACATGCATTCTCAACTCACCCATCTCAAAACCATAGTTTTATATTTCATATCCATCCTTTATAAGCAATAAATGAATTCTGTATCTGTTGACTAGATCCATGAGACACCATAAAACCATTGTAATGGAAGAAGTCATTAAAATTTTGCAGTAAAGGATAAGAGGCATATGGGTACTAGCATCTTCTCTCTGGACAGCACTGAACTGACTCCTTTTAAAACTGCTGTGTCCTGTTGATTTTATCCTTCTTAACTGGAAGCACTTGAGTTCTCCTGTACGAGCCCTCTATCACTGTTAGAGTTTGTACTCCTTATTTTTTCATGGTAAATTCCCTTGACAAGGATGGAGGAGAACACTGAAAGCTGTGGAGACTCATGCAGGATGTGACTTGATGCTGTTGCTCCACTAAATATGAAGATGTAAAAGGTCACAGGAGTTCCTGACTTAGAAATTTTCTTCTGGTTGTGAAAGAAAAACCAACTGAAAAGCAATGACAGCTGACTGTGTAGGGACTACAGCAGGAGACTTACTTACCAGCAGGCAAATAGTTATTGAATGACCAGGAGGCCTTGAGAATATTTCCTTGATATAGGACATACAAACAAATACCAGCCTTATAAAGTAACAGAATGTACTTCCCTGGTAGGTGAGATGACTCAGGCCTATAATGTAGAATTTAGGAGGCTGAGGCAGGAAGATTATCATGCATTTGAAGCTGAGGCTACATAGTAAATTCTAGGCCAGACAGAGATACAGAATGAAACCTTTTCTTAAGAGCAAACTAGCAAACAAACAGTCATTTGCTTGCTGGCAGAGGCAGGACCAAGGCAAAAGAGTTCTAAAAGAGGGGAGCACATATGCCCTTGAAGAATTCATTCAGTTTGGCTGGAAAACAAACACTGGGTACCAACAGGTATGTTGGAAGAGCATGGAGAAATGAACACATTAGAGAAAGATTCTGATAGAACATGTATATGGTACTTGTGTGTGCATGCAAGTATGCATACATCTGTGTGTTCGCATGCATGTACATGTGTGTGTGAGTGCATATGTGCATGTGCATGTGTGTGAGCGAGTGTGTGTGCATGTATGCATAAGTGCATGCATGCATATGTTTGTTGTTTGTAATGTATTAAGGATTTTAATTTTATCCTGGGTGCAGTAGGGGATGATTTATGAACTTTAAAATGGAGTTGACAAAATAAAGACTTGTGAAGAAAGATCTAAGAGGCAAAAAGGAACATGACAATGGAAGTGTTCACAAGCTATTATGGTAAAGGAATGTGTAGCATATAGAAAAATGTAAGTCAAAGCATAAACAGACAGTTGACCCAGGTGTAGTATAGCATAGTATGTAATAATCTATCATTTATTAACTTCACTTCTATTGTGAATTTCCAGAGAGCTGAACTAGATTTGGTCACTGTGTGACTGAATTCTCTCTCCTGTGGCCTGTTAGGATTGCCTGCCTCATTGCATGTCACTGGCAACAGATCACATTTCTTCATTTCCCATTTCTGTAGGAAGCAGCTAACTTAGGACAAATGGGAAGTTAGAGCATGGATGGAAATAGAGTGTAATAGAATGAGAAGAAGTGATCAAAGACAGCAAAAGGTGAATCTAAGGGTCTGATCATGAAAGACACAGGTCCTGAGATCAAATATATTTTAGAACCCAAAATAAAAATATGAATCAGACCTTAATCAAAGCTATTATGCTTGATGTTCTGCCTTGATAAGTCTAATAATAGCTGACATTGAGTGCCACCACCAGGAAGTCTTCTGAGCATTTATAAAAGCTCTTATTTGAGCATCATGAAATGTTATGAAGTGTATAATCATCATCACATTTTACATTGGAGAAACTGAAGCACAAATATGTTAGGCAAGGTACATGGTCACCCAACTAAGTGGTGTAATCATGACGTGGGCTGAAAGAACACTTATGTTTACAAATACTCCTTCACTCAGTTTTCCTCCCTATTGATATGACCTATACAATAGCAGACATAGTATGATCTACACACAAGCAACCGTAGTATGACCTACACACTAGCAGCCATAGTATGACTCACACACTTGCAGCCAGAGCAACACTCTGTGCATAATGATGGATGTCCACTCTGTGTTGTTTGTGTCACTGGATGATACATTTGTAGCTTATTTGTCACAAATCTGCCAAGAAGGGGTGGCCTTGGTTTTGCTAGAGAGGAATCTGAGATAATTAAGACAATCTGTGCAGAACCAGAGCCACTTTTCCTGAAGCTGGTGAGAGGCATCATGATGTGTTTTGGTAGCTTCTGACATATGACTTGTGCTGATGTAGAAACAGTTCTTAACTCATCTAGAGTAAGAAATAGTTTGTTCCAGAGTTAAGTATGAGTGGGTATAGCCTAGGAACACAGGATCAGATCACACCCAGTACCACATTCCAATGATATTACGATTGTAGGAAGGTTTTATAGTTACAGAACAAAAGAAAAATCTTAAATCAAGGCACTGCTCAAAATGTGTTGGTGAAACCATCAGATAGGTAGGGTACAGCCAAGCAGGGCAATCTCTACTGTAGACCTCAGAAACTGTGTGATGGCATTTTTAGGCCTCGGCTTAATGGAAGCTAGGGAGTCTAATACTAGATTCTTCCTTATCCAATAGTCATAAGGCTATGAGGTCACACACAGGAATGGACCATGAATGGTTATAAAAGGCACTAGAGTGCCCGAGATAATTTGACTCTTTACTTGTAACATTCTAATGCTTAGCAGTCATGGATGTTCTACTCAGCAAATCAGCCTTGGAGAGTCTTTAACATTCATGTGGTTTCTCCTAAAGTCTGATTCCCATCCTTCAGGATTGAGAAAGAGGCATTTTCCCACCTGACTTCCAGAACATGAAAGAACACTGATGACCATAGCCTGAAATGAAGAAAAATAATACTGTCAAGTGAACTGAAATGTTTTTGGAAATAAATCTTCAAAAAGTTTCATATCTAGAAGAAAATTTCTCCTAAAGGTGCCTCTGGATATAGGGGTTTACAGAGGCTGTAAGGAGATGTTGACGGTTGTGGTGAGTGAGCAGCTTGGAAAAATACAGTTATATTCCATTTTCCTGAAGCAGAACAGCAGCCATAATGGGGTGGTTCATACAGATGTAGAAGTATTGAATGGTGTCAAAGAGTTCCCATTCATATGACCTATGCTCCAAGTTTGAAGTTGCAGGAAAACATGAGACAATGTGTGGCAATATCATTTAAGAATTAAAAACAACAACAACAACAACCACCTCTGCTTATGATAACCTCAATTATCACCATACCTACAGGATTGTCTGTCTATTTCTACAGGAAAATCCAATGTTAAGGCCAACAAAAGAAGAATAGAACCACTTTTAATAGAGGAAAAATAGAATTCCAGGGTGGACATTGTGTTCCATCTACAATGCTGATCAAGGAAAACAGTAGAATCAGGCTGTAAGGCTCTGGTTGGTATCCCAGAATGCTTGGAATGTACATTGAGTGGCAGTTACACATGATAGGAAGACTTGTACTCTTGAAGATCTTTGAGTCTAAGTAACACACAAAGGTCATGTCTACAGAACTGTATAGCACTCACCTGAGATAATTCATCCCCCTCTTCACATAAACATGGATAAAGATTAGGCTCTTTTCATGTAGAACTTGAAGCAGGAAATTTATGCACATGTGTGAATGTTCACATATGCAATCACACAGAGCATCTCCTCAACCAACAGATAATGAAATCTTACATTTACTTCCCAGTCATCCACCTCTGAAATTGTGATAGCATGAATGATGTCTAGGAACCAAGATTAGGGAAATTTATTTCTTTTAAAAGTACTCTTGGAAAACCACATAGTCTATAACATGAATTATCAGGGTGTAGAATGTCATATATAGCCCATTATCCCAGCCCACCTGATGTCTACTATTCTGTAGAAGCATGTTCTTTCATCTCACTTAAGTCTAAGCATCCCAAGATTGCATAGATCTTATGAAACAAGTAGTGGAACTATATAACCCCATTTTTGCAATTTGCCTTTTAAAAATGATTTAAGTATAATAAACATGGCCATCTGCACAGGTTCAAAATGTATGAGTTGAAATGTTTGGACAAATAGGTACACAGGGATGAGAACAATCATCACCGTCCCTCTAAGCTTGATTCCTCATCCATCTTTTTGTCTCTTTTATCTGACCATTGTGTTCCCCTTCCCACATACTCTAAGGTATCTGCTGATCTTTCTGAGACTGTGGCTTATCTTGTAATTCTAAGAATTGTGTTAATAGAATCATGAACTGTGTGTCATCCAAGGAGTTGTGGGAAGCTTGGGTTCATATTTGAGCTCTCCTCTGAATTTCTCTCAGCCCTGAGGAACATGACTAAACATATTAAGCATATGCTTTTTTCACATGCTGATAGTTTTCTTGTGTGATATGTGTATACAAATTATTTCATTTTATAGCTGTTCTTTTATTCTGTTGGTGTTTCAAAATATTGTGCATGTTTTCAAGTGTTTTCTCTTAGTACATGACTTATTTCCTAGTCTTTGAATATTCATGAAAAGAACAAAAGCTAACATTTTTTACGAATTCTGATTTCTGTTTTTCTTTTTGGTTATATAATGGATGCTATGTTGTATCTAAAACACCATTGCTGAGCCAAAGTAAAAATGTCTATTCTCTGTAGCTTAGTAATTTAAAAATGGAATCTGGGTGTCAAAAGTATCCCTTCTCCAGTAAAAAGATATCGAGATGGGTATGGCTCTCATGCCTCACTGGACAACGACAGGAGGACCGGAGCCATTACAAGGTCCCCTTCAATTATTGGTGGTCAGGCCTCTATCCCCGCCTTCGTAAGATTGGAATCACCACGGCCCTTCTATACTTAGAGGAGGGAGGAGATGTCAGGGGCAGCCCTGCTTATACACTGAAGGCCTAAAATCAGCCATAGGCCTAAAATCAGCAATAGGCCTGACATACATACATGCTAACACAAAGTCTTGGGTCTCTGTGGAACAACACTGAAACAGATGGCGATAAGTTATTGTAAACAGGCAGCTTTTGTGGAAATTTACCAGCCTGAGTAGTCATAGATCTTGTAAATAGGTAGCCTCAGTGGATGGTACCAACTTAGATAAGGACAAGTGAATCATAGGCAGAGTCATAGTGACCTGTCCCCTGAACCTTCACCCAGCTGATACCCTGTTCTGAAAGATATCTGTACTCCCCTGAACACCTATGCTCTGGTGTCATTCCCTTCCCCACATCCTGCCTTTTTGTGTTTATAACCCCTGTGTGAATAAGTAAATTACAATTTGATTTAAATAATTAAATAAATTTAAAAAATGCAATCTGGGTCTTTTTGACATTAACTTTAGCATATGATACAATAATTGGGTCTCTTTTTTCTTATTTTTCCTTCACCTAGATAGTTAGTAGCTCTGAGTTATGTTAGTGAACACCACAACTCTTTTCTCGGCCTTTGTGTGTGTGTGTGGTACTTCTTTGTACATGTGCGCATGTGTTCATGCATAGAGGCCAGAAGACAATGTGAATTGTCTTCCTCACTCTTTATCACGTTTACAGACATGTAACATTGTTCCCATCTTTAATGTGGGTTCAGAGGATTTTATCTCTGACCTATCTCTGACCTGCCTCAGCCATCTCCTCACCTCACACATGAGTTTGTTTGTTCTCAGCCCTTATTAAAGTGATGGGCCTCTGATTGGGTAGAAAAAGTGGTCTTGGAGAGATTTCAAATCCTTTTATCTTTCACATTCTTCCATCTTAATTATGTTTACAAAGTCTTTCCAAATTGCACTGAAATTTGGTTTCAATATTTAGACTTTATAACTCTAAAATCCCAGTTAAAGACAAAATGATTAGGAAGACAGAGGGTTAGAATAGATCTTAAAAATGGACTTACTCTATTCTTCAGGCAGACAATAAATTTTAACTAGCTTTTTACACAAAATGAATTATGTCATTGTTACAAGTATCATGAGTCTTACTGAACACAGCATATCTCAAAACTCCTAGACCATGACAATTATATACTAAGGTATATATAACTTCAGGAATATGCCAGACACTACCTCTAAGTGAAGAAGATGTGATCAGTATACACTAAAATTTAAATTATTCTTATATCATGATACACATGTCTGTGTAAGTTGTGACACCAAGCTTCCAGAGCATATCAAAGATGTCCTATGAGATTCTTGATGTATATGATTCTTACCTTTTATGTGGAAAATCTTCATCCAATTTTAGTATTAGGCTTAGGCTTGAAGATGGTGCCACCCATACAACCCCCTCAAAGATTGTCTCCACGTGCTGGGAATCTCTAATAGAATTTAACTTAAAATGTAATGGATGAGTTCCTTAATTTTTTTTTTAAAGTCTTGTTTTAATTGACATCAAGTAATAGAGACAAATTTTGGTGCTTACTTCAGATAAAAATGACTAATGCATCTTCTGAGTATGCCTCCCTCGTTTGTGTTTGGATCCACCAGATGGGCAAAAGGGGTCTTAATCTTTTGTCCCCAAATGACTATCACAGTGAGCTACATTTTTCCGTGAATTTCTATATATAAAGTATGTGAGGGTAGACATATCATGGCAAAAGTCAACACTATGGCTCCTTGATTTCTAATCCCTCCAGGTCTCAGAGGTAAATAGGGGCTTTGCTCTCAGGCAGCAATGAAGCCTTCCTGCAGGCGCTTCCCAGAGCCTCACCTGGATGTCAGCACTATCAACTGCATTTCCTCTCTTCAATTTTTTCTCTATCACTTGACATTTGTTCTGCTTACCCAGGTTAAGCTATGTTCAGATATTTCTTACCCTTTTCTAATAGTCTTCTTTTGTTGAAATATAACTTAAAGTATAGTTGTAGACAGGCAGTGTTGAATCCTGCAATCTCTCTAAAGACAGTCAGGGATTTAATCTTAACACCAATATCCTTCTAACTCAGGATTCTGAGTTAGTCTGTTTCTTGGGAAACAGACTAGTTGATCAAATGTTCCCACTGTTATTCCCCAAGGCTTTTGACGTTGAACTTAGCCTTAATGATTGAGCTCTCTGCTTACCACCTTGCCTCAAAGAACACATACATTGCTACTCAAAAGAAAAAGGCATGTGAAAAAGAGAAATTACTGATAGAACCCAATTGGAAAAACTAGTGGGAGAGAGTCAAGCTTGAGAGAAGTGGGAGAGGATGGCCAGGAGGAATAATATGCAGACAGCAGTTGTTCTAGAGACTGGGTTAAGGCCCTGAGACTTCAGGGGAACACTCAGAGAGTCCTTACTCTGATACTTTCTGTTGACTGTTGTATTAACTAAGTATCTGTTTGACTAAAATTGGGTCTGTACTGTTTGAGATCAGGATATTCAGATTAGCCATGCTCATATAAGCATACATAGTCCAATGATGTCTTAGTGAGGATGGCCAGTGGGTATCAGGGGGGATGCCTATAAGGCTAAAATAAAATTGGAAACTGCCAATTGCCCAGTGACACAGAGCCACTGGTACCTTGTGCTGCAAGGTATTATTCACGTGATTATGGAGATGCTCGTGTAAGCAAACCTGTATCACCAGTTGTAGAATACTACAGAAATATAACTATGCATAGAACATAATATTTGGTAATGCTCACAAATGTCTGCACTCCTGGTTTATTTACTATGCTATGCCTTTTATTGTTACTTTAGAATGTGTTCCTGAGAGAGAGCTGCTTGCTATAAGGCACCATACTGTGTTACAGCAGTTAATAAACATATAACCTAGTACGTTTAGTGCTTCTCTTGATCACATCAAGAGACATGTTGGCAATTGACCTATATGGCTTCTAGGGTTGTGTCAGTAGTCTCCATCACATTCCCATATAATCATCTAGTGATGTATTTCATACAATATAACTCTTTCAGCAACAAATGGCTATATTTTAAAAGGTAAGTTCATTCAATGAATAAGTCAGCCTCGTGGATATAAGTAAACTTACTCAAACTCATGGCTATTTACTAATTTTAATTACACTTGGAAAGCCAAGAGTGAGGTGCACAAACATCCTCAGATCTGGCTGAGCTTACCCAAAAGTACCATGCTGGGCATAACACAGCATAGTCTTCTTTGCTCCTCACATTCTGGCTACACATCAGGTTCCTTTCTAGGCCTTACTTCTGTTGGTTAGTTGGTCACTATAGCCTCCCTCATCTCAGCTATGAAAGGGCAGCACAATCCCCACATGATCCAGTAGTCCACAGGAGGGCCACTACTGTGTAGCAAGCCCTGCTCCTCTCCACGTGCCTACCCAGTGTCTCCAGCAATTATGGATATGGCTTACTTGTGTTTCTAAACAAAGATCACTGAAAACTGGAGTAGTGAATGGTAGCTAAAACACTATCTTTGAGGACTTCAAACTAAAGACACAAGAACTATCCTAAATGAAGTGTTTGTGTTTGGTGGTATTTTTACAAAATGTTAAGATTCAAGCCAAAGGTAAGACATTGGCAGGTCTATGAAATCCAGCATGAACTCTGGGAAAGACTGAGAATATATAACCATATAGGGCCTGTTCTTACCTGCACATATGCTAATCTCCTCCTTTCTCTACACACATTGCCTGATTTGACACAGCACATCTGCCCTTTCCCCAGCTCTGGATTTGTGAATTGTACACCAGAGTTCCAAAACTGAAGAGGAATAGTCTTGATGTTTTCACTGGCCCATGGGATGCAGGTGGGGATTCCAGTGGCTGCTTTAACAGATGGCTGGAAACAACTTGCAGTTTAATTCCCCTCAAGGGCTCCAGGTCCCAACTCTGGGGTGAATGTTAAAACTAACTTCAGTGCTTTGTGTTTTTGGACTGGCTGCCATCAGAGCTCTGTAATTTGCCTCACAGGAGCAAGCACCAGCTTATTCTACATATGTTCTGGGGAGGTGGACTTTTTCTGTAGCTAGTATTGCAACATAAGCAATTACTAGAGGTTAGATTATTTGCGGAATCAAGAGAATTAGTGGCTACAATATATGTGCTGATAAAGGAACAAGGTGAGAAGAGAAACACCACCCAGATGAACCCTCTCCAGAACCCTGGTACTACTGGAGAGGCTTTCTTTTGTATTATGGATATTTCTCTATTAAATGGTCTTGTGGCAAAAGGCATCCACTATAAACTCTTTTAGTAGGCTCTTTCCATAGGGACAAATAATGAAGGGACATACATGTTAGCTTACTTTGTCAATTTTCAGACATTCTGCACATTATCTGGTCTTCTGCCCAGTTATACAGGACAAGAGAGGTGATTATTAACAGTACTCTGTTGTTACTTTATGGATGGAAAGGCAGAATTTAAAGATTGAATCCAAACATAGTAAAGAAAGGTATAAATAAAATTCAAGTCTGTGTTCTTTAAACCTAGGGACTTTTACTCTTTGCTTGCTTGAAAATGTGCATGAGGTCAAGAAAGAAGAAATGGTGTAAAGATACTATTTATATGAAACCCCTTGAGGTTGGGACACAGTGGTGAGCAATAGGTATCTAGGCTATCAGGAGCCAGTGATATGACAAGCATTCATTACTAAACTTGAAGGGAGATTACAAATAACAAGTAACCCTTCAACCCAGCAATGTAAAGTAGATGTGCAGAGATAGCCCATAAATGCACTATATGAGAGAAGAGGTGTAATGGGAGTTGGGAGGAGTATGGTAAGGACAGGAGGCCAGAAATGGCAATGAGACAGTAATCCAAAGGAGTAAGCAGTGCTTCAGTCAAAAGTAAGATAGAAAGTTGGTGAGAATCCAACCAACTATTCTTTAAATTATGCATATCTAAAAGTTCCTAATATGTTTTCTATGCTTATCAACTGCAAGTGTGCCTTCAGGCCTGGTGAGATGGCTCAGTGGGTAAAGGCATGTGCTTCACAAGCTGGGCAACCAGAGCTACAACTCTGGAAGCCACATAAAGGAGAAAACCAAATTTACAAATTGTTTTCTGACAACCCATATGATAGGTGCCTCTCCCAATGTTAAATAGAATACAGCTCAACGATGCTTTCACAATGCAGCCCCAGCCTTAGTGAATTGCTGGAGGTTTTAATGAAAGCAGATAAACTCAGAAATGTCTGGGTGGTGAACAATGCCTTCAGTTCCTGGGTACCTGTATTGTATTAGACCCATTACTCACACAATTTATGATCCTTGAAGCATCTTGTAAAAGGGAGTGTTGGTCATCAAAGGAAATGGTTGTCTATGCTTGAGAGAGTTGATGCTGCTCTTCACTGCTTCTCTATTCTCATGACAGAATGCCTAAGAAAAGCAACTTAGGATGAGGAAGGCTAACTTTGGCTCACTGTTTGGGATTTGGGTATGGCAGGATATTTTCCTGCTCATTGTATTTGCAGTGGAGCTCAGTGATTGGGCAATAGAAGAAGTAGGTGGAGCTGGGAGTGAGAAAGGAAGCGAGATGGAGGAAGACATCCCGTGTCTCCAGGACTCTTGGGTAGTTTTTCGTATCAAAGGGTTAGATACTGAGTTAACAATTCTGATTGTGTGGCCATCTTGTGTATTGAGCATTTTTTAATATATAAATCTATTGGATAATCTTAAGCATTAAGAGTCTCATTTCTACCAGGTACTAGAATTGTTATATCTACCGTATTGGGGTGGCGGTTATTCCCTGGGTTTTGGGGCATGGACTCCACGAAGCTGATCTGTGGAGGCAACAGCCACACCAACTTTTCATGGGTTCCAGGCTGGTGATCCTGGCAAGTCGGTGCCAGAATGGTTAGAATGGGAACTTAGAGTGGGAACAAGGCGGCAGTCAGGAAGCCAGAGCCGAGCCATGCGTCATTTTTTTTTCAATATCTCCCATTACATTTGGGTCCTTGTGACTGTTTGGCCCCTGCATGAGAAAGCAGGACATCACAGTTGGGAGCCTGTGGTAGAGGACAGTGGCTCACCTCATGGTGAACAAAAGGAGGAGGGAGGGTAAAAGTCAGGCAGATATGGGGCAGGGTGGAGCTTCCCAGGGGCATATCCCCATGAGCTACATTCCCCAGTTAGTCTCTACTTCCCAACAAAACCATCATTTTATGAAACCATCAAATATTTGGTCTATTATCTATGTCAGAAACTTAATGATCCAGTCAGTGGTTGAAGAAATCATCCAGAATCTAGTGCCCAAGCTTTCAATATGTAACCATAATATTTAAATGCTAATTTAAATGCACTTAGGCAGTATAGAAGATAGATTCTAAGCTATATGAACTGGCTCCAAAAATAGTTAACCTCCCCCACCGCTGCAGATGCCTTCTTTACTTCTCTGCCTTGCTCAGGGATATTGACCTGTATTTTTTTTAGCTCTGTTTTGAACAGCCATCTTGCTCAGCTTGGTGCATGAAAAATAGAATCCACGGGGAAAGATATAATGTTCTCAATATATTGTTAGAAGATTTGTCATAGAGAAATGAAAATTTATGTCAAACTCAAGTGTGTTTTAGATTGTGGCACTATCAAGTTTAAAATCAAAGTTCTATGCAAAACAATGCAAAAGTTTGCTAATTAGATCAAAACATTGGAAAAAAGTTTTCTCATGATTATTAAGTTTACTTGAGAAAAATAAAAGACTTACATATAAATATTCAAGGTGACAAATATTCAGGAAATTCCCAATTCCCTCCCAGATTCAATGTTTGTCCACATTGATTTTCCACACACCATTAATTTGAATCATGTCTGGTCATGATTATCTCTCCTAAAGTAGAAAGTATTTACTGCTCACCTGCTACCAAAAACAAATAGTTTTTATTAGTTTAGAAGTATCTCTGAATTCCTTAGCTGGAATTCTTAAAAGTTATAACTCGTCACCTGTATTTTTGCCCTGTTATAAAACAAAATTGGAATGATTAAAGGATATCATCAATAGACATGCCAAAGCCTCAACCCTACAAAAAGGACTGCAAGCAACCAAGGAAGTCTGAGAGCAGAAGAATTAAATGGTTTGACTCGGGGGAAGAGCACACCAACTGGCTAGCCAATACAAAGTGGTCATCCCTGAGGCATGATATAAGTAATATCATATGGGACAAGCTGACTATATTTAGGAAAATATTTGTATATGAATGAATATATATGAATATAATAACAATTATGTGAAAAAAGGGCCATGAATTTGAAGGAGAATAAGAAGAGGTATGAAGAAAGAGTTTGAGGGAGGCAAGGGTAGGGGAAAATGATATCATTGTATTGCAATATTAAAAACATTTTAGAAAGACCAACTGCCTGCAATACAGGCATTCTATCAAAGCGAAAACATAACACTTTCATATTGTTTGCCATAATTAACACTTTAATCTTTCTTTCACAGAGGCTCCTTGTGATGTCAGTGCTAACTGACATGTCTCTAATGTTAGAGAAGTCAGAGAGAGGAAAGGTGCAATATATCAAAGGGGATGAGAAGGGAGTTTACAAAACAAGAGAGAGTACATCATTTCAGAGACAAAGGGATCCATTTTATGAGACAGTTTCAACCTCTCTCTTTTAACTTTCAGTCTTAAAAGAATTAATAAGGTGGATACATTTATATGATGATACAAAGTTAAAATTATGATGATTCACCTGGAAGTAATCTTGATGATCATTCATCCCATTTTATAGATGAAGAAACTGAGGTTCAAGGCCTCACCAAGGCATGTGGCTGCTCAATTCAAATGGCAGGGAGGTGTGTACAGAGTGGCAACTAAACAGAGATTCTAAATACACCCATCGCCTTGTCTGGAACTTGTTTACATCTAAAGAGAAAAGTGTCCTGCATTTAATTAGGCCTTAGGTTTCTGGAAATGGATGCTATAATCTCTCAATTACTAGATCACAATCCACCTTGTTCTACTTCTTTGAATTCTGAATATGCTGTTATTATAGAGGTAGAGGTAGAAAAAGTCTAGATATGGCCTGTGCTGTAATTCTCCCGTGGCCTTGGAGGAAAGTAAGATACCTATGTTGAGAAAACTAGACCTAAGTGATGAGTCATATCTACATGACCCAGGAACAAACTGAATTAACGCTCCCTAACCCCGGGTGACCCCTCACCTGGCTCAGACAAAGCACTAGGGGAGCCAGGAAGACCGGAGGCAGCCTGTGAATATTCTTGGCACATCACAGGCACACTGGCAGACCTTTGGCCATACACACATCACTGACAGACCTCCCCCGCCTCAACCCTCCACCTTGGCTGACTATACAAGGTGAATATTCTCTCATAACAGTGCTACTGCAAGTTGTTTGATTCTAAGAAAAATCTTAGGCATAGTGACAGGGACTTTCTAATTTGGCTTTGGTAGCCACTGCTTTCTTAACAGTATTACAGTGCACCATATAAACAATAATATGCAATTTTTTTTTTTTAAATTAAACACAGCCTTTCTAGGACGAAGTAAAGAAAGTTAGCTCAACTACTATCCCCTCTGGCAATCAAAGTACATCTTCCTTGAGAAATGGACAAGAATAACTTGGAAGGAACTGTCAATTTCATACCCAGGAACTATGCATAAGTTGAGGGTTTGGAAAGAAGAGGCCAAAAGTATTTAAAAGGATATATTCAGGGTCTCTACAGTCCTAGCGGAGCAAAACCTTCTGGCTATCTAGCCTTATGGAACATGAACATGAGACAGCAAGAGGGAAAAGTCTGGGTGTCATAGATCAGAAAGATAACTAGGATGAAAACATGGGCAAAAAATTCTGATCCAAAGGGACTTTATTACTATTTATTATTATTATTATTATTATCAGAGAGGTTCCTTGGCTCTTGTTTTCAGTCTTCACGTTGGTGTGTTCATTTCTTGGATTTGCAGGAGGGGCGCTAAGTACTTACTCAAGTCAGTCAAACGATGAAATCCTGGCTTCCTGGAGTTTCACCACTGATGAAAAGTGGCAGCATTTAGGAAGAATCAGCCATTGCCTGATTGTCTAAGAGACTCACAGGAAAGAAAAGGTGAAAAGACAGGCAGGGCTGATCTGTGCCAGCTTTTCACAACATTTCTCCATGGTTCCTGGAGTCTCTTCTTGTCACGTACATTTCTCCTTTTCTGAAGACTGATCTGCTGGCAGGGAGATCTACTTGAACACTATATGCTGAATTACATTCTTAAGTCCTCCAAGGTCTGCTTTAAATGCTCTCCCATTGTAAAGCCCAGCTCTACCCTGGTTATCTTTTCCCAATACCTCTTGAACTTGATACTCTTATTCAAGGCATAGACTTAATTCTCAATGACCAGACCCTGATTAGAGTTTTTAGTCCCTACTAAGCATGTGAATATACCAACTAACTTATTGGAAAGTTATAGGTGAAGAATTACAAATTAGAAAATAGCAGAATTTCAACATGAAAACACATAACTTTGTGATCAATGTTAAAATTCCTTTACTATTATCTCTCAATGTGAGAGCTTTTTAGTATTCAAAAAATTGTCTGTTTCATACATTAATAGAATCTAATGTCTTTTTCCATTTTTATAGCAGTTGCAATTTTCTGAACACTAAGATACTGTTGTGGCTCTGCAGAAAAAAAGAGAGAATTCACCATTATATGTAAAATCTCATTTTGAATTGGAAGAAAGGAGGTGTTTACAAGGCCCAGGGAATAGACAGAATTTATAAAGCCCAGAAAACTCCTGAAATATCAGAGTCACAAGGCTCCTTCCCAATGTTGTAAGTCTAATAACATTATATTGATGATCTCCAAATAAAAGAGTTAGCTGTCTAAAAGTGGTACAGGGAACTCAGGGATGTCATTGCATATACCTTGTAGACTTTTCAGTGGTGTAGCTGTCTGAGTTATCCATCAAATAGAATAATTTCTTTGGTCTTTTTTCAATGCCTTATCTTGACATGGAGAGACATTTGTTCACCTCTCCCTCATTTATGTTCATCTGGTCCAACAATTGCAGAAGAACAGTTCTTTGGTCTCATTTCCATTTAAATGAATTGAAACTGAGCAGAAAGTATCAGAGAATCCTAGACATGCTGCTTTATAAAATATAAATATATATGCATGTGTGTGTATGTGTGTGTGTGTATGTATATGCAGATTCTGGATTGGAATGAACAAGTAATTCTTTTACTAGATGTGCTCAGAATTTGGAAGTCACTGAATTATGCTATAGCACAGATTTCAATATTCGGTTAAGGAGATGTAATAGAAGCAACAGGACCCTAGGAATGGAGTCAGGAGCCTTTGGGGCCTAGTTCTTCTTGGCTGATATAATTGCTATGAGGTCTAGTTATCTCCTGTGTAAGACTTGGATAGCGGTGCTCAGTTCTTTTAGGGCTACCACAAGGAACAGAGGAGGAATGATTCGGACCATACTACTGCAGCATGTAGACTTTGTCCTGATTTATCTGTGGTTCTGAGCATGAGCACTTTTGCCTTATGAGTCCTGTTCCTGTTTAACCCTTTGTTTCCTTTGCTTTGCTCCTCCCTTTCATCCATCCTTCAGGTGGATGCATGTCTTACACATGTTCTTTTAGCCTTAGGTATTATCTGTCCCAAATCATTTTGAATAAATATTTAAATGTACTTATATGTCATCACTCATCACACTTTACAATTCAAATCTATTAGTGCATCTTTCCCCTGTCCCAGCAACCATCACACCTGCCAGTTTCTTCCTCAATGCTTCCCAGAGCATCTTATGTGCTGGTAACCCTAAAGTACTTGCTCAGCCACTGTACCTCCCAGTTTCATTTCTTTGTCTCCTTTTTATTTATTTTATCTTTACTGCATCTTGCATGAATTTTTAATAGTCACTCAATTTCTTTTGCCTTTCCTCCCATTTCTACCATGCACGTAACTGCATGACACCAATAATAGCTAGCTAAGCTGTGACAATTACCTTCTTGATTTCAGCATCTCTAGAGGAGGCCATCATAGACAGGGATTCAGGAGACGAGAGGCATTGTAGAAGAGATAGAGTGACTGCGACAGAAGGATGCTAATGTAAGTCACTCACATGATCTGATACTTAACTCAGAAAGCATACATGGTTATTTAGAGGGAAGAGAGCTGGGGGGCATTTGAAGTATAGAGATAATTAGCAGAATAGCCAGTCTGGTACAGCTCTCTGGGTCTTTCCCTATATTCTTAGGATGGGACAATGATCCTAGGATCAACATAGTACCTGTTATGTTCCTCCCTGTATGCTGTATAAAGGTAGGCCCAGGCAGTCTGACCCTCAATCATTACTCACCTATCCTGATCTAAAGTTTCTGATTACTCATTCAGCATATAAATAATTCACAAAGTAATTTCCACAAGACCATGGCAGTGTGACATAGAAATCAATGGTGCCCGGGCACAAGGACAGATGTTTTACAACTCACATACCCATCAGATGGTTACATCATTCTTCCGGATGCTGATTGTTTTTCCCGATGTCACTGCCAAGTACTGGGTTGACTCATCAAGAAACAGAGGTAATGGTCACCTTTTGTCAGTCTTAGCAGACTTCCAGGAGAGAATGGGCCACATAACCCTCTGGTTTGTCTCCCTTGCATTTATCTGTTTATTCATGCATAGAGTTTTGTTCTGGAGGCAACTCAAGCATATAATACTAAGAGTCCTAATACATTGAAAATTGTTTCTGTTGAGATTTTGACAAATTATCTTCCTGCTGAGGTTCCCTCATAGCATTTCTGTCTTTGACAGAATATTTAAAGTGGCTCCCACTGTCAGATAGACTGTAAACAATCTTCATTGTCAAGCTCCAAGGTAGGCTCAGTGTGTTTTGAAAAGCTCCAGGCTACCCAATTTACTAGTTGGTGTATGTAATCAATAACAGTGCTTTGTCTGCCAACTTCCCTGAAAGTTGTAATAATGATAATGGTGTCATGTAGCACCTTTCCTGGCTTGTGAATCTTCACAAGTCTGCAGATGGCAGAAGCTCAAAGCAGACATCCCACTGTCACTCAACAGAAGTTTCACCTGTACCTCTCATGTAGCAGTTACGAAACATTTGTGCATATCTTAACTTTAACCCTTGTAACAGCACACATACTTGGGAGTTATGGTAGCTCATTTTCCACTGTGAATGATACAATCCTACAGGTTGCCTTTTCTCTAGAAGTTTCTTTTGATGATGATTCTGATCTAAGGTCAAGTTGTATCAGGTGAATGATCTTGTTGCTAGAGTCTCTGAGCAGGAACATGAAGTGTGAATAAGTGTGCATTTGTTCTACCCCTTCCCTTTCTATATATTCTTGGTATTCAGTTGTTAAACTTTGATGATCAGAAAGATTCCTAATCACCATCCCAAGGCTATACCTCCAAACACTATAGTCAGGTTAAATTTCCACCCTCTTAATACCTTTCAATGGGGACTAAAGTCCAACATGATTTTCAGAGGGAAATCACGATATACAATCCAGAGCTTGGATGCAATTTTATCTCCAGTGTGATAATGAGCCTTGTCTTAAAGGCAAGCAATATGAACAGCCATTAGCTTGAGAAAGAGATGGGGCGAGTGCCCAGGTACCCTCACAGTCCCTTGCAGCCTATTCCATGCCTCCACTGATGTCTCCAGCACCCACAGTCAGCTGCATGGATGTCAAGAGAATTCAGTGTTTGTTTCTCTTTCTATATACCTGGCTCCACAGGAGGGGTCATGACTGACCTAATAGAACAGCACTATGGAATGGTGATCTCTCTCAAAGTGGATGTGGGTCTACTGGGAAAACCACTGGTAGGCAGGATTTGGGGGCACTCTAAGAGGGGAGAGTAAGGGAGAGGAATATGGAAACCATTTGCCTTCATCTTTTTGTTTTGTGTAACATTCGGAGCTGTGGCTAGGCATTTGGGATTAGATGGGTAGAAGATATTTCTGGCATGAAGAAGATGGCTTTCTGGGAGGCTGAAGAACCATGATGGCACCAGGGAGCTTCAAGCCAATCATATCTACTTCTAAACTTCTTTTAAAATATTTTTAAAGTGTTATTCTTGTATGCATGTATGGTGTGTGTGTGTGTGTGCTGTATGTATGTGTGTGTATGTATGTGTGTGTGCATGTATGTATGTATGTATATATGTATGTATGTATGTATGAGTGCGTGAAGGTGAGAAGACACCTCCACCCCCAACCCCTGAGTCAGATCTCTCCTTCCACCCTGGGTTCTGTGAATGGAGCTGACGTCATCAGGCCTGCATGGCAAGCACATTTACCTATGAGATGTTTGCCAGCCTCTCTGTACTTTGTGTTGAATGAAAATGTGTTTTTATGCTTTAAGTGTACCTGCTCCATTCTTCAGACAGGGAGTCCTCCAGGCTTGGAGCTTGTCATGTTAAGGATGCTGGCAGCTGTTTGCTTTATCTTCAAGGCCACCACTGGACATCATTGCAATAGCTCAGAAAAATGTCTAACTCTCTCTGTGAAGGGGTGTCTAACTTACCCTGGAGCATTAACTGTCACCCCCCCACCCACCGCGTACCTCCATTTCAACCTTTACACATCAATGTGGTTTGGACTTAGATTTTTCTACCTGATGCTTTTCCCCACTAGCATTTTTCCCTTTTTAGCCTCTGACTATTCATTTCTCAAATTTTGGTCCTTTATTTTGTTCACTTGTTTCTATTTGATGATGGCATTTGCTAATGACTTTTCTTTGGTGCTTGTGTGAGAGGCTGAGGATGTGACAGATGCTAAGTAACCATGAGGGAGTTTACTGCATTTCATCTTTAAATGAAACCTGTAAAGTGAATGTTATCTCAATTTCTATCAGAAAAAATCTATCTTGGAATGTGGGAAAATCCAAGATTGGCCCTGTAGAAGCAGTTGTAGCCAGAAGACTAACGCAATGATTGGACACAGATTCCACCTTTCCCAACTACACTGGTATGCATTATAAATCCTAGTTTTATGTTATTCCTCATAATTATCTATGACTGTTTCTCCAAAGCTATTTATTTGTGACCACACAATTTTCTTCTGAATTTAGAGCAGCCATGAATCATTTCATGTCAGGGACACATTCTGGGGCAATTTAATCACTGTGTGACTACCTCATTTGGTACTCAAACTTAGGTGGGATAGTTTACTTCATACTTAGATCATTCTTCAGTTTAAAAACTCATAAAGCCAGCTCTGTAAAGGAACTGATGGAAATAATACCATAGTAGATGTCTAAGCATAGGGAAGGAAAGTCATAGCTGCAGTGTAGGTAAACCATGTGGGCACATCTGCCTAGGGTGTCTGTCATGAGTGGAGCTTACACAGTGGGGTTCTAGGTGAGTCACTGAGTTGGTAATGAGTGAGAAAGCAGGACATGACTGTTCCCTGCTGTACACTTTAGAACACTCTACTTAGGCTACACTGAATTTATTAAATTTCTTCGGTTGTTTTTTTTTTTTTTTCAGTAAAAAAATAGATTATTATATCTTTACAAAGTAATTTATTTTTGTCTCTGAATAACAGATTAAAACACAAACATAATGTACAACCATATGATGCACTTTTCTTTATTTTGTAAGGTTTGCTGCTTGTAATTGTTAAAGAGCCATTCTCCCTCTGTGGTCCTAGGTTGCCTGGTACTCACTCTGCAGCATCTTCCTGCCTCGGGCCCTCAAATGTTAGGATTATAGGCCTGTAGAAACATGCCAGGGTTTCTACTTATGACTTTTAACTTTCTACTATTTTATTTTTTAAAGCCTTGTTTAAGAACTAAGACACAAGCATCTTAGCATAGCCCAGGTCCACACAAGATAGCAACTATCACTATCATGTCTTCTATCTTATCTTGTCTTCTCTCTCTGAAGGTGTAAAAGGGGTGTTAACATGGGCTTGAGGAGCTGTCTTCTTCTGTGATAACATGGGTGTTTGGAATAGTTACCGAGGGATTTTCTAAGTCTGAAATAACAGTGAATGGTTCAGGACAGCCAATACATAAATCAGTAGTGTAGTTCCTTATGTATCAACTAGTATCCCAGTTAGTGTCTTGTTAACTTTATACAGGCTAGAGTTATCTGGAAAAGAAACCTCAGTTGAGAAAATGAGAAAATGATTCCAGAAGATTGCCTGTAGGCAACTCTGCAGAGAATTTTCTTGATTAATGATTAATGGGGGAAGGCCCAGCCCACTAAGGGTTGTGCCATCCATAGGCAGATGGTTCTAGGTAATATAAAAAGCAGGCTGAGAAAGCTATGGAGTAAAAGCCAGTAAGCAGGATTTCTATATGATCTCTGCTTCAGTTTCTGCCTCCAGGTTCCTGCCTTGGGTTTCTTTCCTGACATCCCTTCATGATGGCCTTTAACTGTAAGCTGAAAAAAACCTTTACAACTTGCTTTTGGTGGTGGTGCTTGTCACAACAATAGAAAGCAAATTAGGAACAATACTGGTATCAGGATCATTGAATACTGCTTTAACAGACCTGATAATGTTTTGGGGAAGATGGTGTGGGCTAGAAAAGCCATTAAGTTCTCAGAGCTTCAAGTATTATGGTGGAAACTTGGGAGACAATGTTGAAGCAGAGTGTATTTCAAATGGAAGTTAAAAAGTCACTCAGTGAGTCCATTGAAGCCATTTGTGTGATATTTTGTACAAGACTCTGTGGTTTCTGTCAAATGGGGCTGATGAATCAGCTGCTGTGATTAACAAAGACTAGCAGCAGTGCTGACTTGCCTGGGAACATTGATGCTGGTCAGCTGGAGTTAAGAAAGAAACTGTTATTAAGAAGAGACCAGAATCATCTGTTAAAATCCAGGAGTATTTACTCAGGGTTAGCATCTAGAGGTTGTGGTCCAGACAGGGAGTCGCGGTATCTCATGGGGTTATATGTAAGAATCTCTGTGTCCATCTTTAAGTCATAAAGACGTCATGGAGAACAGCTGAGCGTTTGCAACTGTGAGAAGCTAGGAGAGCCACTGTGAAGGTGCAGGCTGTGGAGACATTAGCATGTTGGAAATTGCCATTTTGGTGAGATGACCACTAGGAATAGCGATGGAATGGAACCAGACTGAGCGTATGAGGCTATGGTTTGTGGAAGGCAGAGACTGAGAACGAGCTGCCCAACCACTTTTGAGCCCAGAAGATTTTGAGGGAATTTCCAGATGTGACCATTTAGCTATGGAATTTAATTTACACAGTTAGACTTTGGTGTTTGCTTTGCTCAATTGTGTCTCTGTCCTGCTTCTTCCTTCTTGGAATAAGAAAGAGTGATTTATTTTTTATCTCACAGGAGTCCACTGTTAATATTTTGGATTTTTGAGAGACTTTGAGCTTTCACAAATTGCATATTTTAAAGAGACTGAATTTTGTTTATGAGACTGAAAATTTAAGTGTTTGAATTTTTTACTTTTAAATGCTTGAATTTTAAGACTGTAGGACTTTTAAAAGTTGAAAGGTATTTTATAATGTGATACTGATATTAATATGAAATATTGGGGATAAGCAATAAAGGAGAGTTTATGGTTTAATAGCAATATATTGGTTGTGCAAGTTGACAAAGGTCAATAGTCCTGGGTAGTTTGTAAATTTGATACAAGGTAAAATTTTCTGGGAAAAGAACCTTAACTGAGAAAATGCTTCCAACATGCTTCCTATAAGCAGGTATACAAGGCATTTTCTTAATTAATACCTAATATGAAGGGCCTAGCCTGAAAAGGTGGTGCCACCCCTAGGCATGTAGTCTTGAGTGTATAAGAAACCAGGCTAAACCAGACTTGGAGAGTAAGGACAATAAGCAGCATTTTGGGCCATGTGCTTTAGTTCTTACCTCCAGGTTCCAGCCTTGAGTTTCTACGCTGACTTCTCTCAGTGATGGACTATGACCTCAGATGTATAAGCCAGATAAATCATTTCTTCCCTTTTAGTTATCATGTTCACCACAGCAATAGAAACTCTGCCAACTAGTTTGTTCTCTCAAAATTATCTGTGCTGCATTATCATATGGCAATATTCATGGTGGCTGGTTTATGCCAACATATTACACATAATGGTATGATACCAAACTGTGACATCACTGGGAGTATTTTTTAGTTTTATGATCAATTTTTAGAACCATTATTGAGTACATGTATTCTGTTGACTGACACACTGCTACATAGTATATGACTATGGTAGGAGAACATGGAGATGGCCAACATTTTATGATTCAACCTCTGAAATGTCTTGGGTCACTCACTTTAATCCCAGCATCCAGGAGGCCAGTGTTAGCCTGGTCTACATAGTGAATTCCAAGACAAGGCCACTACATTAGACAGATCCATTTTAAAATAAGCATTCTATGGGACTTAAGTAGGGTGATCATGAGCTCGTGAGGCCAACCTGGAATATAACACAACACCAGGACAAAGACAACCAACAGATTGGGAAAAAATCTTTACCAATCCCACCTCTGATAGAGGGCTAATATACAATATATACAAAGAACTCAAGAAATTAGACTCCAGACAACCAAATAACCCTATTTAAAAATGGGGTACAGAGCTAAACAAAGAATTCTCAACTGAGGAAACTCGAATGGCAGAGAAGCCCTAAAGAAATGTTCAGCATCCTTAGTCATCAGGGAAATGCAAATCAAAACAACCCTGAGATTCCACCTCACACCAGTCAGAATGGCTAAGATCAAAAACTCAGGTGATAGTAGATGCTGGCGAGGATGTGGAGAAAGAGGAACATCCCCATTGTTGGTGGGATTGCAAGATGGTGACAACCACTCTGAAAATCAGTCTGGTGGTTCCTCAGAAAATTGAACATAGCATTACCTGAGGATCAGCTATACCATTCCTGGGCATATACCCAGAAGATGCTCCAACATATAACAAGGACACATGCTCCACTATGTTCATAGCAGCTTTATTTATAATAGCCAGAAGCTGGAAAGAACCCAGATGTCCTTCAACAGAGAAATGGATACAAAAATGTGGTACATTTACACAATGGAGTATTACTCAGATATTAAAAACAATGAATTCGATAAATTCTTAGGTAAATGGATGGAACTAGAAAATATCATCCTGAGTGAGGTTACCCAATCACAAAAGAACACACATGGTATTCACTCATTGATAACTGAATATATAATGAAAATATATTGTTTGTTACATAGTATAGAATGCCAGGTAAAATATTGCTAGAATATTGCCTGTAATAAGATTCTGTTTTTCTTTCTTTCTTCTTTCTTTCTTTCTTTCTTTTCTTTCTTTCTTTCTTTCTTTCTTTCTTTCTCTATTTTCTAATAGTCTATAATAAGTCTTTTTAATCATCATAAAATATTTACTGAACAGAAAAGTGATTTATAAGTAGTCTGTTATTTCTCAATAGTAGAAATTAGTTAATGGGTTAAAGACACTATAGTATGTAGAAAATAATATTCATAAGCAACTTTTCAAGTATGTATCTGTTGCCTATAGCAAATGTAACTTTTTCTTTTTTAAATTCAATACATAATCATATTATAACTTCCTCTGGCTCATCCAAATTGTGCTAATGTTGTCAGGGTTTCATCAAACCCTATGTAAGTCAGTAGAGCTAGGCTTTCACAAAATTAAGCACTGAATGAGTTTGCGGTACCATCACACATGGTGATCATCTAGGGAAATAAAGCTCTAGTCTGTGGAGGGTGGCTTGGTAGAAATTTGGCTGGAGGTTAGAACATGGTAGCCTGGCCTAATTTGGAGAGTTGAGAAGAGTTCTCTGGTAAAGTGCCCCGAATTACTGACAAATGGACAACAAAAAGGTTTCTTCCAGGCAATGATATAGAGGTGAAGGGTTATAGGATTGAGCAATGCAGGTAGGAACAAGGGCAGGAAAGGCTTTGGCATGTCAATTAGCCACAGCTATCACTGAGCATGTGGTGAACTGAACAGGGCAAGGTGAGGGTAGCTCCATCATATGGTGAATGGCAGGTGATTTTAATTTAATCTACAGTGCTTTATTTTATGCATATCTTTCCCACTTTAGTCAAAGCCACACTTAAAACAATGCAGCTTGAGCATTCAAATGAACCAAGGACTGCAGGCTCAGCATCCAAAAAGAAATCGAGGGACAACAAAAAGAAATCAAGCTCTATAGAAGCGACAGTTTTAATAAAATGAGAGTGCGTAAATGTGGACGTTTCGTATTCTAGGATGTGTGAGCAAGGCCAGGAGAAAGACAAAGAACAAAGAAAACGAGCATGAACATTTTACACTGGTAATATTGTTTGGAACTGAATTTCAAGGAAAATGTAACTGCTGTGTCTGGTAACCCTGACTGCAGTGATGATGGTATAATTCATGCAAAGGAGCCGTCTCCAGACTTATCACAGACAAAGGGTCATTTACTCACATTATACTGGATATTTTTGGTGAACCTGGATGGGTCTTGAATTTTTTTTGAAAAATATATCAGTTATTGAGAATTTCATGACATTTATTTTGATCACATTCACTCCATCCCCCAGTTCCCTCCAGGTCCATCCCCTTCCCAAGCAATCCAATTCCTCTCAGCTCCTCCTCTTTCACAACCACTCCTGTATCCTCTTCTGCCTTTATCTCTGAGGCTTGGCAGGATATGGTGTGGTATAGATATCCTGTTCAGGATACCACTCTGCAGTCTCTCATTCTCTTCACCTTGATTAGGTGTGTTAATTTCCACCTACTGCAAACAGGATTTTTGAGGAGAATTGTGAGATGGTATAAAGATATGTCATAAAGAGGTAGTTTAATACGTCTGTTTAGCAAAATAACAGTAGTAGGTTCTCTGACAGGGCCTACATCCTGTCTAGCCATAGGGTCTTGGCTAATAATGATATCAGGTATGGATTTAATCTTGTGGAAACCAATTGGTTACTTCCATGATGTTTACATCACCATTACATCAGAGAGCATGTCTTACTATTCAGTTGTTATTGTGGTTTGCAGGGTACATAGCTGGGCAAGATTAATGACTACTTTTTTTTTCTTCTGGTAGAGTGCATAACACCTTCCAATACGAGAAATCTAGCAAGTTAGGATGAAGTTTTTAGATTAGTAACAGCTTTATGTACCCATGTTCTATGATTTTAGTATGTGACATCTGCAGAAGCACTTTCTTACAGTCAAGTTCTGGAGGGTAACCAACAGCATTGTCAATAGCCAGAAATGTGTGTGCTCATATATATGTGTATGTATTTAATCTATATATACATACATATTACATTTATATAATTTAAATGTATATGTATGTTTATACACATACATATATTCATGCATATAGTTTAGGTACGTACATGCATACTATATATGAAAACCTCTAAATAATAGGTTTCTATATAACTCTTTTGAAAGGTCTATAGTGTTAGTTATCCATCCCCATATTCCTCTCCCTCTATGCTGGTCATCTTCCCATCCTCTAACCCAATTTAACCTTCCTTGTTCCATTATTCCTCTTTAAACCCCCTTTGACACTGCATTCCATCTTCTCTCCATGGAAAAGCCTCACATGACCCTTTGTATTCTAATGAAACATGCATATCTAACAATTCATAGCTAACATCCATTAACTAGAGAAAAGAAGTGACATTGATCTTTCTGGGTCTTGGCTACCTCTCTCAGAATGACTGTTTCTACCTCCATCTATTTACCTTTACATTTCATAATGTCATGTTTCTTAAAAGCTGAATAATACCTCATTGTGTAAATGTACCAAATCCTTATCATTCCTTCATCTGCTGATGGGTATCTAGACTTTTCATTTTCTGACTTTTTTTGTGATAGAGCAACAATGAACACTGATGAGTAGGACATTGAGTCCTATGGGTATCTGCCCATGACCATGTAGCTGGATCGTGTGGTAGATCTATTTCTAGTTCTTTGAGGAATCTCTACATTGGCTTTTATAGTACTCTACCAATTTCCACTTCCACTGGTGATGAAACTCACCAGATCCCATATTGCAGTCCATCATGGACTTTCCAGTCTGACATATTATGTGAAGATACAGGTGCCTGACATGTGGGTCACCCTGCAACAGTCTTCCAGAGATGGTCACCTTCCCATTACCCACATCTCAAATTTCCAAGCAATCTAAGTACTAAAGAAGTCACAACTTAAGATCTATGTTCAGAATTTAGGCTTCTGTAATTTTCAGAAGTAATTTTCAGTTTATTACAGAAATTTCTCAGTACTTTTGTCTATAAACAAAGAAAAGTTTGGAAGAAATATACATTTACAATCCATTGTTTGAAAAAGTTTCTTAGTGGAAAAACAAAGTATAAGCTTTCTAATGCTGTTTTAAGTCAAACATGCCTTCCAAGAAGTCTGGAGAATGGAAATTTGGATATCCTTAAGGTTTTTAAAGTAATGATTTAGAGGCCCAGGGTTCAATGGGGGCAGGCGTTGTGTTGGAGGTCCATATTGCAAATGATTTTCAGGGAAAGTTTTGTGCTGGATCAATAGGTCAGATATCTTGATGCTGCAGGATTGGGGGAAAAATGTATTTGAGATATAGAGCCAAGAAAACTCAAATCATGAGACAAAGTGCAAGCTCTTCACAAATCGTATTAGTGAATACAATATGTAAAATGTAGTAATCAATGCAAAAATTTGAAAATAATTCAGGATATGTCACAACTGAGGGACTTAGGCAGTCAGCTGGCCTTTTGTTGGTGGTCTTACTTGTCTTGTGCCTTCTGAAACTTCAGCATGACTGTACTGCCTCCAGTGACATTGTCACAGATAAAATGTCTTATATTTTGAGTCTATAAGTACTTGATCAGAGATTTGGCAGAAGGAATTCAAATACAGTTGCAACTCAGTATTCAGAGGCTTCCTTCCCACTGAAGAAAGATGTGTGCAGCCTTAGATTGTGGTCACTGATTTAAATGATTTATACGAATGCCACTGCTGTGCTGTAGGGATATGTCATTTCCATAAATTAATCCCATTATGTCATGTCTGTTTGTGGAGTGTCTTGGCTTGCTACCTTCATGGACTTTTAAACAGAACAATTTAAAATGTCTTCAAAACTTAGCCTATAAGGTTTTATGTTATCAGGATCTGGAATGGTAGAATAGCTGACATGTTTTTGGTTACTTTGTTCTTTGCAAAGACTGGATTTTTTTTTTTTTTGCACATTAGTTTTCTACTTCCAGAATTTTGATGAGCTCGAACACTGTAATTAGAAATGCGAAATGAAAGTTACTTCAATGAGTTTGCTAAAAATATATGTCCTTAATGTCAGGAAATCTTATCCCTATCATGGACACAGACATCTAAATCAAAGGTCAAACTAAGTAGTATGGAAAAGGGTAGTGAAGGGTATGAACAATGGCCCAAGAAATTGCCTATTATCCAAGGTGACTTCCATTAAAGAAGTACGCATTGATGGATTAAGAATGTACAAACCTGTAAGGCTTTTAAATTTTTCAGCTATGATGTAAGACGGACTTATTTAGTCTTCTATATTTTAGGGTCCAGTCTTGATTATGCAACCAGGCTCTGTCCCTCAGTCAGCTGCATAATCCTTTACTGGCAGTTGAGCTGTTGATGCTTCTATTTCTTCAGCAAGAATAATACCTTCCTCACAGGATTGTCATGTTTGTTATAGTAGTATACTTATATTTCATTTATGGACTTCTATACCATTTATGGAAATGACATATTCCAACAGCACAGCAATTGCATTTGTATAGTGTGATTTAGATGTCAAAACTATGAGAAAATATTAGGTATTGTTTCTGAAAAATGCACAATCTGGATTTAAATTCTCACTATGTGTGTGTTTGTTGGGAGGTGCGTACATCATAGAGTAAGAGTAAGATTGGGTCCATGAAAGAAGAAAGATAGAAATTAAGAGAAGGGTAAAAATAGAGTAATAAAGACATGATGTGATAGTCATGTGACTGGTTGTCATGTCATAAATAGTGACAATGTGACATGAAAGCAGAGAAGAGTACTAACTGTTCAAGAGAAGGACCTGTGGGACAGAACAGGGGGAAGTGAGGAAGCTGCTGGAGAGTCATGAAGAACAACAAAGAATGGTGGTGTGGAAGAATGTCACAAGCAGCCTGTTATTTGGAATGCTCATTTAAAATTACAAACAAAAATTGCTCAGTGGTAGAGCCCTGGCTAGCAAGTGGAAAGCCCTCAGTCACCAGTACTGTTCAAACTATGGATGCTTTAGAAATCAGAATTTAATAAAGTAACGATTTGCTGCCATATTTGTCCTCATTATTCTCAGCAACACAAAAATGACTGTAATCAGTAATTTACTTATTGCTTAGTGCTCTTTTAAATGTTAAGTCTAGACTTCATACTTTTAAATGATAAATTATTAACAAGACTGACGCACATACATGTATATATGGTTGAAATTGCCATTTCGTTTGATGCTTAATCTCACTCATTTATTGTCTGTGGCAAGTCTATAAAATGACTCAAGACTGAATTAGCAAAAATTGAGCTACTCTTTGTGGAGAACATACTGACTTCCAGCTTTAACATTATTGTTGACTCATCAACATGTAACCTTTACGTGTTCTTCATTTTAAAGATGATACCTCATTAGTTGATTAACCTCGAGCTCACAGCACACTACACCATAGCTCATGTCTGAACAAAAGCTTGTCTAGTACATGTTTTCTGTATAAAGCAAATCACAGTCCCTTTGTTCCAAAGGATACTAGATAGCTCTTAAACACTATGCTTAGAGGAAATGTAAATGAGTTTGATCATCAAGGAGAAGCAGAAAATGTAAAATATGTACTGTTGAACAGATTGAAGCAAGTGCACTTGTTTTTAGTATAGAAGCCTAAATAAGGCAGGGGTAGTGTTGGCTGGAGACTTGGACATTGGGAACTTAGAGCTTTCACTGCTATTTATGTGAGCAGGTTCACGAATGACTGCAGAGGAACTCAATGATTGATTTGGGAGTTACAAATAGATTGTCAGTAAAGCAGATATGTACCCTGTGAACCATGTGGTTTAGCCTTGATGGTTTGTGCTAGTTTCATGGTAGTGTTGTCACATGAAGAGAATGAGCTTTTGGAGTGCAAATTTCTGAGGACAGTTCTTATGTATTGTTTAGAACCAAGACAGACCCAGAATTTTTAGTCTTACTTTTCCTTCCCATGGACCATGTGGCTATTTCCATTCCTGGATGTGCTATGGTGTCGTATGCCTTTGAGCCCTTCTCTGTGGAGTTCCTTCTTTTCTTTCTTTGATAGGACAAAGTAGATCATCTCAGGTCACCAGGTCTGGTGACTCAAAGTCTGTGTGGGGAATTCAGCTTGGCCTTTCACAGAGCATGTTACCTGGTAAAGTTTCTAGAACATATCTGGCTGCAAGTTGTTCTTATTTACAATCATAACAATATATTTTACCTCAGAACAATAAGTAAGTATCTATGCAGATCACTCCATACAATGTCTGACATATAGATGTCCCATGTATGTCTCTGCCTGTCCCCCTTCGTCATCTCAGCTTTTATGCTAACATTTTTGGTTCCCCAGCACAACTGATGAATCCCTCAACATGGTCCCAAATTGCTTTTGTCTGTGACTGTTAACACTGAAGGAACTGCAGTGATGACAAGGTTATGCCTTTGTTCATTGACGACATTTATGGTAAGGAAGAATCTGGGCAAATGAAAAATATCAGTCCCTTTATGAATTCAAACCAGTGACATAGTGCAATAGACTCCCCTAAAGTTAATCATATACAAAAAAATCAGATATCCTATACCCCAATGCTGCACTATGCAATTTCTCAAAGTCTCTTATGATTGTCTCGGAAATCTGCTACTTTTGTGGATTCCCCCCCCCCCCCCGTCTTCATAATGTCATGGAAGATCTCCAGGGTTTGTGTGATGTTTTCTAGGCTTCCCACAGAGCTTTGCCTGTCATTAGGGTGGTGCCTGTCAAACACTTGAGAATGTTTACCCCAAACCCTGGAAAACATTAACATGCTTCCACCCCAGTAAAGGCAAAGAGTTATGTTTTGCTAAGTATTTTACTCCCTTTTCTAGAATAAGGCTTCCTAGTTGCTAGATAAATGGATGTTATTCAGATAAAAAGTTTTCAGTTCTTAGAGTATAATTTGGAGTATGGTACTGAAGTAAGAGCCCCTAAACTCACTCTTTCTCAGGTATAATATGCCTAATAATCATCTGTTCAAAAGAATTCCCCAAGACTCACTTTCTGGAGACCATCATAGCAGATATGACATGCTGGGGGTGGAAGTGTCCATTTTTAGCAGGGTTTGTGGTGACTTTGGCAAATATGAGCACTCTAGCGCTGAGAATTGCAGTCTATCAAACAGTGCCCCAACAACTGAATTAAGGATAGATACAGTTTGATATGTGGCTTTGAGTGAGATATACAAGATTAATTCCCAGAAGGGTTCATGTATATTTAACATTCCAACTAATCAGACCTACGAACAATGCTGGACTCTGTCCTAGCTTCCTTCCTGTTGTTGTGATAACATGGCCTGATAGAAATCCAGCAAAGGAAGGGAGTTATAGTCTGTCATTGCAGGGAAGTCCAGAAATAAACTCAAAGCAACTACTCACATTGCATCCAATAGCGGAAAGAATAATTTCATACAGGCATAGTGCTCAGCCAACTTCCTGTGTCTTATACTGTGTAGGGAAATAATGTCACTTGCTTTCAGACTGAGATTTCTCATATTGACAGAAGCAATCAGAACAATCCTGTACAGACATGCTCATAGGACAACCTGATCAAGACTATTGCTCATTGAGACTCTCTTATTAGGTGACTCTAGGTTCCGTTAAGTTGATGATTAAAACTAACCCCCCTACACCCAGAACATGAACTGTGCAGTGATACCTAAGCAAATGTGTGACGTGAATGTCTCTTGCTTCTGTTAAGGACAAGGGGTTCTCTTCTATCCTCAGTTTTAACTCTCTTCCTGACAGAGGAGAGACTTGGCAAGGCTGGGTGTGGTTCTTGCTTTCCTCTTATGTCCCTGCTCTCTAACAAGTAAGAAGCAAAATAAAAAGAATCTCTATCTTCTTTAGTGATGCTCCATGAGTGGCTTCTGTACCTGTTGCAGGAAATCCTGAATTTCTTAAAGAGAAGTTTGACTTTTCTTATTTGTTTTCAAGTCCTTCTGTAAGACCTACTTTTAAAATGCCTATTAATTCTTTTTATTTAACATTTCTCATCCCATTTTAACAATGTGCCTGACCTCATGTCCTTCCACAACTTGGCAGAGGTGGCTTGCTCATTTTCTTTACCTCATTTCTTAGTAGCCCATTCCCTTGCTTTCTTTCATCCTTCAAAGAGATGGTCTGATAGGATTTTTAGCCTATAAACTCAAACTAGAGAACATTATATGAACTGCTAAACACTCAAAGCTTTCTAGTCTAGACTTTTCAGCACTTCCCAGAGAGAACACCTGCTGAACATTTTGTGGAGACTCTGCTATGGTAGATTAGTGCCTTTGTGTTCCCACTAAAATGATTCTTGGTGTGCATATGCATTGTCCTTTCTCTTCCTTGTCCATTCCCAGCAGTCAGGAGGCACACAGCATAACCTTCAGACAGCAATGCACATTTGATACATCCTAGTCCCTTATGCTACTCTGCTGGCTACTCTCCAAGCTTCTGAAGGAGGGAAGGTCCTGTGGGATGCTGCTAAGTAATATGAAGGGACTGTGGAAAATGAGGAGAAAGAGGAGAAGCTTGATGGAATCTGCTGCCTTGGTTGTAATTCCTATAGAGGAATTCCTGCACATGGCCCTTTCCTGCAAGTTGAATGTTGGCACTCTTTTAAAATCTTCTAGGAGCTCTTGGGCTTGATAGATGGAAAATATTTAGGGACATTTCACAACACTTCTATCAGGCAAATGTCATAAGCCATTCCATTTGGCTTACTGATTAGCAGAGTTGTAAATTATGGCATTAGAATGATGCTGCAAATAATAACAGGGGTTATCTTTATAGGGTGTTGTCTTCTCTCTGAGAATCACATGATTTAGTGTGATGCATGAGGCAATGGTAAGACAATCAAAAGTCTGGATTTCCTCCTTTGCTTCCTTAGAAATCTTAGTGAGGTGACTATGACCAAAAGGAACAATTTCAGTAACAGGTTTTAAAGGAACATGCATCTTAACAGTTATTTTTTTTCTATCCCTATACTGCTGAGAACCAAGTGGTATATGAATAATGGTTTGCTTTAAACTGAAGAGTTATTAAGGGCTTTAACTATAATTAGAGCAATACTGCCATTTCTATTTGTTTCATCCAATGGGAAAATGAGTTTAGAAAGAACCAACAACAAAGCCATCAGGTGTGGGCACAAAAGCCTGAGCAAGTTAATTAGTTTCCTAGTTTTCTTTCCTTTTGTCCCCGTTTTTTTAATTAATTAACTAATTTAGTTTGAGACAGGATCTCATGTAGCTCAGGATTTCCTTCAATTCAAAATGTAGCTGAGTCTTCTGATTTTTCTACTTGAGTGGGACATTAAATGTTTATGCTGTTAGGTCCTGTCTTAGTGTTTTATTGCTGTAAAAAGACGCCATGATCAAGACAGCTCTTAAAAAGAAGAACATCTCACTAGGGGCTTGCTTATTGTTTCAGAGAGTTAGTTCATTGTCACAGAAGGGAGAATGGAGGCAGATTGTGAGCATGGTGCTGGACTAGTAGTTGAAAGCTACATCCTGGTCTGTAACCAGAGAGAGGGGATAGGGGAGGGAGTAAGGAAGAGAAGAGGGAGGAGGGAGGAGGGGGAGGGGGTAAGGGAGAGGGACAGGGACAGGCAGAGGGAAGACTGAGATTAGGCCTGGCTTGTTATCCCCAGTGACACATCTACTCCAATAAGGCCACACCTCCTAACCCCTCTCAACAGTGAACCAAGTGAAAACCAAGCAAGCATTCAAAGACATGAGCCTCTGAGGGCCATTGCCATTCAAACCACTAGGGGTTCCAAACCATCAAATGATAATCCAGGGTCAGCTCAGGCTAAACACCAACTAGGTAGGCAGAAGAATTGCTCCATAAGGTCAGCACTCCCGAAAACCTTATAAAGTGGGTTTCTGTTTGTCAGTAAAAGCCATTACTTCCATATCCACCCCTTTCCACCCATTCACTCAGGAAACAGCATCTGGTTCCCCATTAATTCAAACAAACTTGCCACAGACCAAAGCCCCCATACTAGTTCCTAGGCAGCTACATATAACTCACCTTCTTCTTGCTGCAACTTAACTCTTTATAACTGCCAAGATTCTCCATGCCAGTTTTGCTCCTCTTTGCTTCCTGAGAGATAGCCTTGGCAGCTGGAATAAACTTTCTACCTAAAGAATGGCCTAGTTTGGTCGTTTTCACCTTGCTTTTGCTTATAAATACCAATATACTTAGCATGTGCCACTTTGATATTAAATTTAAATTTTATTGCATTCATTTATTTGTTTGTTTGTATACATATGCTTCTCTATATGATACATATATGTGTTATATATGTAAGTATAGATGTTCATGAACATGTGTACATGTAACAGGAAGTCCCAAGAGAACATTACTTAGATACAATCTATAACTAATTGAAAGTCTTTATTTCAGCTGTTTGGGACTACACTAAGTTGCTCAGGACCCAAGCATAGCCCAGAGTATTTAGGGCAAGGTATAAACCACACTCTGTTATTTTGTTGGGGAGCTTCAAGAAGATGTTTTGCACAAGCAAGGAGTTTAACAGAAGCCAAGGTAAGTTAGCTGGGGCATCTTGACCTCAGTTTACTAGAATAGAATTTGGTAGGTCAAATTCTATTTAAATCTAAACCTAAAATGGCCTCAGCAGGAATACAATATGGAGGAACCTCTGCACTGTCTTTTCCTGCCATACACAGAGACTAGGAGAAGTATCAGGTGTCCTGTTCTATCACTCTCTACAGTACTCCCTTTGAGACAGAATCTCTTTTAGAAGATGGACTGTATTTGTCCATCTCCAGGGGTCTGGGATTACAGGGGCATGCATAATCATATCTGGTTCTATGTGGGATAGAGTTGGGTGGAGAATTTGCACTTGGGTCTTTATGCTTGCTTAGTAAGCACTCTTATCTACTTGCTGTATCCTTAGCTGTCCTTTCAAAAATTATTTTTAACTAGAATACAAAGTGATGGATTTCATTATGACAACATCATACAGACATCAGTATTTTTTTTCTTCTTCAACCACAGACTGTCTGGAAGTATTTAAACAATATTTCATAGCCCACATACCAATCAATAGGTATTTGAAACTTTGATTCAAGGTCAAACATCACATTTTCCATTCCTGACAATTGGCAGTGTTCTAAAATGTCTTAGAACACCAAAGGAAGTGCTTTCCACACTTTCTAAATAGAAGAGTTTTGTTGACAAATGAAAATCACAGGCTTTTTTTCTTAGGCTTTCCCATTACGGTGAACAAGAACTAATTAAGCTTTGCCTATACTCTGGCCAGCACGCCAGCTTCCAGCTCATTAGTGAGAACTTGAAGTTTGCGGTGCCTGTTGTTGCAGAAGCTGAATTATAAACATTTCTTCACATTGATACAAATGTTCTCTGAATGAAAGGAACACTTTATTATGTTTAAGTTATCAGTGCAAACAATACGGTTTATGAGGAAAACCTGCTTTCCTTTAAGAGATCTGGAACTTTGATACATGCCAGGCAGAGGGTCGCCAATTTAAAAACTCAACCCATGTGGGTATTGTATCTCTAATGAGCTTTGCTAGTGGATGGCATTTCATGCTTGATAGCACAGCTCCTTGCTGCAGAGTCAACCTGCCATCTGTGTCCTCAAGGGAGAGAACTAACTCCAGGAACTTTGAGTCTATGAACTTCAGCACTTCACCCAGCATACCTTTCCCTTTGTGCCTTTTCCCCTTTATGTGATAAATCACAGCAGCAAGTACAGTTCTATTAGCGCAACTTCTAGCAGCTCACCACACCCTGGGGTGGCCTGGAGGATGCAGTGGGAAAATGTTTTTCTTCAGACTTGGTTTGCCCTTTATCTTCAGTAGGTAGAGAAGTAAGAAGTAGACCTCCTTCTCCCCCCTTTCACATAAACATGCATAGACACTCACTCCAAAATCTTTCCTTTGGTCTTAGCATTCTGGAATTGTGAAAGGACTCTTGGTGAGAGTTTATTTTCCCCCTCTGCTGGTATCTAAGAGTCCTTTGAGTCTAGGAGGGTCTGCCATTAATTCACAGAAAATACACAAAAATTCCTTTTCTGTTTTCTTTGTTCTCCACCTGGATTTGCTTTGTGGGAATACTAGGCTTCTTAATCTACTTGCCTTTTTATTTCTTTTTTCCTTTTTGTCATTTTCTGTCTTTGTCTAATTTCATACAAACCCTTTTGATTTCATCTTTTAAATACTCTGTCATTTTTATCTATTCTCTAATGTCCTCATTTTTTATATGGAAGAGCTCTTCTTTGATTTTTGAGTGTATCTTTTTAAGGCATATTATCCTGTCTTCTTTTCCTATGAGGTCATTGATGATGGTTATTCTGAGATTGTCCCTCTTTCCACTAGGTATATGGTAACTACATGATTCTTTAGTTCTTTGCAGACTTTGCTGGTGTTTACTAATCTTGTCTAGTTATTTATAGCTAAGAAAATTTCCTTTCAAAAGCTGTCAGCTGTAGGCTTCCTTTTAGACCTTAGTTAGAACTGTGAAGTCTGTGATGAGGTATTTCCTAGGATGACTAATAATGGGGGCCACTTTAGCCTTTTAGGGTGCTAAGAGACCTGAGAGAAGAGGAGTGGGAAGGAAAGTATATGTATTTCTCTCTCTTCTTGGTGTGAATATTAATCGTTGATCTCCCTTGGTTAGTATGTATTGTCACAACCAGTTTTGTTTGGTGAGCCATTGTAACTGACCTGTCAGATTGAAGATATTCTAAAGAGATGCCTATCTCAATCTGACCATGAGACTGTCGAAACTATAGACCATAAAGAAATTGAAATTCTCCTAGAAAATCTTATGATGGAAGAAAGAAAGGACATAAGTCAGGGTGGGATCTTTCATACTGACCAGGATTACTTAGATGTACATAATTCTTGGACCTCTACTTAAACTTTAATTTCACTTCAGGACCCAAAGACAGCCTTGAAGTGTTTGCCAGAACTCTTTCTCCCTCTTCTCAGGGCAGCCATGGTTAATACATCTCCCTTTTCTTCTTTCCACTATTAATTCTATTGGCTTAAGAATTGAAGATTGGTGGCTGGACCTGAGTTGGGACTCAGGTTGTAACCCCAAATTAAATGAAACTGTGATTGACTATCCTGTGTTTCCCCTTTCCAAAGGTACCAGGTTCTTCTAATATTGAGGATCTAGTAGTGTGTGTGTGTGTGTGTGTGTGTGTGTGTGTGTGTGTAGGCTAGAGGTAAACATCAGGTGTCTTTTATCTCTGTTTTGTTTGTTTCAGCAGAGTCTCTCACTTGAACCAGATCTTGCTGATTTGCCTTCTCTAGCAAGCCAGCTTGTTCCAGGCATCCCTTGTCTCTACCTTCATTGCTCTGAGAGAGATGATGTGGACCACTATGTCTGACTGGTATTTATATAGATTCTGGGTATCTAAACTGTGGTCCTCACACTTGAAGTAGAAACTTACTTTGAGATGTCTTATGGCAGAAACAGAAGTAGCTTACATAGAAAAATGATGTTTTCACATGAACATGGGTATCACTGTGGCATAACTAAGCATTCTTGGTTAAAATGTAGCATCACAAGTCAGTATGACTGGACTTCAGTTTCTGCAAGGAAGGATAACATGTTGTCAGACCTCTGTTATGTCTCAGCCTGGAAAACAATTTTCTTTTCCAGCTGCCTAATACCAGGCTTTACCCTTTTCTTTACTCAGTGTGGAGTGCCTGGGGAAACTGCAATTCCTTGAGAATATTGCCTTAATAGTTTGGTAGTCAGAGGATGAGTATATGTGATTTCTTTTAAGTGCTGTCACTCATATCAGGATGGTCAAAATAATATATACATCCTTGTCTCCCAAATCTGTATGTTGAAATTCTAAGCCCTCAAATGACTTCATCGGAAGGTTGAAGCCTTGCATGCTTGTTATATTTTGAGGACAGAGTCTTTGTGCATAGGGTTAGTGTCCTTGAAAATTATAGGCCTCAAAAGACCTGCCTTATTACTTCTACCCTGGAAGATACAGAGGGAAGAATCAAGAATCAGGCTTTCTTAGCCACTGAATCTGCTTTTACCTTAATCTTGGATTCCCTGACCTCCAGAACAACAAGAAATAAAATTTCTGTTGTTTCTAGGTTTATCTATTGTGACAGATATTTTACAGAAGTCCAGACTATGGTAGTCATCAAATTCAACAGAAAAGAAAGTCAGAAATTTGAACAAGGTGAGTGTTGTTTCATGCTAGGTCATCACACATTACAATTAGGGATCTTGATGCTTGTGAAGAAGAGTATAGGATGCACAGGCTCAGATGTGCAGCTAACTTTCATCAGTTACTGATATGTTTTGTCTTTCAAGTATATCTCATGTTCTCCTGAGTTTAGAGAAATCTAAAACACAAAAGAGTATCCTGGTTAACAGAATTGAAGCAATAAATATAAGAGGCAAATGTTTATGTGAAACAAGAACTTGAAATAAACTATTTTGAAATAAACAGAGTGTGTACAATTATAGGGATCACACATATACAGGACTGTACATCAAACACTGTAAGAGACAATTTTGCAAAATGAAAGAAACAATAGATGTGTATGCATTACAGTCACCATCTCCCTTCCCTGGGGCTGAAGTGCTTGCTGATAAAGTATGCCACTTGGAGGCACCTAGTCATGGTGCCTTGTAAAAGCTATTGCTTTGAGAAAAAGGAAAAAATTCTGATAAAAAAAACAAGATTGAAATTTGTATTTTAACCAGATGTAGACAATCAACAAACAGGCTGAGGAGCTACTGTAGCCTTCTGTCTCTTATACTTTATCCTAAAAATGAAATCCTCTTCTAACCACTTCTTCCTCAAACCAAGCTTAAAACACTTCTGCCAAGCAAAGGTCATGTCCACTACCAGGATAAAGTTCATGACTTCCTGTAATAACTTAATTTTTAATTAAGGACTTCATGTTTTAAACTATGTGATGTATTAAATGGGTTTTATGTACTTAGATTATATTGACTATAAAATTACTCAAGCCTATTTCAGTTTCATCATAGATATCCATTATGCTTATTAGACAAAATCCTGAGTACATTCATTTTATGAATGCCAGTATCATTTGTAGAAGTAATAACTGTTATATGTAAAGGTGTTCTTTAGGGAAGAATTCTAGCTAATAAATGTAGAGAACGTGGTAGAGTGTAAAAGCTTCTTCTTGTCGATAGGAAAATAATATTTTCAGACAGCCATTAAGCATCACTAGGACCACTTGATGAGAGGCTGAGGGAAGTTTAAAAATGAGGTAGACAACTGCACTACTTAATATAACAAATTTTAGAACCACATAAGAAGTGTTAGGTACTTCTCAATGGGATGTGGATATGAAATGTTTTATGTTAAAATATTTAAATGGGTTAATCAAGCCTTCCTCTAGGGCGCTTATGCTTTACAGTTCTCATACTTGGAACAGAGATAGATACCATCAAAAAAAGGGAACAAAAAAAATCTATAATTAACAAGCTAATTCCTCCAACAAACAAAAGGTATGTAAAAATAAAAGGGGAGAGTAAATACTATATTTTCAAGTCTCAGTAAAAATAAAAATAGATCATTGTGTTAATTTTTCCTGGGGTGATGTGAATAAGTCTTTTTTTTTTACCAAGGGCACCAGGGAGATGCCACAGCAAAATGCGCCTCCAAAGTCCAGTTGAGTGACTAATAATCTCATTTAGCTTACATATATATCATACATGAAGGGTTACTTGCAGAAGCATGGGAGATTCCAAAGCAATTGAATAACTGCAAAGACAATGGCCTCAAGGAGGTTGCACCATGGAATCCCATTTCAGTTGACTATTTCCCATCTACTCTATCATCTAAGAGCACTTGCATCTGGGGAAGACAGGAGGGCACAGTGGCTGGCTGATGAGCCCCCTTTCCTGTTTAGGGATGCTTTGGAACTTTTAGGAGGTATAATTTTGGTGGAGGAAGTTTGTCATTGAATGGGCAGGTGTTGAGAGTTCATAGCCTGACTTCACTTTTGGTTTACTCTCTGTTTCATGTTTGCTGTGAAGATGTGATTGCTTGGCTTTCTGCCCTGGACCATTATGGGATTCCCCCTCTGAACCCATAAGCCAAAATAAAATAAACCTTCTTCCCTTAGTTACTTTCAGTTGTAATGTTTTATCACACCAACAAAAGTAAATCTCTCAAATCTCTCTCTCTCTCTCTCTCTCTCTCTCTCTCTCTCTCTCTCTCTCTCTCTCTCTCTCATAAACACACACACACACACATACACACACCTCTAAAGGACCTCTAAAGGATGGCTTGGTTCTTGGTTGGGCACAGGTCTCAAACCCCAGACCCTGATGGGACAAAGGCAGCCATGCCATCCAAACCCAAGGTCCTGAAACTTGGTCTAAGATCTCCATTGACCTACACTATTCAGTCACATAGGGCAACACCCCTCCACAGGTAGAGGGCATGACTACAGGTCTCTGGGCCTCGAGAGATTTCCATATTAATGAGATACCTAAAGGCCAGAGGGCATAGCCAATTACATATTCCTTTCCCAGACCCTTCTCCCTCCCTAGTCAAGTCAGGTCCGCCCTGACCTAAAGGGGGGGGGGTGCATCCAGATTCAACTATCATCCATCATGAAAATAAAGCTTGTAAAAACTATAGACTTCCTCATGTCATTGGGGCCTGCCATGGAGAACCTTGGAGGGGCCCTGAGAGAGCTGTCTTCTAATCTCCTGTGGAGAGATTCTCTGTGTTCTGCCTCAGAGGCCTGCCTCATCAAGCAAGCTAGCAAAGCAGCCACCTTTCAGCCAAGCTAGTAACCAAAGAATCCCTTTACTGTGGGGTACAGTCCGGGCTTCCCTCTCCCTCCCTTGTTTCTCAGTTTCAGTCCTTCCACGGCCTCTCAGCAGTGTCTGAGAGCCCAAGGGCTTGAGACCAGTCAGTCCCTGGCCACCTCCTGGCCTGGGGATCCCTAACTCAAGAGCCCCTGCCCCCTACCCCTCGCAGAACTTTAGACTGAGTTCTCTCCCCGCCTGGGGGTGCCACAGTAGCTTCTCACAGCCCAGCACCTGCCCAGTGTCACATGGAAGGGGCTGAGTCAAAACCCCACATGCTTCTGCCACTCTGAGCCATGGTTCGAGCAGACTGAGCCATGACAGAGTGCGAGAACCAACACCACCCAACAGAGATCCATGCCCACCCGTGAGCTAATCATTTTTCGAGCACGCACACACACACACGCACACATCCCAAGATATTGCTCTTAGGAAAGACTGTGAAGTATGCAGGGTAACTCCCTGTACTTTCTACACATTTTTTCTATAAATATGAAAATGCTGTGAAGAATAAAGTCAACTTTTGTGAGAGGAAACCTAGGGGAAAATAATATTTGTAATAGCTATATCTAATAAGAGATAATACATCTCAAATCTCTGGTTAAATCAATAATTAAAACAAAACAACAAAAATGTTAAGACATTTCACTAAAGATATGTACTGGCTGGCTAGTACCTTAGAAGAAAAAAAGCGAAAACAAAATGTAATCCTATGTATTATGATGAAAGTCACTAAACCAAAAGAAAGGCTAAAATTTTAAAAAGCCTGGGAACACCAGGGACTTGAAACATGCTCAGAACAAGGTCTTTTATGTAATCCTGGAACAGATATAAAGTGGTCTAACTACTGTTGTAGTCACTGTGTTTATGTAGCTATATTAAGAGCTACCAGATCCTTTCTGAGGAACTCAAGTCTTATTAAAGCATTTAAACACTAACACTGGGTGCAGTTTCATTCATAATAACAAAACCTTGTAAACAGCCCAATTGTTTATCAGCAAAAAAAACCAAACAACCAAACAAACAAAAAAAACACTAAAGTAACATTTTTTTATTATGGGATACTACTCAACAATGGAAGGATGAACTGCCAATATTCTTGGCAGCATGGGGTAACCTAGAATTTACATTTACGAAAAGATGCTAAACTGTACATTGTTACAATATCCAAAACAGGCATATTTATCTATGAAGACAGAAATCAATGTGATTATCCATGGGTAGTGAGGATGAAATGGCTGCTGCTGTTATTGTTGTTTTGTAAACAAAACTTTAGTAGAATACAGTCATATGTTTGTTTCTATGTTGCTTATGGGTGAGCTCACATAATAACCACAGACTAGTTTGCTGTCTAAATAGGGACCAGATGATTGGCTGAATGGGAAATATCTGCTATGCATTTCATTATAGAAAACTCTTGATGACACCTTAGGTAACTGACCAAGATTAACAAAGTGCTGATAATGCTAGAGACTGGGCTACTAGTCAGT
The DNA here is from genome assembly GCA_021653895.1 of Mastomys natalensis. Classification (NCBI taxonomy): domain Eukaryota; kingdom Metazoa; phylum Chordata; class Mammalia; order Rodentia; family Muridae; genus Mastomys; species Mastomys natalensis. Next base: position 1,606,014 of record JAJTUV010000331.1, read on the forward strand.
CTACTTCTGTGTAGATGAAACTTTCCATTATGAAACTTTAAAACTGAAGAACATCCTCACTGAGAATTCTAAGATACTTTTTGTTTGAACTATTCATTGTGCTTTTAAAAACTTTAAAGAAAGAGTATGAAATCTATTATGAGAAAGTAAAGGTGCCAATGAGGCACCCCAACCTGGTATGGAACTCAGGGATAATATTCAAGTGGATTACAAACTCTGACTGAAGTAATGAATATTCATTTGTGAGAAATGTATTTGTCCTGGTTGTGGCTTTTTTGTTAAGTTGATAAAAGCTAAAGTTGTCTGACAAGAGGGAACCACAATTTAGAAAATGCCTCCATAAGATTAGCTGGGTTTGGTAACTGTATATGGGATGGATCCCCAGGTGGGGCGGTCTCTTGATGGCCTTTCCTTCAGTCTCTGCTCCACACTTTGTCTCCACATTTCCTCCTGTGAGTATTTAAGAAGCACGGAAGCATCCACACTTTGGTCTTCCTTCTTCTAGAGCTTCATATGATCTGTGATTTGTATTTGTACCTTGTATTCTGAGAATTTGGGCTAATATCCACTTATCAGTGAGTGCATACCATGTGTATTCTTTGTGACTGAGTTACCTCACTCAGGATGATATTTTCAAGTTCCATCCATTTGCCTGCAAATTTCATGAAGTCATTGTTTTTAATAGCTGAATAGTATTCCATTGTGTAAATGTACCACATTTTCTGTATCCAGATGTCTTTTGAGAGACATCTGGGTTGTTTCCAGCTTCTGGCTATTATAAATATGGTTGCTATGAACACAGTGGAGCACTTTTCCTTATTACATGTTGGAGCATCTTCTGGGTATATGCCCAGGAGTGGTAAGCTGGGCCTCAGGTAGTAGTATTATGTCCAATTTTCTGAGGAACAGTCAGACTGATTTCCAGAGTGGTTGTACAGCTTGTAATCCCATCAGCAATGGAGGAGTGTTCCTCTTTCTCTACATACTCACCAACATCTGCTGTCACCTGAGTTTTTGATCTTAGCTATTCTGACTGGTGTGAAGTGGAATCTCAGGGTTGTTTTGATTTGCATTTCCCTGATGACTAAGGATGTTGAACATTTTTTTAGGTGCTTCTCAGCCATTCGATATTCCTCAGCTGAGAATTCTTTGTTTAGCTTTCACCAAACCCAGACAATATTGTGGATGCCGGGAAGTGCTTGTTGACAGTAGCCTGATATGGCTGTCTCCTGAGAGGCTCTGCCAGAGTCTGACAAGTACAGAAGCAGATGGTTGAAGCCAACCATTGGACTGAGCATGGGGTTCCAGATGGAGGAGTTGGAGAAGGGACTGAAGGAGCTGAGGGGGTTTACAGCCCTGTGTGGGGAGCAAGAGTGTCAACTGGCCAGGTCCCCCAGAGCTCCCAGAGACTGGACCACCAACCAAAAAGTATGCATGGAGGGACCCATGGCTCAGGCCATATATTTGGCAGAGGATGGCCTTGTTGGACATCAGTGGAAGGAGTGGCCCTTGGTCCTGTGGGGTTCAATGCCCAGGTATAGGGGAATGACAGGGTGGGAAGGTGGGAGTGGGTGGGTGGGGAGAACCCTCATAGAGGCAGGGGGAGAGGGGATGGGATAAGGAGCTTCCAGAGGGAAGACCTGGAATGGGGATAACATTTGAAATGTAAATTTAAACAATCCAATAAAAAAGAAAAGAAAAACAAAACAAAAGACTAGCCGGTATGCACACCTGTGGGACATTTTCTTTATTAGTGATTGATGTGGGTGGGCCCAAACCATTGTAGGTAGTGCCATGCCTGGGCTGATGATCTCGGAGTGTATAAAGCAAGCTAAGTAAGCCAAGAGGATCAAGCCAGTCAGCAGCACTCCTACATTGCCTCTACTTTAGTTCCCATTTCTACTTGAACTCATGCCCTGACTTCTTCTGAAGATGGACTGTGATGGAAGTATAAGATGGAATATGCCCTATCCATTGCAGGTTGGTTTTGGTTCTAATGTTAGTATATGGTATAGTGTTATCACCCAGCAATAGAAACCCTAACTAAGACAATACCTTTACCAACCTCCTGAAGCTGTGAAAATAGTGTGTTCCTTGAAGATTTGTTTATCTGGGATCTTGGCCATCTGTGTCTCTTTCCTTTTGAGATCTAACTCATGCTTGGTGGTATGGATACTGTTGGTCTGAGAATGATGTGTGTACCTAGGAAATGAAGGGTTGGTAGCACTTGGATAGGCTTACTTGTCCAAGGGCTTGGAGGTGAAGGGTGGGCGCCTCTTTAGTCTCAGTCCCTTCACTGTAGAAGTACCCAATTAATTACTAAAAACTGATCTTGTGGCTGTACTCCTCACTACCGACCCCAGTGCTTTGTGTTCCCGAATGGCACATGCATACACACACACAACCTTTATATTTTGATATCTCTAAATCATCTCAATGATGAGGCCACTTTCTAACCTCCACATGGCTAATCCATCTCCCTGTGATATTCTTAAGTTATTACTTACTAAAATCTGTATTCCATCTTTGCTGCCCTGGACACAGCCGGGCAGCCCTCTTGGGGCTGCTCTCTCATGGCTCTTATATGGTGGCTATGCTTTCTGTCCCACAAATGCTCAGGCATGGCGTCTCTTCTCCCCTTCTTCTCCTGGCATGGTGAGCTCCTCTTCCTTCTTTTTCCTCTCTCTCCCTTGCCCAGGAATCCTAAAAGTCCTGCCTCTGTCTGCCCTGCCCAGTTGGCTGCTGGCAACTTTATTTACCAATTAGAACCAACTGGGGGCAGGGTTCCTCAGTGTCTTATGTGGAGACGTGGGGATTTTCAAACAATTTTGGGGACCCAAGTTAATATGACATAAGCAACATTAGGCCAAACCCACTACACTTTGCCACTGACTGTTCCCATCATAGGATCTTGTTAGGTTTCAAAGCAATGTCACAATCTAAAAATTAACTCAGTGTGACTGTGGGTTAAGTTTCAAATTTTGCTGTGAGTATGGCTTATTCATAGCTTTGAAATTGACACACAGATATTTTGGTGTGTATTCAACTGTATCACCCAATGACAGTTTTGAAATATTAGGTTCTAGGGAAATTTGGTACTCTCAAACTAAATTTAAACATAATTTTTGAAGTGAATCATTTTACTCATTTCCTCCCTTTATCATTTGCTCTTGCTATTTGGATATAATTAACAGTTCACTGAAGCTTCCATTTTGTGAGTCAGTCCTGAAGGACTCAGGCATCCAGCACTGAGCGGTTATTTGGGAAAAGGTACAACCTCTAAAGGTTTAGAATCCAAAGGCATTGTGAACCAAACTTACATATAGAAATTGCTTAATAATGCAATTAGTTGATTTACGATAATTGTAAAGGGTATAAGGGTTGGCTTCTTATCAAAGAATTTCTAGTCACACCACTATTTTTAAATACTACCTACTGGTTCCTAAAATACTGTTTGAAAAAACCTGTTGTTTAAGGTCTGTTTCTTAGGTGAGCATGCTATATATTATGTTACCTACCTTGTTTTAGAATGATGATGATTTGAAGGAAATTTAATTTCTTCCAAGTCTTTCTTGATAAGAATCAGTATTTGTATCATGCTTTATAACTCTCTGCTCCCCTTTCTGGATCTTTCTTCTTTTCAAACATTTATAAATGGAAAATGTTCAGGTAAGCATTTTTGGTCCTCAGACTGATACAGCTATGGACTTGAGGAAGGGCAGTAACATCATGGGGGTAGCAGTATTTGGCAGACCAAGTCTCATTGTGACAGAAGGCCACAAGCCAGTGTTGACAGGGTCCCTCCTTCCTCTCTTCCCTCTGGGTCCTAGGTCTATTGGATGGAGCAGCTCACACTGAGGGATACTAGTTGCTTTTCTGCATGACAAATATCTCTGGACAAAGGCTCTCAGACACACCTGGAAACATGATTTAGTGATCTCCTCAGCAATGCTCAGTTCATAGTTGGTTTTTCCATCAAGATCACCCATCACTGTGGATTGAGGGAGCAAGTAAAATCCACAGAATAAGTCAATACCTGCAGTTCATACTAGCTGTCTTGCTTCCATTTCAATTAATGTTGCAGACACTTATATCAAATTCAGAGATACCCTACTTTAAACAGTTTAGAAGTGAGGGAAGGACCATAAAATGAACAGAAAAATTGAAATGTTCTATGCTATAAAACCTTTTTTGGTCAAAGCATTTAAATACCCACTGGTGTTTGTTAAAAAACATAGAAAAATTGAAAAAGCAAAACTTGACTAACCTTTTTTCAGTGCACTATAATCGATATCTATAGACTCAATAGGAGTGAACATTTTCTAGGGCTGGGGTGTAGCCCAGTGATAGAGCACATCGCATGCCTGAAGCACTGGGTTTGTTCCCTGAAGCATAAGAAACACCGGCCAAGAGGCGCTGTGGTGATGTTTTCTACTTGTCTTATTATAACTAATATAACTTCCAAAAACTTAGGAAGTTGGAAAATACACTTGTGAATACAGGTCGGGTTTCAAAGAAGTCTTTGGAAAAATTCAATGTGCAAAACATATTATACCTTAAGACACTGGTATTGCTGAAGGGTCTGCTAGGCACCACAGGAATAGGGGAAGGATAAACTGGTTCGAACAGAATGAATAAGGCTGACTCTCTGAGTGACAGATGGGTGCAGACTTCAGCAGAACTATGGCCTAGAGTCATCTAAACATCTGTATTTCTGAGGAGCAGAAGGATGAAGGAGTGGGAAGACATTAAAGAAGAGGTAAGCTTCTCCATTACACCTTGGAGCTCATTTGTGGGTAGTGCAGTACAGTGGCATCAGGACAGAGATTTTTAATGATAATTTTAAAATACTATTTATTTTTAGAGTAATTTTTTCATAGCAAAACAAATAATACAGTTCCTACATATGCCTTACCCACACACCCTCACTTGAAGCTTTTCTGCAGAGTGTGTTTAGACGATGTGTTTCTGCAAAGCTAGTGGGAGTGCTTCAGTCAAGTGAAGGATGTGAGGCTGCTGCAGAGTTCTTATGTCCCAGGTCTGGGGTGCAGAAACATGGAAGAGTCATGTGGGTTCTATATAGAGAATCATGAGATGGTAAGTTTCTTCTTCATTTTCTGAAATCTTGTAAATAGAATGAATGTGTATGTGACAAGCAGTAAAACAATTTTACCATCTTATGTCATCGATAATGAAGATATTTATTGGCAATTAAAGAGATTCTTTTTGTCTATCATATGGCAGAAAAGGCAAAACAATTTTGCTTTTATAATAGGCTTTGAGAAATTCTGCTAAACAGAATAGTGGGCATATTCTGATTCCAGACATCAGAACCACTTTTGACAATGGGTTATAATCAATAAAATCTAAGAGAAAATATTCTGAGATGCAAACCCCAAAGCACAATTCAGGCATTTAGAAGTAAAAATAAAGGTGAGTGAGGAAGGAGAGAAGGCTCTGTAGTTGCTTTACAGAGAGTCTGGGTTTGGTTCCTAGCACCTACATGGTGTCTAATAACTGTCTGTATCTCCAGTTCCAAGGGATGTGATACCCTCTTTTGGCCTCTGTAAGCATTGTATAAAAATGCTCCACAGACACACATACCCATATGCATAAATATAAATCTTTAATAGGCAGTTTAGGAAACACAATCTCACAGCAGATTCTCTGGTCCTTTGTTTCTAACTCTCTTTCTTGTTCCCCTCTTGCTTGATGTTTTTCTTCCCCTCTTGATGTTTCCTAAACTTTAGATACAGGAGTTGTTTTGAGGGTGTGTTGATTAGCACTGGGTTTCTCCTCACTCTCTACATTTTGTAAGGTTGTAGTTTTCTGTGATCATCTCCATTTATTGCAAGAGAAGTTTGGTTGATGATTGATGGAGAGCTATACTTATCTGTGGGTAAATACATATTTAGATGCAGTTAGGTATCATGCCTCACCCAAGATACCTCAACAGTGTGGCTGCTTGAACAAAATCTGAAGCCTACTTTCATGTTAGCTAGCATGAAAGGGGGAAAGATCATGGGGTCCTCCTCATACTCAAAGAGCTACAGGAAACTTAAAGAGGCTGAGGGCCAGAGAAATATTCTTCCTTAGGGGTGAGCCCCAAATTGGTTATTAAATACCAAGTGGGTAGCTCAGATATACTTTCAGGTAGCACGAAAAGGACTGATAAGATTTATTTATATATTTGTACACATGCATTCACATGTGCACACACACACACACAACACAACACACACACACGAAGAGGCTATGATTTTGAGAAGTAGCTAATGCAGGAAGTATAAAGGAGGGATTGGAGAGAAGAAAGGAAAGGGGGGAAATGATGTATTTTATTTCAAAACGTGTAAGAAGGTAATTTGAGGAATGATAGTATTCTATGAACTGAGTAGCTCTAGACAAATCCCTGTCCTTCTTTGTCTAATTTCAGTAATGACAATATTCAAATAATGTCTGAAAGATTCTCTGGTTCCTTAATGACCTTTTCTGGTTGGGAGTAGTGAGTCAAGGTTTTCATTGTGAGTGGTAGCTACCTTTATTAGGCACAGCAGTCTAATAAGTTTCTTTCTCTTCACTCAGATACTTTGGTATATTGAAAGGTCCCCTCATATATTAAATGAAGGGTCCTTTAAATTGTCATATTTGTGTAGGTTTAAAGTAGACTTAAAATTGGGAGATCACTTCTACTTTGTTTTTTTATTTCTATAGTTTTGTCTATTTTAGGTGTGTGCATTTTACCATCAGTTTACAAAAGGCATCCTGGAATATTTTTTAAAAAAATGTTTTAAATCTGTAGATTAATTTAGAAACTTTTGCTATATCAATGACATATTTCCAACCCAAACACATGGCATCCTTTCACTTATTGAGGTTTTCTTCTCTTTCAACAATATTTTGTTCTTTGAAAAGTGGTGGTTTGGAGATTTTTGGTTAAACCAATTTCTATTTTATTATGTTGAGCACAGTGTGAAAGTACTTGACTTAAGTTTCACTTTTCAGACCATGAATCATAATCATATAGAAATGTGGGTCTCCCAGCTTTTGTGGATTATTGGCCAATTTGGTCCACAAGGGCAATGAGGGCAAAGACATCAAACAGGGGTTTTGGAAGCCCTGTGAGTACCTAGAGTAAATGGCCACACCAGACTGATAGTTAATAGGCAGATAAATCTACTAGATTCAAGATTTATAAAGTTTTGAGGGACTTAGGGTAGGAACATTCAGCATGGACAAAGGTCATTGGCTCGGTGATTAGGGTACCTGGAATGTCATGGGGAAGGATTTCAAGTGTTTCATGTATTGGCTGAATGGGTTTTGTCAGGAGAATGGAAATTGGTTGTATAATTGAGGCTACATGACATTCTTCAGGTAGAGGCAAGTATGAAGGCTTAGAATCCCCTGGGCAAGGTCATACAAAGAGAAACTCTGCCACAAAATGAAGTCTCCCATAATGCACAAAGTCTAGAGGCTATGTGAGCATGGTGGGCTTTGACTTTAATTAGCAGTGCTTTCCCACATAGGAATGTCCTTGAGTTTTATATGTTGGATTTGTAACTGGCAACATCTTATAACCCACTTAGAATCTTTATTAATTGTAAAGCCACACTCCCTAACGACTTTCCATGGACCATGCTTAATGGAAGTGAATAGTGTCATTTTCCCCTTCTGTGGTAGACGCTTTCTATTTTCATCTCTAGCTAAATTATGTAACCAGAGTCTAGTATAATGTGAACAGTACTGCCAAATGTAGATGCTATCTCTTCTTGATATTAAGGGGAAAACCCTAAATGGTTCACCAGTGATAATAAGTTTGGCTATGTACAGATAACCTTCCTAGGTCAAGGAAATCCCCCTCTATTTCAGTTCACTGTGTGTTTATTTATTATGAAGAGATACAGAATTCTGATAAATATTTTTTGTGTACCTTTCATGATTTTTGAGACCACTGTTTGATTTTCTCCTTTATTCTAATGCTATGATATTTTATATTAATTACTCTCAGACATTAAAATGCACTTGGCATTATTTGGTTAAGTCCTACTTGATCATAATGTATAATCCTTTTAAAAATGTTCTTGTGATGATTTTGCTGCTACATTCTTGAGTATTTTGAAAGTTTATTCATGAGGGATACTGTTTTCTTCCTCCTGACTTCTGCAAGGGTTTTTCCAAACAGTTGTCAAAGTCAAGGGGGCAGTGAGAACTCATGGGAATCTGCTAATTTGTTAAATTCTAACTCTCGAGCCCAGTTTATTATGCCTTCATTTCATTGTGTAGCCACTACAGAGACCTCTGTTATAATTAACACTTGGTTTCATGTGGGGTCTCTGTGAAGGAGGGGAGGGAGGGTCACCATGGCCAACAGATTAATAATCCCTGGGAAGCAAGCAGGCAATTCAGTTTCACACAACTCAGTAGCCAATGTTAGTTCAAAATTTGAAAATCTGACCATGGATAGTTTATTGTCAGCAAATGTAAGCCCAGAAAAATTTGGTGAAAAGTATCGTGATAATGAACTCAATCCCCTGTGCAAAACAAAGCTATGTTCTATAGTTCAACTAAGAAAAACAAGCACAAGACACAGGTCTAGCAGAGAATCTGGTCTGATCTCAGCTACACATGAACACAAAGGTCAGCAGCCTATTAACGATGCCTGTTCCCAGCCTTCTAGGTGGAAATCAGGTTATACATCTCTCCCATTTGAAGTGACAACCCTGAGTGTTTAACATCCCTCTTAGTGCTAATCTGTGAGCACAAGGACCTTCATGCCCCCTACTACAGGTTCAGGTAAGGAAGATTCATAGTTTGGGGGAATAATTCAATGAATAACTCAAAAGATTTTGTGCTCAAGGATCTTAACAAACAAATCTAAAATAAATTATTCAAATAAGTATGTGTGTCAAACTAATAATTGATTAGAAACAAAGAACATGCTAAAGAGAAAAATCTATAAAAGGGAGAGGTAGATTTATGACTATCAAGTAAGCTTATGATGGCATGTGAGTAGAGACCTGTATGAGATGAAGTTGTAGGTTGTAACAGTATCCAATTAACAAGACTCAACAATCCTGGTTGTGGTGGCACACGTTCCTCACTACCCGCCCCAGTGTTCTGGGTCCTGAATGAAAAACAAACAGCCTTTATATTTTTACATGCTTTAAACAGCTCAGTGGCTGGGACACTTCCACATGGCTGAGATACCCTCCAATTCCTGAGTTATTACATACTAAAATCTATATTCCATCTTTGCTGCCCTGGATTCAGACCTCAGCTGCCTCAGCTGCATTCCCTGTTCCCTGGCAACTACATGATGACTATTTCTCTGACTCATGCACTTCTCAGGCCTAGGGTCCCCCTTGCTTCCCCAGCATGGTGGCTGTCTTCCTCCTGCCCCTCCTCTGTCCCTTGCCTGGGGAATCCTAAAAGTCCTGCCTCTGCCTCCCTGTCCAGCCATTGGCCGCCAGCAACTTTATTTACCAATCAAAACCAGCTGGGGATAGGGTCCCTCAGTTTTACATATGGGACACTGCAAACAGGGTTTTGGGAAACCTAATTAGCATGAGCAGTTACATTTGGTCATGTGGGAACTGGAGGGAAAGCTCCAGACTGCAGAATACTAAGTACCAAATCTGAGGCAGAAGCATGCTTGATGTATTTCAGGAGTAAAAGAGGTCAGGAGGTTAGAGAAGTAAAAATAAATTGTTATTAATTAGAATTATGTTCAGCTGTGCATGACAGAAAACAGATTTACAATGCCTTAATAAATAGACTCTTAATTGACACAATGTAAAAGAACCTGGCATTGAAGCTCCATGATGGCACCAAGAAACAATTTCCTTCTACTTTTTCTTTCTCCTCACTTCACCCTAAATCTCCAATACACATGTCTCATGTGCAAGATGAACGATCCATGTCCATTTTCCTTTCAACCTTTCAAGCTGGAAGAAGGATGAGGCTCAAAAAATTATATGGCAACAAAATTGGTTCCCGTGAAGGTGATTTTTTCCCTTCTGGGAAGCTATCAATCAAATTTCTCTTACTGGCTACAACTGAGCCATATGAACACTTCTCTGTACATGCCAAGAAGGCTTCATGAGATATGTGACCAATTTTAGTCCTGCAAATTGTCTTTCCTGCTAGCATTGGGGTTTCTCCTTCAGAAGGAGAAAATTTGAGAATAGTTACTATGTTGGGAAATGAAGTTCTGTGTCTCAAATATTCCTTAAATATTAAAATCAGAACTGATGTACATACACACATGGTATCAATGTGAATATCATATACACTGTTTGCAGTGTCCCATATGTAAGACTGAGGGACCCTATCCCCAGCTGGTTTTGATTGGTAAATAAAGTTGCTGGCGGCCAATGGCTGGACGGGGAGGCAGAGGCAGGACTTTTAGGATTCCCCAGGCAAGGGACAGAGGAGGGGCAGGAAGAAGACAGCCATATATATATATGAATATATATATATATATATAATAGCTAACTAAGCTGGAGAATTAAACTGAGTGCCTGTTTTTGTTACTTTGGTATTGCTTTGACCAAATTCTCTGACATAGACATCTCACAAGAGGCAAGCTTTTTTGGCTCACAGCTTCAGAGGGTTTTACATTATTAAGGCAAAGAAGGCATGGCAGAGAAGCACATGTCATAGAGGTGAGAGTTTGTGGCAAATGCTGTTCACATCATGGTGGAGCAGGAAGTAGTGAAAGCAGTAGGAGCCAGGAGCTATAGAAACCAGCAAGAACCTACAGAGGCCTTCTGACCTACTTCTGCCTGCTAGGAATTACATCCTAAAGTCCCAAGGACCACTACCTGGAGAATACATGCTCCATTCATCAATGACTGAAGAACAAGAGTCTAGCCATCAACAGATGAACGGACAAAGACAGAGTGGCAAATAACCACAGTGGAAGGAAATCTGCATTTTGACAGCATGGATGAGCCTGGAGAATATTGTATTGTGTGAAATATACTAGGCACAGAAAGATAGGCACAATATGATCTCACCTAATTGCAGAATCTGAAAATGTTAAACTCACAGACACAGGGCAGAACAGTGGTCATCCTGGGTGGGGAGTTAGGGACACAAATATGGACCCACACAATTTCAGTCAGATAAGAGAAGATGACAGAGAGTTTTGTTATATAACATGCTTGACAGTACATTGTATAACTGAAAATGACTAAGAGAACAGATTAGAAAGTATTCCCATCACTGATAAATGAAAAGGAAAATATTACATTAATTAGCTCAACTTAGTAATTTATAGGTACTTGTTTGCAATAAATATACAGCTATTTAAAAATTTTATATAACATAAATATATATCTACTTTTATTTGTCAATTAAAATATCCTTTAACTGACCAAAAATAGGTAACTGTGAATGTGAGATGACAGTGAATAAATTAAAAACTCAAATGACCAGTAAAAGAGAAGGAAATACAGTATTAGGACTAGATAATGTGGTTTTAAGGCAGCTGTAGGTCTTGGCTTGAGAAGAAGAGCTTTGGAGACTTTTTTGCTTGGGTGTTGCATAGCAAGATGTAGATGAAACACTAAGCTCTAACCTGGTATATTAGTCTCTCTATTTCTTTCTTATCTATCTATCTATCTATCTATCTATCTATCTATCTATCCATCCATCCATCCATATAAATGCAATTTATTGGAATGACTTACAGGCTGCCATCCAACTAATTCAACAATGGCTAGCCATGAGTGGGAAGTCTAAGAATCTAGTTGTCACTCAGTCCCACAAGACTGGGTCTCAGCTGATCTTCATTGTATACTGGAATCATAAAGAAGTAGGTTCTAATGCCAGTGAAGGAGTGGATGTGCTAGCAAGGTGAGAGTAGGTAGGCAAAGAACAAAAAAACCTTCCTTCTTCCATATCCTTATATAGGCTTCTAGCGGAAGGTGTGGCCCAGATTAAAGGTATGTCACCCTACCTCAAGATCCAGATCAGACATGTGTGTTTTTCTCCCTCAAAGACCTGAACTGGAAGTAGATTGACCCACTCCAAACCAAGCAGGATATTTCTCATGAGTGTGCCCTCCATATCTGGATCATAGTTCCTTCCAAATATAGTTACATTGAAACAAAAAATACCTATCACATCTGGAGTGGCCTAGAAGCAGGTTTTAACCAAAGGTTTGCATAGATTGGCAGTTCTTGAGAAGTAAGCAGAATTGTGAATCTACAGAAAGTCAAAAAGGAAGGATGTCTTCACAGTCATTACTGAAAGTAGTTGGTGCCATGAACATGAGAGACTTCATTAGATGCATAGCAGACCTCCCCACCACACACACACACACACACACACACACACACACACACACACACACACATCATTCCAATCTCACTTTCCCCTAAGTTCAAACATCACAGAGCCACTGTGGGGAGGGGAGTAGTCAACATCTACCAATAAAGCCACAGAAAACTATAAAACAACTCAGCTCCAGTCTCTTCATAGTCTTAGCTGCTTCTAAGGATGAAATTGATATTTGTCACCTCACCATTAAGCCGTCTCTTCTAGATTCTCCTTTCCCCATTAATTACTAGAGATTACCTGAGTATTTACCACAAGGCACTCAGTCTTAACTTTCATGTCTCTATTTATACTTGAGTGCTACAGCTGCTGTTTGCTATTATGTCTGACCATCAAAGCAGGAATATAGCACTCAATATTCTGGCTTCCAAATGTTCTCTTCCTTCCATAATTGTTCAGCAATACCATCTTTTCATAATTAAAGCTTATTTACTTTCTAAAGTCCTTTTCTGCCTGCTGATACCCTGGCATGGCTAAAGCTTTCATAGTAGTGGAATTATTACTCTTTCCCATGGAGAAAGTGGTCCCCCCTTGGACTCTAGCCCTCCAATTTAGCAGGGAATGTTTGAGGATACAAAAAGTACACGTTATTCTATCAGGTTACTTGTTTGATGCCAAGTGGAGATCAATACTACTTAGCACCTTTAATTCTTGGATCTATATGTTGTAAACCCTGGGAACACAGTTTCAGGTTGTGTGGTGAATGTAACATTATCTTAGAAGACAGCATCACAAATCTATAGGGTATGGTTTCTGCTTTTAGGCAGGCTATTCAGTCTCTCTCTCTCTCTCTCTCTCTCTCCTCTCTCTCTCTCTCTCTCTCTCTCTTTCTCTCTCCCTTCATCACTCTCTCTCCCTCACCTACTCTCTCCCTCCCTTCTTCCTTCCCTCCTTCCCTTCCTCCCTTCTCTTTATTCTATCTGGCTAGCAGCTTTGGGGTGGATATTATGGGCAGATAGTCTGTCGATAGATTTTTTTTGTTGTTTCTTTCCTTTTTCTTCATTGCCATAACAATATTCAAAAAAGGCAATGCAAAGAAAGCAATGTTTACTTTGTCCCACGGTTTGAGGTACAGCCCATCATGGTGAGGAGGTGTGCTCTGAGAGTAGCCCTAACTAGAGAGGAAAGAACAACACAGCATATCTACAGTTGGGAAGCATAGAAAGAGGGATGCTGGTGTTCAACAGGCTTCCTTGTCCTCGTTAATTCAGTCTGGGCATAGATCACATATTTCTAGGCAGTCTACCTATAACAGGAGATATTTAGAAAATGCCTTGGCGTGGGCCATCTATCTAATCAGTGGGGCGGCTTTGCTTAGCTCTGGCCACCATGTTCCACACTAGAAGGGGCCAGAAGCCATGCATGCGACAGCTAGAAGTGGACAAAGCCACAACTAGACTCATAAGACACCAGCGTGGAAGCCGAGCCATCTCCCACATCCACAATGCTCGGCTGAACCCCGGACAATATCCGCCATCCTCACAGTACCAGGCAGAATGAAGACTTAAAAGACTTTAATACTTAAAGATTATTCAATGGGTTTATATATTTGGAAATGCTCAAATAACAAGATGCCCACATAATTAGAATTGTTACCCAATATCTATCTATCTCCCCTTCCTCTCTTTCCTCCTTTCATCCCAATTCCTCACTCTGCCTGCCTTCCATACTGCCCAATCACCAAGCTCCACTGCATATACAATGTAGCAGTAGCAGGAAATTATCCTGCTACATCTACCAGTCTCTATTTAACTTCTTTAAAACACTCTTACCGACATGACCAGAAGTATGTTTCTTTATTTTAAAATACAATAATATTGACAGTGAAGATCAACTACCATACAGTCTTTGCCATACCTCCACTGCTATAAAATAGGTTCTTTCAGCAGATGCAATGTGTAAATTTATATGCAAATGAGCTGTAAAATTATTCTAACAGATGTTGCAGGTGGGAGAGTCAGACTAATAAGCATCAAATTTTGTCAGTGCTGATAACTGTACAGAGAAGTGCTATCACGTAATCAATTTAAAACTATGTACCTGACTAATGACCTCAGGGGACAGTGTTATACTAGTGGAACCAGCACACATAGTGCACATCAGGTTGTAGAGGAAGAAATGAGGTCAGCCTTCATAGCTTCATTCTTGTCATCATTCCATTGCATTCATGGTTCCTTGTATAAGTAATGAACCTACTGACCTACTTTTGCCTGCTAGGAATTACCTCCTAAAGTCACCAGAGCATCCGAACACAGAACCACTACTTGGAGAACACATGTCCCACCCATCAATGAATGAAGAACATGAATCTAGCCATTAGTGAATGAATGGACAGAGATAGAGTGGTAAATAACCACAGCGGAAGAAAATCTGCATTTTGACAGCATGGATGAACCTGGAGAAAATTGTATTGTGTGATATCTACTAGGCACAGAAAAAACAGCACAATATGATCTCACCTAACTGCAGAATCTGAATAAGTTAAACTCGCAGACACAGGACAGAACAGTGGTTACCCTTGGTGGGGAATTAGGGACACAAACATGGATCCATACACTTTCAGTAAGATAGGAGGCAATGCCAAAGAATTCTATTGTGTAACACAGTTAATAGTAGATTGCATACCTGCAAATGACTAAGAGAACAGATTTGAAAGTATCCTAACCATTGAAAAATTATAAGGCAGACCCTTACATTAATTAGCTCAACTTAGAAATTTGTAGGTGCCTATTTACAATAAATGTATAGCTATTTTTAAATCTTATGTAACATATACTACTTTTATTGATCATTAAAATATTTTTAAATGACTAAAAAATAGAAAACTATGAATGTGAGATGACAGTAAATAAAATAAAGACCTAAATGACCAGTAAAAGAGAAGGAAATACAGTCAGCGACTGAGGGTTAGTAAAGGTGTAACTGAGGAGAGACTGGGAGACATTTGTAGGATGAGTCAGACTGTTCTTATTCTTAGAGAAGTACTTGTCCACCCTGGATGCATATTGGTTGCTTTTCAGTTGCTGTGATAAAACACTACAGCCAAAAGAAACTTAAAGAAGAAGGAGTTTATTTGGCTAATAGGTTCAGAGAGGGAATCCATAACAGCAGGGGTGGCATGGCAGCAGGCAGAGAAAGAAGCTGAACGATAATGTTTTCAACCACAAACATGAACCAGAAAGTATGACCCAAGTGGAGTGGAACAAGGCTACAAACTCACAAGGCCTGCCCCCAATGATAGACTTCCTCCATCAAGGCTGTGCCACCTAAACCTCTTCAAACAATATCACCAACTGAGGACCATGTGTCCAATCACCTGGGAGACATTTATCATTCAAATCACCACAGCATGCTTTCTGTAAAGTAAAAACATTAAATTCAAGAATCCATATGTTACACAAATTTCCACTGACATTCCTAGACTAATGACTGTGATTTGCACTGTGTCTTCAACTGTGTCTTGCAAAAGATTGTACACAGCATTGCCACAGACAACTTTAGTACCACTTAATTTCTGAGTCATAGGACCTGCATGCCAAGGTCACTTGCAGCACAGTGCTGAAGAAGTTTTAGATAAAATTGATTGCTTTCTGAGAAGCCTGATAAATAGGCTAGAAAAGAATGACCAAGTATGATATCTAAAATCTGAAAAGACCCACAATACAGCTTGCTTGTCTAACTAATCAAAGAGACATCTAGTTGATGTTCTATGGAAATCTAGAGGTTCAAAAAGAATCAGTGTTGTGGTTCTGGGTTAGCAGTGAACATTCATGGTGTCCCCTTGCTTTCCTTCATGTAAAATGTTTTCTTTTTACTTTCTTATTTAGTGGAATTGGGGTAAATGCATCTATTATAGATACTTAACTTTGTTTCTAGACCAAAAAGTTACATTAATTCATTTCCAAAACATCTGCATATCAGGCTTCTGTTTGGTTAATTTTATGACACCCCATCATCTTTGCCATTAACCAATCATTTGGATAGCAAATATTTAAATTATATTGGGATATGACTGGACTCACTTATGACTTTAATAATGACATATGTTTCTTTGATTACTTCTTGTTTATGGCAATACTTCTGAGCTAAGGTTTTGTTTGGGATTGAGAAGATTATTTTAAAGACTTGCAACTGATTGCCTTGAAATGTTGGTTCTCATTTCATGAATCAGGAAACAAATGTAGTAGATGCATGCTAGTTTGTAAGCGCATACATTCTCTGAAAGTTATGTAAACTACATGCAAGATGATATTGAACTATCTGTTTTAGTTACTGTTCTAGTGCTATAAAGAGACACCATGACCAAGACAACTTATAGAGGAAAACATTTAATCGGGGGCTTGCCTACAGGGGCCAAGGATTAGTCCCATCATCCTGATGGGGAGTGTGGTAGCAGGAAGGTAGATAGACAGTCATACAGGCAGACAGGCAGACAGGCAGACAGGGAGGCAGGCATGGCATTGGAGCAGTAGCTGAGGGCTAAACATCATGATCTGTAGGCAACAGACAGAGAGAGATATTGGTCTTGGTTAAGGTTTTGAAACCTCACAGTTCACACACTTCCACCAATATGGCCACACCTTCTAATCCTGCCCAAAGAGTTCCATTAACTGGTGCCTAAGCATTCAAACATGAGTTTATGGGAGCCATTCTCACTCAAACCATTACATTACACTTCCTAGCCCCCACAAGCTTCTGGCCATATAGTAATGCAAAATGTATTCAGTTCAACTTTGAAAGTCTATTGTCTTTCAGTCTCAAGACTACTAGTGTCATTTTTGAGACTCAAGGCAGTTTATTAACTGTAACCCCTTGCAAAATCAAAAAGCAAATTATATACTTGCAACATACAATGGCACAGAATATATGTTACCATTCCAAAATGGAGAAAATGGAGAATACCGATGATATTGGAATAGAGCAAGAATAAAACTCATCAGGGCAAACTTGAAATTCTGTGACTACATGTTTGATATTAAAGGGTTTATTAGATAGCTCTTCTTTTCCAGCTTTGTTGACTACATCAACAAAGATAACAAAGAAGTATCTCTATCTTATACTGCTTCTATACACCGTTAGTAGCTTTCCTTGTCAGGCATCCCATGATTCTGGCATCTCCAACATCTGAGGGGTTCCAGTACAATCCAGGCTTCACCTTCCAGTTTCACATAGTGCTCTGTGCTTTCAAGCAGGAATTTCCATGCCACACATATGGCCTTGGTGGCTTTCCTTAACTGTGGAGGAAGATTCCATAACCCCTTTTATGTATCTTTGTTGATTCTAAATCTAGAACCAAGTGGTAAAGTTAAGTTTTTCTTTTTGCCAAGGCTAGTACCTGGATCCCTCTTTGAAAAACATTTGCATAAGTTTTTACTTGTTGATGGTTTTCTTTGCTGCTTAAGCTTTTCTTTACAAAACTGAAGCTCTGCTGGGTGGGTTCTTACCTTAAGGATACCGTTTCCTTTATGCCACTGTGAATCAGGGTTTCCTTATATCTGCTTGAGCCCAGGACTTGGCCCCAACATTGCAATTCCTGGTCTCCTTTTTCTTCTCAAACTGTACATTTTATATTTTTATTTATTTGCTCTGCTTACTGCCTTTCACTGTGGATCTGAATAGGGGTGATAACTAATTACCACACAACATAGTAAATACTAGGCTACCTTGAAACTTCCTTTGCCAATTGATGTTACTCCCAAACTCTTCATTTTAGCCTCTGGCAGACTTTTTGGTCAAGGGCAGAAAGCAGCTAAATTCTTTACTGAAGTATTACAAGAATGGTCTCTAGTCACTAATAGTTTTATCCTCTGAAACCTCTTAAGATGATCCTGTGAAGTCCAACTGGAAGCATTCAATTACTTTTCTAACCCAAAGTTCAAAGTCTTCCACATTTATCCAACAAACAACATTGTCAAGCCTGTCACAGAAATGCCCATTCCCTGGTACCAAATTCTGTCTTAGTTATTGTTCTATTGCTGTGAAGAAACCCCATGACCAAGTCAACTTATAAAGAAAAATATTTAACGGGTTCCTTGCTTACAGCTTCATTATCATCATTTCAAGGAGTATGGCAGCAGACAGGCAAGGAGACATTGCTGGAGAAGTAGCTCAGAGCTGCTTCTATATATTCCATGGTGTATCAGAAACTATCAGGAATCTGTCAGTATAGGCTGCCTGATTGCTACTCTAGATTATTAGTTGTGAAAGTCAGTACCCTTCTTGTAATGACTAAATGTACCACATGTCCTATAGTGTCTTAGTTAAGCTTTTCACTGCTCTGAAGAGACACCATGACTATACCAATTCTTATAAAAGAAAACATTGAATTGAGGCTGGTGTGTTGGTTTGTATATGCTTGGCTCAGGGAGTGGCACTATTAAGAGGTGTGGCCTTGTTGAAGTAGATGTGTCACTGTGGAGATGGTTTTAAATACCTTCAACCTAGCTGCCTGGAAGTGAGTTTTCCACTAGCAACTTTCAGATGAAGATGTACAACTCTCAGTTCTCACCTCTGCCTGAACCATGCCTGCCTAGATGCAGCTATACTCCCACCTTGATGATAATGGACTGAACCTCTGAACCTGTAAGCCAGCCCCAATTAAATGTTGTTCTTTATAAGACTTGCCTTGGTCATAGGATCTGTACATAGCAGTAAAACCTTAACTAAG
Source organism: Mastomys natalensis (assembly GCA_021653895.1). Lineage (NCBI taxonomy): Eukaryota > Metazoa > Chordata > Mammalia > Rodentia > Muridae > Mastomys > Mastomys natalensis. Next base: position 1,625,020 of record JAJTUV010000331.1, read on the forward strand.
ACAGCTGGCTTACAGTTTCAGAGACTTAGTCCCTTATTATCTTGGTGGGAAACACGGTAACGTGCAGGCAGACATGGTGGTAGAGGAGCTGAGAGTTCTACATCTTGATCCACAGGCATCAGAAGGAGACTCTGTACCACATTGGTCACACCTTGAGCATAGGAGACCTCAAAGCCACCCCCACAGTGACATACTTCCTCCAACAAGGCCACATCTCCTATTAGTGCAACTCCTTTTGGCCCAAGCATTAAAAAACATGAGCCTATGAAGACCATACCTATTCAAGCCACCACATATAACACCCTAGATTCTTGGCATTCTCATTTAAAACAGGAAGTCAAGTTCTAATTTAAATCTGTCAGCCTGCAGATGCATTTTTTTTTTTTAGCTTCTCAGTCACATCAATGCCTTTAATAACAGTAAATTCTTTATTGCCACTGTGAAGTCAGTATGTTATGAGAAGTCCCAGGATTAATTTGTTGGTTTCACATAATAAATCTTTAGCATTCCTACCCAAAAGTTTGTTATAAACCCATTACAATATTCTGCTATTATAGCTTTCTGAAATCTATGTCACTTTACACATTTGAGAGATCCTTGGAATCTTTGATAAAAATATTAAAATCTCAGTCATGGGAAAGACCTTCTCAGTGACAACTATTTTATTCAGTGCATATTCTTCCCACTGTGTTCAAAAACCTCATGATACTCCCTCCCCATCTTTGCAAGACTGAATGTTCCCTATAGGTGAAGGGGAAAAATCTTGCCATATAAATCCCCTTTGCCCTATAGGAGAGGCAGACAGTTCTTTTCTAGCTTATGCTGAGACCTGATCTAATAACTGGTGTGAAGGTAATGAAGAGAAAAGAAATTCAGTACCAAAATGGGCAGCTATTATACAAATTGCCTATATTAGTGTGGGTTAACATATTCTTCACCGAAGGGAAGGGAACTGCTTTTGCTGTCTCTGCTGGGTATCCCATCTCATCTCTCAGTGTCCCCTTCTCTGATTTCACATTGGAGACATGTTGAGCTTATAGACTTTTGTCCTTTGGTTTATGGCCACACTTACAAATGAAATTGGACCTTTGCTGACCTTGATGCTGTAAGAAATTTGGAATCATTTTAGAAGCTGCCATGGAAAAGTTTTGGCTTTCACAGAGTGACTTCACTTTCTGGTTGGCTGACTGAAGCTTCTCATTATTTCTTCCCAAAGCTTCAAAGACATTTTCACAAAGTCATCAAGTACACAATGCTTAAAGACATCATTGCACTCATATTACTGAAGGGTTATAAATGGCACAAAGCCAAATGCTGTCTTCCCTTTAGACTAAGTAAGGTCAGAACCTTTAGCGTGATGCTACTGACTATCAGAGGCTATCCCCAACTCACTGCCAGCAGTAAAGTCATGGTTACTATCTAGCAGCTGGGGGAATCCCATCTGTAGGATATCAGCTTGCTTGCTTTTTCTGAGCCTGAGATAAACAGTTGAGGGTAGTTGATTAAGAGAGAAATGGAATCAATACATAAGGGAGAAAAAATAGTCCAATAGTCAAAAATACTATACAATTGATTATCCGAGTGTAAAAGAATTGGCACCCAATACCTCTGAGACCATCTACAGGGCAACAAGGAGCAAGCCTGAAACCTGTGTATGTGAGAGATTGAAAGGAGAGGCATACACTCACTGGTTCCCAACTCAGTGGTTGAAGGTTGGTTGCTGGTCTATTACCATCCTTGAGCTATTGAGCTGTTTATAGTTGGTGATGAAGATGGACCCTGCATCTTTCCTCAGCTGAAGTAGCTGAGATACCATAGGAATAGAAGCAAGGATAGAGTAAATACACAGAATCTTATGAGGATGAGACAAGACCAATTTATAGACAAATATCTAAGCTGAAAGTGATAATAGTTCATATATATTGTCTTCAGTCCCTTGCTTAGGTGAAATTTCAACAAAATAAGAAATTTCCCTAACAGATTTCTATAGATACTTTTGTTCTTCTTGTGAGCCAAAGATCCAGATTTACTTTTTTAATGATATAACCAACCAGGGAAGGACTTCCCAGAGATGGATAATGTGTGTCCAGTCCTTTCCCACATAGTATTCCACACACACACACACACACACACACACACACACACACACACACACACACAGAGAGAGAGAGAGAGAGAGAGAGAGAGAGAGAGAGAGAGAGAGGAGAGAGAGAGAAGAGAGAGAAGAGAGGTGTGTATGTATATGTACATATATTAATGTGTGTGTATGTATATATGTATGTATAAATGTAAGTATTTTGGTTTATTTGGAATGGATCTGTAGTGGTGCAGCAATGACAGCTCCTTACACTCTTTCAATGAGTGCCAAGATGGGAGAGTATTTAATTTGCTACTGGCTCATGTCAGCACCTAAGGTGTTATGTTATAGTTTGTATATGAAGTTCTCCTAAAGGTTCATTTGTGTCTTGGAACATTTAGTGCCCAGATGGTGGCTTTATTTTGGGTGACTATAGAGTTTGATGACATAGGAGATAACTAGCATCTGAAGGCCATTGGGGTAGACCTCTGAAGGTTATATTCACCCTATCTCTGGTACACCTCTCTACTTCTTGATTTGCCATTGAGATGAGAGGAAATCCAGATGCCTGTTTCCGCCACTATGTAGTACTCCATGCCTTTTCTGAGGTGATGAATTGTAACTTTTGAAGCCTTGAGCTAAAGTAGACATCTCTTCCATCAAGTTACTTCTATCAGACTGTCTGTAACAGTGATGAGTAAAGTAAATAGGTATGGAAACTCAACTCAGACTTCTGGGTTCATAAGAAGCAGTGTTAGGAAAATGAAATCTTTAGTGGTTACATAAGCTGCAGAAGCAAGGCAAGTCATCATCCAGTGGCAAAGGTGTCAAAAGTTACAACTACTGGTAAGCTAAGGCACAGAGCGTTCTCAAGTGAGTAATGGGTTCCTGCAGTAACTCTATGAAATAAGTTTTCCTTTCTCTTTGGTACTCATTCTAAAAGATCATTTATTTTGGGGAAATTCTTACCCAGTGAAAAGGTAAAGCATGTTTAGATGGTGAGAAAGATGCAAAGCTGAAATCTTAGTTTTGTTCATCATGGTGTTTATTGTGATACTGATGTCAGTACTAGCATCCTTTTCTCAATCACGGGCTGTGGGAGCTAAAAGACAAGCAAACAAACAACAAAACAAAATTCTTTGTCTATGTCGCAGTGCCTGAAACTATATCCATAAAAGATTTAAGATTTTGGTAATCATGAAAAGGGTGATTATTTTTAATTACCATGTGAGTATAGTGTAATTGTCAGGAAACAGAAAAACAGTGACTTTAGGAATGGCCTAGTAAGCGCAGTACTTGTGTAAGCATAAGGACACAGGTTTGATCCCTGTTATCCATGTAAAGAAGCTGGGCATGGTGGCATTTTCTGTAGTCCCAACATTAGGAGACAGAGACTGTAGAATCCCTGGGGCTGCTGGAAATCGGTCTAGCTGAAGCATCTACAGATTTAGCTGGAGACCCTGTTTAAAAAATTAAGGGGAAAATGATGACTTTCCCCTTAATGATACACACAAAACACACACACACACACACACACACACACACACACGATGATAATCAAAAGTAGAGATGAGGTGACAGGAGCTAGGGGGGTTGACTTGCTTCAAATGCAGCAATTCCCCACAGACTTGCAAGCGAAGAATTGCTGGTTTTAAAGGTGAATACAGGGGACTTGAATGGAGGTGGCCTCTAGCCTTTGGGAAAGGTGACAGGGAAGTTTCTCCTTTAGAACTGGAAAGAACACACCTTGTTACTACTTTGATTTTGGCCCCGTGAGACTGATTTGAGTCTTTTATCTTCAGGACTAGAAGATAAGAATTTTTGTGTTGTGTTGAATGAGCAAGCTTGTGCTAACTTACAGCATCAATAGAAAATGCTCCCAGCAGCCAGTGTCTGAAGTGCTGCAGCTGTCTGTGTTCTTTTCGAGTCACTGAGAGACCCTAAACCAGGCATTCTTCAGGTACCTATTTTCTGTTAGGTGTCATGTCATACAAGGAACTCACTCTTTTTCCCACCACAGTGAACTGGGTGAGCCATGAAAAATTGAAATAGTTCCTTTACTGTTTACTTTAAGTTCCCACCTTGTTGGGTGACAATTTTTTCTGGGGAGACACAATATACATGTTGAAGGGACTCTGGCCAGCTCAGGTGTAGCAAGCATGGCTCTGGTTAGGCTTACCTTTCTTCGTGTTTTCCCTATGCCTTGCTATAAACACATTAGATTACATTCCTAGAGTTAGCCACCAAAGTCCATTCACTTGTTTGGTCACTTCCTCCTCCTGAGGCTGACTACTGAGGTCTAGTTATCAAAGTGTTGAGGTCCAGCAATCAAAAGCCTATTATGGCTCACCTAACTAACATGTCCAATTAAAATTAAACACTTCATTGTAACATGGGTTTCTTTTTGTATATTTATAAACCACCATTTTCTTATATGCCACATCTGTCTCCTCTCTACCCAGAAGCAGTTCTTTGTCTTCCCCTGGGACAAATACCCTTTCCCCCTTTCCCTTGTTCCTTCCTCCTTCCTCCTCATTCTCCATCTCCTGCATTTGTCTCTTATTCCCTGCTATCTGTCTTTCTGGAGCAAATACATCTTCTTGTGCTAAGAACTTGGTCTTGGGAGTCCTAAGCAGATTATTTTCCTTTCATATGCTTACACACCTCATATATATAGATTCCATGCCATGGAGTAGAACAGATACCACCAGCGTTTGACTTGGTAAACCAATGATTTTATTGGGGTAACTTACAGGAATATGGGTGAGGAGTTATAGGAACAGAAATGACTCAAAGACAGCTGCATCACTAAAGCCCACATGGAATGGGTGACAAAGCTGGGAACATGTCATACACTGCACAGCCTGCAGGCAGCTCAAAAGGTTGTAGAGTGTCCTTCACAGGCACCTCAGTTGGTAAAATCTCTTCCAGGAAGCTTAGTTGGTTTGTGCCTTCAGGCAGCTGGTCTTGGCTTCTGAGACATTGTCTTCACAGCTTGGCTTCTCTGAGGAGACTTCTTTTCACTTTTGCTTTTCTACTCTGGGAGAAAGGTACATAGATCAGATTTTGAGCTGTATATTTTCCTGTTTAAGGAGTCTCCCCTCATGATGGAACATTTCAATCTTGGAGGAAACTGTTACAAATCACCCACCTTGCCTCTGTGTGTGTGTATATGTATGTATGTATGTATGTATGTATGTATGCATGTATGTATGTATGTATGTATGTATGTATGTATGTATGTATATGTGTGTGGCAGTGTGTGTGTATGTGTGCCTGTGTGTGGGCAGTGTAGAGGGAGTATGGGTGTGATATTTGGGCATGCTCCTGCCACAGCAATCTCACCTTTCCACTTTGTATAAAGTAGGGACTCTTATTCACTGCTACATATTCAAAGATAACTAGTCTGTGATCTTCTAGGAATTCTTGTGCCTCCACCTTGTATCTTGTAATAGGAGCATTATAATTATAGACAGATGTTAACAGAATTTGGTTGTTTACCTGGGTTCCTCCTGTTCCCATTACAGTGTTTTATCTACTGACTCATCTTGTTGGCCTTACTTTGCAAAGTTTTGCTTCTGCTATAACTAATTCTATAGAGATAGCAACCATCTTTCTTGACTGGACACACATTCATTTTCTCATAAGTCAGTAGTGCCACCTGCTCTGTTCTGAATACAGGCCCCGAATCAATGTGTTGGGAATGTAATCCCTAGGATACAGCATTGGGAGAGGCCCTATGATTTGGACAGAGTTGTTGGGAACTGATTAATGGCATTAGAAAAAGGCCTTTTTAGATTTAGATTTTCCCTCTTCCTCCTGTCTCCAAAAGACAAAACATTCCTCCTCTTTAGAGAATGCAAAATTGAGGTTTCATCTTGCAACTAGAGGTTCAATCAGCCACACATGATCTTCGACTTTCTAGCCTCAACAACTACAGAAAGAATTTAAAGTACCCAGTCTATTTTAAGACACTATCAGTGTGACTGCCTTTGCATAAACCAGAAAGGGTGTGAAGGGACTCTAGCCAGCCTAAGCATGGCACACATGGTCCTGGCAGGCCTTGTCCTTCTCCGAATTCCCCCTGCCTTGATAAAAATTATTAGATTGTATTCCTAAAGCTAGCCACCAAGGTCTATTCCCTTATTTGGCCACTTTCTCCTCCTGAGGCTATCAAGGTCCAGCTATTCAAAGCCTTTTCGGCCCACCTTATTAATCTGTCCAATCAAAATTAAACACCTCATCCTAACACAGGGTTTCCCCTTTACCTTTATAAACTGTCATTTGCCTATGGGCCACATCTGTCTCCTCCCTACCCACAGGCAATCATTTTTCCCCACTTCAGGACAAATATCCCTGCCCCTTGCCCTTGTTCCTTGCCCCTTTCTCCCTTGTCTTCTATCTCCTCTCCTTGTTTCTTATTCTCCGCCTTTCATATCTTTGAGGCAAATAAATCTCCTCTGTGTTAAAAACTTGGTCTTGGAGTCCCAAGTAAATTACCTTTAAGGGTAATCAACATTCCATTATGCCACAGGTTTTCAGTATTCCCAAATCCCATGTTGCCTATATGTAAAGACAGAATTCAACTTCAAATTAGAGGTCTTCTTGAGGGAAACATTTCCCTGTTCTTTCCCTTACTTTACTTCTCTCAAGAGGAAGAAAGAGCCTTCCATTCCTGTTGCCAAGAATTTATCCTCTAGCTCTGGGCTGTCCTGTGGCCATCCTTTAAGAAATGGGAAAACAGGCCTTCCAGATTCATTGAGGATGGGTACTACATTATTTATGTTGTGTTTTTAGTGCTGGCAAAGAAGACACATTTAATAAATATGGATTGAAAAAGTGCCAAAATTCCACTTTTGTAAATGTATTCATTGGTGCCCTGAAGTTTTGTAAATCTGCAGAGGCTCATGCCAGGCTGCAAGCATTCGTCAGGACGGCAAGCCTGTAACTCTTTATCTTGAAGGAGGCCTTTACCCTTGAAGGGATCTTCTTACTGAGCTCAGTAGCATTTCTTCAGGCTCTTTTACATCTGATTTATATAATTTAAACTTCACCACATCCCTGCATGTAAAGATTCCGTTTTACAGATAAAGAAAAGCAGCTGACCCTCTGCTATGGTTTGCATGTGAAATGCCTCTATAGACAAGGATATACACAAGGGAGCTAGCTTGGTTGCCAGCCAATAGGCATTGGGGAGTGATTGGATCCTGGTGACTCTGATTCATGTGTGGGTTAATCCAGCAATAAATTTATAATTTTATATGTTACTGGGAGGAAATGGGCGCTTAGGAGGAGGAGGCCGTCCTGCTTGGAGGGAGTTTGTCACCAGAGAGATGCCTTTGAAAGTTGTGTGTTGTCTTCTGTTCATTCCTCTCTGCCTCCCTCCTCTGTTTCTCAGCCACCATGATGGGAGTAATTTTGCTCCATTGCATTCTCTCACCACTGTGATATTGTGCCTCAGGACAGGCCTGTGGCAATGGAGCAAGCTAACCATGGACTAAAAGCATGGACCAGACCTTTCTCCTGTTTATTTCAATTATTTCATAGTAACACCAATGCCTGACTACTATACAGTCAGTACTGCTAACAGAGAAGGCAGCTGTGTTCTGTTCTGCTACATTGAAGATGAGGAGTCAAGGGTAAGGAGGAAAGGGCTATGACTTACATCTATCTTGTTGGCAGTTAAAAGTAGGTTAGCTAAGAAAAACTCAGGTAGACAATTCCCTGTGAATTTCACCAGACATTTCACCAGGATTTTGAGTAAACTGGGTTTAAAGAGAATGATACGTTTAGGTCACAGAATAAGCCATGAGCTTTTTACTCCAGCTCTTCTTGGTCAGTGCCCCACTCATAGCCACTTCAAGTGTTCTGACTTGCTTTCTCTGAGAAGAAAAGTTCAATGCATTCTTAGTCCATAGTATTTTCCTTAACAGAGTCACAAATCTTTGTGACCAAGGGGGCATTAAAGTATAGTTAGTACAGGGTGATCTCTGGTATTGCTCTTCAAGTTTTAGTAACCTTAATGTTTAAAAACTTTCTTCAATCTCCTTTACATTAAGATCATAAACATCAGTTGATCACATAGTCTTACTATTCACCTTTAGATTGTGGTAGTTTTGTATTTTATGAGGCACGTGATTTTGAAACCTACAAGGTTTTAAGCCAGCCCTGTTTGATTTAGGGCAAGAATATGATTCAGTCTTGACAAGTTGTTGGCATTCAGATAAATGACTTAGTGTTAAATTTGCTTCTTGTCAAAAGCACAGAGCTGGTTTCTAACTTTCAGTAGCTGTTAGCTGATGATTTCAGAACTCTGAAGGTAGTAAAGTGATGAACATGCAGAAGAAACTGGACTTTGAGATTGTATCTTTCCTGGGCTTAGTGGTACATGCTTTGGTGTTATTTCATGATGCTGGGCAGCCATAGTGAGTGACAGTGTTTGCTCAGCCATGATCACAGGTCTCCATAGGAAGCTGAGATGCTAGCTCAGATATTCAGTTGATTAGTCAGATTATGCACATTGTCGTCTCCAGATGTTTCATATTCTCAATGATTTGTCAATATACAACTTCAGTGTAAATGGAGAGGTATTTGTATTACCAAAATGCATTGTAAATTACTAAAGTTTTAGGAAAACATGATGATACAGAAATTTTCTTTTTGAAGGAAGGGTTCAAAGTAACCAACACACAGCAATAGAGACCAGTGGACTGCCTGAATAGAAGCATGAGGTTTTATATAATATCACAGCTTCCATTTTAAATATCTTTCTTTAAATATTTTAATTTTTTTAAAAAAGAATCTTAGGGCACTACTTGTAACAGAGTATTATAACTGAATATAAAACATATTCAGAGATATGTTTTAACCTATTCTCTAGGACTGTATTTGGATAGTGAAAGAATCAGTTGAGGATCATAGTTGACATTTGAGACATAATCATTCAATACTTTTCATCAACTAGTTCTCTCTTTTTGGATGACAAAATAGTTATGTTCATACTAAATGCTGGTAAATATCTAAACTCAGTGCTGAAGAGCATCACAGCATTTACCATATGTGCTTACCACTTTCCAAGATGCAATGATTACTCTGTTCTCCTCAGTGGTTAGTAGAGACCATTAAGGGCCAATAATGGACATTTATTGTCAAAGCTAGTTTGAAAAGGAAAAATATAAGGGCAAGAAAGAAAAAGAAAGGTTTTGCTAACAAACATAGAAAAACTGATTCTTTGTTTGTAAATGATGTAATACTTTCAGCCTCAGGTTTTTAGTGTTGGAATTCTGTGTTTTTCAAACATGGTTTTGAGCAGAGTGGTGATAAGGACTGAAGGAGAGCTAGTCTGTAGGATGCGCATACGATGTGTTTCAGGCGAGGGGATGATCACTTAGGAAGGTTGTAAGTTGTTCAGAGCAGAAATAGTGAGACTGTGCTTGGCACCAACAGTGGGACATATGGAGGATGGACAGGAACAGTGATGTTGAGTTAGGACCCATGTTGATGATTGGGTTGTTAGCAACCAAGCAGAAAGTGATACAGACAAAATCCAGTCTTCTCAGGGATCCAAGAGAATATATATCTAAGAACTGGGCCTCTGGAACTAACCTAGTGCACACTGGTTAACTGGTTGCAGTTTCAGCTTAGCTTGGAAGTGGCAGCAGTAATATTTCTTCAGGAATTAAAGAGAATGATGGCTGTAAAATATTCATTGCAGCGTGTGGTAACTTCTCACTGTTTGTTTTCTGAGGAGATCATCAGCATTCATCACTGCATGGTGAAAGATATACAATGCTTGTTTATCAACTTTATTTCCTAGGCTCACTGATTTGTAATAAAGTAAGATGTAGTGGCAAGCCTTCTGCCTTCTAATTTAGAGCTACACTTCAGGATGACATTTCATTTGTGATATGTATACTATGCAGCCTGAGCTGGCTTGGGATGTACATCCTCTTACCTCTTTCTCCCAAGCACAAATACAATAACATCCTTAATATTGTTGATGTTCTAGTACTGGTCTAATTGAAATCTTTCTGATATTCTTTAACATGAAGCCAAATTATGGGCAAGGACAGTATGTATAGAATCTTTAAGGCTATAGACTTTGAAGGAACAGAGAGAGTTCCTTCTTAGACCATTGGGCCTGGTAAGTAGACCACAGCAAATGTAATGAAGGCATAGCTTTCAGAAGCTTTGATTGCCTTTTCCATCAGGGCTCTCATCATCCACAGGAGTCAGCAGGGCTTTAAGGGGTGCCATTCTAAGAGTAAACCCATGATCTGGTTTCAGGGCCACACTGATATAACTAGTGGAACTGTTTTAGCCACAGTGTTTGTGGAAGTAAAAAATATTCTTTGAAATAATGCTTTTTGGTTCATCTATGGTAAAGGAGGTTTGTTATTATGTTATCAGTAACAAACCTTTGTTTGCTAAATTGAAAGAGTCAGTAATTTACAGGATCAGGCAAGGCCAAATGCTTTCCTGAGTTCAGGGTGAAGAGAGGTAAGTCAGTTAAAAAGGAGTTTGGGGGTATAGTGGTCCCTGTTATAATGTGAGAAAGTGGGGCTCAGTTTTCACACAGTTTGTAGCAAGATCCTTGATCTGCGGTCCTAGAACATGAAGATCATAGCCAAGACCTAGGAAAAGGTGAAGGAGGACTCAGCCCACAGGAAATGCTGTCATTGTGCATAATTAGACGAGGTCATTAGAGGACATTCTAAGAGAGCATGCCAGAGTGACTGAGATGGAATGATTGTGGGATTCTGAGCTGTCCTCCAGAATAGCAACCTGAGAATCTCAGTCAGGAGGGCCAATGTCATCTCTAGACATGATTTATTTTTTACTCACATAACAGGACATAAGCATCTCAAAGTGTGTGTGTGTGTGTGTGTGTGTGTGTGTGTGTGTGCACATGCTGTGCCCACATGCACATACATGTCTGCATGCATGCATGCTTTCATTTGATTATAAACTTTGATGGTAGCAAAGAGATGACTAGATAGCAAGGGGCTTTCAGCAAGATTTTCTTCATTGAATATGTGTTGTCAGTTCTTCTATGGGAAGGTAAAGGAAGACAGAGTGAGATTATTGGCAAGATAAATTTCGAGTTATCTTTTTTAAAGACAAGAAATAGAATGTCCTGCATTATAAATGGATCTATTGATAAGCCCAAAAGAAGAAAGGAACATGATGGAAAAGAAAATTAAGATTTTGCTTCATCCTGGAAAAAAATGTGAAACTGACATTTTCATTTTGAAAACCTGTCAGGAGAGATCACTGGAAAGTTAACCTTTTCACTGTGTGGGTGTTCTTAGTGTAAACTGAAGGCAAGTACCCTCGCCACACAGTTTATTTGGAGGTTAAACATACTTGAGTTACTTGGGCTAGTTTCTACAAAATGAATTACATTTTGTTGAGGAATTAACTGTGACTTAATACAACACATTGGTTACTTGGTTTTGTTACCTGAATGAATCTTTGAGGTGGAACAGCATAGTATGTTTTAGAATCTAGGAATGCTGGAGTCCAGGAATCTTTCTGCTTACATTGACCTTAAGGCCCTGTGTAAATCACTTTAACTCTCTCCCTGTCCTCATATTCAACCACAACAGAAAGCTGCAGATCATTGAACATTTGTTTATGAATGCACCAAGTATGGAAGACAGTACATTAATGAAGCTTATACATGAGATCATTTGGAGACACTGAAAAATATCTATATGGGAAGAACCATCATTGACAAATTTCAGAATTCCAAAATGGTATGCATGGTTATTGATCAAGTATTTGAGAGTATAAGCAACATCAGAGGAATTCTAAGAGTTTATTTACAACACAGAGATTCAAAAAGAGGCCTTTTGGAGAATATATAAATTTTTAAAACAATATACTAGGCTACTTTACTTTTTTTGAGTTCACATAGCTATGGGATATTATTTATCTGGTATTTTTCTTCTTTCCCCATGAAATTCTTTCTCTCAGTCATTTAAAATTGTACTCTGTTATATATGCAGCAGAGACATTAGAGAGAAAATAAAACAAAGGTAACTTTTTCTAAAATGAAATGATAAAATCACAGCAGAAATTTAGGGAGGAGATATTTTGATTGATGGTTTTTGTCTGGCTCTTAGTATCTCTGTAAATGACGACTGCTTTATGGTTGTAATGAATTCATATTCTAACCTCTAGATTCCTGGCTAGTGAAAATATAAACAGTCAGTCAATTACTCTCTAATTAATACCTATAAATTGTGAAATCAAGTACTTTTTTGGAATTGCCATTAAAGATATTTTGTAATATACAATCTTACTAGAAAAATTTCCTTTTAGGGAAGCAAGACGAAATTCTACCAAACAAATAAAAACAAGCCTTGGTACAATTCAGCAATAAACTAAAGAGAAAAAGAGAAACATAAACACATGAGGAGAATGAAGATGGGAAATATCTGGTGGGAATCAGATTGGGATAAAAAAAATAGACATTGAATGCATGATGTGACAAGGGACAGGTTGTTCAGATGATGTGAAACATCCAGGAGTTACAGAGGCAATTTACAACAGTCTTTCTAAAAGTAACAATGTAGCCATCTGTACTCACTGGAATGGTGGAAGCAAGGGAGCACATGAGGTGCCAGCTCTGTAGTGCTCCCTTCTCCCCCATGGAGCAGTGCTGATAAGGGTCAAACAGATGTAACACAAATGCCAGGAAGCATTGCACTGTCTCAGAAGGCTTCTACCATGCTGGGAAGAAAGGATGAGGGTAGGGTGGGGTTGGAATAGAAAGGTTCTGAGTCAGAACAGAAAAAGGAGGCTCAGTGCAGGCCAATAAAGAGGACTCTGGGTGGAAAAACTAGGCTAGGAATAGATATTCCTAAGGGTATGACTGGGTAGAAGTTTAAATAGGAGGGAAAGCCAGCTGGCAGCTGAATCTTTGACTACAGTTGCCTCTGGGAAACTGAAATGCTTTTAGGGAAGCAAGGTCTTCCTTAAGGTCTTGTGTGGCACACCAGGTCTGGTGTAGAAAAGTGTTTCAAGTGACTTTTTTTGTTGGATATTTTATTTATTTACATTTCAAATGTTATAACCCTTCCTGGTTTCATCTCTGCAAACCCCTTATCCCATCCTCCCCCCCATCCTGCTTCTATGACTTTTTGAGGGTGACATGAACAGATACCTGTTTTCATTCAAGAGGACGCACTAACAACAGACCAGAGAAATTATTCCACCCAAGTCTGCTTTGGTGGGTCAGTGAGTTTACTGAGGTTACCTATAGGAGTGTGTATGAGGGGTTTCTTAGAGGATCATGGGTAACTCAAAGGCAGGTATATCACCAAAAGCCCACCCTAGGATGGCTGATAACGATTCAAGAGCTGTATCCCTGGAGCTCCCACACAACTTATAGGCAGCCCCTGTTATTTGGAGAGTGGCCTCATGAACCTTGTACATTTCAGAAGCTTCCTGAGCAGTCTAAGTTTCATGTACTTCCTGAGCCTTCTATGCTCACTTACACCCTGAATTTAATAGGCTTCCCCCATGAAATAATGTATTAGTTTAGTAGAATAATCACTAGTGGTTTCTCCAGTCTGAGAGAAATAAACTGAAGAGACTGAGCAAGGCAAGGTTGTTGTCTTCATTATAGATACAGTAGGGGTTTTGATAAATAAAGAAAAGGAAGACTTTGAATTCCACGGTTGATTTATATTAGTAGATAATATAACCACAACTCTTCTAGCTCTCTGATGAACACAGATGTTTTTATTAACAAAATAAGATAACTGCCTATGGATTTGGATTAGATAAACATATTTTGAGAAGTGCTTGCACTTGAGTTCAGGATCTTGGCACAGAGTTGACCCTGAAGGAGGACATAGCACTTTATTTGTAATGCAGAGAGAAAGCTCTGATGGTCTGAACAATGGATCTCAAAGATTCCCATGTCCTAATTTCTGAAATCCCAGAACACAAATATGGTTAAGGTTCTTGAATTGGGAGTTATTCTGTTTATATCACAGTAGGCTGTAAATATAATTATAAAGGTTCCCACAAGCAGTAGGCAGGGAGAATTTCACTTCAAGAGAAGAAAAGGCATCAAGATGACAGCAGCAAATACTGTCATAATGAAATCACTGCTCAACACATTTGAGTAGTTTTGTGGGACTAATATTAATACAAGAACCTCTGTTGTTAGTTGAGTATCTACATGTGCAGACAACTTAGTTTTTGATAGTTTTGATAGTCAGCTTTACCTTTTAGCTTTTCTCTACCTCAATTTATGTTTGATACAAAGGGACTTCTCTCTCCTCTCTCTCTCTCTCTCTCTCTCTCTCTCTCTCTCTCTCTCTCTCTCTCTCTCTCTGTGTGTGTGTGTGTGTGTGTGTGTGTGTGTGTGTGTGTGTGTGTGTGACATAAAAATGCTCTCTGCTTTTGAGGTGGTACATAGAGTAGTGCATTTCACAAAGTAACATTAGAAACCCATCTTAGGCTCTGTGGTACATTGAGATACAGAAAGAAGCCTGTGGTCTGGTGTCTAGGTTTGTATAAAGTAGAGAACTCTATTTTTTCTTTCTTGGATATACAATATTTTGTGGTAAACGAGAAGATGGAAACAGTGAGAATTGAAAATACTGGAACCTGTCCTAGATCTTGGCAAGTTGTAGAAAGTGCTGGGACCCAAGGGGATGTCAGAAGTATATGTCCTACAACCACAAGCTGGGTTACATCCATCAGCCTTTCCTTCTGATTCCCTTCCCTTCCACATGTCTTCCTTCTGCCCACTGCCCAGTTAACCAGCACTCTACCAGAAAGGTGTTTTTTACAGAAGAGGGGAAATGTGAGTTTTATAAATCCTTTCTCATAGTTGTCAGCAGATGGTTTGGGAGAGATAAATGTAAGAGTCACATATCTAAAAAGGTTTTGAAATGTTGAAAAGTTTTTTTTGTTGTTGTTGTTGGGTTTTTTTGGGGAAACTGTATTCACTGAGAGCTGAAAACTTAGGGTCTTTCTCATTGGCAACTGGCATTTTCTTGTGTTTTCTATAAATGGACAAGAAAGGAGAGAGAAAGAAAGGGGATACATGCTCCTGACTTCTGTTGAGTTCTTAGTGGTGTGGCTATTTCTTTTCTTTAGGCCCTTCCATGGAAGTGCTTGCAGATGCTTTCAGTTTATGTCGAAAGACTTTCCTGTCATGTGATTGGCATATGGTGGTATGATCACAGGCACCTCTGACTATTGCAGTTTATGTCTCCCCTGAGGAGCCACTTTTAAATAAGGCTCTTTATTTCACAATGGCTGTTAGCTATGACTTCATTCTCCTTCCTCATCCTTAATTTCCCACCGTTTTAGTATGGGAAGTGGAGGAAGAATTAGATATTTGCATGACTAAATTGGAAATGCTTCTTTGAACTTTTGTTACCCCTTGTTTCTGGACAACTGAGTAAAGCCAGTGAGTGGTCATTACAGGGGAGATACAAACTTGGTAAAAGGCATGGTCTTCTAACGGCTAGAAGTGCTCAGACACGAAGCAGGAGCAGTGATGTTAAACATATCAATTCTAAGTTTGGGTAGCCATTTGCTAAGGATGCCTTGAATGGCATTAGTGAGAATGGTAAGCATTAAGCTAAATTATGCTCATATCTTACTGGGATTGTTATCAGCCTACACTTTGACTTAATGTAATTTTTAAAATGGTTTTGATATATTAATGTGAAAAGTTCAGCTGCTCCTAGAATTGTTGTTGTTGTTGGTTTTTTTTTTGGGAAACTGTATTCACTGAGATCTGAAAACTTAGGGTCTTTCTCATTGGCAACTGGCATTTTCTTGTGTTTTCTATAAATGGACAAGAAAGGAGAGAGAAAGAAAGAGCATACATGCTCCTGACTTCTGTTGAGTTCTTAGTGGTGTGGCTAATTCTTTTCTTTAGGCCCTTCCATGGAAGTGCTTGCAGATGCTTTCAGTTTATGTCCATCTATCCATTTATTTTCTCTTCCTGGGATAAAACAGCAAAACAAGTACCACCAGGGACACTCCATAACTTGTCCTCCAGACAACCATTCAGACTCACTGAGCTTCTCGGCCTCTACTCCCTATGCAAAAGAAATCTCACTTTTTTTTTTTTTTTTTTTTGAACAGAGTATGAATGTTTAGAATGGAGACGTTCTGTCTAACCTGTGTAGGGATATTTCTTTTCATTTCATACTTTGCTTCAAACTGTAACTTATTTATAAATACATAAGGTATATTGGTATATGGCCTTTCACAGAAAATACAATTTTAAAGATTGCTGGCAGTATGAAATCGTGTGGTGAGTGAGGTAAGAACATCTGCTTTATGGTGATGCCCTCAGACCAGAGGGAGGCCTTGCCATTTGATTTGGCCAGTTCTTTGTGTTTTGGAGGGACCAGGTCTCACGCTCCCTGGCACAGAGCAGGTATTTTTGCTTGCTTGCTATAATCAAATTTTGTTTATTTCATGAAATGAATACTGGACACATTTTTCCTCAATCAATACCCATCTACTTTAAACTTACTGCTATCACCCGTTAAATTCTATTGCTTTTACTTTGAATTTTACATAGATTAAATTTCCCATTTTTTTGAACAGACATTTTCATATATTTTAGTAACTTTTGAGAGTTTATAAGCCTCCCTTCTCCCTTTATGAATGTTACACCTAAGAGCAAACAGCCACTTGGTATAAATGAGGAATGAGCCCTGTACATTTAGAATAAATCCAGCTTGGCCATGGTGTGTAATCCCCACGTGCTGATGGATTTGACTCGAGTAGGCTTGTGTCCATGCTTATGAGGAGTCCTGACTGTACCTTTCTGTTATTGCAATATGTTTGACTAGTTTTAGTGTTTGGTTAGTGCTAGTTCCCCAGAATAAGGTAGGGAGTGATTTCTCTAATCTTCTATAAGACATCAGTCATAAAGAGCTGGTCTCTTCTTATTTAAATGGTATCACAGTCTACCAGTGAAAGTATCTGCTCCCTGCACTTTCTTCCTATTAGCCCTTGTATATAAGCCTTGTGGAGATATGAGCCTGTACAGGTTGTGTTTTGTGATCATAGTGCACCATGGTTTTCAATGGATTGGAATTTTTTTTTTTTTTTTTTTTTATCTAAGTTATCCAATAGGAGCCCTACTGACCTTTGATGTTCACAGGCTCCGTGGATATACTTCCTCCTCACTCCACTGCACTTTGTGTCATCCCTCTCTTCTTGGCTGCTAGTTTGGTGAGACTTCATTGATTCTATTGATCTTTTCTGAGAGCCATCTGTTATCCTCATTGATTTTCTCTGTGCTCTTCTCATCGCAATTGCATGGATTTCTAATTTGCATTTTGTACCTCACCTTTGTGAGTGTAACCGGCCTGCCCATCTTTTGGTGTTAGGGGGGAAGCTCATTACTGATTTTAGATCTTCTTTGCTCAGATGTACATTCAGTGCTATCAGTTCTCCTCTGGCTTCACTGGCCTCCTCCGGACCTGTAATCAATGCCTATTGTTCCAGCCACCCAGCATGTGGCATTCCTTTTCTCAAGTTCCCTTGATACACTTCCAAAGGATCTTTTAGAGTCTTCTTCATCATTATATATAGTCTTTTAAAGATTCTCTCTTCAAATACAGGAATTATGATTGTACATGCTTATGGAGTAGAAATTAATGTTTTAATATGTGCTTTTAATGTAATATTATTAAATCAAAAATAATTGGCAAACCTATCACCTCAATTATTTATCTCTTTTGTGGTAGCAACTATGCTTTTGAAAGGTCAGATCTGCTTGGGCACACTTTTAATCTCATGTTGCTGGTTTTATAAGCCGGATAGATCTCTGTAAGTCTGAAACATGGCCTGTCTACACAGTGAGTTTTAAGGGATACCCTGTCACACAAACAGAAAGAATAAACACAGATTTTAATTATAATGCACCATTGTTTATTATAGTGAACACTGCAGGGATTATTGAGTTGTATTCTCCATATCTCACTGAAACTACACTCTCTTTGATCAGCATATCCTCCTTTTTCATTTCCCTTCTTTCCCCATGTCTATTCTGTACTTCTTTTAAAAATGTAAAATTTAAAAATGTAAAAATAGCATTTCTCTGTTTCTTTTGTATGTATGTGTATATGTATGAGTGTGAGCATGCCAAGGCTATCACCTATGTGGAGATCAGAGGACAGCTTGCCACAGTCGATTTGTATCTTCTACCACAGATTTGAGAATGTCACTCATGATTTTAGGCTTTGGAGGAATTGCCTTTACTCATTAATTCATCTCGCTGGACTTCAGTTTTCTACCTTTTAACTTCTAAGGTGCCAACATTTTGATTTGACTTATAAGTGATCATGTGGCTTATATATCTATGCCCAGCTTATTGCACTTAGCATAATGTCCTTTGGGTTTATTCATGCTTCCACAAATGGCTGAATTTTCCTTCTCTATATGTTGGATGGTATTATAACACACACACACACACACACACACACACACAACACACATACACACACACACACACACACACACACAGAGAGAGAGAGAGAGAGAGAGAGAGAGAGAGAGAGAGAGAATTTTCTATTTCTATATTTAAACAGAAGGAAGCATTTAATTGGGTTTATAGTTCACAAGGGTTAAAGTCCACGATGGCAGAGTAAAGGCTTAACTCTAGGAACATCTGAGAACTTATATCTGACTGCAAGCATAACAGGAGGCAGACACAGAGGAAACTGAGAATGGCATATTTTTTTTTAAACCTCAAAGACTGTCCTCAGTGACATACTTCCTCCAATGGGGTCAAATGACCTATTCCCTCTCAGAGTTCCATCAACGGGGCACCAAGTATTCAAACATGAGCCTATGGGATCCATTATCATTCAAACCACTATGCATACTTTGTATCATTCATTTCTTTTATTATTAATGCCTAGGTTGCTTCCATATCTTTGGTGTTGTTGAAAATGAAACACTCAATATAAGAGTGTAACCGTCTCTAAGCCATACTGATTTTAATTCCTTTGGGTGTACACCTAGAGGGGGGATTTCTGAGTCATGTGATAAGTCTATCTTTACTTTTCTGAGGAACTTCCATACTATTTTCCTTACTGGCTGTATAACTTAAGGTTCCTTCATCCATGTGTGACCAGACGTTACATTGTCTCCATGTCCTCACCCATTATCCTTTGCTTTTTTGATAACACATGTGAGGTAACATGTCATTGTTATTTTGATTTGTTTTACATAATAATTAGTGATGTTGAACATTTATTCATATGCTTATAGACTATGTATATTCTTTTGGGAGATGTTCACTTAGCTCTTTTGCCTCTTGTTTACATTTATCTTCCCTTATCTTTAGTTTGTGTGCCCTATGTAATTTCTTAGTACATATATGATACTCACAGTCAAGCATTGGACTGAGGTTTGTGGACTCCTGTGGAGGAATTAGGGAAAGATTGAAGGAACTGAAGGCAATGGCAACACCATAGAAAGACTAACAGTGTTAACTAATCTGGACCCCTGGGAGCTCCCAGAGATTAAGCTACCAACCAAAAAGTATTTATGGGTCTTTCAGAGACCCCTAGCACATAGGTAGCAGACAGGTGTCTTGTCTGGCCTCAGTGGGAGAGGATATGCCTGATCCTGTAGAGACATTGATGCTCCAATGACAGGGGATAACTGGTGGTGGGGGGACCTTTTCAGAGGTGAAGGGGAATAGAGATGGAGGGAAGAACTCTGTATGGGTGGGACCAGGAGGAAGCAACATTTGGGATGTAAATAAATAAAATAATGAATTAATAATAATAAAGAAAAGAAAGTTAGAAATGTATGGTAAAAAGAGTAAGAAGATAGAGAAGAATCAAAAATTAATACACATACATGGCCAGACACATAGGTCAGTGGTGAAGAGCATTTGTTCTTGCAGAGGACCTAGTTTGGTTCCCAGTGCCCACATGGTGATTCACAAGCATCTGTAACTCCAATTTGTGGGGATAAGATGCCTTATTATTTAATTCTATGGGTACTGGGCATGCATGTGGTTCATATATATATATACACGCAGGCAAAGCACTCATAAAATAAATAAATCTGAATAATAAAAATATTAAACATACTAAAGCATATAGGCTTGAAATTGAAAGCATAAAAATTACTGAATAACTGACTAAAAATATTAGCAGAGGAAAAATTTTAAGAGAAAATATACAGAAAAGCTGAAAAATACATATGAGTGGGTAAAACCACTGAAGCAATTCTGAGAAGAGTATTTTGAATTTTCATATTTGTGAAGGATTTTATGGGATGTACTTTAGTCTCACACATTGTTGTTAGCAATAAGGCAAAGAGGTGGAGTTCTTTGATTGTATTTGTGATGCAAATTAGAGACCTTGCTACAGCGCACACTTCAATATAATGTGGTTTGATACGGTTTTAATTGAAGCAATAAGTTGCACAGTGGGTGTGATGATTTATGTAAATGTAAATCCAAAATTACAATGTGCACTGATCAGTCTCCAATTACTTTTGAAGTCAACATATGAACTGCATTGTCAAGGGAGTAAGGCTAATGAAAAAGCTGCAGGGAATATTGCTTGTTGTGTTCATAACAGATAAAGGAATGGATATAAGGTCTGCTTCTTACATGGTTTTATATAAAGTTTATTAACTGAACAAGAATGTGAGGGCTTTTCAAGTAGTTGTCTCTGAATTAATAAATAAGAATGTGATAAAGAGTAGATGAGATGATAAAGCAAAAATCCTAGTATTATTAGCCCATTTAAAAACCTATTAAAAGAGAGGGTCCAAATTTTGCCTACCTGAACTGTTGCCTCAACTATACATTCTTTATATTTGAATGTTATCAATTTGTCTGTTTTTATCTCATTTGCATTTTGTTGTATTTCTCTTTATATTTATGTATAAGCAGCCTGGGGTTTTAATTTAGAATAGATCTAGATGATGTTTACTGCAATCACAGAAAGATGGGCCTCATACTCGAATCCCACTGCCATGTGTCCCATGGACTGCATTTCCTGCTCATTTAATCTGTTTCTTACAAGTGAGCACTGGGAAGAGTTCCAGTTCCAGTTCGAGTAATAGATGTGTGATGAGGACTACCATAGGTGTAACTAGCTTTTACAGATTAAAAGGTAAACCCACTTTAATTAATTGGTATTTCCAAAGTATCCATCAAAAAGCTAGACTTGAATATGGAAATTATAGCAGTTATAGTTGTATAACACTGAGTGTCTCTTCCATCTGGTTATAGATGGAAAGGGGCATTGTCTGCTGGAAGAAACAAAAGACTAGTCTAATTTCTTCCAAATGAACAGCAAGTACTTGCAGCGTAATATTTTACATAAGGTATGCTGGATTTTGAGATGCATTTTGTCATACGTTGAATTTCCGTGTAAACTGGATGGGGATCTAAGATGTGTTGTGTATTGTTAAATCATTGTGATTTTTGTTAAGCTTTCTTCTTTGTCTTGGGAATGGCTATCAGCATTGATTGGTTGACCATCTCTAGGTCATTTATGGGCTGTATTTCAGTAATTTTCACCTGTGTGTCAGATGGAAAAAATAAACAAAACAGTAGAAATTTATTGCAGATTTCAGAATGGTTGTGAATACTATCAGGAGGTCAGCAAGAGGTCTGTAGGTGTCAGAAAGCTCAACTGGTGTGTAGAGAAGAAGGAGGGGAGAAATGGTGGCATGCATGTAACATATGTGGGCACATATACAGCCATGCCTATATGAAGGTGCAGTATCTGCTAAGGTTTTCTACACAAGTTATTGGATGGCTTTTTGAAAGAAGATGTACATGAAGAGAACTTATTCATATACTTTAGGTACTGATCATTGGAGGGAGTAACAGTGAACAATGGTCTTCACTTTTGCGGCAGTGGAATGAAGAATAAGCATGCCTTATGACAATCACCCAAGAGTAGAAATTTTAACTAAGCTAAAGGTGATAGAGTATGACTGAACTTCATAGAACTTCATAGATCTCATATTAATGTTAAGGGAATGGTTACATTCAGCATACGTATGGCACGTGCTTTTGAAACTTTATTTTGGTTTGCCCTTGTATTTTAAGAACTATCATATTTGAGTTTGCATCTCAATCACAGTTCAGCTACAAACACATGGCAATGACAGATAAATATAAAATTGGAAAATGGAAACATATGGGTTGTATAAAAATATTATATGTATATTTTGGTTAAACAGTATTGAAATAGAAAGGCAGGATAGTGAGACTCACTGAAGTGTTTGTTCTCTGAAACATAAATGAGATGTATGGTTAGGGTCCTGGGTATTTAAAGAAGAGAAGTGTGGCAAACATGACATGAAGTTAAGGTACACTGGCTACTGACAGTGAAGCTGTGGAGTATGCCACTCTCAACCTCAGTATAAAGGGAAGCAAGTATAAAAGGCTGGAGACAAGTTCAACCCTGCGGCATGGAGGCAGCATTAAGGTCATATCCAAATGACATAAAGGCCGGAAGAAAAGCGAGACATAGATATTCTTTGTAAATGTAGGAGCATCATTCTCAGTGGTTCACCAGAAAACTGGATGTAGTTATTGCTTAGAGATATTCTGTTCGGGGGCTAACAAATAAAAATGCATCAGTGTGATCTAGCATTGATAAAGATTAAGAAAACCCACAGGATCATTTTAATTGACACAGGGAAAATGTATACCAAACTCAACAACTTAAAATGATTAAAAAGTTAACAAAGGCAAAGGGAGCTTCTCAACCTGACGAAGGGCAATAACAAAAGCCAGCAACTAACTTTATCACAGACAGCAGAACACTAACATTTTCTACTTGTCTCGAGCTTGGCAAGGATACTTCTACTTAGCGTTGTACCAGAAACTCTAGACAAATAAACAAAAGTCAAAACAATTTGAAAGAAAAAGGTAAAACCATGAAAATTGTGTACACCGAAAATTAAAGAACATTGCTAAGAGAAGTTAAAGAAGGAAAGATAAATAGAAACATCCCCATTTTTGGATTAGACCACTTATTCTCAAGATTATAGTGTTTCCCAAGTCACCCGCTGATTCATTATAACTGCTATCTAAACCTAACTACATAGATCTACCCAAAGACTAAAGCCAATTCTAAAACGACAAGAAACTAAAACAAATAATCAATAACAACAACAAACCACAAAATCAATCATTGGCTCCTGAAGAAATTTATGTCCTCTATCGTTGGTCATTAGAAAACTAAAATATAACCACCAATAATCAGATACCCATTCAGACTCTTTACAGAGGCTATAAAACATGAGGATTTTGCAAAGTCAAGGAAGGGGCTGGAAAGATGACTTACCAGATAAGAGCTTTGACTGCTCTTCCACAGGACCCACATGGCAACTCACAGACATCTGTAACTACAGCCACAGGGACTCAACAGCATCTGGTGGTCTCTGCAGGCACTACAGGCATGTGATGTTACATACACACAGACAAAATTCCCATGCACATAAAATAGATAACTTATTTTAAAGCTGAAAGAAAAAGCAAGTGGTAAAACTGAAACTCTCATGCTCCTGAGCACACATCTGTACAGATGTTGTAGGGATCAGTTTTGCGTGTTTCACAAACTTAAGCATAGAATTATAATCTGATCCAGTAATTCCATTCCTAGGGATATACTCAAAACCCTTTGTACACAAAGGCTCATAGCCACATTATGGGAAGCAAACAAATAGATAAACACAGCACTATATGCACATTTGAGGACAGGCTGCCCCTCAACCCAGAGAGTATGAAACACAGAGTACAACATAAATGAAACTCAAAGGCATTGAAGCAAGTGAAAGAAGTTGGACAGAAAAACAATTACAAATCTTATGATTCCACTTACACCAACTGTCCATAACAGGCAAAGCAACAGACATGGGAGGCATGTGAGTGGCTGTCAAAGATGAGATGCAAATCTATGAACCAGGATCAATAGTCACACAACACCAGAAACACTAAAACACCCAGGTACACCATAGAGTATTTGGAATTGGTAATTTTACTTCTATAGAAACTGAGTAAAATATTAGTGTGGGAGAAAATGAAATTATATACTATGTGGATATAAAATGTTAATATATATTTTATTTTTAATGTTGCTAACTTGAAAGACACATACATTAACTAAATGTGTAGAATTGAAGTACATTTTAAAAATGAATCTAGATACAGGCTATTTAAAGAACATAGATCTAAAGTTCATGGACATATTACATTCAGGCTTAAAAATGAAGTGGTAAAAAATCCGCACAAATCTAATATAACTCAATGAAATCAGTTTGTCAGTGTGCTTGCCAGATGAAATGTATTTGAAGTCAGAAATCAACCTTTAGGTAGAGATGTTCATTTATAATGACAAAACACAGGAATAGTATCAATATATCTAATACAGGAAAAAAAAAAGATAGCAATAAATGGGAAAACCAACACATTCACTTTAGTATTGCATCTCAACATCCACTTTCTCTATGTAACGTGAAATTAATCTTAACTAAGAGATGCTCAGAGTCAGTGACTTAGTAGTACCTTGTCACGAGCATATTCTTCATAAGCATATAAACAGCAGAACAAAACCTAGTCTAATTGACTCCAGATTACTGAGCCTCACACATTTCAAATGAGGCTTTGGGCCAAGTCATGCTCCATACTCTCCTATGAAAATCCTTCCAAGTGCCTTTGCCACATCAGGCATCAGCTGTCACAGAAAGGTGCCTTGACAGAAAGATCTGCTTATTGTCACTGTGGTTCATGTATATGTGAACCACATACATGTTTGCTAAACATCCTTTTTTTTTTTTAATTTTATTTATTTATTTATTTAAATCACATCGTAATTTACTTATTTCACACAGGGTTATAAACACAAAAAGGCAGGATGTGGGGAAGGGAAGACACCGGAGCATAGGTGTTCAGGGGGAGTACAGATACCTTTCAGAACAGGGTATCAGCTGGGTGTAGGTTCAGGGGACAGGTCACTATGACTGTGCCTATGATTCACTTGTCCTTATCTAAGTTGGTACTGTCCACCAAGGCTGCCTATTTATAAGACCTATGACTACTAGGTCTGGTAAATTTCCACAGAAGCTGCCTGTTTACAATAGCTTATAGCCTTCTGTTTTCAGTGTTTTTCCACAGAGACCCAAGACTTTGTGTTTGCATGTATGTATGTCAGGCCTATTGCTGACTTTAGGCTAAACATCCTTAATCACAGGTGTTTAGCAAAATGAAGCCTCCTCATCTGTCTCTCAACACATCTGTTTAGTATTGTAAGAGTGCTGTCATCCTAGAACTCAAAAGCACATTTCTAAGTATTAATTGCACAGACTCCTGTTTGAAGCATGTCCTTGGAGGGTCCATTGTATTCCTATTCAAAATCACCATAGAGAATCTTCTCTTAAAACTGAGGCAAAAATAATTACATGCTCATAAATCTGCTAATGACAGTTACTAATTACTCCATGTCCACAGTGCTTGTTAGACCTATGAGTTTTTGCAAATGATAATGCTTGTTGAGGACTCATTTAAATCTCTGACAATATTCTAAGAGCTTCGGGTGGATTATCTAGCTTAATCTTGCAAAAGCTTATGAAGTTGGCATTATGCTTTGGCTCAATCATTTCCAATAATAATTGGAAATACACACTCAAGATATTTAAGAAGCATATCCAAGGTTACAAGCCTAACCAGTGACGTTATGGAGATTTAAACTAAGCTGTGATTTGAGTTCAGGCTGCCATCCCATCCAGCATCTCATTTTGTTTCTTCCTCCATGTCTCATTTACCTCATGTTACATGTGAGGCAAGTCATGTCCAAGGAGAGCAGAGAATTTTCTGGAGATTGCAAAGTTAGTCAGTAGCAGAAAAACCCTTGTAGATCCACTTGGCCTAACTGTGCCTCTGCTCATCTCTTTAGACACAGCCACACTAAGTAAGACATCCTGCTCTCTGTAGAGAGAATGATTTTGACAAAATACTAGCGCATAAAGTCAGGTTTTCTTCTAAATATAAACCCTTTCCCTTTGCTATCATTTCAACCAGGCAATAAGTTAGCCTTTTTAAAAAAATATATACAAAATATTTTATTAGGGTTATGGTTAAAATACCGTAAAGCTTGAGATTACCACATGAAGCAGGGGTAGGGTAAAGTGGAGCTTTATAAGTTGCAAACCATTGAATGCCTTATTTATTTATTATTTATTTATTTATTTATTTATTTATTTAACTCCAGATTTTATTGCCCCCATCCACCTTCTGACTGTTCTACATCCCATCCCCCACCCCCACCCCCACCCCCATCTCCACGAGGCTGACCCCAGCTGATCTCTAAACTCCTTGGGGCCTCCAGTCTATTGAGGGTTAGGTGCATCATCTCTGATTGTACACAGACCCAGCAGTCCTCTGCTGTATATGTGTTGGGGACCTCATATCAGCTGACATATGCTGCCTTTTTGGTGGTCCAGTGTTTGAGAGATCTCGGGGACGGGTCCAGATTAATTGAAACGGCTGGTCCTCCTACAGGGTTGCCCTCCTTTTCAGCTTCTTTCAGCCTCTCCCTAATTTAACCACAGGGGTCAGCAGCTTCTGTTCATTGGTTAGGTGCAAATATCTGCATCTGTCTGTTTCAGCTGCTTGTTGGGTCTTCTGGAGGGCAGTCGTGATAGGTTCCTTTTTGAGAGCGCTCCATAGCCTCAGTAATAGTGTCAGGCCTTGGGACCTCCCCTTGAGCTGGATCCCAGTTTGGGCCTGTCGTGGACCTTCTTTTCCTCAGGCTCCTCTTCAGTTCCATCCTTGCAGTTCTTTCAAACAGGAATGATTATGGGTCAGAGTTTTGACTGTGGGATGGCAACCTCCTCTCTCATTTCATGCCCTGTCTTCCTGCTAGAGGTGGACTCTACAAGTTCCCATTCCCCACTGTCAGGCATTTCATCTGAGGTGCCTCCCTTTGAGCCCTGAGAGTCTCTCACCTCCCAGGTCTCTGGTGCATTCTGGAGGGTCTCCCCAACCTCGTACCTCCCTAGGTTGCCTGTTTCCATTCTTTCTGTTGGCCCTCAGTCCTTTTCTCTCACCCAATACCAGATTAGGTTCCCCTCTCCCCCCGACCCCAGTCCACTATCCCTCCCAGATTCCTTCCTCCCTCCCCACTTGTGATTGCTTTCTTCTCCCTACGCAGTGGGACTGAGGTATCGTTACTTGGGCCCTTCAGCTTTTGACTTTTTTGAGTTCTGTGGACTGTATCTTGAGTATTTTGTACGTTTTTTAATTCGCTAATATCCACTTACTAGTGAGTACATATGCATGTCTTTTGAGTCTGAGTTACCTCACTCAGGATGATATTTTCTTATTCTATCCATTTGCCTGCAAAACTCAGGATGTCCTCATTTCTTAATAGCTGAGTAGTATTCCATTGTGTAAATGACCACATTTTCTGTATCCATTATTCCTCTGTTGTGGAACATCTGGGTTGTTTCCAACTTCTGGCTATCATAATAAGGACACTATGAACATAGTGGAACACGTGTCCCTGTGGCATGGTGGGGCATCTTTTGGGTATATTCCCAAGAGTGGTATTGCTGGGTCTTTAGGTAGATCTCTTTCCAATTTTCTGAGGAACCTCCAGATTGATTTTTAGAGTGGTTGTACCAGTTTGCAATCTCACTAGCAATGGAGGAGTGTTCTTTCTCAATATCCTTGCCAACATGTATTGTCAACTGAGGTTTTGATCTTAGCCATTCTGATTGGTGTAAGGTGGAATATCAGGGATGTTTTGATTTGCAACCTTTATTAGTTTCACTGTGTCTCTGTTTAATTTCTGTTTCAATTTTCTGTCCATTGGTGACAGTGGGGTGTTGAAGTCTCCCACTATTACTATGCGGGGTTCAATGTGTGTTTTGAGCTTTAGTAAAGTCTCTTTTATGAATGTGGGTGCTCTTTCATTTGGGACATAGATATTCAGAATTGAGATTTTTCTCTTGGTGGATTTTCTCCTTGATTAATATGAAGTGTTCTTCCTCATCCCTCATCACACTTGATAACTTTTGGTTGAAAGTTTATTTTATTGGATATTAGGATGGCAACTCTCATAGCAGTTGAGGATATGCTACTGCACTCAGAACAGTTCAGGATCAGCTACACTCAGAGCAGTTTACTGCTAGCTGGTCTGCTTCCATGAAGACCCCATATCCTGAGCCATCCTAGTAGATCTGCTGCACTCAGAGCAGTTGATATCACAGCTTGAAGGCATGCAGGGCAAGTGACTTGATAGAGTAAAGCCTCCCTGTAGTTCTGCTGCACACAGGGAAACAGAAACCACAATCCATAGCCCCTTCCTGGAAAACATCTTCACATAGGACAAAAGCTTGACTGCTCCAAGGCAGACCCAATAGTCTGAAGGCCTTCCAGATCTACTGCAGCCAGGGCAACACATTAGCAGCTTCTCTGCCCCTCTGAAGATCCCCCAGTTGGAAGGCCCCACAGGTGATCTGCTACAGCCAGAGCTGCGGGTCTATCAGGAGACCAGAAGCAACCCAGGGACAAAAGAGACAGACTGTAGACAGAGTCACCCAGCCCAACAAACCCCAGGGATATCCACATGATGAAGAGCAAGTGCAAGATGATAAGTAACAGAAGCCAATATACATGGCCATCATCAGAACCCAGTTCTGCCACCACAGCAAGCCCTGAATACACCAACATGCCTGAAAATCAGGAATCCATCCTAAACTCCTATCTCATTAAGATAATAGAGTCCTTTAAGAAGAATATCAATAACTCACTGAAAGAAATACAGGAAAAACCCTGGTAAACAGGTGAAGGAATTGAAAAAGCAATCCAAGACCTAAAAGGGGAAGTATAAACAATAACAAAAACAGAAATGGAGACAAACCTGGAAATGGAAAACCTAGGAAAGAGGCCAGGAATTACAGATATAAGTATCACCAACAGAATACAAGAGATAGAAGAGAGAATCTCAGGTGAAGAAGATACCGTAGAAGAGACTAACACAATTGTCAAAGAAAATTCAAAACATAAAAAATTTCTAACCTAAAACATCCAGCAAATTCAGGATACAATGAAAAGACCAAATGTAAGAATAATTGGAATAGAGAAAAATTAAGATTTCCAGCTCAAAGGACCTGAAAATGTCTTCAACAAAGTCATAGAAGGAAAAATTTCCAACCTAAAGAAAGAGATGGCTGTAAAGGTACAAGAAACCTATAGAATAACAAATAAATGGGAGTTGAAAAAAATCTTCTTGTCACATAATAAAACACTAAACACACAGAAGAAAGAAAAAAATATTAAAAGCTGCAAGGGAAAAGGGCCAAGTAACATACAACGGTAGATCTTTCAGAATTATGCCAGACTTCTCAACAGAGACTATGAAAACCAGAAGAGACTGGTCAGAAGTTATGCAGACTCTAAGAGAACACAAATGCCAGCCCAGGCTACTACACCCAGCAAAACTCTCAGTCAACATAGATGGAGAAAACAAAATATTCCAGGACAAAACCAAATTCAAACAATATCTATCTACCAATCCAGCCCTACAGAAGACCCTAAAAAGAAAACTCCAATACAAGGAAGGTACTTGCACCAAAGAAAGGACAAGAGATTAAGCATCTCACAACAAAGCCAAAAAGAAAGAACCACAAGCACATAAAGCCACCTACAAAAATGAACACATCAGGAACCAACAGAACCAACAGTCTTTAATATCTCTCAATATTAGTGGACTCAACTCACTTATTAAAAGATATAAGCTAACTGACTGGATACACAAACAAGATCCAGCATTTTGTTGCATATAAGAAACACACCTCAATAACAAAGACAGACACTGTCTCAGAGTAAAAGGATGGTAAAAGGTATTTCCAGCAAATGGTCCTAGGTTAGCCTTAATCAGCTGAAACCACCTCACTTCACTGTCGTTTGGCCCTCAGTGATAGATAGAGTCACCAAGAAGATTGAAAAACTAGTGAATCTGGAATCTGCCCCGAAAGAATTTGATCTCAGGGTTGAAAGACAATCTGTGTCAGGAGTTTTCAAAGGCTCCCAGGTGACTTTAGTGAGGAGTCAGCATCTGACCAGCCACATAGAAACTCATATTCAAAGGATGCCACTGAGTGCCAAAGAAGAAACATGGAGCTGCCCCAATGAGCCAGGAGTCTTCATAGTAAAAATAAAAGTATGAAGAAGAAGTATGAAGAATTATTCATAGAAGCCTGATTCTATGACTAACGCACATTTGAATGATCTCTGAAGTCAGTTACATAGCAACTTCTCATCCATGTTCTTACCTTGAGATTGGCTCCTGCAGTGCACATATAAAACCTGTGACTTGAGTTGGGCCCTGCATGCCCCTGTCTGCCTTGTGAGTGCCAGCATCACCTGCTTTCTTTAGGACAGAATGCTAAGAGGAAACACAGCTGTACAAGAGGGTGTTTTGCATACTCTTTGGCTCATTTTCTCTGAAGAACAACTAAGAGGATTTTTTTTCTATTCTTTCTGGGAATAGACTAAATGATGACTAATAATTTCTGACAACAAGCCCCATATTACCTTGTGTTTCAAGTTGTTGCTTGCAGTGGGTGTGAAGAAATGCCACCTTCTCTGCTGTCTGGGACTATCTTGTCCATCCTTGACAGGGATGTAGGGAAGGGATACTCACGCTTGATGATACTTTCTAAGGCTAATTCTGAATCATTAGCCTTTCTTCCCCAAGGCTTTTCCTTTTGTTGTCTCCGGAAGGAATGCTCGGCTTGGGCTACCCTTTCTACAGTGAGAGAGACTCCTGTAGATGAAGATGGCATGCCTGGCAGCCTCTCTAACTTTCCTACCTCGTTCCTCTTGTGGTGGCAGTTCTCATTTATCTGGTGGGATAAAATCTGATGTTCAACACCGTGCGTTGTTGAGCAAAAATAGGTGAAAATGGTCTTCCTTTGCTTCAGAGGGTCTTAGCATTTGACTTTGCTGTTCAAACACTTCAATAGAAGACAAAAATCCTGACTATAGTTTAACCAATGTTATGATGTCTTTGAGCTGGAGCAGTACTGGATCTTATGAAAACTAAGAATTACTTTATAGTCTTGTCAGTCAATGCCAGTCCATATTCTCCCCTCCAGTACTTTGCAAGAAGTGTGATAAGTTCACTGATGGCTTCTGTTATTTCTAAGATTCTTTGCTTGAAATATCTCCTTAATCCAATCTTAGTGGTACTACTATGAAGACAATATATTTATTAAGTCAATGATAACAATCTGGGTATGGATTGCATATATGTTTTCTCACTACTGTGACACTACTAGCTTGTACATACTAACAACTCAATTAGTAATAGTAAATGAAAAATTTGAATGTGTAGCTGATTAGAAATGTTGCTAATTACTCTGTTGTGATAGTGATGATGATGATGATGGTGATGATGATATTGTGAGGCTATGGCACTGAGCTGATAATGTCTCTTCCTCACATATCCAATATGGTAGTTAAGTGAACAAGATCTCTGCGCAGTTAGATTTTATAGACCAAACAATCATTCTGACAACTATTTACATTTAGCCCTAAGTACTTTCTAAATATTCTAAGCAGCATTATTCTGTAGTTTTTTTCTCTATATACCTGGAAGTGTATGATAAATCATTTTTGAACGTATAAAATGCATATTGACCCCATGAAGCTCTCAAAATATCTATGTTTTGGATGCAAGTTTTCACTTTCTACACAAACGATACCTCATTCTAAAACAACCAAGAGGGAGAATCTTGAATGCATTTCAGGATGATGTTGATGTGACATTCGAGTTTAGGACTTGGATCAGTACATGGTAGCATTGTCTCCTCTGCTATTTTGCTTCTTCTAGCAGTTAAGTATTTGTTCGACATTACTGGACCCAACTTCCTGGAAGTTTCTCTCATCCTTAGGCATGTCCAATTTTTTGTCATTACAATATTATCTACAAAACCCATGCTTGAGGACCACACAGTGTAGTTACAGAAAATAATCACAAAAACTTATGTTTTGAATGGGTTCATGCTTTTTCACTGGGGTATGTTCATTGCTATGCTGAGCTGCATGAGCCCAGTGGTTGGACATCTCTGCTCCTCAGCATTCTCTTCCTCTTCTGCCTTCCCCATTATAATATAATATATAATATATGATATTATATAATATATGATATAAATCATTATAATTAATAAAAATTGACACATTATGCTAGAAATGAATTCTTTCAAAATATAATGTGATGCTCTCCTTATAAATCTTTTGTGCTACATAACTAGAATCTTTCCATTGAGGAAGTAATTGAGTGGAATTAGCCTGAGTCAGTGGCCTGGTGAAAGTTCATTGAAAGCAGAGTTAAAAGCAATAAATGATGAATTTGCGAGGTGAAGTTCACATTTGATATCAACCATACAACTAGGCTGGTCCTATAGTGTTGGCCCTGTTCTTAACCCACCCTGGAGCTTACATATTTGTCTGGGGCTTTTTTTTTTCTTTATTGGAAATTTTTTTACATTTCAGATGTTCTCTCCTTACCCCACTTTCCCCCCTCCCTCCAGGAACTCACTATCCCCTTTTCCCCCCCTCCTCCTGCCTCCACGTTGGTGTTACCCCCACCCACCCTCCCCCATACCTCACCTCCCCACCCTCGATATCCCCCCCCCCACCGACGTCCAGCCTTCAAAGGGACCAAGGATCTCTTCTCCCACTTATATATAGCTCCCTTGCATATATAGCTGGAGCCATGGGTCCCTCCTTTAATGCTCCCAGGCTGGTGGTTTACACCCTGGGGCTCTGATTGGTTGATTGTTTTTCCTCATGGTGTCTCGAATACTCTCAACTCCTTCAGCCTTCACTCTATCTTCTCCATTAGAACCATTAAATGCATAACCTTCAAAAATGTGAGCTTTTGGGTGTTTAAATATGAGCATATAACTTCTAGCTCTTTAGGCGAATAACATAAGTTTTCTCATGCTAGCATTTTGTCTACAAAATATAACTGTGTTTAATAAGGACCTGCCTATTTAAAGGCACAGCCTACATGCTCACAAGTCTCAGCTCTGTAACTCCAGTGCTGTAAAAAGCCCAAAGAATAAACCCAGGAAGACCTCTGGGCTTCTAAGACCAGAGTTGAAGAGTTTTGAGGCAGGATAAAGTGAATAATGCTGTCGAAATAATTGAGTAGGTACCAGAAGTATAGAGGAATTCAAGTGAACTGAGCTCCTTAAAATTGAGGCAGACTGAAAGAGGGAAAAAGACAAATGGTACTTAAACTGTCTGTGGCTTCAATCAAACTTCTGACTCCTGGTTTATCTCCTTAGGTGCTTGGATTATAAAAGCAGTGCAAACACTGTCATTAAAAATAGAAAGGGTTTTATTGTAAAATTAAATGTCCCCATGGGGAGGTAACATTTCCGAGTATTTGCAGTTGGCAGACACTAAATAAGATACCCACTCTGCAGTGGATTCTGTTTCCTCCCTGTGACTTTAATTGGATGCCAGGACACACGTCATCTTGAAATGTATTTACCCACCTAAATCAAGAAAGTGAGTTTCTAGAAGCCAGAGACAAGTTGAACAAGCAAGCCTGCCCTAGAATTGCACTGTATTGATTTTGGATTAAACCAACAGGAAATCCCTCTGAAACATTTCTTTTAACCACCCAGAAGAGGCCTGAGAATGGAACTGAGAGGTTGCTGAGTTCTTCTCTTTAAATCAAAGGGCTCTATTTGCAGTTTGAAGTACTTGGTGGGTAGTAAAATCTTGGTTAGCTGGATTCCTTTTGCCTGTCCTTGCAAAACATCACGAGAGTGTGCAGCACAAGTATACCAGGAACCTGAAAGCAATTGGTGAAGCCTCTCTATTCGCGTTCACGAGACTAGAACCAAGGTTAAAAGTCCCCTGATGGCAAGTGCTCCAAAGGAAAAAGAAATTTCCTTTTGTTTTTAATATTCTCCTAGAAAAAAAATGTAACCGTAAATTAAAGGATTTTTCCCCCCAACATAATGAATCTCTTTTTCTAGTTTAATTTTGTCCTTTTTTTCCCCCCCTTTCCCAAAAATTTAAAAAAAAATTAAAACCGGGGGCCTCAAAATTTGGGCCCGGGTTTTTTTTTTTTTGGGTTTTTTTTTTTTCCCCTTTTTTTTTTTTTATCCCTTTGGCAAGGGAGGGAATTTGAAAAGGGGACCAAAAATTTTAAAAATTCAAAACTCAAAATAAGAAAAAGGGGACAAAAAAAAAAATTTTTTTTAAAGGGGGGGGGCCCCGGGGGTTATGCCAAAACCCCGAATTTAAATTTTTAAAATTTTTCCTGGGGGCCCCCCATTAAAAAAAATAATTTTAAATAAATATGGGGTTTTTCCCCAAAACCATTTAAAAACCCAATTTTGGTAATTAAATTTTCCCCCAAAAAAAAATAGGGGAGTTTCTGAGAAGAAAGTGAAAAAGATGCCCGTTAGTATTGAATTGATTTAAAAAAAACGAAATTTTTTTTAAAACAAAGGCCGAAAGGATGGGTTGCCTATTTCCCATTATAACACCCATTGGGGTTTTAAAATCATGGGTTAAAACAGTTGGGGTTCTTTCCGCTTTCAAACCCCCCAAGGAATTGCATCCCAGAATTCCACCTGAAAATTTGAGCCTCACAACCAGCTTTCCACGAACTAGGCCGGTTAAAAGGCCCGTGGTTATCTATAATAAATTCCTTGTTTTTAAATCCCAGGGACAGAATGTGGGGGAATGGGTTTTGAAGGTTTTCCCCCTAAAGGGTTCTTTTCTAGTTACTTTTCTTCGTTTAATTAACCCTTTTTGGGGTTTTTGGTTCCCTTTTAGTTTGGATAAGGAAAAGGGGTAAAAGCGCTCTGGAAAATTTTGGTCTCAAATTATTTCTAATAAAATAAGTTAGACATTTGTTTTTTTCAAGGGAGAGGTTTAAGGAACAGGAAAAGAGGATTTATGGAATTGTTGGTTTGAGGGAAGTGGGGGAGATTTGACGAAAGAGGAATAATAATTTTGGGAAATGTAGGGGCGGGAAAGAGTTGAAAAATGGTTAACAATTTTTTAACATTGTACCTTGGGGGGTTTGGTTAAACGAAGGTTAACTATTATTTAATTAAGTTGCCTTTCATTTTTTTTTCCCTAAATTTGGGTTAAAAACCCGTAATTGGTCCGAATTTTCTAAATACATTTTTTTTGATAGTGGTTAGGCAGGGAGAGGTGGGGAAATTTAGGTTGAGGGAAAATGAGATTAAAATTGGCCGGGGAAACCCCCGAATTTGTAAAGAATTTAAAGGACAATTTCCCTTTTGTTGATTGTATCATGTTAATTTGCCATCATTAATTTATCCTTAAAAATTTTGGTGGGAATTTTCTTTCCCAAAAAAAAAAATACCCAAAATTTATAGTGGGGAGGGAAGACATTACTTCGAGTTTTATGAGGGGAAAAAATTGGAATTTTTTGAGAAGTTTTTCCCCAAAAAAAAAATCTTTTTTTTTTAGAATATGAGCATTAAACTTCTAGCTCTTTAGGCAGATAACATAAGTTTTCCTCATGCTAGCATTTTGTCTACAAAATATAACCTGTGTTTAATAAGGACCTGCCTATTTAAAGGCACAGCCTACATGCTCACAAGTCTCAGCTCTGTAACTCCAGTGCTGTAAAAAGCCCAAAGAATAAACCCAGGAAGACCTCTGGGCTTCTAAGACCAGAGTTGAAGAGTTTTGAGGCAGGATAAAGTGAATAATGCTGT
Source organism: Mastomys natalensis (assembly GCA_021653895.1). NCBI lineage: Eukaryota > Metazoa > Chordata > Mammalia > Rodentia > Muridae > Mastomys > Mastomys natalensis. Next base: position 1,660,874 of record JAJTUV010000331.1, read on the forward strand.
CGAAATATGAGTAGGTACCAGAAGTACTAGAGGAATTCAAGTGAACTGAGCTCCTTAAAATTGAGGCAGACTGAAAGAGGGAAAAGACAAATGGTACTTATACTGTCTGTGGCTTCAATCCAAACTTCTGACTCACTGGTTTATCTCCTTAGGTGCTTGAGATTATAAAAGCAGTGCAAACACTGTCATTAAAAATAGAAAGTTGTATTGTAAATTAAATGTCCCCACTGGGGAGGTAACATTTCCGAGCTATTTGCAGTTGGCAGACACTAAAATAAGATACCCACTCTGCAGTGGATTCTGTTTCCTCCCTGTGACTTTAATTGGACTGCCAGGACACACGTCATCTTGAAGTGTATTTACCCATCCTAAATCAAGAAAGTGAGTTTCTAGAAGCACAGAGACAAGTTGAACAAGCAAGCCTGCCCTAGAATTGCACTGTATTGATTTGGTATTAAACCAACAGGAAAGAATCCCTCTGAAACATTTCTATTTAACCACCACAGAAGAGGCCTGAGAATGGAACTGAGAGGTCTGCTGAGTTCTTCTCTTTAAATCAAAGGGCTCTATTTGCAGTTTGAAGTACTCTGGTGGGTAGTAAAATCTTGGTTAGCTGGGATTCCTTGTGCCTGTCTCTTGCAAAACAATCACAAGAGAGATGTGGCAGCCACAAGTACTACCAGGAAACCTGAAAGCAATATGGATGAAGCCTCATCTACATCTCCAGCATGTTCCACTGAGAGCTAGGAAGCCTGAAGGTTAGAAGAGTCCCCAGTGACTGGCAAGTGCTCCATAAGGAAAGAGAATTCACTTTTGTTTTTAATATTCTCCTAGACAGAAATGTAGACCAGTAAATTAAAGGATTTTTCCCCCAACATAATGAAATCTCTTTTTCTAGTTGAATTTTGTCTATTCAGTTTATTAACAGCCCTACTCTGAGTTTTCTGGTTGCCTATTTTAGTCTTGCAAGAGATGAAGGAAGAATTCAAGCACTCAAAGGGACTATGCTTAGACAAATCTTCATGGAAGACACCGGTATGTATTTATTTAGTATTTGGTTTAGACAGGTTTGTTTTTTTTCAAGGGTTGTGGTTTGGAGAATTTTCAGGGCAGCTTTATTTGCAGTATGATATATTGATGAGCAACACAGGACAGAACTAGGCATGTGGAAAACAGGGTACCTCCTCATTGGGTCAGGGAGGAAGGACAGGCTTCAACACTATTTTAGATGTGCAGGATTCTCACTCATTTCCAGCACTGATTTTAGACAGTAAAGATGCTGCTGGACATAAATACCCTCCTGTGAGTGAGTGTGTGAGGCCAGGGCAGAAGGTGGAGGCAGGAAATGTGGCTACTCAGGTTGGTGTAGGAGATGATATAGAGAATTCTAAGATTGGCACAGGAACCAACCCAGATTATTAGTAAAAAAGAATTCAGGATAGAGATCACATTTGCCCACCATGTCCTCAGTTACAAGACTTGTCTGGTGACCATGTTCAATTTCTCTGCCATCAACCCCCAGCTTTACTTTTATCATCCTTAGTCTCACAGCTGGAAAACTTTCATGAATGTAAGACCCATATAAACAGATAGCCCCTAAACAAACAAAATACCCAACAATATGTATAGTGAGATCCTGGGGAGAAACATTTACTTCTGAGTTATGAATGTGTATATTTGGAAATAGACAATTTGGATATTAGATTGTGATGAAGTAATTAAATTACATCCAAAAGGAAATGCTTCTGCTTCTAAGAATCTCTTAGAGACCATCTGTCTAGTATGCTCACTGCTGGAAAATTAGGTTTTCTTCCTTTCCTTGTGCTTTACTTGATTGTTCCTTGCCTGACTCAGACCTATCTTTGGAGATGTAGGATGGCATTGTGTAAGTCATTGTTGATTGGGCACTGGTAACTTCCCTTCCCACCTAGTCTTGCATAACTTTTCGGAATGTGCAAGATTTAATGGACTGCTTTGTATTAGGTATACTTGTGCACAGAGAATTCAGATGGGACATGTTAGTTGACTTAGCGAGGGTGTCCTTTATTTTGGGCATTATTATTTTGACCTCCTTTGATCAAAAAGGAACTTTTAGACTATTTTGTAAAATTACTTCTGTTTCTTAGATAAAGAAGCTACAGGTTAAGTGGCTGGTTTGAGATTACATATCTAATTGTTTGACAAGGCTAGGACTAGAGATGGAGTATGTAGTCCATACTTTTCACACACAGACATACACACACACATATACACACACACTTGTACATGAGATAAATCTCATGTAGATTTATATATCTGAGATAAATATATATCACATATATATGAGATATAGTTCACATCTGTATTTTAGAAATGCTTTTAACAATGCTCCTCTTTTATTAACTACTTTATTTACTTATTAACTATTTATTACTTTAAGTGTATGAACAATAAATTTTATGACATTTTCATACATGTGCATCATTATATTTGTGAATATTTACCCCCTTCATCACCTTCTCATTTCTCCTTACCCTTCCCATTTGTCCCTTACCTCCCCCTAAATAGTCTCTTTTCTGCTTTTGTGTCTCATGAATCTGTTCCACATATGGGAGAGGATATGTAATGTGTTTTTTCCAGGTTTAACTAAAAAGAGAACCTCATTCACTCTTCTTCCAGGATAGAGAGAAGGGCAAGCAAGATGATTGACTTAGTGAAATAACTCAGGCATTGTTATGGAGAACAATCTTCGCTGTGTTTTGACTTGTGCAGGACTTGCTGCCTGGGCAGAAGCAGCCTCCTCGCCATCATGAAGAGCCACACCTGAGATGTATAGCTAGCATGAAGACCAAAACACCCAGAACAGCCTGCATGGTTGACAGTACTTTCCAGCTGCTGAGTTAACATCTGATCTGTTGCTTTTCTGTCTTGTAATGTTGTTGGGGATTGTGGTGGGAATTGATTGAGCAGCTCTCCCAAGTTCTATTCAATAATTGTTAAGAGCTTGCTACTACCCACAGTGGGCATGTATACTTACTGAAAATGGCTGCTATTACGTGTACCAGTGTTCAACTGGATATAACTCATTTTTTAAAAGATTAATGCACATTGAGTTGTATGGTCCAACACTCAATTAATTAGTTGCTATTGTAGCCTGGCATTGATGTACTAAAATACTGTACTTATAAACACAGCTCAAATAGTTACAGAGAGTGAGTCACCATTAGACTCTAGATGGCTGCTGTTATGGAACATGTTTCAGTTAAGTCATATCTCTCATTGCTATCAGAGAAACCATACAGTTATCTCTTTACATTGGAATCTGCTACTCACTATCAGTCTCATGGCTTCAGATTTTGGGAACAGATCTTTTGGTGAATATCCCAGTATGTCTTTGGTGGTCAAGTAAAAGGTAATAAGAGAAGAGAATTATGTTGGAAAGAGAGTTCTTTGGGCTCAGTGGCATCCCAAGGGCAGTGTTACTCAGAAGGCGGGCTTCCTGTAAGTATAACACTGAGGAGAAGAAAGTTCAGAAGTCATTGGTTTTGAGTAAAAGTCAAAACATCCTAAAAGTCCTTCATGTCTCGCCCATTGTACAACTCACACTGGCTTTCAACTCCCAACACACAGACTGCATTGTGCCTCTCCTATTTGGTGAGATTTGTAAATGACAGTGACTATAAGAGGGGGTGTAGAAAATGAAACATATATAGGTTAAGAGTGAAATGTTGAGCTTCAGTAGAGAATTGTGCTCTAATTTGTCTTGCCTTATATGACTCATTTCAATTCCTGGTTTGTTTCCTATATTTTAAAATAAAGGTGGTAGACTAGCATTTAAAATAACCCTTTAATTTGTGAAACTGTGTCACAGAGATAATATTCATATGATTCTGTACAGAAACATGTTCATCCATTTCTTCAGTGATGTATAGTGAATATGTTGATTGCATAGTATGTGTCATGACTTAGACATGTCAAAAATACGCGACCATGAAGACTGCACCTGTGACCTCATTTATGAAATTATTACAGTAGTATAGAACTGGTAGGTTTTCGGAGTTGAACGATGAGATTACCCCTCCTATTTCATAGTTATAAAATCCTATAAAGAGGAATGTTATTATTAAAATTCATGGAGACTCTCAGTCATTTGGGAAATATTATCTACTCTTATACGTCACATTTTTATATAAAGCTTGCTCACTTCCTTTTATCAAGAATATTCCATTGCATGTGGATCTAAATGGATGGTAGTTATTGGTGCCAGCTAAATATCATTGCTTGTCCCCCTCCTTTACTTATGAAATCGGATGGAACCTGGCTGGCCAAGCATCCTCATTTAGAGGGCTGTCTCAAATTTTGCAAATGATTCAAGATAGATGTATTAGTTACTTTGGCACTGCTGTGACTGACAGAAACACTTTAATAAAGGAAATCCTTATTTAGCTCATGGGTTCAGAGGGAGTTCAGTCCATCATGGTAGGGGAAGCATTGTGGTGGAAGTGCATGACAGAAGAGACTCTCTGTATCACCACAGTACACCAGAGAACAATCGTAGAAGCATGGACAGGTATAACCTTCAGAGCTCCAAGTACTTGCTTTTTCCTTTAGGTCTCACATTCCAAATGTTTCATGATCTCCCAAAGCAGCAACACTAGTGAAAAAATATGATGTAGAGGAAAACACTTCAATTCCAAGCAAACAATAGTCATGGATGCTTAGAGGTGAGGCCTCTAGGGGTACCTACAGGATCTTGTCCCTGTCCTACACCCATGACTGTGGTTCCTCATGTGCTATCTAAAGCTCCTCTACTGTTTTTGAATTTCCCTCAGTTATGGTTTGCATTTACTCAGGAGATAAAAGGTTTCAAACTTTTCATAACTATTCCCTTCCCACTCAAGATATGGTAACTTGCCTAGAGACTTTCATGTCTACTTAACTTTAGAAATAAAATAGACCCTGCAAAAAAGACAAACATGAAATTCCTGGAGACAATCGGTGGGACTAATAATAAATGCTTTAGACAGTTTAATACATACATTAAGCTCAATGCTAAGAAGGAAATTACTACTTACTACTGCTAAGTTCTGTGAGCCACACAGAAGAGCCTGTAGGCTCTGGCATTGTAAGTATGACAAGACACCATGGACATACAAAGATGGCACAATACTAGTTCTGCTATACCGCAAGTGCATGGTGCTTCTGTTTATAAAATAACAAGCAGGTAGAGATAGGAAACAAACTGTCTTTCCCAGACTCTTGTATAGGTATTGCCAATAGGATGTGAGACGTATGAGATTTTTAAAAGAACACAGGGTACTCAAATACCGAGTTTGAATTCTGATCTGTGATTCTTTCAGGGGGTTAGGGTGGGTATTTGTCCTGTCCTTTAGCTGCAAATGTGAGTTAACTGTCTTTCCTAAGTATGTTCAATTCATTGGTTGGTCAATGTCATCTACAAATTGTGCCAAAATGGCATTTTTATATTGAATTTTCAGTGCAAAAGACATAATGCTATTTATTCATGGACAGTATGGGCAAAGTATATTTAATTTTACATTATTTATTTCTAACCTTTCTCTATCTTTTTAGAATTTGAGAAGAACTATGTACTGCATGAGGGGTGGGGCCAGGTAGCTGTCATCCTCACATAATAGCCAACTCTTCTTTAAGGAATCTTCTCATGCAAAATAATAATATCAAAACAAAACACATTTAGAAAGCACCACACATGAAGTGGTCATTCTGACCATTGCATGTCTTATCTAGTTATGACAACATTCTGTGAATTTGGCATGATTTTAATCTAAGACATATAGATGAATGATTAAAGTGTGAAAAGATCAAGAGAGCCCTTCACTGACACAGTCTCTAGGTGACACTATTTAGGTTACATTTCTCTAAAACCTATGCCCTAACATGCTGGTGGCCAGAGCCTGCTTGTTTCTTCATTTGAGAGAGTAAGTAGTAATTTCTTTGGTTGTCAGATACTATACTGTAAACCTGACTGCTAAGTTCTAGGGACCAAGGCTTTCTTTTCTTTAGAAATTTCATAGAGGAATACAGTATACCCAAATCATACCCAAACTAATCTGTCCTTTGAGACCCTCTAAATCCTCAATCTTTCATTCTCACCTTCATGTCCTCCTTTGTTCTTGGGAGTTACTGAGTCAAATAAGTGTTGCCAACAGGCACATGGGCATGGGGAAATACACTGAGAGCTTGGCCAACATTCAGGAGCCACATCCCAGAAGGAAAATTGCTTTTTCCTTATCCAGCAGTCATCATTTATCAATAGCTCTCAAGTTTGGGGTAGTATCTCATCAGCCTCCTTACCATCAATGCTAGATGGCTAATTGGTTTAATCAGTGCAGGACTTTTGCAGCTGATATGTGTTCATGAATCCCATGACCATGCCATGTCTAAGAGACAGTGTTTTACAGCATGCTCCCACATCTTCCGACTCATACACTCTTTCTAACCCCTCTTCTTTGATATTCCCTGGGCCTTTTGGGGGTTCATATAAATGTTCTATTTAGGGCTGAGCACCCAGCAGTTACTTATTCTCAGCATTTGACAGTTATGAGTCTTGGGTGCAAAGCTTCCAAATTACTGTTTGCCCCTTAACAATCTATGGTTACAGGGAACAAGAAGAGCAGAGGTCTTTTGAAGGCCACCCCCCCTTCCTCATGCAGCTTCATTGCCCAGAGGGACCACAAAGGTACTGTACATGGAGCCACTAGAAATTCTTGAGGCATATTGTGATAAAGGGTCTGAAAAGTGGTATAGGAAATGCTTGTTTTTTCCATATATTACTTTTCCTCAGATTTTTCAGTATGTGACCTTTGATCACTTATAGTATGTATTAGAGAATATTTACCTAGCCACTCAATAGGAAGTAAAGAGCTAGAAAGCACATGGGGAAAACCAGTGATTCATTTCTCTAATATCACTTTTTATTTAGAAACAAGGTGATATATGCAAGTTACACAGTAGGTTTTACATAGGCCACTATCGCATTTTAAAAATGATGCTACATTGTGGAATCATATGACCATAAAATTCTCCATTTATTTGATTACACATTTAGTTACTTATTTTGAGACAGGATCTCACCATGTAGCCCTATATGGCCTGAAACTGGCTTGCAGAACAGGCTTGGCCTTTAATTCACATAGATCTGCTTGCTTTTCTCTTGCTCTCTCCATCCTAGTTCTGGAATTAAGGATTTATGCCACCATCCCCAACCCCAAATTCATTCATTCATATCCATAATCTTTCTTTCTATTAAAATACTGAGTTTATTTCACATGTATTTTGTTTTTCCACCATTTCCATGTCTGACCACTGCCATTACTATGACCTATCATGACGTTCTATACTTATGGCCAAAACCAAATACAAAAGTGGAGTTTCATCCATGAACACTAACAGGCATCTACATAGCACATTCGGTTTCACATTGTATAATAAAAAGAAGTTTCTCTGATGAGGGTCAGCTAATACACTAATATATGGTAAAATGATGAGCCATTAGGACTTGGTTTAATACTACATGCATTTAGCAGGATAATAGTAGTAGATTCTCCCCTATGACCTGTGACCAGTCAAGCCATAGAGTCTAGGCCTGATAATAGTGCTACATATGAAAAGGGACTTAAATTCAATCACATGGTAGTTGCTTTCCTCCATGATATTTGTGCCAGTATTGTACAAGTGTACATACCTTGCTAGGCCAGTCATTATTTTAGTTTTTAGAGTTCATAACTGGGTATGATTTCTGATCACTTTTCTCCTCTCATAGTTTCGTACCTTTCTGGTTCTGGTTTCACAGAAACTTCTAGCTTCATCAAGTCTAGCCAGTTGGGATGAGGTTTCAAGGTCAGAGCTGGCTTGATGCTCCATGTTTTGTGACTTACGTATATAATGTCTTCAGCATCAGAGTCTTACTGTTATGTTCTGGTGAGTAATGAATAACATTGGCAGTAGTCTGTAATGTTTGCAGGAGAAGTGGAGTACTTCATTTGATAAGAAATCCCAAAGAGGTAGGAACCCGTTGCTGATACTGAGATTCTGGTTTGTTGGGGATTAAATTTAGGGTTAGGGTGTCACTCAATTTAAGCTCTTTATATATGTACATACATACACACACACATACATACATACATACATACACACACATTTATATATGGAAGCTTCTTCTTTTTTTTTTTTTTTTTTTGGTTTTTCGAGACAGGGTTTCTCTGTGTAGCCCAGGCTATCCTGGAACTCACTCTGTAGACCAGGCTGGCCTGGAACTCAGAAATCTGCCTGCCTCTGCCTCCCAAGTGCTAGGATTAAAGGCATGGGCCACCACCACTGGGCTATATATGGAAGCTTCTATAATGGTAGATTCCCACATGACTTTTATTGAAAGCTTTATACTGTTATTTCTCTCCAACCCATATTCTTTCCTTTATCCTGCCCTCTGCTCCCTCTTCATAGTTTAACCTTATTGATGCAGTATTACTTAACCTTTTATTCTAGTGATCTTCCTTTCCTCCCTTGAAAGAACCTCCCCAATACAATTTAGTAATTCCCTGACTGCTGTGGGTATTCCAAATGAAATATAAATATCTGAAGATTCAAAGCTAGCATCCATAGATGATAGAAAACATTTGATGTTTACCTTTCTGGTTCTGGGTTACTTCAATAAGAATGGCTGTTTCCATGTCTATTTCTGCAAATTTACTTTTCAAATAATATTCCATTGTGTAAATAGATCATATTTTCATTGTATATTGATCAGCTGATGGACAGCTAGCTGTTTCCATATCCTGGCTATTATGAGTAGAGCAACAGTGAACTTGGATGTGCAGATGTCTGTATTGTAGGAAGCTGAGTCCTGTGGACATATACCAATTCATGGTATAGCTGAATCATGTGGGACATCTAATTTTAGCTTTATGCAGAACTTCCACACTGATTTTCATTTTGGCTACACCAGTTTGCATTCCACTCATCAGTGAATTAGTGTTCCCCTTTCACCAGATCCAGACCAGCCCAAAACACAAATTGTTAAGAAACAGTTAAAGAAATGTTTAACATCTTCAGACATCAGGGAAATGTAAATTAAACTAACTTTGAGATTTTTATCTCACCCAAGTTAGAAGGACTAAGGTCAAAAGAACAAATGACAACAAATGATAATGTTGACATATTTTTAATTCTCTTGAGTATAGAGTTAGGCATAAAATTTGTGGGTTATGTGGTAACATGATTTTTACCTTTTATGGAGATGTCAGACTGTTTTCCAAAAGGACTACAGTATTTCATCCCCCAACTTGCAGGAACAGTTTCATTTGTTCACATTTACCCCAGTGCTCTACTGTTGATGCCCACTCTGGTGCTCTTTCTTCTCTTTCTTGCTATAGCACTGATTTGCATATCTAAAATGACTATGAAGGCATCCTTCAGGCACCCTGTACTTTTTTCTCATAACTAATTTTTTAAAAAAATGTGTATTCAAATTGTTTTCCAAAATTATGAATTATGCTTCCTTTATCTGTGAGTTATGTATGTGTATGTATTTGTTTGTGTGTGTTTGTGTGTGTGTGTGTGCATGTGTGTGCATGCGTAGTATAAGTTCCTTACCATGACTTGTAAGCATTTTGTATCCTTCTGTTTTGTACCCTTGACGGTAGTTTTGAAGACAGATCTCAGCTTTGAAAATTGGTTGAAATTGTTCTGCCTCTTGTGCTTTTTGTTTCATGGACAAAAATAGTTGCCTATCTCAGAGTCATGGATGGTTTTGTTTTCTTCTGTGGGATTAATGGTTTTATATCTTACATGTAGGTCTATGATCAAGTTTCAATTAATTTCTCATATGGAGTGGGATAGGATCCAATTTCATTTTTTTACATGATTATCCAAATATTTCAAATAGTTATTGAAACATAACTTCCCAATAGAATTGTATTTGTTTCCTAATGACCCCAAGTACATGACTTGGCAATCCAAAGGTATGCTCGTCTGTATTTTCAGAAGTTAGAAGTCTGAAATGGAAGATGTGATGGAAGCACATTCCCCTCTGATCCTAAGCACCCTGCCTTCCAGAACTCCTGGCCTGTGTTGGCAATCTTGTCTCGTGGCTTGCCAACTCATCAGTAGCTCTCTGCTGTCAGGTGACCCTTTTCCCTGTGTACCACTAATCTCTTTCTGTGAGGACATCCACATACCACAGATGCCACTGTATACTGGCATGACTTTCATATTAACTAATTACATATTGGATGACTCAACTTTCAAGTAAGGTAACACTCTGAGATATTGTGTCCAAATATCAACATGTCCTTTTAGGGGGACACAGGTTAACTTTTGTCTCTACTCTAGCTTTCCACATTTTATGTGATTGCATAAGAAAAAGAGACAGTCCCAAGAATATTAAACATTCCAGTATCAATACTAACTCTAAAATAGACGTAGTTATCATTAATTCAAACTCTTTACTCTTATCTAAGTCATTTAAGTCAGTCCTGATGATCCTCATGGTAGGATTGGTTCCTGGTACAAAATTTCTCTCCATCTGTGAGTATGTGAAATGAGGCCAAATCTTTTCTGCTTCTGAAGTGCAACAATAGTGGCAGTTTAGGGTAGACATTCCCATCCAGAAAGGCACTATTGGGAAGGGAAACTGTGTCATGTAACAAATCTGAAGCCTATCCCAAGGTAAAGGAAAGGTGGTCAAGATCTGAGAGTGTCCCTCTGTCTCAGTGCTCTATCCAATTCAACTGCAGGCTTGGTATACTGGCCTTTTGACTCAGGAGGTGACAATCCCACCCTCTCCATCCAGGAGACTCTTTCAGATAGGACTCTTTGGTTCTTTTCTTGGAGTAGTTATTCATTCATTTTACTCAGTCTCTTTCTTGACAAGCCAGCAAATTCATGTTAAAATACAATCCTAAGACATTTGTATGTTGCTCAGTTGATACATGAGTTGAAGCCACCAGGCAAGAGAGTTCTCTGCATACTTTCCTTCTAGATTCTGTGGAGATTCCTCTGACACACCCTGTTTCTGGGGAGTTGTAAAATCTTCCAAATCATCAAATATTGGTTGCTACTCACCAAATGATGCATCCCTCAGTTTACCTCTTCCTCTCATATTTTACTCAGAACAGAAAAGAGAAACCACCAGAGTCACCACAGTTTGTTTAGTCTTCTCTATTAAATGTCCAAATTAATCACTTTACAAATTTCACCTTCTCCTTTAACAGAAAGCATAATTCTGCCAAACTCTTTGTTCTTCTATAATAAAGATAACCTTTCTTTCAGTGTTATGTGCTTTATATACCTGTCTGAGATACATCTAAGAGCACTTGAAATAACCATGTTTTCTAAGATGATAAATGCATTCATGTCATCTCTTTGTGTTTGGTTTTCAAATCTCTTTTTATTTCCTTGCTTCAGGGTCACATACAATACATAGCTCAGGCTATCCTTGAACTCATAATAGCCCTGACTCTGCCTTCTCAATGCTAAGATTACAGGTATGTGCTTCATGTCTGGCTTAGGCGTATATCTTTTTTTGTGTATATTCTACTTAGAGCTCATTTAAGTTGTGTGTGTATGTGTGTGTGACTAAGTTTTTCACAAATAATTTTGGGAAAATTTTATTATATTTTACTAATTGTTTGAGAACATTAAACAATGTTTTTGTATCATGTTAACCTCGCCAGCTCCCCTCAGATTGACCCCACCTCCCTACCAACCTCAACTTCACATTCTACCTCCCAAATCTCTCTCATTAAGTCCAATTTGCATTTCCTAAATGATCTTTGGTGTGGGGCCTGCCCTGGAGCATGGTCAACCTACTAGGGTTAAACCCTTAAAAAAACCCTCATCCTTCTCCTGGCAGCCATTAATTGCCATAGGTCCTCAGCTGGGGACAGGGTGTGGCTTTGCATCTACCCCCTGTTGTCCATGATGAAGTTTTGTTTGGCATAGCCTATACAGGTCATAGTTCTGTGGGTTTATGTGTTCAATTGCCAGATTGTATCTGGAAATATTGTGGCCTTGCAGCCATCCATGACTTCTGGCTCTTAAAGTCTTTCCATGCCTTTTCTTATGAAATCTCAGCTTTGAGGGAAGGTGTGTGACATAGACATATATACACTTGAGTCTGAGGACTCCATAGGGTCTCTCCATACCTTGCCTAGCTGTAGGTCAATGTTAAATACCAAGCAATGCAAATATAAAATTATCTGCTAAAGTTTAGGAGATATATTAATTTATACATATAATCATAAGTCATTAGGAGCCAGTTTAATATTATATCTATTTGTCAGCATAACAGTAGCTTCCCCATTAGGACCTAGAACCTGTCTAGTCACAAGTTCTTGGTTGATAATGATTCCAGGTGTGGAGTTCATCTTGTGGAATGGAACTTGAAATCCAATTAGAAAGTACCAGGTTACTCCCATGATGCTCTTGTTCTTCCCACTAGTGTCACAGTGGCCATTGCACCCTTTGCTAACAAATTAAAACAACTGTACCAGAAAGGTTACCTTTGAGTGATTGCTGTGGGCCCCATAGACCTTCAAATTGCTCCTATAAGTACTGTTTCTAGCACTTTCTCTTATGATCTTCTTCATCTTTTCCCCTATACATTGTAATATACCGAGTATCCCACAGATTAATATTCTTCTGTTTTCAGGTCCTCAATTAAACATTAAATGACCTTATCTATCTGTTTACTGCCTTTTTTAAAATTCTTTTATTCTGCTTGCTTAAATATTCTGTTACACAAGGCTGGCAGTTCTTTTCTTTAATCCCTGTTACACTTTGACCAGTGGGATTTTCTGTTTGATTGTCTTAAAAATGTATTCTGTCTTTTGTGCTGTTACATGTGGATGCCACCTTTGAGTTATTCTGCTCCCCTTGCTTGGTTCACTGGTTAAAGAGCTGATTCAGAGACTGGGTTGCATGAGTCCATGTAGCTGCTTCCTCAGAGAGACTTTTTATTTTCTACTTTTCCTTTTTTTTTTACTTTTCTTCTTTTTGGCACATTTTATGTGTTTGTTGTTGATAATAATATCATGTGACACCCCAGATGCCACATTCCCTCTTCCCATCTTAGAGTGTGCTGCTTCACTATTATTATTACTTCCGTTTTTTGCGACTTTGTTGGAAAAACTTCATAGTCTGTATTCTATGCTATCCATGTGATCAATGATTTCTTTTACCTTAGTAGTCAGATAATGAATGAAATGAGATTGCCTTCAGACCATTAACCAGTGATCCCCAAGTCTTTGCTGAGGGGCTGGTGTGTTGGTTTTGTGTCAATACCACTTTACAGTTCAAGACATTGTCTACCCTTCATTTTCTGCTTTTGCAGAAATCCAAGATAGACAAGAGGTGACAGGTCATGACTCATCTTAGACATAAGGACTCACACAGGATCTTGTGATAGATTCCTACTATTGCATTTTACAAAACAAAACAAAACAAAACAAAACAAAACAAACAAAACAAACCCAAAACACAACTTCTGTATATCTTATTACCAGAATTTGCTTTTAAAGTTTACATTTTAAAAATAAAGTTATTATTTTCATGTTATTCTTGTTCTTGTTTATAAAACCCTAGCCAGCATTCATTGTATAAATACCATTTTTCAAAAACTAAAACAAATGTTACTAGTACTGAAGTAAATTTTAGCAACAAAATAATGTGTTTTCCTGACATTATATACTAATTGCCAATGATCTTCCAACTATTGTGTATTTGTTAAAAAAAAAAAAAAATCACTCAATCTGAAAACTCACACCTGATAATGGCAATGAATTAACATCCTTCAACAAAGTTCAAAGATGAAGATGAATAACACCTGTAAGAATTCTTGTGTTCATTTCTAAGTTCACCAAAATTCTTAAATAATTGTCCTTAGCAAAACTCTTTACTTTCTAAATTCTTAGTTACCTAAGGCTATCTTTTAATGTCATCAATCTTTGTCTTTTTATGTTTGCACTCAAGTATAATTTGTTTTTTGCAAAATATTTCTCTGTTATTAGTTCCATTTCAGCAGTTTCTTTACCATGTTCCTAATTCATTTGGACGTCACCTTTTTATTTTTAATAAAAATGCATGGGTTTGTTTCCCTTTTATTCTTATTTAAAATATAATATTAAACTATATTAACTTTCAAATATGCATTTATTTGTGAGTGAATATGTGTATGCCTGTGTGGATGTATGTGTATCAAACATGTGTGTTCAGATGACCACGGAGGCATTGGAGAATATTTGTTGGTGATATAAGCCATTTGGTGTGGGTGCTGGAAAGCAAATTTGGGTCCCCTGAAAGAGTAGTAACTGTTGTGCCCTTATTGTTGTATTTTTTGTTGTATTGTTTATTGTTTATTATTGTATCCCTTCAGCCATTATTTACTTTAAATTTAATGACAAGCAATAGATTTTATTTCATAATTTTCAAATAGACTTGCAATGATGGCTTTTTTTCTGGTTCTTTTCTTCTATTAAGATAGATATTTGTTTTGACTCAGTAGCATGCTCTTTTGGATTCCAGAGCTCTGTGATTTATTTTGAGATTGAGTTTTAAGTGATAATCTATAGTCTTGCTTTATTGATTAAGATTACTTTGTATGCATATATATGAATTTTTGGATTTTTCTCATTATGAATATTTTTCTCTGTTTAATGGGAATTACACTGGATCCAGACCACTTTAGGTACTATAGCCATTTCCACTATATTAATTCTGACCAAAAAGCAAGGAAGAGCTTTCCACCTCTAGAGATGTTTTTTATCTTATTTGTTAGGTCTATTCCCAGACATTGTATTTTTTGAAGACATTATAAAAGAAATTTTCTTGCTGATTTCTTTCTCAGAAAGTTTTTAAATTTATATGAAAAAGCTAGCTATTTGGTTTTGTGTTGTGTTATCCTCTGCCTGTGTCTTCCAAAATTTAAGTTTCACTTATCTCAGACCCTCTCCCCTTAAAACCTGGAACACTGCTTCTAGGCCACAAAATTCATCCTTTTGAAAGATGTCATTTGTACATCTTTCAAAACAACAACCTAAGTGACTTCTTTGCTATTTTGGGGCCAGGCATTATGTTAACTTCAATCAATCTCCCTGGGCCCTAAATCTTAGGCACTATCTCTGATTCAAAAGTAATAGTTCTTGTGAAAGATACCAGATGCTATTTGCAAAGAATCTCAACGTAAACATGTCTTAAGCTTTGTTATACTCAGGGGGCTCAGTTAATTATCATCTTTTCCCCCCAAATTGTGCTGTGCTTCATATTGCTGAAGTAAAATGATCTGGATCAATTCCAAGAAGTCTTGGCCCAGCAGCAATTACTAAAACCAGGCTGATCCAAGTTTCCTTTTTACACTATTCTGACAACTTTTCCTGCCTGCTATACAGCCTGAAAGGACTCTTTAACAACTCCCCATCTTATCTAGGATAATATATTGATATTTCAAAATGGTTATTTATTACTAGATTGTAACTAGATTTGAAATTGATGGTTTAATTGTCTACTGTCTATAAAAGAAGAGAAGCTCAGTATGGGATGCAGCTTGTTGATATTTTTATTAAAAATTTTTCAGTGGTTCTTGGAATCTAAGGGAGCCACAAATGTTAATGTCAATCGTGAATCCTGTCTTTCTAATGTGCTTGAGGGGGCATAAGTAACTCTCATTCCAAGTTAATTTATATCCCTAGTTACATAGTTTACTGTTTTGTATATCTTATCCTCTAAAGACATCAGGATTCAAAACATAAGGAAACATATTTAAAGAATAAACACTGACATGAGTTGAATGGTATATTCCCCCTAAAAGAGATGCTGAAGTTCTAATTCTGAAGATCTATGCGGGTGCATTTGTTAACAATATGGATATTGTATATATAATGTATTTACAATAAGGTTAAACTGGAGAAGTGTGGACTTAAAAGCCAGTATGTAGCTGCAAGTCAAGGTAAGCCACAAATTTCTGACAAACAAGCATTAAGAAGTAACAAGGATTACCCTAAGAATTTCAGAGAGAAGAGACCCTGTCAACATCTTGCTCTTCTAATCTCTAGAGCCAAGAGAAAATAAATTGCTTTTGTTTCAAGTTACCTACCTTGGAGTACTTGTTACAGGACCTCTAGGAAATAAATATATAAAGTTTTAATTACTGTTTAGTAAGACATTTCATAATTATATCTTAGTGGTATCAGGAAAATTAATGTCTACTGTTTTCATGCTACCAAGGACATATTAAATTGAGTTTACTAGAACCCACAATATACTGTTATTTTCATTGAACACTCAATTAGTTTTCAGAGAGATTCAGTAATGGAGAAAACATATATATCCTTGCCCACAGAATTCTTAGAGATACTCATTATACCTTCTTGTAAAACCAAATTTTGTCCTGGTATCATGTTTCCTGTCGGAATTATTTTATTTTAAATACATCTGGTGTGTGGTCAGCTAGTCATAAGTTCTTTATGCTTTCTGAAAAGTTTTTTATTTTACCTTTACTATTGAAAGGTATTTCCATGGGTTATAGACTAAGGTTGATTTTTTTGTTATTGTTGTTGTTCGTTTTTGTTTTTCGAGACAGATTTTCTCTGTGTAGCCCTGGCTGTCCTGGAACTCACTCTATAGACCAGGCTGGGCTCAGATTCAGAAATTCACCTGCCTCTGCCTCCCAAGTGCTGGATTAAAGGGTTGTGCCACCACTGCCTGGCTAAGGTTGAATTTTCTTATTCTGTCTGTTTTTGTTTTTTGTTTTTTCTTTTTGGTATGTTTAAATACTTACCTTCAGTATAATTTTTGATTTTATTATCATATACTTATTGTACATAGCCCTTGTATATAGTGTGCTGATTAAGTCCAGTCTCTCTTAGAAGTCTCCCCATTATTATTGTCCAATCAGATCAGCCAGGTTTTCCATGTGAGACAGAACAAGTGGTACTTATTTATGTGTATATCTATAATTTTTAAATGTAAAGTTCTCCAGTCGCATCCATTTTTGCTACAAATAGCACTTTCTCCTTTCTTATACATAGAATGTTATTTGGCTATATGTAGCATATTCTTTTTATTCTATATGTTAGCTGTGAACAGTGCCACATGATCATAAGAGTATAGGCATCACCCCTGGTAACTCATTTCAGTTCATTTGGATAACCACTCATGCCTGAGCAGTGGGCTCATGTTGTAGATTGATTTTGCATGGAGCACTGCTGTAATATGTACTCTAATCATGTATAGGCATGGCTTCCTTGAAGTACATGATACATTTGTATGAAAATGCCTTTGTGAAAAATCTTTATCTACAATGAATATATGCTAACCAAGTCAATAACAATAAAGAACAGTCTCCTACGTGGCATTTTTCATTTGAATAAATATATATTAACCCTATAATGCTAATGTAGGAGACTTCAATAATATCCTCCCCTACATCCTGTTTTCCTCTCTTAGTATTTTATTAATTCCTCCAGATTGTCAGGCTTCTATTTTTATGTCCTCTAAACTTAATGTGATTTTATATATCTACATATAAAATCTATAATCTATTATGAATATGTGATATTTGTCTTTCTGAATCTTACTTCATTAAAGTGGATGCTCTTTGATTGTATCCATTTTCCTTCAGAGGGTGTAATTCCCTCTTTACGGTGAATAAAAATTCATGAGTAAATATATCAGGTTTTCTTTATCCATTTATCTGCTGATGAACACTAAGGCGGATACCCTAGCTTGGTTATTGTAAACACTGCAACTATTTCTGTGGTGGGCTGATTGAGCGTCTGTGGCATGTGTACCCGAAAGTATTCTAAGTGGCATATTCTTTTTACTCTATATGGGTCACATGGCACACCCTAGTTTTTAGAGGAATCTCCATACTGATTTCCACAGTGGTTTGCCTGGTCTACATTCTTCTAGAAGTTTATATGGATTTCCTTCTCCTTGCATCCCTACTGATGATAATTTTGCTGATTAATTTTGCAATTATAGCATTACTGGCTGAGATGAAATAGAATATCAGTGTTGTTTTAATTTACACCTCCTGATACCTGAAGTTGAAAATTTATTGCAATGATTCATTAATTCATTGGCCATTTGTGATTCATACTTTGAGAACTGTCTAATTTAACAGTCAATTTACTGATTGGATTATTTGGTTTCTGGATATGTAGTCTTCTAAAATTTTATGCATTCTAGATATTATTTTGTCTGATGTATAGTTAGCAGAGGTTTTCCTCATTCTGTAGGATCTCCCTTCGCTGGACTGTTTTTTTTTTGTTTGTTTGTTTGTTTGTTTTTTTGCTATGCAGTAGCTTTTCATTTTTATGAAATCCTGCCAGTCAGTTTCTTAGTTTTGTTTCCTGAGCCATTGGAATCATTTTCAGAAAGTCCCGGCTCATGCTTTTACCTTGAAGCATTGCCTCTGACAGTTTCAGATTGTCATGTATTAAGACCTTTGGTCCATTTTTAATTATTTTTATGCAAAATGAGATATGGGAAAGTGCTTTTATTCTTCTACATGTGAATATCCAGATTTGTAGCACCACTTATTGAAGAAGCTGTATTTTTTCCAATATATGTTTTTGGTATCTTTGTCAAAAAATCAGCTGATGGCAGCCATGTGGGCTTATATCTGGGTCCTTTGTCTGTTCCAGTACTCTATGTTTCTGATTTTGTGCCAGTTCCATTGTTTATCTTAAAATCAAATATGATGATATCCATATCATTGGCCTTTTTGCTCAATATTGCTCAGGTAATTGATTGTAATTGTCAACCTGACACCATGTAGAATCACCTGGGAAGGCAATCTCATCAAGAGTTGTCTAGGTCAAGGCTTGACTGCCAGGGGTTGGCTGGCAGGCAGGCCTGTGAGGGATTTTCTTAATTGGGTTAATTGAAGTGGAAAGGCACTTCCATTTCAGGGCTAGGGTCTGGACTGAATGGAGAGGAAAGAGCAAGCAGAATATTGGCATGACGTGTATGCACTCATTCTTTTGAGCATGGATATGACTAGATGCTTTAAAGGTCTACTCCCTTTGGCTTCACCACAGTGGTGGACTGTACTCTATAACTGAACTGGTTGAAACTTTCTGACCCTTTTTGGTTAGTTTATGTGTTTGTTAGGTTTTTTTTCTTTTCAATAAACCAACTCTGTTTTTTTGTTGTTGTTTTGTTTGTTTGTTTGCTCGTTTCAATTTCATTGATCTGTTTGCCCTGCTTTTTATTATATCCCTGACTTAGCTTGGGTTCTATTGCCATAAAAAGACACCATGACTATATTGATTCTTATAAAGGAAAACATTTAATTGGGGCTGGCTTACAGTTTGCGGGAGGTTAGTCCGTTATCACCATAGCAGGGAGCATGGAGGTGTGCAGGCAAATTTAGTGGATTCATAGGCAGCAGGAAGAGACAGTGACACACTTTCTCCAAGAAGGCCATACTGCCTAATAGTGCTGATGGGGTCTGTTTTCTTAAAGCACCATACTACCCACCCATCTACTGATTTTGAACTTGGCTTGTTCTGTTTGTTTCCTAGGAACAAGTTATTTGTGACCTCTTATATCAATGTATACATATGAGGCAGAGATTGATGTTGAGTCTCTTCTTCAATCGCTCTGCTCTCCACCTAACATTCTGAGATAAGGTCTTTTACTGAACCCAGAGTTCAGTTTGTTGATTCACTAGACTATCTGGACAGTAAACTCCAGAGACCACTCTTCCTGTCTTTTCATCCTCAGACCAGAGGTTATAGATACATGCTGCCATGCCTGGATTTTGTGTGGTGCTAGAGATCTGAGCTCAGATCCTTGTGTTTGTGGGGCAGGTACTTATATGATCTCTCCAGTCACAATATCACACAAAAATTTCAGTACATGCAGTTTATAGGTATAAACTTTTATAAGTGCATTTATTGTTTCCCACAGTATCTGGTATATTGTGTTTTCATTATCATTCAGTGCTAGGAACTTTTCTATTTCCTTCCTGCTGTTTCTTGATGACATACTGATAATTTAGTAGTATATAGTTTTACCTCAATGAAATTACATATTTCATGTCAACTTTCTTCTCTTGAATTCTAGCTTTAATCCATTGTAATCAGACAGAATACAGGAAATCATTTGAATTTTCTTGTAGTTGTTATAACTTGTTTTGTATCTGATAATATGGAGTATTTCAGAGAGTTCTGTGAGTTGCTGAGGAGAATATATATTATGCAGGATTTAAGTAGAATATTCTATAGCTATCTAATGTCACTTAAGTTTGTCATTCCTCTTGATATTTTGTTGAGATGACTTGCTAATTGTTGAGAGTTAAGTGTCAAAGATATGTCCTATTATTGTGTTGAGTTTGGAGTTTGATTTTTCTGTCCAGAATCATTTATGAGCTTGGTGTAATGAGGCTCAGCAGTACACAGGTAGAATTGTTATATCCTCGTTATGGATTATTTTCTAAAATTATATGAAGTACGTTGAGTTTATCTTCTTAGTTTTGATTCCAGGACTAATTTGTCAATTGTAAGCATGGCTATACCTTTTGTCTAGTTTCATTTGCTTGGTGTCTAAATCAGTGTTCTATTGCTGTGAAGTGATACCATGACCAAGGCAATTCTACTACAGGGTTTAGTCCACTATTATCATCACTAGGAACATGGTGGCACACAGGCAGACATAATTCAGGAAAGTAATTGAGAGTTATACTTACAGACCTACAAGCAGCAGGAAAAGAAAGAGTCACAGGGTCTGACTTGGGGTCCCACAACCCCTACCCCAGTGACATACTTCCTCTAACAAGCTACATCCACTAATTCTTCTCTACTGCTGTTTCCTGATGACTAAGCATTCAAATATGTGAGCTATTCACACTCAAACCATCACATTTCACTCCCTGGTCCCCTTAGGTTAATAGTCTTATGATTTCATAATGCAAAATTGCATTCAGTCCAACTTCAAATTGTCAATCACAGTCTCAACACTGTTCACAAAAAGGTCCAAAGTGATCCTTTAACTATAAAACCCTGTAAAATCAAAATAAAGCAGATCACATGCTTCCAACATACAATGGCACAGAATATACATTACCATTCAAAAGAGAGCACAGTGAGGAAATATTGGACCAAAACCAAAATAAAATCCAGAAGGGAAAACTCCAAATTCTGCATCTCAATCTCTGATGCTCTTCAGATCTCTAACTTCTTTCTGCTTTATTGACTGCAATATGTTGGGGGCTGGTCCTGTGCTCTGTGTATTCCAATGTTGATTTTTATGCCCCAAGATCTAGTTACAGTCTGAGCATGGGCATTGTCATAAATATTAAAGAATCTCCTATATCAGTGTGATGCAAAGAATATCTCTGATTAGTTGATGAAAGCCAAACAGACAATGACTAAGCAGAGAAGATGGAAAGACTGGAATTCTGATCCCAGCCAGAGGTTCCTAGGAGAAGAACAGGTAGAAGGAGTTTGCCATGAGACAGGTGAAAGAGACTGAATGCAAGTAGCTCAGAGCATGTGTCTGGGACATAGTTAAGATAGCATAAAGGGTTAGGAATATCTTCTCAGTTAATGTGCTTAAAGCTTGTAAAAATCTAGAGGTCTCCATTTCAATTGTTTCGGAGCTAGCCAGGTTAGAAAAATCTTCCCCCCGTTAAATTTCATTCTATAGCAACACTCTTCTCTCTCTTGTGATAGTTCCACACCTGGCCTGCAACTTTCCATGGGAGATAGTCCACAACTATGGATTCTTCAACATCTTGGGGTTTCCAAGGCAATCTAGGCTTTTCCTTCATAGTTTCATGCAATTGATTCTCTGGGCCTTCATGCAGGAATACCCCTGGTACACACACAGCCTCAATGGCTTTCCTTAGCTACAGAGTGAAGTTCCACAACCCATTTCTTGTATTCTTGAATCTAAACCTATAACCCTGTGGACAAGGCTGTCAAGTTCTGCTGCTTGGTGGGGCTGAAACTCAGTCCCTTTATCTAATTATGTTTGCAACAGCTTTCTGTTTTGGATGATTTTCTTTGGTGGTTTCCTTCACTGCTTAATTATTTTTAAGAATTTATTTTCAAAAGTCAGAAGCTTAGCTGGGTGCCATCATGCCCTGAGGTCACCACTCCCTTTATTCCATTTAACATATAGTTTCATTTAAACTTTTTATTTCCTTGAACAGTGGACTTTGCTACCAAGTACATTTCCTGGTGCTCCTTTTATTCCAAAACTGTACATTTTTATTTTTTATTGCTCAGTTTGTTGCTTTTCATTATAGAACTGCATAAGAGTGACCACTAATAATCATACAATGCAGTCAATAGATGGCTGTCTTGAAATCTCATCTGCCAATGCTGTTAATGCAAAACTCCTCAATTTCCTCAGGAACATTTTAAAAATAAATAAATAAAAAATAAAGACAGAAAACAAGCACATTCTTTGTCAAAGTAGCACAAGAATAGTCTCTAGGCCAGTTACTAGTATTCTCTGAAACTTCTTAAGCTGGACCATCATAATCTAGATCGTTCTCAAAACTACTGTCTTTTATGTTCCAACTAGCATAGCCCATTAAAGCATTCAGCAGCTTTTCTAACCCCCAAATCGTCACATTCACATTCTGCCAATGAGCAACATGATCAGATCTATTAAAACAATACTCTAGTCCCTGATACCAACTTCTGTCTTATCCAGTGTTCTATTGATGTGAAGAGACACCATGACCAAGGCAGCTCTAGTAAAATAAAGCTTTTAATTGGGGCTTGCTTGTAGTTTCAGATGTTTAGTCCTTTCTCATCATGGCTTGGAGCATGCTACAATATAGGTAGATATGGTGGTGAAATGTAGCTGAGAGTTCTATACTTAGATCCATAAGCAGCAGGAAGAAAGAACCACTAGGTCTGGCTTGAGCTTTGGAAACTTCAAAGCTCACCTGCCACTGCATACATACATACTTCCTCTAACAGGGATATACCTCCTAATCCTCCTCAAGTAGTGCCACTCCCTGCTGACTAAGCATTGAAATATAGGAACCTGTGGGGGCCATTCTCATTCAAACTACCACAGTTGGTGTGCACTTTCCTATCCTTTTGCCCTTTGCCAATGACTTAAGTTTCCTGCAGGCAACAAATTGTTCATAGTTGTTATTGAAAGTTCTACAATGAATTCTGTCTTATAGTTGTAAGTCTTACCATTTACTTGTTGTTATTCTAGTATAGTCTCTTTCTTTTTAAATTCAGCTTGAAGAAATCCTTCAAGTTGTATATTTCTTTAGTTTGTGCCTATAATGGGAACTTTTCTTCTTCAATCTTGAATAGCTCTGCTATCTATAGCAGTTTTGTCTGACAGTTATTGTCTTTAAGAGCTTGAAATACACCATTCTTTGCCCTCCTGGATTTCTGTTTCTGTTGTGAAGTTTGTTGTAATTCTGATGGATTTGCCATTAAATATGACTTGAAGCTTCTCTCAATGTGAAGTTCAGCATTACCTTTTCTGTATATTTAATTTTTGAATATAATGACATGAGTAGGCTTTTTAAATAGTTTTGTCTGTTTGAAAATTTAAATTGTGTCCTGTATCTAATGTCTATCTCTTTATTTAAGTAATTTTCTACTCTGTGTTTATTAAACATACTCTCTATGGCTTTAATTATACGTCTGTATTCATAATTCATTCGTAAATCTGGTATTTTAGCAGTGTCCCACAGATCTTGGATGTTTTGTTCATACTTGTGATTTTTGTTGTCTGAGTTCTAATTAGCCTACCTTATTTTTAAGCACCCTTATCAAGTCTTTTTCTCAATTGATGTGGAAATCTATTGGTGTAAAAGATCATTGAAGTTTTTATTTGACTTATTGGGCTTTCCACTTTGAATTATCCACTTGGATTTTTTTTCAGTATTTCTATCTCCTTATTGAATTTTTCATAGCCTGTATTATAGAGGTTCCTTTGAGGGTCGAACAACCGTTTCACAGGGGTCACATATCAGATATCCTGACTATCAGATATTTACATTAAAATTCATAACAGTAGAAAGTATTAATGAATATATTTTCTGGTTGGGGGTCACAACAACATGAGGAGCTCCATTAAAGAATCACAGCATTGGGAAGGCTGGAACTACTGCTATATTAGTGTCCTTATTTAATTTAGTTGTTATTTAAATTCTTTTATAATTCATTCCATATATTTCTGTTCTTTTTGTTCAACAGTCATAGATATTCTTGCTGATAATTCATAGAATTCACTTTCCTTGGAATTAATTACCATGAGTTTGGTAATTTTTGACAGTCAGTTGCCTTAGGAGTGTCTCTTATGCTTTTGCATGTGTGTTTGGGATTGGCTGGATTTTTAAGACTCATATTTTTTAAGTTGAAGGTTTCACAGTAGTCTGCTGTGATTAGTCTGTAGTGGGGTTAAGATACTGTTCTTTTCCTCTGGACTGGGGTTGTATTTCAGCATATAATTCTGGGAGAGCCAACAGGTTCTGAACACTGCATATAATCTACATCAATAACAACCATAATTATTATCTGCAGAAACAACCACAGATGATTGATGGACCTACTGTGAAAATATGGTTAGAAACAGTTTCCCTATGTTTTAAATAACTATGAGGGAACACAGAGTATGAGTGGCACAGTATTATTATATGCCCTATGTAGTAATGCTATGATATTGTTAGAATGGAAAGAAACTATTAAAAGATCAATAGAGAAATAATAGATCAAGGATAGTTAAATAGATGATGGAATTGGGATAAGATTAAATATTATTAAAATTATAGAAAATTATAAATTAAGTATATTGGGGAGATAGGATAGAGAAAAAGGAAATGAACCAGAAATGAGAGGGAATATGTATGTTTTTAGTAAGAAAAGTGGCTCAGATACTACATAGAATAAATATAGATATAGATATAAAAGCATAACAATCATATTACCTAGTTGAGCAATGTAAACTCTGGTTTAAAAGTGAAGTACAATAAAATATATCATCAATTAGATCTCTGTTTTATAGTGGCAGAAAATATTCCCTCCTGAGATTTTTTTCTTTCTGAATTTAATTTGTAAGTGCTAAATCAGCCATCTGTGTCTGCAGTTCAAAACAGCTTGACCAAACTTATCAACTGGTTGACATCATCTCAGTGCAAATCAAGTAGTTGGCCTGTTGAATGTCTGCCTTGGCATCAACCCTGCCACAGAATGGGATATGACTTCAGAAAACTTGCCACCTGGCTGGATGGGTTTTTCTGAGTGTTCTGGATTGTCTAGATTGCTCTCCTTGGATTTCAATGTCCTGGGGTCCCATTCCTGTTTACATTTGCCTTTCAAATGGAAACTTCCTCTCACCAGGTCTGAGACTATGTTCTCAACCTGAGAATGCTTGCTTCCTTGAGTTATAGTACAGGTCACTTTCTGTAGGATGCCATGTAGTTTTATAGTTCTCTGAGTGGATGATGGAATGGAGTCTCTGCAGTTTGAGGACAACACAACTATGCAGTGTTCTGTACTCTTCTAGGATGAGTGGTTTTACTGCTTTGCTTGTCTAAGGGTCCATATCCTCTCTGTTGTGCCCATGCCCAATGTATTGGTGGCAGAACAGAACTCATACAGCTGGTTAGACTGGTGTGCAGGTTTTTCTTTTTTCCATGATTCTAGAAGTTTTACTTTTCCCAAATGATTGTGGATCAGAAATGGGGACCAGGGAAGAGATCTCATCTTTCTACTATGACTTCTATTTGAGACTCCATGTTATAGTCTAGTTATTTTTTTTTTTTAATTCATCAAATAGTCATTGTTTTGCGTTGTCTCACATCTGCTGTTTATGGTGACACTTTTTTGCCTTTCCACATATCTTAACTCCCTTTTAAGCCACAAAAGGCAAGTTTTCCTCTAGATTCGTGAGGTTGTAGGAAAGTGTTGCTTGCCTTTACCCTACCCCTCACTTTCAGAAATCTTTATGGTATTTTGGATTGGGGTTTTCACATTCATTAGGTATTTATATCTATTCTTTAGAGGTGTCTATCCAGATCATTTGCCCATTTTATTGCATTATTTATTTTTAAAATTATTCTGAAGTGTTTTACATATTTTAGATGTTAATCAGAGAACATAAAAATTTTCTCCATTTCAGCAAGTTGTCTCATTACTCTGTGGATTGTTTCTTCTGTTTATTAGTTTTATATAATGCTACTTTTGATTTATTTTATATTTGTATCTAGAAATGGATTTTTGGCATACTGGCAGTCATTTTTTTTATCAATGTCTAGAGCTGTTTCCCCCTGTGTTTTCTTGGTTCCTCTCTCTCATAGCTTCATGTTTACTATTTAGGTCTTTGGTCCATTTTGAGTTTATTATTGCACAGGTTGAGAAGACAGAGTTCAAGCCTCAGAACTCAAACATACAGATTCCAGTTTTCACATTGAATCTCAAGTTTCCTTATGGGTTGGAGTCTGACTTAAAAACAACAACAACAACACGTAAACAGAGTCAGGAGGAAGCTTAAGTTCTTCATTAGCTTTTGAGAAAAAAAGAAGAGTAGAGGACAGATGAAATCCCAGTATTTACAAAGAGGAAGGGAGATGGAGGAAAGTGTAGTTAAAATTCTAGAATTTCGGTTTCTTTTAAAAAAAAAACAAAAATATTATAGGAATGTGTTTTCATTCTAATCCTAGGTGTTAGAATGTGGGGCTGCTTCAGACTGTTTGCAGCAGCTGACTATGATTTGCCTTGTGCTCTAACAGAAGTGTGATTTTGTCAGCTACAGATAGTTTTTGCAATTGTGTGATGTTTGGAATTCTTCTGGGAACATTTCAGAAGTTATATAAATGCTTGATCCCTGATAGGTAGAGCATGGTCGTTGGTCATTCACGGGGCATTGGTTATAGTTTGTTAGTAGTCATGTTCAAAGAAGAAACAAAAGAAGAAAGAAATTAGATTCAGGGATCTCTCTCTCTCTCTCTCTCTCTCTCTCTCTCTCTCTCTCTCTCTCTCTCTCATCTATCCTTTCTCTCATATCTAGTGATAGGGAGTAAAACCGGCGGGGAGTGGGGGGGCGGGTAGAGACAAACGGTGGGAAAAAGAAGAGGCCACAAATTAGCAAAGACCAGCTACAGGCAATTACTTTTTAGTTGACTTTTAAATTAATAGTGAGATAAAAAAAAATTAAAATTAATAGTGAAAAAAGTAAGATAACAGATTTTCAGAAAATATATACACACAAACACACAAAACCAAGTCATTTTCCATGAAAAAAAATCATAAATGGAGTTCCATTCACAACAACTTCTATAAAATAAAATGTCTAGAAATAAATTTAATGAAAGAGAAAATATCTTTATAAAATACTGATAAAAAATGAAATACTGAGGTATTATTTTTCTATACATAATTTGTTCAGGGATTTTTAAAAATAAAAATATGTTGACTTTCATATTTGTCTGCATCTATTGAATTGATCATAGGATTTTCGTCCTTCATACTGTCTCTGTGATATATTACATTTATTGCTTTGTGGATATTGAAAACTGTGGGTCCCTGTTCCAGAACCCACAGAGAACGAAGATTTCTGGCCCTGCCGGGTGCAAGAGTCCATGCCAAGGGGATAGAGTGCGGGCAGGGAGGGGGAATCACCTCCACTGTCTCCGACCGCATTTCCGGTGTTGCCACCCAGTTACTCCCAGCTCCTGCACCTGTTTCTCTTTGCTGAGCCAGTCCAGGCTGGGCCAGTGTGAAGCTGGCTAGCTAGCAAGGAGGGGAGGGTCCTGAAGGCACTTTGGGAGAGCAGATCTCTTCCCAAGTGTTACAGCTTTTGTGACAGAAACTCTCGGACACCTGGATGATTCTCACACACCTTTACTTCTCCTGAATAGGGCTTTTATATACAGTTTTGGGGTGGTTAGGGTCTGGCAGCAGATAACCCCTATTGGCTTGGTCTGAGAGCTTGGAGATACCTCATCTACATGTGGGAGAGCCTGAGGCACTATTCCTACATGACTGATGGCCATAGACCTCTCTGTGGGAGGGTCTGTGGAGGGCTGAAGCTAAGTGAAAGGAACCAGGGGCCCAGGAGCAAAACCGAACACCTTTTGTCCCATTAGGGTCCAGGGTTCTAGGCCTGTGCTTGACCAGGTGCCCAACTGCCTCTCACAGCCCACTGCCCCACAGAAAACATCTTATAGTTTTTAGATGAAACAAAGTTCTTGTGGTGCATTATCACTTAGATGTGTTTGGTGAGTTTGACTTGCTAGTCTTTTGTTGGGAGTCTGCAACTATATTGTTGTGTGACTGCTGCTGGGAAGACACAAGCAAGTGTCTGTTTATTCAAAATAGAGTACTGTGTACAGACCAAAAACTTTCCACCCAAGTCTAGCTTAGTACTCAAGAGTCCATTGGGGTTCTCGGGAGAGATCAAGGGTAGCTAACGGCAACTGCATCATTGAAAAGCTAATCTCTGCACAGGTAATGACTCACATGCACAAGCACTGTATCCCTGAGGACCTCTGCTAGACTGTAGGCAGCTACATTAAAAATCTTTTTTCTTCTCTAGCAATTATTTATTGCTTATGTAACCTTGGCATCTTGTAACTTTCCTAACTTTTGAAGGGATGTTTTAGTTTGGAGGAAATAACTATGCAACAGATATTATCAGACACTTATTTATTTATTTATTTATTTATTTATTTATGTATTTATGTATTTATTTATTTATTTATTTATAGGAAGCATATTATTGAATCTTGTTTCCTTCAGTAAGTCTGTACTACTGAGTTGGAAAATTTAGTCCATTATCATTTAAGTTTACTCTTGGTACATAGAAGAAAAAACTGACAAAGTAATAAGAGGTTCCTATTTGGTCTTGAGACTTCTAACTCTTCTGTTTGTGGTTTAATGGGTTTGGTTTTTCCTCTGTATTTTTGTTCTTCTAATGAGGCTTATATTTTTACATGCTAAATGATTGCAGTTATTTTTATTTCTGGATATAAAACATCCTAAAGTGTGTATGGTGTGTGTGTGTGTATGTGATCATAAATTCCTTCATTAAAAGTCATGTTGGAAGGGCATTTCTCCAACTCTAAAGGATAACTTTGTTGTAATAATTTTTGGTTGAGAGTGTAGGACTTGAACTACATTATCCCATTCTTTCCTAACCCACAGGGTTCCTGTGGAGCAATCCACTGAGTTTGTGTGGTTGAGAGGTTATGAAACATGACTTTAGAAGTCTTTTACTTTTACTGTGTTGTTTCTACTGTTAATCTATAATATGCTGTGGCATAGATCTTTTATAGTTATATTCCATTGAGCAGTTTTTCTGTTCTTTTGACTTTTCTCTTTTGAGTATTCAAGAACTTGGAAATTCATTCAATTATTCATGTCCCTTGGGTCTTGAATGTTCTCTTCATTCTTGTGTTCTTTTAGAATTCATACATTACCTTTTCCCCATATTATTCGGTGCCTCTGGTGGCTTCTATAATGTTACCTATTTTATGGGGAGACCATCTTAGTAGGACCAAACTTAGCAGGAGTTTATTTTGCAGTGTCAGTTCTCTTTCTAGCTGATACCGCAGTATCGTCTCCTTCGCCCATCCCTTCCCTGGTTATGACTAATGACCTGCCACAGTACACACTGTACTAGAGTTTAAGGGACCCACTGCTTCTTCAGATCATCAAAGAGTGATGACAACAGAGGCTCAGACGTGTTATGAAGACAACAGAGTGACGTACTTACTATGTGGCTAGTACCATAACTGTATCTGTGGCTGTGAATATTTTCTTGTGTACCACTAATAATATTTTGCTACTTCTAAAGGCCCCTAGAGCAAATGTCTATGGTCATGTGTGATGCTGCAATGAAAACTGGCCGTAGCAGCTACAGTGTGTATCTGGGGATGAGGTAGTGGTAGCCAGTATTATTTATATATCCTTTTAAAATATTTGTTTTCTTAAAACTTTGTATAAATATATAAAGTGTGTGTGGGTTTTTTGCCTGCATCTATATCTATATACCACATGCATGACTGGTATCCTCAGAGGCCTGACAAGGGAGTCAAATCTTCTCAAACTGGAGTTGCAGATGATTGTGAGCCATGTGGGTGCTGGGAATCAAACCTGGGTTCTCTGGATCAGTGGCCAGTGCTTATTACTGCTGAGCCATCTCTCAGCTCTTGTTCAATTATTTTTATTACTTTTTGTCTCTGTATCCCTTCCTCATGCATCTGATGACAGAAGTACAAGAAATTGAGTCAGGATTAACTGATGCTATATTCAATTTTTTAATGGAGTCATTTTTCTCTGGAGTCACTTTCTTCGTATAATTTTTATTTCTTTTTCAAGTTTATCTATCTATCTTCTAATGTATAATATAGTTTTAATCTTATTAAGTGTGATTTCATTTTTAGCTCTTCAGTTAGGGTCCCTCTAACAGCCTCAGTGTTACTATTTCACATGTGTTTGATTGAACCTCTTGGAGTTAACTGGTTTCCCACCTACCAGTTCTATTTTCATCCCCATATGAGTTGTGTTTTTGTACTTTTCTGTAAGTCTGGGAATTTTAATTTTATAAGAGGCAGATAAAATGAGTTTTATCTTGTTTGGTGCTCGGTTTCTTTTATTCTCAGAATAGTCTTAATCATTGATCTTAATGTGATTTAGTTATTTTGGAAATTTCCATCTTTGGGGTATTGCTTTTAGACTTTATTAGACAAGATTTGAGCTACATCTGAGGTTAATTTTTCCCCACTGAGTACACTGAGGAGTTCCCATTCTGAGTACTATAATCAGCATGTAACAGCCCCTTCCCCCAGATCTTAGCACACTTGATGCCATGTTAAAGGCACCATTCTGAATTTAAAACTGAGCACATCCCAAAACAGCAGTCATAATGGGACTGAAGACCTAGTCCATAGTTCTAGGAAATACCCCAAATGTTCTAAGCTTCTTTTTTTTGGCTTCTGTATTTCTGTTTCTTTCTAGCTAACTGTAGTTCTAATGTATAGAAGACAAAGGGCTGCAAGGCTTGGGGGTACATGATTTGGGCAAGTTCACCGTACTGCTGTAAGCCATCAATAACATCAGTAGTGTCAATGTAGTGTGCTCTGGTAGGCATGCCTCACAGCAGGTGACCTTCTGGGGAATGTTACCTTCCATTCCAACTGCAAAAAATATCCTTTCCCTTAGCAATCTGTAGATATTTTTAGTTATTGTCATTTTTGTTGTTGTTCAACAACATAGATCAGATACTTTCTTCACATGCATGCATTATTCCTTTTCTTATGTTCAGGGTGGGCCCTCTGCAGACATTTGGGATATGATCATTATGTCTGTCTTTGACTCTTTCTCTCTGCCCTGGCTATCCGAGATTTCTTTAATGATGCAGACCAGGATTTTCTGCCTGGTTTCTCTTCCATATTGCACACAGTTTAGAAATTCACCCAGGCAGAAAGTTGCCTCTTTTGTGGTGTGAGTGGTCCCTGTTTCCCACTTCTCATGTATAACTATCCAGTGACAAATGTACTGACTTGCATTTTTAAAATTACTTATTTTTTCAAACATAGATTAAAATATCCTTGATATTTCTCTTTGCCTTATTTGTTTTTGCTTTAAGTCCATAATGTTTACTCTTCATTCAAGAAGATAACTAGCCATAAATAATCACAGTGTCCTAGAAGATCCTAGTCCCTTTGACTGGGAGCAGCAAGGTGCATGATTCTGTTCAGTGAGACTCACTGAATGGTGTTGGTAACTCTCAGGAGAAGAAGGTATCACAGGTCCACAACCCCATGGAATGTAGTGCATCTCAGCAAATAAAGGAAATATTTTCATCTTCCTCCCAGGTAACTGAGTACCTTTGAATCAAATTACTCTCTATAAAAACACACTCTCAGGAGAAATGGACTACCAGGAGAGAGAAGCTGTTTACTTTAGTAACAGGAATAGAAGAATGTTGCCATAAAATTTTAGCAATGTCAAACTAAGGTGGTTGTGATAACAAATGTATGCAGGTAGTAGGATCCCATGGAAATAAATGTAGGCCAGTAGTTTTCAACATGTGGGTTGTGACCCATTTCGGGGGTCACAAAGAAGATACCCCGCATATCATATATTTACAATAGGGTTAATAATAGTAGCAAAATTATAGTCATGAAGGAGCAACAAAATAATTTTATGTTTGGAGATCACCACAGTATGAGGAACTGTATTAAAGGGTCACAGCATTTGAAAGGTTGAGAACCATTGTTCTTGGGGGAGAAGAATAAAAACAAAGGTAAAGGGAAGCAGTGAAAAAAATGCATGCCAGATGAAGCCATTCAAGGTTCAGAGGACAGAGGGTCTCAGGCATGAGTTGTTGTCAGCAATATGTTGGGAGTGTTAGGGTGGAAGAGTCACAGTGTAGATACTGATTCACACCTACTCCTTGAATCTTGACCAGCCTGGATTCAACCAAAATGGCATTCTCTTCAGATGGGTCCTTGCATATCCTCACAGTTCTCCTGAAATCCATTAGTCAGGTTTGCAAGGTAAGATATAAGAGGCCAACAATTCTTAAGTTAGGCACTCTTTCCCTTGGCCTTGAAAGGGTGGTTGCCTTCCTTATGGTAAGTGAGTTCACACTTAATCTTGCAGACTATATTTTTGGCACATTTCTCTTTCATTAGTAACTGGAAAATAATCTTAACCCACTGGAGTATATTATGTAACATTCTTGACTGTTTCCTAGATATAATCTGAAGCTGAGCTGCTCCCATAATAACAGGTTTATCTATTCCATAGAGCTTTCTAGCTGGTGAGGTGAAGGCAAGCAAATGTGTCACTAATGTGTGCTGTTTCAGTTGGGTTGTTTATCACATACAGAGAAGAGTCCTGTGTTTCCATGTCACTCCTTTAGTTTAGCCTGAGCTCTGTAACTCAGGGAAGGCAGGCTTGTTCAGCTCTTCTTCACAAGTCTACTTGTGAGAAACCAGTGAAGCACTTGCTGTACGTTTTCCATACAATATGGTTTAGGTCTCATAACACCTCTGAGGTGAATGTTACCCCAATTTATGCATGGAGGAAGCTAATAGAATTACCTAAGTCACGTGAGAGTGCTGGAACCTGAACACCATATTGTGAATAATGTCTATTGTATCTTTCCTGAGGTCCCGCCTCTCTTCCTAGAATGCCTACCAGCCCATTCATTTATTGTGTTATTCACTCTTCTGATTCAATTCAATCCCAATACTGCCCTGATAAAGACCATAGAGTCCTATCATATGTCTGGGCTTTCTGTGAGTTTGTGGTCTCCACAGTGTCCTCCACTGAGACACAATTATCTTGAATACCCAGCAAAGTCTTTTTCACTCCTAATAGTTAAAAACTTCTGACACTTGTCCTTGGCCTAAAGCCTTAGACACCTGTGACAGTGTTGGGGGGTGGGGCGGATTGGTAGACAGAAAGAGTTCAGAGAACATCATGCCTTTTAGCAGTCTTCTTTTGCTGGCATGAAAATGTGCTCATTTCACTGGTGCAAATTTTATCTCTGGAGGGTAGTGTCTGTGAAAAAATGACAATGTGTGGTTGGTTATCACCATCTGCATTTTGCCTTATAGACAATCTTAAGAGGATCACCAGCTGTTCCGCATAACTGCGTGAAGCTCCAAGTTCTCCAGGGAAAGAAAAAGCATAAGGACACAGTCTTGTTCGCTTTGAAGGAAATGCGAATGTCTGGAACCTGGGGGTGGAGAAAAGGGAGAGGGAACCCTGCATTTGTTACAGCTAGAGTTTGCTTTTGTGTGTGACCATGTGCTGGCAGGACAAGAGAAATGTATGCAAATTCACAACATAAAGTCATGGAACTTGTATGTGTGTTTGGCTGATTGGAAAATGTCATCACATTGAGTACTCAAAACATCCCACCCACGTTACAGAAGGGAAGTGTAAACATAGAACACTAGGGTGCTGGGTATAGCCTGAAAGAGGTACATGTATTTTTAGCTTTCAGATTTATCATAAGAAAATGACTAAGCACGTGCATGTTTGCTTAAATATAAAGCAAAGTTTTTCTACCAAATTTCTAGAAAAATAACTAGCTGCGTTTAAAGAGAGCATTAACACTCTGAAATGCAGATATTTTGAGGGATCAAAGTAAGAGTAGGAGTTGGGATACACTTCTATAATCTTAGTACTTAAAAGGGAGAGGCAGAAGGATTGGGAGCCTGAGACCATCTAAGCTATGTGGAAGCCCATCTCAACAAATTCCGGAAATATTGCTTAGTTTTACTGATAGAAGTTGAAGGATGTTAAACATAGCAATCATATAGTATGGTATTGCTCTAGTTGTTGACAGGGTTTCAGGCTTCTAGATTATAAGTGGGCATGCTCTGAGAGTGCTATTGGCCCTGGCCAAAGAATCTCCTAAGGGACCCTCATTTAAAAGGAACCCCTCTGTAGTCCTTGGGATAGATTCAGTGTCACTGCTGAACCTTTGTAAACCTAATACAATTTGTTTTTTTTTTTCTAATTAAATAGGGTCTTACAAAATCTGAAGATTTATAATTATATCTGTAATAGGATTTGTCTCAGAATCAACAAAGGTGCAAATAGAAGCCTAATCGGTTAGTAAATTATACTTTTCAGAGATTCTCATATAATTGTCTTTATTATAAAATGTATCTAGGCAATCTTATCTGTTTATATAGTGCTAGATTCTGACAATAAAAAAGAAACTTGTATAGTCAAGATTACACACCTTCCCGTGACCTAGTTCTTAGCATGTGAAATTGGTTTGACACACTCAAACCTCCTTTGATCTTTAACTAATAGTAAAGAATATTTAAGGTCATTAATATATTTTAAAATCTGTATTTCAATTTTCTGTGGTATACCTCACCACTTTTTAGTGATTAATCACACACACACACACACACTAATGAGTTGAGGATTAAATGGTATAAGAATGTCCCTACACTAAAGGAATTACAAGTTCATGAAGTCAGAAACATATCTTTCATCTCAACAGAGTCCTTGCTGATTCCTAGTTTTATAATTTGAGTATTCCAATGTCTGAATTAGCCTAAACATTTTCCTAGGATAAGATCTTTTTTTCTTCTTCTAAATTGCTCATGGCATTTAGATGTTTGTTAAAGTATTTACATTTGCATCAAACTATTCAGTGAAAAGTCAGTCATGGCTCTTGCATGCCAAAGACTCGACTCTGGCAATAATCAAAGCAATGCCAGCCACTATTGTTTATGAAGAACTGTGTATGAGTCACATGCTGAGCCAAATGTTGCATCTCATTTATCTTGAAAGAATGATGTCACCTAGATGATGTGACAGTTATTTTACAGGTGAGACAGTAGAAGATCAGTGATACTATGTAACCTGCCCGATGTCACATAGTTGGAAGGAGAAAGTGCTAGATTTCAAATTCAGGCCATTGGTTGTCAAGGCCCTTGTGCCAAACAGATGCCAGATGCTCTTTATTTTCCCTTGCATTCACTGGCTGACTAATCAGAGTTCTCCGATGATGTGGTGGACTCAATAAAGGAGGGTAGGTGGGCTCTGCAGGAACAAAAGTAATACATTTATCACAGAGTGGATCATTTAAAATTATTTGAAATGTACTTACTCATAGTTCCAGAGACTTGGAAGTCCAAGATCCAGGAGCTATGATGTAGTGTGTGTGTGTGTGTGGGGGGGGGTCTTCTCATATCATCCCATGGTGGAAGACAAGGAAAGGGTGAGAGACATGGTAGCATTAACCCATTTGTGAGGGCAGAGTCTTCACCAAGACTTGAAATGATATAATGAAACCACAATATTGATCCTTCTGGCTTAGAGGGAACAACCTGTCTCTGGTTACTTGACCTCTTCCAACATCTTTTTCCCATAGGAGTTTTCACTTTTCAGTAGTGATCCCAGTACCAGCTCCTGGTCTGATCTTCAAGCATTCAATCTTGTCATTGTATTAGGTCTGAGGAATTAATTTAAGTAAACTTAAGGACAAGGCTCTTGCTTCTTCCTCACAGAAAAAAGAATTAACCTCTTAAAATTATAGCTTTTGAAAACTAATTAATCCTATGTATTTATCCACTTGGTCTATTTATTCACTCACTCAAACTCATTTTTTTCAGCAACTCATTTTTTTTTTGAGTTTATACAATTTCAACCTTCAAGGTGTTCACACTCAATGACAACAACCAGCAGGCAACTCCATGATTAATGTAAATACTGACCTGGGACACCGGCTGTCCTAGTGTGCCACAGCCCTGGGATTTCCTAAGATGTGAAACTAACATGGCTCAAACTGAGACAGTCCCAGACAGATGAGATAGTTGGTTATTTGAAACCCATGACTCAAGCTGTAAGGACAAGGTGACATTTCCCAGCAGAAATGATTTTAATGCTGGAACTTCAGTTCAGACAGACATGGAACTCAGTTTCATAGCATGTGGCTCTACATTCTCTGTGATACCCATAGATCTAAATGCAAGGGGTGCATGAGAGGGGGCAGGGGTGGAGAAGAATGAATATAGGTGCAGACAAACAGCTTTGGCCTTTCTGAGTGAATACTAAACTCTCTTTAGACATCAGCTCCTTTACATTTTCTAAAGAGCCATCTTCTATGCCCTACTCATTTCTGCATTCACAGCCTGATCCCCATGGCAGGGCATCTGGAGCAGAAAGCTTTGTAGAATCTTAAATCAGCTACACTTCGCCCTGCAGTTATCAAAGGATGAAGAACTCTCTGGAAGCTGCAAAGCGTGGCTAAATATGCAACAGCCTCATTTGCTGAGTGACACTCAGCCTCTGGGGATATGTCCTGGGTGTGGCTGACACAGTACTGAAACTGGTTGACCTGCGCAAGAAAACAGGCTGGAAGCTCTGCTGAGGATGGACATTCTTTCTTCCCAGGCAGAACTTGATCTCTGGAGACTTGCTCTGGAAGCCTATTGCAGACCTGCCAGAAACCATAATAATTGCTGTGATTGTGATTATGAGCACCACGTAATTGCTGCTCCATCATGCCAACTATCTTGGGAAGGAAAGAGGGAAGGCCTTATGAATAAATGATCACTTAAATATTTAAGCAGATGATTATAATACACAACTTGAAATTCCCTGGTTTTATATTACCCTTAAAGGCAAGTGCTACATGCAAAGTCTGGGCAATTTGAATAGGTTTTCTAGTTCAGACATCTGGTAGCCTGAAATATGTATATGTGTATCTGTGTTGAAGGATTTTGTATAAGTCTGAGTAATAGATGAATTAGAAAGTATTTATATAACACAAATATTTAGGTTGCTTATTTCAGGAATGTGCTATAAAATATATTGAATTTCTATCCTTAACCTATTTCTAATAGAAAATGGAATATTATACACACACACACACACAGGAGAGAGAAAGAGAGAGAGAGAGAGAGAGAGAGAGAGAGAGAGAGAGACAGAGACAGAAACAGAGAGATAGAACACTAAGCCCATTGCAGAAGAGGGCATTTTCTCATTTCTTACACTTTCCATCATATGACTAAACAGTTCCAGTGAAACACTATGAAGAAGTTCAGTAAGCCATAGTTTGAAAGGTCCATCAAACAGAAACAAAAAGCCTTCATCAGAGAGGAAAAACATGCTATTTAGGAGTGATGCTGCCAGAATGAGCAAGCTGCATTGTATGTTTCTCGAATGAGGCACCCACTACCCCTATCACCCAGACCTTAGATGATTCAGAGAGAAATCCAGTTAGGCTGAGAGTGGAGAACCCCTGAGCTGTCACTTTGTTTCTAGATGGACATGGTCTGGAGTCAATAGAGCTCTAGCAGGCAGGAGCTGCATGCAGCTAAGGATGTCTAAGTGCAAAACTGAAAACGTACTTAAAATATTACAAAAGAACCCCCACTCCACTGCACAGTATTAAAGCACACACTTCATAATTAATAACTCTCACTCATGTGTCAATGCCCTAAGTTTGGACACCTAAGGTTGTGACCACTGAGTAAGGGGATTTTCTCTATCTGAAAAGGAGATACCAGTCATAGTGTCCCATAGATCCCAAAGCCATGCCAGGTAACTAAGAACTTCCCAAATACCCCTGCAAGCTGCTCAAGGTCAGAATGGTAAACACTGTGATCTGTTTATATAAACGCAACCTGCTGAATCTGTTTAGTTTTGCTTGTATGTATATGTTTTTGGAGCTGACCACTTGATTGTGCAAAGTTTGTAAAAGCCAAAGGACCAGAGGTATATTTCCTTCTTATTATGAGTGGGCAGAGGACAGAGCTCAACATTCTTCTTAGAGACCCAGGTAGAAGGGGCCTTCACCAGTTTGTAGACATACCAAATGAATCCTGTAACCATTGAAGTCATTATAAAACTATTTTAAAATTTTAGCCATGATGATAGGTTAATGCTAATGGTGGTATAACATATTCCACTAATGGAAAGTGATACCAGACAACTTTACACAATCTTATTTGGTATTTAGCAATTGTTCTTATGGTTATTTGCCTCTTTCGTATAGCCTTTGTTAAGATGCCTGCCCACTAGATAGGTAAAGAGCCCACTAGGCCCCAAATACTTGATTTACTCCAGTCTTCCCAGCTCTCACCGTAAACAAGTAAGGGTCTCAAATCAATGAGAGTCTCTGAATCTGAACTCCCTGCAGTCATTTCCACAGTTCCTCCCAGCTCTTGTTGTTCATAGGCAAGCCATTCCCAGACTGTTGGTTTCAGGCCCACACTCCTACTGAACCAACTCACTCCAAATATGTGAATTTTTGTGCAAAAACAGAAGCAGCACAAAAATCGAAGACAGTGTTTCCTTATCAAAGGGACAATACACTAACATATATTCTCCCAAAGATGAGCAGGAGAACCCAATTTCATTAAAACAAAATTCTACTAGTTGCAAAATCACATATTAATTCAGTATTGTGAAAATGTGTGATTTCAATACACCACAGTCATCAATAGGCAGGTTAGCTGGATATAACTAAAGAGAGAACAGTGACACTAAATTACACAGAAAGTCAAATGGACACAAGAGACATCTACAGAACATTCTACCAAAATACTTATATACTCAGGTTTTTAAAAGGCTCTTGGAACGATCTCCAAAATGATCACATATTTAGTTATAAAGCAAGCCTCAACAAATATAGGAGAAATGAAACAACATTCTGCATTCCATAAGACCACAATGGAAGAAAACTGGATATCAAGACCAGTGCACACACTCATGCAGACTAAATAATGCACTACTAAATTATAATTTGATCTAGGAAAAAATCAAGAAAGAGATACAAATTTTCAATGAAAATTAAAATACAACATATAAAACTACATGGGCACAATGAAGACATTCCTAAAATTTATATGCAAGTAGCTACAGGAAAAATTTTGCAAGAGCTCAAATTGATAACTTACAGATAAATTTAAAGCCCTTGGGAAAAACCAAGAACAAAAAGCACCTAATAAAAGTAAATAGAAAAGATCATTAAAATCAGACTGAAATAAATGAAATGAAAATTAAAAAATGATGAAAATTAATGAAGCTGAGTGTTGGTTCTATGAGAAGATTAATATGACTGGACTTTTAGCCAACCAAATAAACCTAAAAGGACAGAAGAACCAAACTGATGATGTTAGATATGAAAGAGGGAGCTATTGCGACAGACACTGAGGAAATTCAGAGAATTATAAGAACAAACATTAAAAATGTACATTTCATTAAACTAGGAAACCTAAAATTTAACCAGACCCGTAGCAACCGATGAGATAGAAGCAGTAAGTCCTGAAACTCAAAAAGCTAAGGTCAGATGGAGTCAGCACTGACTTCTACCACACCTTTCAAGAACAAACACCAACAATCCTCAAATACATCTATAAAATAGAAAGGGAAGGAAGACTTCCAAATTATTTTTTACAGAGTCATTGTTCCCTGATACAAAAACTCATTCAGCCAAATAGCAGGACACAAAGTTAATACGCAAAAATGAGAAGCTTTCTTTATACAATAAACACACTGAGAATGAAAGCATTTAATGGTCCATTGCTGATGTATAAGACATTCTTGTTTTATATTAACATCATATACTGACAACATTTCTCTAATTGCTTATTAAAGAAATATATTGTAATTTTTGAGAGTTTTAAATAATCAGGTGTATGCACAGAAATTTTCTTATTTCTAGGCTACCTAATTTATTAATACAGTCATTTGTAGTAGTAGGTTATAAAGATAACCTTTTTATGTTTCTGTGATATCAATAGTCATGTCTTCTCTTTCATAACATTTTGCATCTCCAACAAATTTGATTGGGTTTTTTTTCGGGTTTTGTTTTGGGTGTAAAATTCAGAGAAAGATCTATGAAAGAAAACATCCATATTGTGACTTTATAAAAATTTAAACTTGTATTCTACAATAGACAAAAAAATACAAAAAGTCATGTCAGGGACCAGGCTAGAATATCTGAAAATCATGTAATCATGTATCTGAAAATGGACTTGCATCCAGAGTATATAGTTCTAAAATTATTCAAGAAAATAATCAACCCAATTTAAAATGAATAAAAGATCTTTACATATAGTATATGAACAATAGATAAGTAGATAAAAACATATAGAAATATTTCATATCACTCCTGCCTAGATGCAGATGAAAACCATAATCATACAAATCTGTACACCTATTAAAATGTATTTACTTAAAACATAAAAGTGATGTTATAAGTATTGCCAAGAATATAACCAGCTCAAACTTCACACATTATTGATAAGAATGAAGAATGATTCAACAACTATGCAAAAGAAATTAGGCAGTTTCTTACAAATTTAAACAAAGACTTATTATGTTACTCAACAATCATACCCTCAAGTATTTGCTCAAAATTAATGAGAATGTATCTCACAAAACACTGTATGAACCTTTGATCATTATCATCCTCAGCTGAGTCTGAAGAGATAGCTCAACTAATAATATGCTGGTCATGCAAACATGAGGATTGGAGTTCAATTCTCAGCACTCACATAGGCCCAGAGGGGCAACACACACTTGAATTCTCATTGAAGAGGCAGACTCACTGGCCAGCCAATGGAACAAGATCAGTGGATCCCAGATAACAGTGACAGATACTGTCTGGGAAAAAAGATAGATGTGTCCTAAGAAACAATACTTGAGGCTGAATTCTGGCCTACACACATGTACACATGCACATATGCACACATGTGCACATGTACATAGGCACATGCCCTAAACTGTAAACAAGCATCTTTATTAACAAGGCTGATTTTCAAATATATTTTGATAAATTTGGAAAGCCCAGAGAAGACATGCCACATGAATCAATTTTTAAGACTTTTTTAGAAAAACCTTTAAAAACCAAGTTAGTGATCTTCAGTGTCTCGAGCAGGAAAGAGAAATTTTGAGGATAATTAAAAAATTTTTTCTGTCCTTATGGTAGAAATGGCTTATACGACTTTATAAACATGAATTAACAACCATAGAATTATACACCATATAAGTGGAATTTTACTGTATAAATAATTTAAATTTTATTTTAAAATGCTAAAAAAAAGTGAGAATAACATTAAAATATTTTTCTATGCTATAGGAGAAAAAGAACATTTGGCACCATTCCTTTATGAAAAGCCAAGGAAAGCTATTTATTTGTAACAAAAAAATATGTGAGATTAAGAGCTCATAACAGTAAAATGACCTTGACAAACCTCATAGACAGCACTGAGGCAAAGAAGTCAGCAGAAATAGTCTATACTGCACAATCCCATTTACATACTGTCTTCATTAGGTAATGTTGTATTGCTGTGACAAAAGAACCCAAGAAGAGACTCTAGTAATGAGGAAGGACTTGTTTGCTCACACATTTACAGGCTTTAGTTCAGGACTTCTTGCATTTGTTTACTTGGGTACAATATATGGCATCAGGGATGTGTCATGGAGGATGGCTGTTCATGACTAACCAGAAAACAGAGAACATGACAGGCACAGATTGGGGTTAATGCACTCAGGGACCTTGTTCTGTGACAGACTCCCACTAGCTAGATTCCACAGCATTCTAAAACTGGTGCTGACTCAAAACAAAATAGAAAATATGCATCTATAGGGGACTAAAATAGTTAATAATCATTGCCAACTTCACAGGGTTTAGAATCACCTAGCAACAACAGAAGGAACTAAGGAGAGAGATGGCATACTCAAGCCACAGTAGTGTCTCATTGTCTATTTGTAGTGCTGAAGGTCCAGGACACATGGCATCCCTCAGATCATGACAACCTAATCTCAAACATAGCATACAGAGTTTAACCATAATGGAAAGAGGAGGCTGATGACCTCTGGTGTACAGTTTGAATTTAAACTTAAGAGCCAGGGGACTGACTCTAACATCCTTATTGAACCCTGACTCTGCTACATAAAGGGGAGTAAAAAGTTACAGTTTGAAAATTCTATCTTTAGCTAAAATCTATATGTAAAGGTTTCTCAGCTATACAATGAAAAGTAACTGGGTTATACATCTCTTTATAAATATTGCCATCAAAAAAAAAAAGTCAAACCTAAGACCCTCTGCTCTACTTACTGACTACATGATTTGAGCTGAGCTTTCTCACATGTGAAAGCACAATCATGGAAGTAATGTCTGTGAGTGTGGGTGACCTGTTTAAAGTGCCCAGCGGAGAGTAAATAAATGAATAGATTTCTGCATCACATCTTAAGAAACCTGAGG
Source organism: Mastomys natalensis (assembly GCA_021653895.1). Taxonomy (NCBI): domain Eukaryota; kingdom Metazoa; phylum Chordata; class Mammalia; order Rodentia; family Muridae; genus Mastomys; species Mastomys natalensis. Next base: position 1,703,582 of record JAJTUV010000331.1, read on the forward strand.
AGAAAGGCTATTGTTAAGGGGAGCTTTTCTGTTGGTGGAATTTTGCTTCCTAGACCATAAGTCCTATTTAAGCTTTTGATAAGTTCTTTCTTTTTATGTTTCTTCCTGGTAGTGATGTCCTGTGATAAAAAACAAAGTAGATAACTACAATCACAGGGAAAGATAATAGCCAGCAGTCTTTTTAATACATTGCCTTGAGGTCCTGCATGTACCCACTTCAGCCCCTGGCTTTTGTGCCCTATGGAATAAAAATGTTCAGCAATTTTTTATGTCCAGTTCCTGAGCATACAAAAAAATCTAGGAACCTGAGTAGGAATTCTTGTGTCTTCTGGAAGCAGATGACAAAGAGCCAGGGATGCTATAGATGCCCACATCTGACACAGTACAGTATTCATGATTTGTCATTTGTAAATCTTTGTACCACTTCTGAGAAAAGCTTATATCATAATTAAATATACATGGCATATTATTTATAGAATAATTCTGAATTTGATTCTGTAAGCATTAAAATTATACAGAAAAGATTAAAAACAAGTGGATCTTATTAGCAGCTAAAATTCATTTCAACTGACATACAAATCATAAAAATTCTATGTATTTATGGAGTCCTATGAAGTGTGTTAATGAAACATATATAAATTGTATAGTGTTCAAACTGGAGTAAGTATATCAATGTTGGTAATTTAACATTTCTTTATGGTTGAAACATCAAAATATATCCATGTAAATATATAAATGCAAACTATTAAAACACTATCATATGCTATGGTAACTTGACTGAACCACAGCACACCAGAAGTTCTTGATCCCATATGAGCAAACCTTTTTAATTAACCTTTCTCCATCTCTCCAAACCTCCCCAGCCTTTGCTAACCACCATGCTGTCAACTTCCTTATGTCTAACATGAGTAAGCTGAGGTGATGTTATGGTCTCTAGATTCTTTTCCTTGACAGAGTAATCTCTATTTCTACCTATGTCACAAATGATAGGGTCTCATTGTGCTCTGGTATATATCTATGAAGGATACCTTCTATATATTTTTACAGTCCTAGTCTCCACACTCATGTGAACTTAGAATTTAAAACCCAATTTGAAATCTAGCTTTTCTCCATAAAACCATAACCATGAAGTTATATAATTTTATCTGATGATTAGGAATAAATTATACTTAAAAGTCCCCAGATAGTCATGAAAATATATGTCCCCAGACAGCTAATCAACATTTCTTCTATGGTCAGTGTGTCACCTATAGAAGACTTATGCCTTCTTTCTCATTCAAATGCTGTGAGAAGCCATTCAACAATTCTCACCTTGAGTTGAGATAGTGAAACAAGGGTGAAATGGTAATATCCTTACCTCATCCTCTTCAACCAGTCCAGACACATAAGCATGTCTGGGGGTCCATGCTAATGTTTCCTCTTGTGTTTTGGCTGTGATACAGTTCTTTACCATTGGGGAAGATTCTGCACATTTAGATGAGCCCTTGAGAAATGCTAAATAACGGAGCCATTAATTGCCTCAAGGAATTAGCCAGCTCTTGCTTGCTTCTGGGAAAATCAATAGGTTCTTGCCAAGTTTCTGAAATTAAGCAACTGAACCTTACAGGGCACTGAAGATTATGGCCTGACATCCCCCACCCCCAGTGCTTCTGTATCTTTATGTCTCAATAAAGAAATGAGTACAGATTAGAGATCCTGGTTCAGAGCAAGACAGGCCGGGGTGTTATATTAAAAAGAATTTTAGTCACATGCTCTATTTAGTACTTTGAATTCCATTTGTGACAATCTACTGACTTGATTCTGGAAGTGACAGAAAACTTCAGCTTTTGGGGGCTTTCATAACCTTCATCAACTTTTGAATTGTTTTCAAATGTTTGATTCATTCAATTAGGTAAGTGTTTAGAACACCCACTAGTAGAATTATTTCAGTGGTCAGCACCATTGTTACCCTATCTCCCTGTCTTTCCGGATGTCAAGCAGGTAGTAGATAATTTAGAGCTAAGAACTATACATCTTCTACAATGCTCAGCACTCTAAGGTTCTAAGACCTTCCTCCCTGATAATGAGTAACTTTGATTCACTGGCCCCTCTGTTCTAGGTTCTCAATGCCAGTGTTATGATTTAAGTGTGAAAGGTTTCCTCACAGGCCCCTGTGTTTGAACACTTGATCTACAGATGTTTGGATGGTTGTAGAGCCTTAGGCCTCATAGGCCATAGCGTGGCTCTTCTTTGGGCCTAAAATGGCTCCCTGCTTCCTGACCTGCTCAAACATGAGCATGAGTCTTTTACAATGACTTCCCCACCTTGATGGAGTGTATCACCCTGATGGATATCTAAATGGAACTCTTCTTCCTTAAACTGTTCCTCCTCAGGAACTTAGTTATTTTTTCTCCTAGGTATCACCAACACAGCCAGCAAGCCCTCTCCTCTCACTGATGCTAATGTTAGGAGAAGAATCCCAGTTGAAGCTGCCTTAACACTGTGATTTCCTGGTCAAAGCAGGAGTTTTCAGCATTGCTCAGTAGCACTCGCCCTCTCTAGCTCTGGAAGGGATGAATCCCTTTGTATGCCAGTCACGTTCCGTTTCATGTATTTTTTTAGAAGCAAACCCAGCCAAAATTGCTCACTATCCTCTTGTCTAAGGAACACCCCTGACTTCAGCTGCCAGTGCCACTTCCTCTTCAGAGAACAGTATCATCAATTAGATGCCATCCTTCCACAGGACAGACAGTGGACTGTTCACATGGCAGGTGCAATCAAAACCTTTACCACCAATGAGTCAGATTCTTTTCACCCTCATGGGTTTACAAGGACACAAATGATTACATGGTCCTGCCTATTTTATTTCTAAGATGGACCTGTCTCTTTCCTTAGGACTTTATTACCCATGAAGTGTCACCGGAAATTACTCATGTCCTTTGATTTCTTGAGATTGCTGTTCTTGGCCTTTTATCCATTGAAGCACATCGTCCCTTGACAATTCTTCTCATCCTTGTTCTCTGGTAATGCTGTGGAACTTTATTCGTTACAATGTAAGTAGAAATGGGTAATACATGTGTTACATACAATTACAAATGGACTTATCAGAGGAGATTTGCCATAATCATTACTGGGCTAAGAATTAAAGACTGACTATATCAATAATTTTACTTTGGGAGAGAGGGCTGGAAGTGGGAATTGGAATCAAAGGCTAATACTGAAGACTGAACATTTTGGAAAAAACTTGAATAACAATTATCTAGAGAAGTTATATCCATTAAAATGTGATCTTGGATTTTAATTAAGTTATTTGTTTGACAAGTAACCTGTCTTTCTATATGTAAATATGTATAGTATTCCTATATCACATGTATATGGATATGACTAAATGTCAAATATAGGTGGCTAGTGAAAGATAAAGAAGAAATTACACTTTAGGAAGGCAGTACTAACAGAACAGAGATGAAACTTCCATGGTAATTTTCTAGAAAATTAACTGTTATTTGCTTTAATGAGTAAAGTATGCTTCTATCTGCATGGATAAGACTTGGACCCAAAATTCTATGTGGCCCTTGAAGGGCAGAGTTAAGGAGATAAGTACTTGCAGGTTTAACTTGTGCAGATTAAATAGGTCAGTTTGATTAAATCAGTTGTTATTTCAGTTCAATATTTAATGTTTTAAAGGAACTTACATGGACTTCCTATTAAAGTGTTTCTGATCCTTATTTAGAATTCTCAAGGGATTTGTTTTAATTAAGGCACCTATGGATACCCCTACAGTATCAGTTCAGGCATAAGACTTCATGGGGTCTCATCCACAGACTGTCCTACAGAAGGCTACATATTTTCAGTCTTCTTTAGTGATGCTGATAAATTGAAAATGATTCTTTAAGAGTGTTCTATAAAATCAAAGATGACACAAGTTCTTGAGTGAATTCAAAGAGAATTCAAATAAACAACTTGATGACAACTGCAATACAGCACAGCACTTTAACAGACTAGAGGACAGGAAGAGAAATTTAATGAAGAAATTGAAATACTGAAAATAACAAATTGAGATAGAAAGGAATCGAAAGTTCAATAAGTAAAAAGGGAGAAAAAAAAAAAAAACCCTCACCAGAAGCCTCAGCAATAGAATGGATCAAGGAGAAGACAGATAATTAAAACATTCAGAGAGTGAAAATAACACACTCTGGGAGTTTGACCAGAAAACGTGAGATGTATAGAACTCCATTAAAAGAAGGAGTGTATGGATTACAAATGAAGTACAAGCTGCTGGCATAAAAATGAACAAATAAAACAATAACTTCTGCAAATCTCAGGAGAGGGGCATCATATACTGGAGGCCTTTAGAATAGCAAACTGTAAAAACATCAGCAGCAGCAACAACCACAACCACCTCCCCCAAACCAAACTTAACAGATAAGACAAGGACCACTATACATATTATTGTTTAATATGAGTAATATGAGCTGTTTATTTGAATATGAGGAATTAAATAAAGCAGTCTTAAAAAGCATGAGAGAGAAGCACAAAGTCACATATAAAGGGAAACCTATGAAAGTAATAGCAGCTACCAACAGATAGTCTAAAATGTAGGAAACCATAGAACAATGTAATTTACTCTTTGAAACAGAACTTCTATTCCATATTTCTGTGTCAAGCAAAGATGTCCATCACAGATACAAAGAAAAGAAAAATAAATACATAAATACAAAGAATGAAAAACCTTACATAATAAACACAAGATAAAGGAACTCAACCACTGAGCCAGCAGTACATAATAATTGAAGGAATCTCACTCACTAAATAGGCCATGAAAAGGAATAAACCACAGCAGAATAGTCCATTAGCAAGTGAGCACTGAAGGAGTACCAAACATTACAAAATAAAACCAACAAAATGATAGGAATTAATACATACCTTTCAAAAACAACCATGAATTTAAGTGTCTCAATTCTTCAGTCAAGACACAGAAGAGCAGATTAAATTAAAAAATCTAGGATATCTACTTGCCTGGAAATTAAATGTGTGTGTGTGTGTGTGTGTGTGTGTGTGTGTGTGTGTGTGTAGTGACAATTTATGAAATCTGCTCTGTGCTCTCGATGGGTACACATGCAGGTCCTTGCCACTCACCAATGTTTTAAATCCCAGATGGAAAGACACAACACACAACACACACCACAACCACACACACACACAACTTTATATTTTAATCTTAACTAGCTCAATGGGGCCACTCCTGAACCTCTACGTAGCTAACACATTCTCCTCTGATATTCCTGAGTTAATACTTATTAAATATATGTTTTATCTTTGCTGACCTGGACCCTTTTGGGCAGCCCTCCTGGGACTGCTTTTCCCTTTGTACCTACCTATTGCCTGTCTCTCCCTCCTGAACCTTCCCAGCATGGTCTATAAGCCCTTGTCATGGTGGCCTCCTACCTCTTCTCCTCTTCTCCTACAGTCCTTGCCCAAGAATCCTAAAAGTCTCACCTCTGTGTCGCTGCCCAACTTTATTTTGCAATCAGAGCCAATTTGGGACAGGGACAGTCAGCTCAGTTGTGCCATGTGATTTCAAGAGCCAAATTAACAAAAATAACATTAGAACCAATCCCATATATATATAGAAGAGCAGACTAAATTAAAAATCTAGGATATTTACTTGCCTGGAAATTAAATGTGTGTATGTGTGTATGTATATGTATGTATGTATGTATGTATGTATGTATGTATGTATGTATGTGTTGTGTGTGTGTGTGTGTATATGCATGTTTATGTGTGTATATGTATACATATACATATATATATATAAATTAAAAATACACATATCACACACACATATACATATCAATGGCCAAGGCAAAAACTGCTCTCAGGTATGGGAAAACACATTCTAAGCAAACAGAATCAGAAACAAGCAGACACAGACATGCTAATAAGGATGAGTACTCCAAACACAAATTAGTCAGAAGATAGAAAAGGAAGGCAACTTCACATTGATCAAGAAGATAGTTACAATTCTAAATATGCATACATTGACATTGGCTCAACTAATTTCATAAAACAAATCACAGTATTGTATATAAGCACAGATTAGACACAACTCAATAACAGACAAAAGCTTCAATTTCCTCAGTCTCACTAGTACATAAGTCATCCAGAAGAAAGGAGTCAACAAATATCAGAGACAAATGACACTACAAATCAAATGGATTCTATAGACATCTAGAGAATACTCTCTTCATCAGCTATAGATACATGTTTTTTTAAGAGGCCCATGGAATGTTCTCCAAATAATCTACATTTTAACAAAATGGAAGAAATGGAAATAACTTCTTATTTTCTATTTCATCACAATGAAATAAAAACAGACATCAATAGGAAAAAATCCCACATCCACAAAGACAAACTAAGTTCACAATGTTGAATGATAAATGGATCTAGGGAAATTTAAAAATTCCTAGAATTGGTTAAAATTGACAATACAAGCTACTAGAATCTATAAGATACAATGAGAGCAATTGTAAGAGCAGATTCCATAGCTTAAATGCCTATATTAAAAAGAGTTACTGAGGTAGGGGCTAGGAAAATGGTTTAACAGTTAAGAGCACTTGTTGCTCTTGTACAGGACCTAGGCATAGTCATCTAAATGGTGACTTACAGTCACCCCAAACTCCTGTTCCAGGAAACCTGGTGCCCTCTTGCCTTTGTGGGAACCAGGTACATATGTGGTGCGCATACATACATGCAGGCAAAGACTAATATGCATAAAACAAAATATAAAAATCAGCATATACTACTGAAGGTGTAGAGAAGTCACTTACACCATTGTTGGGAATGCAAATGTGTTCAGCTATTATGGAGGATAATATGACAGGTTTTGGAAAATTAAAAAGCAGAACTATTTTATGTCCCAATAATCCCACTCTGGAATATATATTGAAAGGAAATGAAATTGATATGAGCAAGAGACGCCTGCACTTTCCTGATTGCAGCACTAGTCAATGGAGCCAAGAAATGGAAATAATCAGAGTGTTCTTCAACCAGTGAATGGGAAGCAACAATAGAATGCATATATGATGGAAGAGAATTCAGCAGCAAAGAGTGAAACCCTGTCATGTCTGCCAACATGGATGGAATTTGAGCTTGTCAGAACACAGTCCCAGAATGAAGTTGTGTGACAATTTTGAGTGCCTGTGATAAAACATCAAGAAAAGAAGAGTCCTGTGACCTCAGTTTCTTCAAAATACAAAATTGTTCTTGGAACATGTTTTATTGTTCCTCTCATGTAAGCAGATAGGAGTTTTTACTTCAGATTACTCATGATTGCTTGTTTTTGTTATTCAATTATTTCTCCATGGAAAAACATGCTTTTTACCACACATGGCTCAACTTTTTCTTAACCATTGAGCTATCTCCATAGCAAAGATTTATTTATCTTATTTTATGTGTATGAATAATTTGTTTGAATGTGTGTCTGTATACCATCTGTGTGCCTGGTGCCTGTGGAGGTCCAAAGAGGGCATCAGATCCCCTGGGTTGGAGTTACAGATGGTTGTGAGGATTATGTGGAGTGAGGGAGTTGAACCTGGGTCCTCTCAAAGAACAGCCAGATCTTCTTTTTTTTTTTTTTTTTTTTTTTCTTTTTTTTGGTTTTTCGAGACAGGTTTTCTGTGTAGCTCGGCTGTCCTGGAACTCACTCTGTAGACCAGGCTGGCCTCGAACTCAGAAATCCGCCGCCTCTGCCTCCCATGTGTGGGATTAAAGGCGTGCGCCACCCCCGCCGCCAGCCAGATCTCTTAACTGCTGATTATTCCTGCTCCTTTAACGCTTTACTCATGTTATTTTCTAGCCTCAGAGTATAATTGTCTTATGTATAGATAAAAAAGACTTTGTGTGAACCTAGTCTTCCTCACCTATCAGCTCATTCTCCCAGTCCACTGCCTCTCTAGAAATAATCAGAGATCAGTTTGTGAGTGAAATATGCTAGGTGCCCAAACTACTACATGATCTCTCTCATAATGAATTGAGAATGTGGTCTAGACCAGTGGTTTGACCTTTGGGATCAAATGAACTTTTCATAGGAATTGCCTAATATCTTCTGTATACCAGATATTTACATTGCAGTCATAACAGTAGCAAATTTCAATTATGAAGTAGCAATGAAAATAATTTTATGGTTGAGTGGGTCATCATTACAAGGAACTATATTATGGGGTCACAGCATTAGAAAGGTCAAAAAGCAATGCTCTAGAAGATGAGAACAGAGTAGGGTTACCAGAGAATAAGGAGGGGAGGGGCAGAGGAGTGGAGTAAATTACAGCTAATTAAAAAGCTAGGTATTGGGCCAGCAAGGCATAAAACTCTCTTTATACCTTTTCTCACAAAAATAGGAAGTCTGGCGGCTCACAATGGTAATGAAAAGGAGATTCTGGACAGGAAGGAGAGAAAAGTTATGAACTAGAGGTCAACAAATGTTAACAAGAGGGAAAACACAGAGGAACTCTGCTCTGCTCCACTTGACAACTGAAATGAACCATCATAGATTCAGAGTGGATGATCCTGGGTCCCACCACAGCCATGGCAACTCACTGGGGAAGTAGAGAATTCAGGGTGTCATGTGGCAATGAATAGAGACTGAAGCTGTAATGCCAATAGATTAAAAGTTTGGGTAGAAGAAAAAAAAAAAGAAGTGAAGGATAGTGTTTGGGAAAGATTTGTAAGTCAGAAAGGGACAGTGTTGTCTTTGCAGAGCTGAAAGGCCTCAAGTGAACTACTAAAGGCTTCGATCTTCTTCATAAAGAAAATATCTAAGATAAAGCAGTGGAAATGGGTGGCTGAGACTCAGTAGAATATAATTTCAGTTTAAGAGGTTGGGAAACTCAGAGAGTAGGGCAACAAAAGAAGTGACCTTGCATGTAGTTTTGAAAAAGGCAATTTGGAGTTCTAATACAGGTTATTTAGGACAACAAGATGGTCTGGGACTGTGAAAGACAGATTTGAAATGGAACTACAGTGACATTTGGATTTAGAAAAAAAAGCAGGAAAAAGAAGAGTCAGGGCTTTATGTTCAGCATTAGCTTGTATCAAGGACAGAACTCTAGAACATTCAACATTTTGAGAGAGTCAGACAGGAGTCAGGCTATGTGACGGAGTAAGCACCACCAGAGAAATTGGAGGAGACCCAACTGGTAGAGATTGTGTAATTTTCTTCCAATTTATTTATTCCTTCCCCCTCCAAACATGCCTCTCTTCTATCATGCTCAAGGATGAAGCTTACTCCCTAACTCAAGCAATAGTCTGTTAGTAGGTATGATGCATGCCACTTCTAAGCAAAAGCTTTAATTAGCATGCACATAATGGCTCTGATGTTTTTGTTCCCGTCCTCCGCCATGAGGACAGCCTGGGCCAGACAGCGTCTAGTCCTTCCTCTTGGGTATCATACTGGGAAGTCATATGGAGCCCTGCCAAAGCTGTAGCCAGAACTAAATATTAGTTTAGTAAGCCATTGATTTGGGGAAGTTATTTGCAGCCATTACCAAAGTTAACTAATTCTGGGGAATTGTAGGGACAATTCCCTAGAAAAAGGAGAAGTTATAAAACATAGGAATGTTTATAACATGGGGATTGAATGAATGGAAGCTCCAGGTTGTGAGCATTATGAAACTCCTGGTATGTATACAAGTTCAGGGATACACTGGATGTGGGAATGACCTATCTGTTGGACACATGCCCTTTTTTTTTTTTTTTTTTTTTTTTTTTGTCTTTCCTTCATTTTCTCATTTGGCTCCTATCTGAAACAGGATACAGAATTGTGTTCTCAGTTACTTGTTCTTTGTATGGGGTCTTTCAGTGACTTGAGAGATTTTGAGATCAAAAGAAGTTCATATTCCAGAAGCATGCTCATACCCACACATGGCGGTCTACCTGGAAGGGAAGAAACCTTGTACCTGGCTCTTTGAGCCTTTTTCTAGAGTTGACTTTAAGATAGTACAAAATCTGAAGGGTAAACCTAGGTCTACATGTAATTCCTAGACAATAAAATGAAGCAGTCAAAATCTGAAGGGTACCTAGGTCTCATGTAATTCCTAGACATATAATGAGCAGTACAAAATCTGAAGGTTAAACCTAGTTACATGTAATTCTAGACATTAAATGAAGCAGTGAAAAGTCTTCCATCTTGAATGTCTCTGCATTCTCCTACTGGAAAGGTTGTGAGCTTTGGAGTCCATACTCAGCCTTGCGTATTTCTAGTTCTGCAAACTTAGATACATGAACGATTCACCAACCTTAGTTTTCTTTTTCAACATTGAAAAAGGATAATATATTTTGTGTCTTGACATGACAATATTAGAGTCAAAAGATGCTGAGGAAGCACTTGACTTCCATAAATACTAATTGTTACTGTACTTATAATATTATGACTTCTATCTCACTTCTTAAATTCCTTTGTATAACAACAGAAGTTTAAACTCTTAACTGGGATTTAGATGTGTTTGGACACAAACTAGGAGGCTGCTACTAAATCAAGTTTGAGGGAGGATTTGGAGTGAAAGAGGATGAGAAATCACATTTCTGAGCTGATGCTGAATTAAGGAAGGGAATTTGGTGTCCTTCCCAGAGAAGATGTATCTCATAGGCCAGCTCAGTCAAGTCCTCATGATTCAGCTGCAATAACACAAACAGAAGACTACAGAGCAAGACTGTGCCATACATATGTGTCAGTCTACAAAACTCTGCTTCTCCATTTGTTCTCCTGGAAACTGAGCAAAGTGTTGTTTACATGAGAACCTAGCTCACAGAACTGGGCAGTCTTTTCATTCTTCTAGTGGAGCACATAGGTGTTCACTCGAGGATCTTGGTCAGCATTCTTACCTTGAATGCTCGGTTTTCAGAATGACAAGGCTATAACTAGTAGCTATGTCTCAGTTGCTCTCTTAGCCATAAGATACCAGTGATGAAGCTCAAAGCAGAAGAGTGTGTGAAGTCTGCTGGAGAATTTATAAGTTTTTAAGTTTCTGAATACCTGGAGATGATTTCTGGAGATTTAGGAGAAGGTGTTGGCAGGTGTGGCTCATAGTAAATACCATGTGCATAGATGGCATTATTCTGCTGTATCAGAGGACACTGTCTTAGAGCCATATAGAGGGTTGAGCTTTCAAAAGTGTTATATATTCTCCTGGTAACTTTAATTTGATTATTTCCCAAATATCCATCCATTTTCTCTTCCACTCTCTGCATGTGCATGAAAATTCACATAATAGATTTACAAGCCTTCATTGTGTGAGATTCAAAAGCATTTACCTCTGAAAAATGAGGCATTATAATATCTTTCATGTATGTAAATAATAAATTAGCAAAAGGAGGTTCTGGAAAGGTAGAAGATGTACAGAGCATGAAGGCATGAATTTAGTTTTGGGAGTAAATTTTAGAGGATTGCTGAGAGCAGGAAGGTAAGAGGCAGAAAAAAGTTTGTGACATGGAGCCAAATCTTATCATCTTTACAGCTCAGTTTAGGATTGTTACTTGCTCTCAATTTAATCTAACACATAGGGACTATACATTTTTTTTAATAGAGAGTGTTTTTTTTCCTTTACACCTTAATAAATAGTTCTTGATGACTGCACATGGGGTAAGGCTGCATGGTAGTTCAGAAAGGTCACAGCGATGGTGTTTTCCTGACAGCATGTAGTCTTCCGTAGTGAATGGAAAGACTTGTATGATGTCACTGTCAAACCAGCAAGACTGCATTTATGCACCCATCGTTTTCAGGATTGTTGGTAACTTGGGCATACTTTCCCAAATAACCTTGCCTCCTGTGTTACAAGGCCCAACTCGTCACATTCACTTCAATAACTGTTCCTTTGGTGATCAACCCAGGGTTGTATATAATGGGGATGATGGATTCTTTTTCACACCGAGTATAGGCAGGCAAAAAGTAGCCTTCAGCTTAGGGTGTGTGACATGGGCTTTTTGAAACGTAGACCCATCGGCCTAATGAACCTTTCATATTTAGTGGTTTTCTTGTAAAACCATCACCAACAAAGCAGACTTTAGTAACCATTCTCTTCCATGCCTTCTTTTTTCTTTTTCCTGTCCGAATAACTTTCAGTACTTCTGTTTCTCCTTGGGCACGAACTTTGGGTAGAGGGACTCCCATTTTCCCCCTTTTCTTTTCGTTTTTGCTTAATCATGTTGGAAAGTACTTTTGCTCTGGGCCGCCCCTCTCTGTCCAGCAGACTAGGCAGGCACTGCTCCTTCTGGAGTCTTCTCATCATCCTTCTGTTTGGTGTTTCTCTTTTCATGCATCTTAATAGCTTTTTCATTTGATTTTCTCCGCAGGCTGCTGTTTATGGTAGACTTAGCCTTCAGGCAATCTTTTTTTTTTTTTTTTTTTTTGCCTTCTTTGAACGTTCATGGGCCTCCCGACCTTCTTTCTTTCTCTTTTTCTCATGGTAGTCCAAACGATACCCATATCATTTGCGGTGCAATTAATATACTCATTTTGTGGCATGATGACAGCGTGGAACAGCCCTCCGCGACCTCCTGGGTTCCAAAAACCTCTTAATTTCTGGGTGTCACTGGCCCACAGCCTGGTTCGCTCCTATACATTTTTTTTATGCGTTGAGCATGTCTAAAGATTGTGTGTGTATGTGAGTGTGGGCAGAAGGAGAAAGGGGAGAGGAGAGAGGGAGGGAGGGCTAATGTACACAATACTGACCTGCTATACAGGTAAACCCTGAACACTATGCTCCTCTGTAATAATGATTCTCTGTTGGGCCTGGATTTATTTAATCTTGATGTTTGAGGATGCCCTGGGGAGATGCAGTCCTTCCAATAAACTGATTTCCATCTGTCAGTCATGACAGACGTTATATATTTCAGGTAATCCCTCTCTAGAGGAAGCCTCACCAATGGCCCCTTCCTAGAATGACCCTCTTCCATTAACTAACATAGGAGCCACTTTGGCCCAGCCTAGCTAGCACTGATGGGATATTTTTAGTTCATGGGCTGCCTATAGGGCAGCCAAGGCTGTCAATCAGGAACTGCTTTCTATCTGGAATTTGCTTTTTTTAGAAGTTTATCTCAAGAACTCCTTAATAAATATCCAGACATGAATCAGCTTAGAATAGAACTCAACTTAGAAACTGAGAATTGCAGAAAACAATGGGAAAAGACAAAGAGGATTTGTTCTGGAAGAATACCTCATTGCCAATAAATTGTTAGTTAGAATTCAAGACCTACTCAAGACTTCCAGCTCCTCATATTATGTAGAACCACCCAGAAACACTGCATAGCTCACACAAGCTTATATACTTACTCAAAAATTCACACAATTTTTCTCTCCTGAGGAAAGTATACAATTTTATACTTCACTTGAGGTCAACAGAGCTGTTGTGCTCTCTCTCTCTCTCTCTCTCTCTCTCTCTCTCTCTCTCTCTCTCTCTCTTCTCTCTCTCTCTCCTCTCTCTCTTACCATCTCTGTGTGTGTTTCTCCATCTCCATACCTCTGTGTCTCCATCTCCTCCCTGTCTCCCTTCTCCTGCACTCCCCTCCCACTCATTCTGGGTGTAGGACTTTATCTTAAGGAATCTGAGAAAAATATTAGCAATAAATTATAAACAAGTACATGCTTTCTGATGTCTGATGTAATCTTTTAACATTTCCTGTTGACATCACCTACTCTTTTTAATTGCCTTTGCCATGGAAACTCTTGTTTACACTTTCATCTGTATTTTATCATGTTATTGTGTTTCTATGAAAATCACTTCATATTCTTTCTTTGGATGAATCAGAATATATGCAAATGAGTCAATAAATTAGTAAATGTCATCATGATTCTGTATTCCATAGTTTCCTATTAGAAAACTTCCTATTACAATGGAGCATCATTCTGGGAGAACAAACCAACACAGGATATAAATGACATACAAGGCTCCTGTTCATAGTTACTATCTAGTACAACGTCTGATTTCCAGATCAGGAAATGCCAGTGTAATTAATAAAATGTTTTTAGAGGATAGCATCTATTTAGCAGATAGAATGTCATCATTCTCCAAAGAACTGTCTTTTATCCCGGGTGGTGACTCATCTGTTATAATTGTGTTTTATCATTGACAATACTTTGGTTTGAGGACATCACACACACATCTAGATGAAGTAGAGAACAGCAGCAGCACCCTTCTGGGAGAGTTTTTTTTCCCATTAAATTCTCTATGAATGTAGAACAACTAGCTTCAATATAAGATTTCAGGGTTTTTTAAAAGTGATTACGAAGTGTATTCTCTGTCTTTGTTTGTGTTGATTTTGTCACAGTGATTTTGCTATGAACTGCATAGAGTTAACATTATTATTCAGTACCTGATAATTCTGGTTCTTCCTCATTGCTCTTGCCTTTTCAGAATGCTTCTGACCACTCTTGTTTTATTTATATCTTCAAATGAATTATAGTTGCCGTGTCTAATTGCAAGAACAAAATTCTGTAGGTCTGGATATTGTAACTATGTAGACATAGAGAGTGATTTTGGAGGAATTACGCTGCTCTGATATTTCGTATTATTATTTCCACTTGCTCTTGACTGATTTTACCTTTCTAAAAGCATTCCAGTTTCAATATATAGAGTTAATATATCTCTTGTTTTTCAGTTAATTTTACTGAGTACTTCAGAGCATTCCCTGACATATCTAATTAATGATAAATGTACATTCTCTTTAAATTGTCTGCTCAGAAATGCCAGAGTGCTAGTGCTGAGAAATGAAAGTGGGCCAGTGCAGGAAACCATCACTAGAGAGAAGAGACAGAAGAGAATGAGGAGTAAATCTTGGCCAACTCTATAATGTCTACAGGATAGATATTAAAATATATAAGAAACTGTAGAATTCAAACAACAAAGCTCAAATATTATAACCAATAATTAGGTATGGTGTCAAGAATTTAAGGTAGCTTGTCACATTTTTCCTGTAGTCAAGAAGAAGAGAGACATGAATGAGGGTATTCTAAGTTCTTTCTCCCTTGTTAGAGATGATAGCCCACAGAATGGTGAAGTCCACAGTTAGCCCCTCAGCTAACTCAGTCTAGAAGTTCCCTCACAGTCAGCCAGGTGATTCTAAATGTCATCAGATTGACTACCAATAAATAGTCACCATTGCAGAGGATGGCAGCAAGGAGAGGAGAAGGGAAGATGAAGAGGGGACTTTGGGAGAGGGATAAATAACCTAAAAAATAGTTTCATATGTGGATAAAGATGCCGTGGTCAATTACGTTATTTTCTATGCTAACTGAAAATAATTCTATATGCCTTGCTTCTGAGACTAGCTAGCTTCATTTTGTTCTTATTCTTTTATACTGAGGGTTGAACCTAGGACCATGTGCTTCATGGGCAAGCACTCTACCAGTAAGCCATATCCCTGACCTTTGTGCTTTTCATATACACTGAAATCTCCAAAGTAGCACCTTGCCCCTGCTGTTTCCTCTCCTGTGAATGCTCAGTCATAAATGTTTTACCTCACTGGCTCACTCTTGTCATTTAGGTGTCAACTGTTAAGCATGATCTCTCTAGACAGTGTTTCCTGTACCAACACAGGAAGGCCTGTCTAGAGATCCTGTGCTTATAATTTCTTATAACTTCTGATATTTTGAAAATGGATTTGATCATAGTGATTTTCATGTAATAACGTATGGTAAACCTCTCTAGTGTCTAGAAAACTGCAGTTTGTTAATTATAAATGACAGTCATTCCTTTTATCGCTTGTGAATTTGTCTTCATCTTTCTCTAATTTCTGATGTCATAGCTGCTACCATCTCCTCAGTTTAGTAGAGCCTAATCATCGCAACAAGTCTGAGCTTCTCTGGCTTGCAGGAGGACAAGGAAGAGAGCCTGATATCCACAGCCCTACTAAGTTGCTTCCCCAGTCTTTCCTGCCTTGTGTCCAATGCTATCTGTCACTGGGAGGAGAGCCTGCTATTTTCATTGTCCCAGAGTGGGCAGGTTCTGCTTCCCATGGATAAGCTGCCTTAAGGGAAAAAAATCCAATCTATCCCTATAAGTAGCTGTGACTACTCTGGAGTAGCTCAGAGGCCAGCTTGATAGGATTTAGAATCACCATGGAAACAAGCCTTTGGGGGTATATATGGGGTAGTTCCAAAGAAGTTTATCTAGCAAGAAAGACACACCTTGAATCTTGGCATAATTCCTGTGGGCTGGGGTCTTGAACTAAAGGAAAAGGAGAAAGTGAACTGAGTGCAACATTCATCTTTCTACTCATTGGTTACAGGGCGATATGACTAGCTGACTGTGGTTCTGCAGTCCGAATTTCCTCACCCTGGTGGATTGCACCCTAACCTGTGAGTCAGATTAAACCCTTCTTTAAGTTGTTCTTGTCAGGTATTTTCTCACAGCAGTCAGTAATTGATACAGAGGCTCAAAGGGATTATAACAGAAACTGGCACATGGTCTCATAGCATGGGGATTTCGCCTAGATCTTCATGTAGCTGCCTACCCATTCCTACATTAATGTAACCTCCTGTCCACCCATTCCTACTTACCTTTTTTTTCACAGCAGATTTTGTAGGCTGCTGGCAGGACTTAACCTGCCTTATTTACTTCTGAATAACAGTAACTTAAGGGTATCCTTTTCCTGTAGGCTTATCTAATTTTTATTAACCTAGATTGAGTCACATGTGTATGCCTGAACCAAACCACGTATAGGAATGAATCAGAACTCTGATTGGTTATACACAGCCTGCTCTCATTCCCTTGTTGACAACTGTGGCCTTTCCAATAGTGCTGTGTTTCAGGTGCAAGAGAAATGAATGAATGAACAAGCAGGAAGTATATGTTCCCTGAAGGCAGGTACTCAGTTTTAGAACAGAAGATTTCCATCATCTGCATAGCCTTTAAAATATCCCATACATGAATTCTGAATTACAAGGAAGATACTTAAGTAATAATTGCAGTTTGTATTTTGATATGTCTATGTTCATTTTAGTGCTTTTTATTTCTATGTTTACGGTGTTTTGAGGATTTGATAAAGAATTTATGCTGTTTAGCATTACTGGAGTATTTGCCTCTCTGTAATTACAGTTGTAAAGTGTTTAATGCACTCATTACTGTCCTAGAGAGATTAGTTCTGTGTGGATGAAGTCTTGTGATCCTCTGCTCATTAGGAACTCTTGAGACTCTCACAAGGCATGTTGTTGGTTTATGTTATAGAGGAGAGCCATTTTTATCATTCTCAATTCCTAAATTCCATCTGCAGAACCAAGCTATAGAGAAAAACTGACAAAAATACTGATAAGCAATTTGGAGAAACACTTTAAAAGGGCCCTCCTGAAGACTACCTGCTGTTTTCTGTAAGACTTTTGAGAAAGCATATAAACTCCTCTGAACCTCAAATTATCTTTGTCCAGTCAAGACTTTCAAGGTCAATTGAACAGAATTAGGGGAATCATATACACAGATCCACTCATAAACTGAAAGTACTAAAGAGTGATACTTTTAATGATGATAATATTCAAGTTACTTTAAATCAAACAAAAAATAGATTATGTTTAAAACCTCCATCATAAACAAATGGCATTCTACAAAATGTTGACTTCTGATAGGGTCAGAGATATTTTGTACGTTGTTGCCTCAGAATCTAATTTTATTAGGGCAAAAAAATAACATATACAAATTTGAATAAGCACAGCAGAGCACCTCCTAGATGCTTTGTAACATGTGAAGAGCTGTCATGAAATTTGAGTCACAGGGCCAGTGAGTAAGGACTGAAGTGGCGAGAGGAGAAGCAAGGGAATAGAAGTGGCCTGGAACCATTGGGTCTTGGGGGCCATGAAGGCTATATCCAAAAGCAGCTCAACAGGATGTCAAAGAGTCAAAACAGTATTTGGAACCATTTCACTATGCACCTGGATGCCTCCAGAGTTATAACCAATCACAGGCAAACACAAAGAACTGGGTAAGGAAAGGGTGAATTGGAGCTGGACTGGCTCCACCATCTCAGGGATGCATCGACCATCAACTACTTTCAGACTTTTCTGGGTGAAATTTGTTCCCCATGGCCACCATAACAACCATAGACTGAATAAGTTAAAACAAAGTGAGTTTTTAATTTATAATTTGTGAATGTCAAAAGTTCAAAGTTGATCTGGTGGGCTAAAATCACGTGTTAGCAGACCTTGTTCCTTTTGGAGGCTGTACATTCTTTGACCTCACATAGAACTTACTTCTATAATCTGTATAGAGATAGAGGTGGAGGTAGAGATGGAGATAGAGACAGATGATATAGATTTAGATGATATGGATATGGATATGGATATGGATATGGATATGGATATGGATATGATATAGATATAGATATATAAGTATAGATAGATACAGATAATGTGTCTCCTTAACCCCTACTCAGTTTCTACCATTCTACCCCATACTTATATGAGTTGATATTTTAAAGAATAATTCAAATGAGATCATGCAGGTTTTATTTATGTGCCTGATTTATTTAACTTAAAATAATTATCTTTATTCTTTTACAAGTGACAGTTAATGGTCACTTTGGCTGGTTCTATTTCTGGGCTATTATACAGAAGATTCCATTAGATAGCAGTAGAATGTTCAAATGTATGTATAATAGTCTACTGGAGTATACATGGAATATTATCCAGGCTAGAGCAGACATTAGGGTAAAACAAGTCTTAATACTTTTAAGACAACTGAAGTAATTTCAAATGGCTTTTCTAACTACAATGGCTTGCAACTAGAAAAAAATATCAGGCGATATTCTGGAAAGTTAATTGATATATGAAAATTCCAAACCTCTGTTAATATTTTTTAGGGAGCAGAAAAAAATTATTATTCATAACATATTTGATAAATGAACATTGGCTGAGGAAGTCAGAAAAAAAGTCCACTGTTCTTACTCAGATTCCTTCTGAAACTGCCTAGGCAGATGGTCTTCCTGTTCCTTATAACAGAAGCTGCAATTTGAGTATTTCATTTCCTACCGTGAGACCCACAAAAATGAAGACAGACTCTAAAAGGCACTGAGCAATTTCTGGCAACAGATGCTGCACTAGGTATATTTAGTAGGTGGATTTGCTTTCCGTGTTGTCTTGTTAAATGTATTGTTGTGGTTAATACCGCCCATGAGTTTCAATAGCTGATACTGGTTAAGCCACTTTGACTAAAGACATAACAAAGGAGAGTTAATATGTTGCTACAGCAATAGATTCTCGTGGAAGAAGAAAATAAGAATAGATGGCAAGGTACCGTTTTTCTTCCACTACTATGTTCTCATTTGCTATGCAATTCCTTCTTTCATTCTGTTGTGCCAGCCTTATTTGTTTAGTGGTCAGGACATGAAGCTTTAATTGCATGGTGGCTGGCTGAGTCTACATCAAAGAGACATAAAAACAGACCTTGGAGCAATCAGCCAGAAATTGCTCTCTGAGGTGATGGCCAGTAAAGCAAAACACAGGTGCTAAGCAATTACCTGGCAAGTCAGATCAATGGAGACAGCTAAACCAGATAATGTACTCTCTGGTTCCCAACCTCCTTTTCCATTTTTAGACTACAATTGCCAGTGAAAACTTGGCTTGATGTTACTCTTCCAGTGCGTGTGCTGGCCAGGCCCACTCACACCCAGCTATCTGCCTTGGTTGTATTGACGAAGACACAGCTCAACCTCAGTGCTAAAGGGATCATTCTTATTTGAGTCAAGAGCAATAGAACATTTTGGCTGAAAACTATTTAGGATTTGTCAAAATGACTATTATACAAGTTCTGCTGCTCATCTAAATCATGGCTGTATGATTAACAGTAAACACTTAGACTAGTATGTGACTAAAGTTAAGCATAATAAGAGTGATATGGAAAACAAAGACATTGTAAAACCTCTTAGCTGAGATTACTTTATAAACTAGTTAGACAACTGAAATAAGTAGAAATTGGAAAGATTCAAAAATTCAACTCTTCTGGTTACTTATCAGCACAAACGTCTATTTGTATATTCATGAAGCAAAAAGTATAACCAATAATTTTATGTTTACTTGTGACTATCTTCTTCAGAGACCTGAAGCTATAAGAAACTGTAGCAATACAGAAACTCTATGCTTTATGTTCCCAGGAACACCACTGAATCATTCTGTACAATGTAGTCTAAAGCACCATGCGTGGGTTGCTACAGGTCACTGCAAACCTAGAAATTTGGTGGTGGTAGTGGTGGTGGAGAGGAAGAGGAATGAGAGGGAAGATAAAGGACTTAGAGGGAACAACAACAATAGACTGGCAAACAATAATAAGAACAAAAAAACCCATTTGAATGACCTCAGATCTTGCAGGGTTTCAATTACGAATAAAGAACCTCAAGTAACAGTAGACTTTTAATTTTAATCTTGAGAGAAAAATACCTAATTAAATATTGGACAAGTTGCATGACACCAGTGTGTCTAGGAAAATTACAGTATATGAGAACACAAGGTGTGTGTGTGTGTGTTTACTGCTGAGAAAAAGAACTACAGTTGACAGGGTAGTCAAGGTAGCTTCTCTAAGCTGGTAGCCCCCCTTTTATGAACCAGGTTGAGATGCTCTTTATAAGCACTCTTGCTAATATAAGCTTTGGTGGTCACCTGCCTATCATTTTTATGATCACTAATGTCCAAGTCGCCGTCCACTGTGTGAACTTGATGTCTTTCTTCATTGTCCACAGGTTTTAGTAGCTATTTAAGAAGGGTAGCTGAAAAGCAATCTCAACACCTGTCGATCCCAGGGACCAAATTCAGTGAACTGTTAAATAATTACTAAATTTCTCTATCACTTGGAAGAATACACACTTCATTTCTATAAAACAAAGGCCATTCCACAAGGAGGCTGTGTCAAAACCATCGTTTCTCAATGTATTTATACCAAAACATCCCATTACTGTTTCATTCCAAATCATTCTGGAATTCCTCTTGGGAAGCTAACTAAAACATTAAGCAGATATCAACAACAGAATATAAAGCAGACTCATAACTGATTCAATTAAAACAATATTCTTAAAAATATATTTCATATTCAAAACAAAATATTCAGAGATTTTATCACCAGCAATATTGTCTGACTGTCTCTTATTTGTATTTGGTAAGTAATAGAATGCCAGGTTTTGGCTTCCTAGAGAAAAGCTCAGATGAGAATTAGTTGCAAATATCTACTAAGAACTGATTAACTGCATGTACCTATGCTTGATTGTGAGAAATATCTGAAAATTCTTTCTCTCTCTCTCTCTCTCTCTCTCTCTCTCTCTCTCTCTCTCTCTCTCTCTCCTGTGTGTGTGTGTGTGTGTGTGTGTGTGTGTGTGTGTGTGTGCATGCGTGCATGTCTGTCTGTCTGTCTGTCTGTCTGTCTGTTTCTGTGTATAGGTAAATCATCTATGTGCCTGTAAACCATCTATGTGCATTTGCGTGCTGAAGATGAAAGTGGACATCCAATTTTCTGGAGCTGAGTTGTAGGCAGTTGTGAGATGCCCAGCATGGGCTAGGAATTCAATTCAGGTCCTCGGGCAGAGTAATCTGTGAGCCATCTCTCCAGACACAACTGTGAGGAAAATTTGTTGTGGGATGAGGAGGTGGCATAAAAGATGACAGAAAAGTGAGCTATGACAAAATCTTTTTTGAAGTGTGTATTTCATTATGTCACACATCTATAATAACAGAATGAAGAAGAACATGTAAACCACAAGACCTGTGGGGGTTTGAAAAGAAAGACTTATGTAGTTTGAAACAGAATGGCTGACATAGGCTCGTATATCTGAATGCTTGGGTTCTCTGTCAGAGGAATTGTTTGGGAAGAATTGGGAGGTGTGGCTTTGGAGGAGGAGGTGTGTCATTGAGGGAGGTTTCAAAAGCCTGAGTCATTACCAGTTAATGCTCTCTTTTGTATCCTTTTGTATCCCCCCTCTCTCTCCCTCTTCCTCCTCCTTTTCCTCCTCCTCCTCTTTATGCATAAGGATATATGGTCTCAGCTATGGCTCCACTGTCATGCTTTCCTGCCACCAAGTCATGAGCCTATGACAGTCATAGACTCTAACCCTTTGGAACCATAATCTCCAATAAAGTTCCTTCTATAAGTTACCTTGGTCATAGTGCAACCGTGCATAGTGCATAGTGTTATTTTTCAGAGCAACAGAAAAATAACAGAAAAGACAGAGAGCAGCACAAGATAACAATTGGGAAGAATTCATGGAGAAATTCATGAAGCCTGAATTGGGATTTGCCAGAGAAAGATACTCACAGGATGAGAGACAAAGGCTAGAACTCCAAGCAGGGTCAAGAATCATAGCACAAAGATGATGAAAAGACAGGAATGGCAGGCTTGTAGTCAGACAAAAGGTGCCTTAGTTAATCGATGCTTTCTGCTGGAAGTGGTTGGTAAGTTTGTTAGATGATGTGGAAGTTAAAATGTATTCTGAATTTCTGTGTCCTTATAGAAGCAAAACAGCTGGCATATGGCTCATGCACTCAGAAACAGAATTTTTTTTTAAGACAGCCTGATTCATGTAGTTGAAAAGACTAAAGACAAAGGATCTGGACAACATGAGTCATGCGGACACTATGTGACCTGGGGACATACTCACCAGCTTGGAATCAGAAGCCATGGACTTGCAGCTTGTTCTCAAGCTGTGTGATCCTAAGAAACCTACATAACCCAAGCATCTGCCTCCAGAAAGGAGGTATGAGCTGTTCTGCAGATAGGGAGAAAAAATGTGTTAAAGCCGCCTGTATAGCTGAGTACTATGCAAATGCAAAGATGTTCTTTATGTCCTTTTGTGTTACCTGTTTGCATTGCATTACTATCAGAAAGATTTTGAAACAGCCTTCAAGTGCATAAAGGATAGAAAGATAAAATATAGAACAAAATGAAAGTTTCTTATTCTTGACCACAGCTATTGACTGTGACAAACACACACACACACACACACTATATAATATATATATATATATATATATATATATATATATATATATATATATATATTTGTTCATATAATACATATTTATGAAGAGATAGATATAGATATATGAGCTAACAAATACTATCTTATTATAATTTTCCAGATAAAGAAAATGAAGCTTTGAAAGGAGATTTAAAAGTTCATAAGGCAATGATAAAGGCAGAATATGAACCTGCCCTGTGCTCTACTGCAAAGATTTAGTTCTCATTATACGTATGATATTGCTTTCCAGAACTCAAATAGAAAATTCAAAGTTAGACAGGAATGAAAAGAAAGAGGTATCAAGTACAGCATCCTGTATGCTTGTTCCCAGCAAGGTACAAATTAGACTCTGAATTTTATACAGAAGAGAGAATATGATCAGCTACATAATTTACAGTGTCAAGATAAAATCAAACTGAGTGCTACAGAAAATTAGGTTTTTCTAATAATAACCCTGGAAAGGAATGTCTCCCAGGGGTGGGTTTTCACCACTTTCAATACAGTGTACATCTTTATCACCAGTGTCCTTATTATAGACATGTTAAGGAATATCAGACAATGTCATATTATTATCATTGCACATGTAACAAAGTGTTAAAGTTAGTTTTAAGCAAGATAAAAGTGCAGTGGCCTAGAATTTCCAGATATAGATCAGTATGTACACATATGCTGTCTTCTTCAATTCTCAGTCAGATCAATTATATCAACACTTGGCAGAATGGAAGACTTGTGCAGAGATCTGTTTGGAAGGGCAGTTGTAAGGCCAGAACCCACCTCCACCCCAGGGAGTAGATAGACTACTAAGATCCTGGTAGGATGTCACCATAGGCCTACTGAGAAAGTGGTACTTAGTGTGATCAGGTAGGTCCTCGTCTGTTTATCCTTTACTGTGACCTCTTCTCTCTAGGATTTTGATAGAGAATACAAGGAAGAAGGATAACATTTATTGTGTTACATCAAGGTGACACCTGATACAGAAATGGTGATGAACAGAAATGACAACAAAACAGATCAGAATAAAACCAGCTGCCAGAATCTATAACATCACTTTCAGGAATTAAAGAGGAAAAGGTATGTGCAGTTGGCCATAGAGATAGTAGTGACTCATGTTTTGAAGCTCTTGTAGAGTCTATTTGACCAAACAACTCATGAGTTAGGATGCCTGAATTTGGCAGAAATTTCACTGTTCAATCTATTTGCAGCGGGAGGGCTGTGATTGGACAGGGAAAAGGAGGCAGAGTTAAGTGTGGCAGGGAGAGAGATGCAGAGAAAAACACTAGGTAGAGCGAGGAAGGTGAAATGGCAGCGGATGTGGACCCACGTGGCTTCAAGTAAATAGGTAGATATGAAGTCTAAAGGTTAGAAAAATTGGGATAACTTTCTAAATTGTGAGGGCATCTTGTGTATTGAGATTTTATTGATATATATATATATATAAATCCATTGGTTAACTTTAAGCCTCTAGAGTTTTGATTTACCTGGTGATGGGTGTGGTGGGGTGGACGATCATGGCATGGGCTAGCGTGTTCTGTGAGGGGAGCTCTGGAGCCCCAGCCCTGCTGGAGAGCCTGCCTAGATGAAAACACCTGGCTGGGGCCAGGCTGCCCTACTAGTGCCACTGTTAGTGCAGGAACATAGTGGTTAAGCCGGGAGCCAGCCGGATGCCTTCTTTTCTAAAATCTTCTGCTACACCCGAAACTGAAAAGGATTGAGGCACTCCTTTGAAGAAACGCAATGTGTTGAATTTTGTGGACGTTGTAGAAAGAAAATTCCTGCTGTGTTCCAGGCTTAAGGTTTATTCTTTATTGCTTTATTCTGCTGGAAAGTCACTAGCCATGTAATAATTATAAGCTTGTTGGCTGCCTTTGATAGGCAGAAGTTTGGTTCTGTTTTTCTTTAACATAGGTATTTATAGGAAAGAGTACAAGTTAAATTTATCATATTTGTGAAACAAAATTAAGGTCATTTGTGAGGCTAAAGTGGTTCTGTCTCAGGCTTCCTTAAGCTTGGTCTTTAGTTTCATTTTCTCTAATATGTACAATCAGGCCTGACTCAGACAGAGAGGTTCTGTCACTGATTGAGAAAGCTTTTGATCTGACTTGGGAAAAGAGTCACCATTTTGAGCCCATATGAAGGTGCTTTCTGGCCCTCTTTCAAGATTCTTTACAGTTCAGAGTTTTATTTTCCCCTTTATAGGTTATAGAATCCTATTTCTGATTCTTGGTTCACTTCTGCAAAGCCTTTACTGTTACTATTCTGACTTTTGTAATGGTTAGTAATTGAATTGTTGGCTGGTGCATTTCCATTAATGTCTGACTTAAAGCAGAGCTTTCCACAGGACCAAATGGGACCTGAGAGGCCCTGTAAGCAGCACTCTGAAACTCATTCATTTGTCTCTCAATTTTTAGTCTTCTGCGCTTTTTGCTGAGCTAGAAAAAAATCTTCTGTGGAAGGCACTTTGTTCCGTGTTATCCAGGGCCACAGGCAGGAACCATGCCAGAACTGACTGTGAAGTCCTTCACTTTGGCCCAACTTGACCCTTGAGCCTGCATGAGGTATCTCCTATTCTTGGAAGACTATTAGCTCTTCTTGAATGCTGAATATTCTATCCATTTCCTGATCTCTATTTTACCTTGAGTTTTGTGGCTTTACTAACAAAAGGCACCATCAATCAAATGACCCTCTTTATTCCTGGCCTACAATTGAGAGGACACCTTGATTACTAAGAAAGTGGAATTTAATCACTGCCAGGTGCCACTCACATACCAGCAACAGGACTCTTTCTATGTCATTCTTTGTGCCCTGAACACCAAGGACTTTACTTCCTTGTTTTTCTGAGCTATGCCATCAAAGCAGTCAAATGAAAATCAGTGAAGCCTTACTGTAGAGAAGCCATGAATAGATGTCTGTTAAAGGTACAGCAAATTCTGGAAGATAGATTGCCTTGTTCTTTAGCTCAAGGAAAGAATTTACATTTCCCAGCTTCCAACATTCTCTTTTGACCATATAAAGACTATATTAGACATCCTGTATTAGCTATGTGTTTGGGTGATGTGACAAAAATTCTTTATAGACTCAACTTAAGAGATGAATGGTTTAGTCTACACCTATGGTTTAAGGCACACAGCCCATATGGGAAGGAGAGCATGAAATTAGGGTCCCATCCTTGGTGGTGAAGCTTGGAGCCTTCTGTTTAATCTTAGACCAGGAAGCAAAAGAGGAGAAAGTTCCTCAGCTCTGACCTATGGCTCTACTTCTCCCACCTATGCCCTAAGCTCAAAAGGTTCCACCATTTGCCAAAGCAAGTTACTGGCAACCAGCTGAGACCAAAGGTTCTAATAAATGAGCCAGTGGGAAATACATTTCATATTCAAATCAGGCCACAGGTATAATGCATTTTAACTTTTCAAAGTGTGCAGAGAATTTTTCTGAGAGTGAACCTGAGATGCCAGGAACAGTGGCCTGAAAGTTCTTGTTGCTTATAGTGATGGGGTTGGGGTGGAAATTCCTTCTTTGACCCTTAGAGAGATGTTTCTTTGCTTGCTTACTCCTGGTGGGTCATTTGAATTCAGGCCTTACCACTGAGCTACACCCCCAGGATAAAGAGCTTGAATTATCATCCCTGCTTAATTCTGCATCCCTTCTCTAAGTTACATTTGAAGGATGAGGGACACAAATAACCCTTCAAAATATGTTCTCTCATTGCACAAATTAAAGTAAGATACATGCATAAGTTGAAACAAGAGTGAAAAGCACAAACTACTTGGGTATCATTTGATAACTTTTTTGCTTAATTTTCTACAGTTCTTATTAATTACTGCTAAATTTAACTTTAGTCTTCTGTATCCTGATTTTAAAAAAAGAACATTTACATTTCTCAAGTGATTAACAAACGTTCGTTGGTGTTCCCATTTGCTTGCTGCAGCCTGCTTAGCTGGAGCTTACTTTGCCCCCAAAGCTACACCCCCATCTTTAACTGCCGGCTTTAAATTTAGCAAAAAGAAAACACTAAGTTCATCTCCAGTGTTCCCAATCTCTTAGGACACCGATTTCCCACTTGCCTCTGCATCATCAGCTCACCCGGGAAAGTCCCCTGTTTGCCCTTCCCAGGTCCTCAGTGCCAGTATGCCTGATGAGGCCACAAACCACAAACAGAAGTAGGTAAATAGACTGTGGTCAAATCCGGAAGTGGGACTCGCTTGACAGCATCCTCCCAGTTCTCAAACAAACATGTACACTTACTATTTAGTATAAGTTTGGTGATTAATCTGTGTGGACAAGAATCACCCAAGGGACTAATGAAAACAGAGAGGATAAGCTGATTTCCAGAGACCCTGAGCCAGGAGCTCCTGAGAGAAGCAAGGGACAGCCACCAAAAACAGCTAGGCATGTAACTCTAAGGCTAGTGTTCTACATGAGTCTTTAGAATCAGTGCTTTTTTTTTACCCACATCATTTTACATTTTGATGTTTATCTACAGTCAATGATGTCAACTACATGTAGTAGACTCAGACATTAAAACTATTAAGTATTAAGTGGTATGTTAGGTGCTAGTGGCAGAGTTGAGCTGGTAATTGCAGGTCTATCACATGTTTTCCCTATCACTATGCAGTTGTCTGAGCATTTCTTTTAGATATGATGGTTTCTAGTTAGGTTTTGGTAACATGAACATGTGTTTTTAATTGTCCCTATTCTCTATCTCTCCTTCGCCATCTTTCTTTGTTAAGAACAGATCTGAGAGGTTGTAGGATGCCAACACTTATATTGAGGAACTCCGTGCACACTTGGATCTGTGTCCATTGAAACCACTAAGACATAAGATAATTCACATGTACTAAAAAAAAAAAAAAAAAAAAAAAAATGAAGCTATTTTATTTCTTTATCCTTAATTCTATTTGACAGTTACAACTGATAGGTTTTGTGTAGATTCATTATGTATGCAAGTATAGCATTATTAATCAAAGAGAGAAAAGGAACTAGGGAGTACAGGAATCACTGAAAGACAGAAGCCATGAATAAGAGATGAAATAACCCAACTATCCAAAAAACTCTCCTGGATTGATCTGTTAGAGTCTTTATCTGCTACTGGTTGTCTTGGGGATACACATACTATACTTAGCACTGGCTGGTTCCGACTCAATGGAGTTGTTAGGTGATCTTGGCTTGAGGATTATAAGCCAGTGACAAGAGACTTTCTGCTCCCTAAAAACTGTTATATGAATTATTATATTTAAATTTTATTCTGAACTCCACTTTACACTGCTAAATATACCAAGAATAATGACCAAGGTCATATCAAGCTATGTCTTTGGGCTAAATTTATTGAATAAAATAAACAGATACAATTCAGAAATTTTCATATTTTGAAATTAATTAAAACAAATGAGAAATTGTTTTCTAATAATTTAGGAAGGTCTCCAGAGGCTTATAATGTGCATAGTGATGTGCTTTCTAAAGAAATATGCCACAGTGAGGTAGAGACATGCTGTATCACCCATGATGGCCCCACATTAGTGACTTCTTTGTTAATTCTATTACTCACACATTCTGAGTATTATACCCACAGAAGCCAGAAGTGGGATTCAGATCCACTGAAAGTAGAGTTACAAGCAATTGTGAACCACCCAACTTGGGTACTGCGAACCAAACTTGGGTCCTTTGCAATAGCAATATACATTCTTAACTGCTGAGCTGTCTCTCCAGCCCTAACATTATCATGGTGTTTTATCTTGGAGTTTTATACTTTTCCAAATTGAGTGTTCCCTCTGCCTAAACAATGACTCGCTCTAGCTATTTCTCAGGAAGCTCAGGAAGCTACTTGTGAAAACTGTCATCTCTAAACATTACCCAGAATTCATAAATCATGATTTTTTCAGAAAGGGCCCAGAAATATGCATATGTATTCCATGTGTATTTTCTAGATGTAGGCACTACTGAAAATTCAGTGCTGAGTATGCTGACTTCTGTTTGTCACGGTGGCATCTTTCTCCAACCCCATTTTACTGTAGCCCACTCCCAAATACCTATTTGTGGTGATTTAAATGAGAATCGCTCCAACAGGTATATATGTTTGAATATTTGGTCCTTAGTTGGTAGAACTATTTGGGAAGGAGGAAGAGGTATGGCCTTGTTGGAGGAAGTGTGTTACTTGGAGTTGGCATTAAGGTTTCAAAAAACTGGCACCATGTCTCTCTATATATATTTCTTTATATCCCTCTATGTGTCTGTCTTTCTGTCTCCCTCTCTCTCTCTGTCTCTGTCTCTCCCCTGCCCTGTCTCTCTCTCCTTACAGTTTAAGATGCGAGCTCTCAGCTGTACCTGCTACCACGCCTTCACTTTACCTTCATTAACTCACTGAAACCACAAGCCAAATTAAATGTTATCTTTTATAAGTTGCCTTAATGATGTTTTAAAACAGAAATAGAAAGGTAGCTAATACACTATTACTATCCCACTCTGTGGTAAATACCATGCCAAGGTGAAGGTAAGTGTGGAGTTACCCATAATGTCTCCCTCTTTGTTCTCCACAAATATAATTTTAGAATTTCCAGCACCATGAAACACTAATCTTCTTAGCCCCCTCCAGAACTTTATCACTGTAGATTTATTTGTCCAATTTAAAAGAAATGACCAACACATCCCACTTTGACTCTGGTTTCTTTGCCTCAGCAAACACATCCTGGGGAAAGGGAATCACCAGATGTTGGGGTCACTTCTTTGTGCCTCCTTTCCCCTGATTGGCCCCTGTGTCCTGGCTCCTTTGACTTCCAACTGTTATTTCTTTGGCTGTAAAATCTCCTTGGAAGTTTGGTTTATTCTCCTTCATCCTCACTGCCAACATCTCTGTCTGATTCTTTTCCTCTTACTCCAGGACAAGAGACACAAAGTGCCTCAAAGAATAAGCAGCTCCAGAAGCACTAGCTCCCTTCTCTTTGCTCTCCTGAGTTCCTGAATCTTAGCTTTGTAAGTTTCAGTAACCCCACCTCTTAAAACAGATAAGGACTTAAAAAAAAACTCTATCAGAATTTTGCCATTTCTATGAATGTTTACAATATTTTTCTGGTATAACTAT
The DNA here is from genome assembly GCA_021653895.1 of Mastomys natalensis. Lineage (NCBI taxonomy): Eukaryota > Metazoa > Chordata > Mammalia > Rodentia > Muridae > Mastomys > Mastomys natalensis. Next base: position 1,733,607 of record JAJTUV010000331.1, read on the forward strand.
TCCATTATTGTCTGAAACGCAAAAGAATATATAGGTTAACAGTACCCAAATGAAGCCATAAATAATATACTAATTGCTATGATTCTATAAATTAACACTAACAGCAGCCATTTACTTATTGGTCCACTTATCTGTTGCTACATCACAAAAGTAAGTGAATTGATACAAGTGCAATAATTTGCCTTTGCTACCAAATCTATAAGTTAGGGGAGCACTTGGAGGGGGAACATTCATCTCTGCCTCCCGCCGTGTCAGTTAAGAAAACTTTAAGGATGAGAGTGTTAGAATGGTGGGGAACTGGTCATGCACATCTGGAAGATACTAACTGACTGTTAACTGGAACAGATGGGCCAACAGAGAGAAAACTACACAGGGTGTATCCTTGGAATGATCTTTGCAAGGAAAGGTTGCTGTGCTTCTGCTATACTCTGCAATTCCATGTTCAAGGGTTAGCCCCACAGAATCCATACCCTCAAATGGACTATCAAAGATTTTAGAGTCATATTTTAGATTTTCTAAATCAGTGTACAGTCCTAAATATATCGGGAATTTTAGGTGTTGGAAATATAGTCATGAATAATGCAGACAAATTTTCTTCCCTAAAAGTGGAGACAAAATAAAATGGAGAAGTGGGAAACTTAGGGTGGGGGTCTTTAATTGGAGAAAAGACAGGGCAGTCATTAAGAAAAAGATGAGGAGGGGAGGGACAAGTACTACTAAAGGTAGTTTTAAAGCCTTAAGGAACCATAATATTTTATACTTACCTAAAATTACATGTAACATATTAAACATATATATACACATATCTTAAATGAAATTATGCCACTTGAGTTGACAACTCTCCATAAAGTCATGGACTATCTAACATAAAGCTGGCAAGAGAAACTTCTAAGTCATTGGTCAGGGTAATCCAGCAGACTCCCAAAACAATATAGCTTGCTGCAGATGTCTTTGGTTGCCTCCCAGGGGGGCCTGTTTCTAAGATACTACACAGTTCAGACATGAGATTTGGAAGACTGGAACTGGATCTGACTTGAAACTTCTTCCTTGAGTTCTGTCTTCATAGTTGTAGGAGGTGCTGTATAGTCACAGTCATAACCAGCTGTGATGCCTACAAACCACAAGTGATAAGCATGGCAAGAGATTCCTGAAGGGGCAATAGTGGTACTAAATACCTTGGCAGAAAACAATAGCTCTCTAACTCTACTTAAGGGAAATCATGCCTTGCACTGGAAACCTAGCCAGCCATCTAGAGGTAGAAAAGTCATCTATCTTAGAGGAAGAAAAGTCATCTATCTTAGAGGAGAAGCTACAACTCACATTCCATTAGACCAACCTAATAGTTCCTATCTACATTCTAAAACCTATCCTTATATCCACTGATAAATGCAGTTCTCACCCTGCAAGAAAGATGTCTCTCTCAGCAGCAAATAGAGACCATCATGGAAAGCTGAGCTGGTCAAAATGCAGAGATCAACTGATCAAGAGGTGTTCAGCAACAATACACACATCTACAACAGTGCTCCTGTACCTAAGGCTCAAGGACCATTACAGAAGAAGAGATAGAAAGATTTAAGAGTCAGAGGATGAGGAAATCTGCTGTGAAGTTATGAGTCAGTCTTAGAAATGACAAAGGTGTGTCCACAATACCTTATCAAGTTGCTGCCTAAATAAGATTCAAATTCTAGTAACACTAGTAGACATACAAATGTAGAAGTGGGAACGCTCTCGGGACTGTACTCCTAGATACAGAACTCCAGACAAGTAGGTAGTATGAAAGAGAGAATTAGTCTTTCTCAAGGATGAACTCTGTAGCTGGTTATCCAATACCAAGTGATAAGCCTGGAAATCATGCATACAAGCAACACTAAGTGAACTCACTACATTGGATTTATGTAGTTATCCATATATGTGTGTATATACTTGTATGAGAGAAATATACATGTATATATTGGAAAGATTTGGTGTGTAATATCTTAAATGTTTTATTAAGGAATTTGGGGTTATTTGTGCTTTGTGAGGTGATATGAGTGTGTTTTAAGCAGGAGAGTAATGGATTCTTGTTTATACTTTTAAAAGGTCATTCTGGTTGCTGTGTAGATTAAATAGAAAGAGAATATGAGCTTGAATGACAATAACTAAGTTGTTAGATCCAGACTATATTTTGAAGGCAAAGCATGGGTGTAGAAGTTAAGCCCTGCTCTTCCTTTCAGCATTATGCTCCCAAAAATAAGACTCAGGCTCAAAATATATTTATAAATACCATGGCTATACAGCTAGGCTCTTCTCTGACTAGATAAAGCAAAATCTCCCATTTATCCTAGCCTATACTCTGCCATGTTGCTGCTTACCTGTGCCAGGTACTGTGTATCTGTCTTATCACATCTCCTTGCCCTGGCTCTATCCTAGAATCCTTTATCTCTCTTGGATGTCCTACCTCTATTTCTTGTCTAAGCAATAGGCCATAGGCTTTTTAATTTATAGGTAATGCATCCATACAATATACAAGATATTCTCTCTATAAATGCGGATGATCAGGACCAAAGAATATATAGTCTGATAAAAACAGAGGAGAAAATGCTTAAATTTTTTATTTCTATAACAAAATGAATGGTAGAAGCTTTCAGTGAGATGGAAATGGGGAGGATAGGGGAGGTGGGATGAAGTACAACTTCCAAGGTCATAAATATTAATTCAAACTTACTGTTCAGAACCCACACAATCCTAAAGTAAATGAGTATATAAGTATAAAGAATTTAGATAGAAGTCAATAATACAGTAGTAATTTGGGAGTCCTTAATGTAAATATTAAAGTAATTGCACTGAATAAAAAAATAGATAAGAATATACATAGAAAAGGGGAAAAATGAAAGTTATAAATATCCCCAGTACAACAAACAATGATTAATTTAGGGACCAGTGAAATGCTACTTGTTACTAAGGTGGATGACCTCAGTTTGAGCCCTAGGACCCACATGGTAGAGTAAGAGACCTTAGGCACACAAGCTGCCCTCCACACATGTACAAGCATGTGTATACACACACGTGCACATAATCACACACATAACAAAAATAAATAAATAAATAAATAGTAAAAATCCATTTTAGATCTTAGTAGTACTTTGAGAATCTTAAAAGGAAAGAATCCAGATGATGTAAATACTATAAATTCTCAAAATAATCCATTTGTTTATTCTCTTTAAACAATATGAAAAGTAGACAGAAAAGATTATCATTTCAGGATCACAGGTGAGCAAAGGAACACTGTAAGAGATTACATCATTGAGCAAAGGTGTCTCTTCCATTTTAGTAGTCTCTGTCTCTTTGTATTTATTCAAGAAAAACAAGAAACTTACAAATATACACTGTGCCTAGTGAATTTATCCTTCTATCTTGGTTGGAATGCCTCCTGCTATCTCATTAATTTATTCTTTATCATACATTTATTAAACCATATATTTTTTATACCTCAGTACTATATAATTCAGAAAGGGAAATGAAAGGTCTAGTAAGTATCTTCCCAAATAATCAGCTTAATGTGTAATCAAGAAACTCAGAACCACATTGTGATACCAAATCACCTTCAATTCATAGGAATAAAAAAAATAAAGGTAGGGGCTAGAGAAATGGCTTAGCAGTTAAGAGCACTGACTGCTCTTCCAGAGGTCCTGAGTTTAAATTCCACTAACCATATGTTGACTCACAACCATCTGTAATGGGATTCAATGCCTCTCCTGGTGTTTCTGAAGACAGCTGTAGTGTACTCATATACATAAATAATTATTTAAAAAGCAATAAAGGTATGTTATTCTCTAGTGACCATGGGACAACACAAGAAGCACACAATGTTCTTGGGAGTGACCTTGATTAACCATCAGTGAAAACAATGGGGCAGTGTTTAATAAAACCAGAAATGTATACCCTATCCATCCTTTACCAATACCACTGCTGAGTGTATCCTCTACAAAAAAAAACTTTTCCTAAGTACTCAAAGAAACATATGAAATAACATCAACACAGTAATACTCATAATCATAAACACTGGAAACAACATAATTGTGCTTATGAAAACAGATGTAGGCACTGGTAAGACAGCTCAGCCATTACAGGCTAGGCTCAGAACCAAACACAGATGCATGAAATGTGGAATATTCAAGAGACAGAGGCAGCCACACTTTGGAGAGAATGATAGAATACCAACATATAGATTCAAAAAGTATAACTTCACATTAAAAAATGCAGGATGCATAGATGTATATATAATTTCACATTTATTAAAATAATTATATAACATTTTAGTGTAGATATCTATTAAAATACACTAATGAATGTGCCAATATTCAGACTGAATTTATCTTATGAGATGCGTTTCTGAAGACAGGTTTGAGATATAAAAAGCACTTCAGCTCATTTTAGTCATTTGTAACAGTAAAGAACATATTGGCATTGAAATTGTCTATTCAGGGATGCTGACTGCATATGTGTTTCATGTTATTGTTATTTTCCTTTATGTTCTGTTTCTTGAAAACCAAAGGAAAAGGAGAAAATGGGTGAAGACAATCCCAAGAACACATCCAAACAAACATGTCTGTAAGTTAATAGGTATAAGTGCTGAAGAAAATATAAATGAGAAAATTAAAACCTAGTTCATTGGGGCTCTGTGTTTGAGAAACTCTAATTTTCACTTTGTTCACTTTCCCTCTCTTTTTGTTTAAGTTCAAGGCTCCTTTAAGTCTAAATGCACCTATCTATTTAAGACATACTTTTAATACATCAAAAAGAAATATGTATACCACAGTGACTATTCAAGAATAACGCTTGGCAAAGAACTTTGGTGAAAGAAGTGTCCAATTGGGACAATTTTCTTTCATCTTAACATAACGTTTTCCTTTCCTCTGATTGAGAACTTTATAGTGTGTCACCTTACAATTCATCAGAAATAATATTTCATACAAGGGAGAGTACACTTACTCAACTTCCTGGTTCATAGTTGTCATAAGATTAAGGTATTTAAAGAGATATTTTTGCTGTCTCAGATGCTGCCTGCAAAAATCCTCCAGGAAGAAGAAGGACTGACCTAACTAAGTGTCTGCAAAGGCTGGGGAAACTGAGAGACTCATGTGCATTTTGAGGAACCTACCTTTTTTTGGTCTCAGGAAAATGAGTATTGCTGAGCTAAGAGTCACCTGAAGATTATCATTCATGTAAGGGACTTGATGAGAAGAACAGAGTAGCAAATCCAAATGACTTTTGACCTCTCACTATGGTTTATGGTTTGGAGGAGATAGAACTTCAGCCTCCATACCCTAGCTACTCTGACTTGGATGTGCAGAGAACCCATGTGGACCAACACCACAACAAGAACACCACACAGAACCAATCACTTGACCTGTGGCAACTCACTCCAATTTGATCCAGAAATACAGGTGTAACAGAGGGGGGAAGAGGGGAGAGAGGTGAGAGAGGGGAGAGAGGGGGAGAGGGGAAAGAGGGGGAAGAGGAGGGAGAGGGGAGAGAGGGGGGAGAGGGGGGAGAAGGGGGAGAGAGGAGAAGGGAAAGAAGAGACAGGGAAGAGAATGGAGGGGGAGAGAAGGGAGAGGGGAGAGAGAAGAGAGAGGGGAGAGAGGAGAGAGAGAGAGACAGGGAGAGAAGAAAAGAAGGAGGAAGGGAGAGAAAGAAGAGGAGAGGAAGAGGGAGGGGGTGAAGGGGGAAGGGAAGAGAAGACAGAGAAGGATACAAAGGACATAGGGAAACGGAGACAGAGCTTTGATTGAATTCTGCAAGAGGGAACTGGGGTGGGGGATGCTCACCTTTCTGCTTCTGCCAACCCTGAGTTTCCATAAGCTGTCACAGATTCTGAAGTATTAAACATGGCCATGGGTAAAACAGGAAATTTAGCAGAGACAAGACTGGAATTCACATAGTTTGCTTGTTTGCACGAGGAGAAAGAACTGGTAATCCTGTTCTGCCTTATTGATCAGTAATATTCACCTGAGATATATAACTGCTTTAAACAGAAGTCTTTCTGTTCCCCAAGAACACTGCTGTACCCCTTCAGTATTGCAAAACTACAGGTCCCTCAGAACACGCTGAAGTCAAAGTGCCCACAGAACAAGGTGTTCTGAAGGAAGCAATCATCAAAATGCCAGAATATCAGGTCCCTGATTTTAACACTTCAGAGCTGTACCCACCCTTCCACCACCCTTCCGGCTTTATGTATCTTTTGTTTGCAACTGTTACAAAATTGCCCCAATAAACTCTATTCTCATTCCTAAAATTGCTCTTCCAACTTGTCCTTCAAAATGACTATAAGACTTATTGTCACTGTTCATTAATCAGAGTCAGGCCTAGGGGCCAAGTCTCATGTTGGTGGTAGGTACAAATTTCATCTGAGAAAGAACATAGAATGTTTACAAAAATTGGAATTGACTGTTTTTAGAATTAAAATCTTTCATGCATTTCTTTGCCTTTTAAAAATCACCTGTGTTTGCCTATTTAGCAGTATTATTAAAGTATGTAAGAACAAATGAAAAAGCAAAAGACAGTCATTTGTCATTTGGTAGAAAACTCTTTGGCAGACCTGTTAGCCTCGGAACAACCCACCCAGTGCTGTTCCATTAAAGGAATGAATAATTCCTTTGAAATCTAGTGAGGCTGAGGCTGGACAGCACCCTCGTCATGACTGAGGACTAGGGTGCCAAACACAACTTTGCAGGCAGCATCTGGGATTTATGGGACAACTGCCCAATGAGCTCTAGCAGTCTACCAGAGTAGTCTACTAGTCTCATCCTGTCTATGCAGGTGAGCTGAGCCAAGGATTAAAAGTGGAAAAAAAACCCAGTGTGAAGCTCCACAGCTTTCTACTCTAACTGTACAGAAATTCCTTGAGACATAGAAAGTTTGGGTTTGTTTAGCTTTTGTGTGATGTTTTTATTTACAGGTTCTTTATATATTGGCTTTAATAATATTTTTAAAATACTTTTATGCAGCATATTCAAGACCATGGGATAGTGAAGGTCAGACAGGACAAACTTCAGATTACAAAATTGGAAGACATGTTGTCTACATTATTTTACATTATAATTTTAAAGTACAGTATTAAAACTGCTGCCTATAATCAGAAAGAAAATTTCATTCTATTGGTACACAACACTCCAACCTTTAGATCCCATTATTCTTGTCAACAGCCTACATGTGACTTTAAACATCATATAATTTAGTACAAATATATTTCTTTATTATCATCCATTCATTCCTCTAGAGACAGATTTTAAACCAACTAAGAAAAAAATATGTTTAAGGATACAGTACTTGCAGCTAAAAGAGCTGCACCTGGGGATTGTAGCACACATATGGTCAGTGTGTAAGAATTGGCTGTGAGAGATGTCTCAAAGTTCCCCACACTTTATACCTCTCTCTGTTAAAAATAATATTCATTTTTCTTCTAACTTTTGAAGAGTATTTTTAACATGTGCTTATCAGAGTACAGAGACCCAAATCTAGGAACAATGTGTGGTGTACATTGTGTGGGCTGCTCCTCCATAAAAAAGAAAAAAGAAAGCTTATGGAGTTCCCTTGGTAATCGTCAACAGTAAATGTCCACAAAGGCTTCCTATGCATGAAGTCTATGCATAATCCTTATCAAAAAAGTTAAACAAGGATGAGATCATAGGTTGACACATAATAGTCCTAACTATCTTTAAAGCTCAAAAAGAAACAGCATGTGGAATGTTTTTCACATGGAAGCAATCAGCCCAAGGTAATCTTGACACACCCTCATGTATGTCCAACTGGTAAGGTGGGCCCTGTGGTCAGAGCTGGACTCAAAATGAACAAAAGGGGTGATAACTACTGTGACAACAGACCAATATATTGGAGAAATGGTAATAGCAATGTCTAATAATTATAATTTTTAAGTGTTAAGCATTTGTTAATTTATTTAGCTAGCAAACCAACTCTATGGTATAAACAATTATGTTATTCTCTCTATATTAAAGAAAGAAATGAAAATTTAGGAGTGTTAAATAACATTTCTAAGGTTTAAAGTCTACTTTTAACCACACTATTACATTGTTTCTAAAAGGAGGTGGGTTTGTATTTCTTGGGAGCATGATGGAAACCTAGGCAATGGTTTTGTATTGGTTCCTATCTGTTTGATGTAGACGCAGGTATGGGACACCAGTTCAACCAAGAATATGCATGTGGAATATGTAAATACTACTTTTTAGAAGATTAGTATTTCTATGCAGCCATATTTTAAAAATATATACAGATGTTGCCATGATTACTAAAATATAAATTCATGCATTCAAATCATCTTTAAATCTGAAAACTTTTTGGAAACAAAGTACCATCCTGTCATGACATCAACTTAACAGCTATGTCTAACATACTTATTTTTTGATATGAATATGTATTTTTTAAACAAAAGAAGAATTAACCAAAAATAAATCACTATTTTCAGGGTATCTAGTAACTTACTTCACTTACAAAAAAAAAGGCTCATAACTCAAAAGACTTGGGAAACACCAGGTAAGATCCTTACATTTGGGGGCACTGAACTGTTTTAGTCATCTATAGCTATAGCAGATGATGCTACTGGCCATACTACAGATTGTAATGTGTAAGAGTTTGAATACTGCATATGGAATTTACAGAGTCTTAATCTTCAAATCTTTATGTGATAGAAATAGACTTTTGTTTTTATATAAAGATCACAAGATGAATGCTGAAATATTGATGCTCACGGGAACAGAGAAATGTTAACTGGGTACTCACCTTGACTTCTGTACAGCCCTGACATCGGTCTCTGAGATGCAGCTTCCTTAGTTGAAATATGAACATGCTTATTTAGATCTAGGTAGGAATGTAACACATTTAGAATTACATAATGAGCCATGGATGGTGTGTGCACATTTGGAAGCGAAAATGACTTTCTAGATATAGTTAACCAACTAAGCTCAGTCAGTCTACATACAGTCTGTCAATTTGGAACACGTCCTAATGCAGACTCCTCAGTCTAACACTGAGCAAAATTTTCCCTGCCTATTTCTGTTTTCTTCTTAATTGCAGTTATGTCAGACAGAAATGACTTCAGTATGAACTTGACATTCTCTTATTAAATCAGCAAAGTAATTAGGGGGAAAAAATCACACACCAAAAATATCAGTACATATAGACAGAAGGGGTAATGCTTCCAGAAATCTCCTTGCTGATCTCCAGGTCATTGCCTCAGCCAGAAATAGTTAAAACGTTTCAGTGTCTCCTTCTGATATCCATGTGCTCACCTTCAGCCCAGACTTTCTGAGGCCTGCCATTCAACACAGAAATAAAAGGATAGACGATCTTTGGGACCCGACTGAGCCTATCACTGGCAAGGGAATTAAAAGCAAAGGAATTAAAAACTTGTCTTAGAGTTCATGGGATTTTCAGGTAAAACATGGGATATTTCTTTCTTTCTTTCTTCTTTCTTTCTTTCTTTCTTTCTTTCTTTTTTTTTTTTACTGTTCTCCTGTTTTTATTTTTATTCATTTATTTTTCTTGATTATTTTATTTATTTACATTTCAAATATTATCCGCCTTCCCAGTTTCCCCTCCATAAGCCTGCTATCCCCTCCTTCCTCCCCACTGCCTCTATGAGGGTGCTCCCCCACCTGCCCTCCAACTCCTGTCTCAGTGACCTAGCATTCCCCTTCCCTGAGTCATCAAGTCTCCACAGGACAAAGGGCTCCCCTTACAGTGATGCCAGATAAGGCAATCCTCGGCTACATATCCAATGGAGCCATAAAAAAAGACTGTATACACTGTGTACTCTTTGGTTGGTAGTTTAGTCCCTGGGAGTTTTAGGGGGTCTGGTTGGTTGATATTGTTCTTCCTATGAAGTTGCAATCCCCTTCAGTTTCTATAGTCCTTGCCCTAACTCCCTACTGGGGTCCCCATGCTCAGTCCAATGTTTGGCTATGTACATTTGCATCTGTATTGATCTGTCTCTGGCTTCTTTTTATCTAGTTTTCAATTCTTTTAAAACTTAAGCTTGATCTTTGACCATCACCTCCCCCCCCACACACACACATACACACACATATATATTTGTGTGTGCTACATGTATGTATATTTAACACATTTGATTGTATTTGCCTTAATCCTCTCTTATTTTCCCTCTTTCTCTTTCCAGCTCCATTTTCCTACTATTCCCTCCCCTATTCATCCCCTTTCGTGGCCCTTCATGTTTGAGTAGGGTACTCTGTGTAACCACAGGATTAGAATTTATTACTGGAGGCTAGTAGGTATAACCAAGTAAAACTGAAGACAGTGGCCCCTTTCTCCAAGAGTCCATCAGCGGTAAGGGACAGGGTCCCATGGCCCTCTGCCCACCCATGGCTAACTGTTGAGTGTCCTATATTATACAGGCTCACTGCATGTAATCAGAGTTGTGAGTTCCTGATTACACTGATTGTGTCATAACTAGAAGCTAGGATTTCTATATCTTTCTCTCTATCTTCTGGCTATTGCATTCTTTTAGTCTCTTCTTCTACAATGTTCCCTGAGCCTTAGAGGGGTGGTTTAGGACTGAGTCCTCATCTGCCACTTAATTCTTAGCATCTAGGACAGCTAAGAGTCCACATTCCCTGCCATTCACTGTGAAACAGAAGTTTCTCTGATTAGGGTTCAGTAGCATTTTCTAAAGGTATAACCATAGAAATTTTAAAGGCAGATTGACAGTATTTACATTTAACTAATCATTGGGAGTATTTTTTTCATAAGGCCTTATGTCCTTCAAAAGTTCCTTTTGTAAAGAAAGAAAAGCCAAGCTTTTTTATCATTGGGCACCAGATCACTTCTGTGCTGCAGACATTGAATACAACCAGAGAGTGGCTGGTTACCAACTTATACTATGTCACTGTCTTCCACGTGGGCATATCTTTGCCTGGCAAGTTGGTATGGTAGTTCCTATAATTCACTATAATTCATTACTAGGTAAGGCTGTTGATGACTTTATTTTCACAACAGCCTATGTGGCCACTTTTGGAACTTGGAGAACTAGCCAACAGGAAAGAAGTTCTAGTGTGATTCTAGTATTCTTCTATATTCTTTTTTTTTCTAGAGGTTAATTTATATATCAAAGAGGTGACATCTGCAAAGTTTCTTGTCCTGTCATTTTATGCTTGAAGTAAGAACTACACCCAATATCATGATAAGGTTAAGTAGTTTATCTGGAGCAGCTTGATATACTTCTTTATTCTTGATCCCTTTTAATCATGTTATGTTCATGCTCATAATAGAGAGCCTCTAGTCTGGTGACTCAGCACAGAAAAGTGTTTATGTTTTGAGGTGTGTTCTTTTATTTTTCTCTTGGTTGCTTGCTTCTTTCTTTCTTCTTTCTTTCTTTCTTTCTTTTTTCTTTCTTTCTTTCTGTTTCTGTCTTTCTGTCTGTCTTTTTCTCTCTTGTTCTTTTTTCTCTTTTTAATACACTTTTACACTTTATTTCACTTTCTCTTTGAATCAACACCCTCAGTGATGCAGGACAACTGTCACCCTTTACATCACCATCACCCCATATTACAGATGGAGAATTGATACCACGCAGATTTAGTATCTTTTTCCAAGTAGGATAAGATAGACTTTGGGATATTCCTAATTAGCAAATTTAAAGAGATGATTTTCCATCACTTTAGCTGGCTTTACTTTTCTTTTGCTTCCTTTAAAAAAAATTTATACAGTATTCTAATCACAGGTTTTCATCTCCAAAATCCTCTGAGACCCTCCCCACCTACCAACCTACCAACATTCAACTTCCTTTCTTTCTCTTTGATAAGAAAAAGGAGAGTGAAAAAGAAACAGAACAATCTAAAGGAGGAGGAGGAAGAAGAGAAATATACATTACACACATCACACACACAACCTATAAAACCAATAAGACAGAAAAAATGAGACAAAAAGAATCTTCAGAAATAGCATTGAGTTTATTTTGTGTTGACATTGACATCTACTGATACAGGGTGCCCTTAAGTGTGGTTTATATAATAGTTAAGACTCTATTATAGAAAACTAAGGTTTCCTTTGCGAGTGGTTATCAATTACAGATAGTTTCTTGGTAGGGATGGGAACCCTGTCCACTCCCCCCTTTCAGCACTGGGACCTTGTCTAGCTTGAACTGTGCAAGCTTGTGTATGCTGCCACAGTCTCTGAGTTCACTTGTGGCACAAGGATTATTGTTTAGCATCTTGATGCTTCTAGGAGCAATATAAACTAGTTATACTGGTACCTTCCTCTAAACTCTTATTTTAAATATCTTTAACTGGGTTAGAAGGCAGGTTTCCATATGGCTGTTTCATATCCTTGCTTCTGTTTTTGCTAACCCTCCCCACCACCTGCTCTCTCATCCTCCTCATGCCTCTAACCTCTTCCCAGTATAACCCTTTCTCCCACATGTTCCTCCTTCAGACTTTAATTTCACCTATGTTTTTCTATTCCACCATACTTAAGCACCCAGCCAGAGTGACCGCTTTCTAGTTTCATGGCTTCTATGGGTCCTTTAAGATAGATATAAAAACCTAACAGACAAAGGCAGGATCTGCACATGAAAGAGATCAAGTGGCATTTTTCTTTTTAGCCTGAGTGACTCGCATAATTTTCCCCAATTTATTCATTTACCTGCAAATCTCATTTCCCCTTTCTATTGACTAAAGTTCTATTATAGATATGTTTGATATTTTCATTTTCCTTTTATCTGCTGATGGAAATCTACACTGACTCTGTTTCCTAGTTATTGTAAATAGGACATCAATAATATGGGTGTGTAAGTATGTCTTTAGTAAGACAAATTCATTTGGCTATATGGCCAGCAGTGCTATAGCTAAGTCGTATTGTATGTAGCTCTATTTCTAGTGTTTAGGAGGATCCTCCAGATTGATTTCCATAGTGGATGCACAAGTTTATACCTATCCCTACAACTGTAGGAGGAGCTAAGGTGGGAGGAGTTAGGTTAGCTAATTGGGATACAACTCTCTTTGTATGGGCATCTTGTTATTAATCATTATCAAACATATAAAGCCTTTGATTAATCTATAAGAATTGGAGTCTCATTCTCTTACTGGGCCCGCATGGATGGGGAATGGTCTGGGCAATGCCCTGCCTTGTGGAGACAGCGTGGAAGATTGGCAGAGCCATCTCTCACGCTGGCATCTAGTGGGTGGCAGGGCTGGTGTTTCTGGCGGCCGGTTCTAGCTGCAGCATGCACTTGGCCTCAGGCCAAGAAACATGGTGGCTAGGTTAGGCAGAAGCTGTTGCAGCTTAGATAGTTGGCCTGAGCCAGAGGCCATTTTAAATAATTAATACAACATGTCAATATTCATATTACTATTTGTATTCTTGATGATGGCCATTCTGACTGCAGTGAGATGCATTTGATGGTAATCTTAATCTACATCTCCTTGATGCTGTTTTTATAAGCATGTCTATTATAACTTGAAATCAGGAATAGCATACACATATAAATTCCTAAATACAGTCTACTCAGTCTGTATTGCTACTTGTATGTATGTTGTCAGGGCTGAACATTTGGTATTGAATAACCAATTGATGCACTTTTCCCTGAAGGAGACTTATTTCTCTGCTCTCGGTGCTCCTTATGCCTGTAATTCTTTGTGTGGGGTTGAGACCTTCCTCCCCAATTTGGCTTCCCATACAAATTTAATCTTTTTTCTGTTGCTTTGAAGAATGTTCTTAGAATTTTGATTGTGATTGGACCAAATTGGAAATTCCTTTTGGTTAGGGTGGCGTTTTCACAATATCAATTTTTCCAGGCCATGAATGTGGACAGACTTCCCATCTTCCAGTGTCTCCCTTAGTTTCTTCAGGGTCTATGATCTTTTACTATAGAAATCTTTCATTTCCTTGCCTAGGTTTCTCCCTAAGTATTTCATGTTTAAGACTTATTGTAAATGGGATTGATCCCCTGATTTCCTTTCTCATATGCTTTGTCACTGGTATATAGGATAGCTGGGGGGTGTGTGTTAATGATTTATCATGATACTACTTAAAATGTTTATAAATTCAGAGACATTTAGTAAAGTCTTTAGGATCTCTTATGCATAGAATCTTATCATTGGTAAATAAGAATATTTTGATACTTTCTTTTTCTGTTTGTAACCCTGTTTATCTTCTCCTTTTTGTTTCCACTCTAGCTAAGGCTTCAATCACCATATAACATGAAAGTGGAAAGAGTGGTCACTCATATCTTGTCCTTCAGTTTGCTAAAATACCTTATTTTTACTCCATTTAGTATGATGTTGGCTGTAGGTTTATCATAGCCTTTATTAGGTTGTGGTATGTTCCCTCTGTCCCTAGCCTCTCCAAGACGTTTCATAAAAGAGTGTTGAATTTTTGCCAAATGAATTTTCTGAATCTATTGAGAGGATCATGTGAGTTTTGAGTTTTAGTACATGTGTGTGACAGATTACAATTATTTATATATTTATCTATGTAGAATCATCTTTATATCTCTATAATGAAATAAATTTGGTCATGATGATCTCTATTATGTGATTTTGGATTCAGTTTGCATTTTATTGAGAATCCTACATCTATGCTCACCAGGGAAAACTTTCTGTAATTTTCTTTTGTTGTGTTTTTCTCAGTTCTCTCTCTCTCTCTCTCTCTCTCTCTCTCTCTCTCTCTCTCTCTCTCTGTGTGTTGTGTGTGTGTGTGTGTGTGTGTGTGTGGAGAGAGAGAGAAGAGAGAGAGAGAGAGAGAGGTGTGTGTGTGTGTGTGTGTGTGAGAGAGAGAGAGAGAGAGAGAGAGAGAGAGAGAGAGAGAGAGAAAGGGAGAGCACATGTGTGTTTATGTCTTTCTATCTGGGTACTACTAGTTCCCAAAGAAAGATTGGGAGAATTATGTTTTTGATTTTTGGTTTCTTTTTTTTGGGGGGGGGTTAAATCTTATGTTGTATTAGTTGATTCTTTTTTGAATGTGTGATAGGATTCTGCACTGAATCCACCTATTTCTGCCATTTTTAGCTTGGAGATATTTTTTTAATAAATTATAGCTCCAGTGCCATTCTATAGATGTTTTTAAATTATCTATTCATCTGCTTTAATTTTAGTTGGTCATAAATATTTAGAAAGTCACCATTCTTTTAGACTTTCTAATTTAGCTGAATATGGCTTTTCAAAGCATATCTTTACCATTTTCTGAATTTCACTCTTATCTAAAATAATGCTTCCTTTTTAATCTCTAAGTTTAAAAAATAAGTTAATGTGGCTGTATTAATTAGAGTTTTACTGCTGTGAACAGTCACCATGACCAAGCAAGTCTTTAAATGACAACATTTAATTGAGGCTGGCTTACAGGTTCAGAGGTTCAGTCCATTATCCTCAAGCAGAACATGGTAGCATCCAGCAGGCATGGTGCAGAAGCAGCTGAGAGTTCTACATCTTCATCTGAAGGCTGTTAGCAGATATTTACTTCCAGGCAGCTAGGACTAGGGTATTAATGGCCACACCACAGTGACATACCTACTCCAATAAGCCAACACTTCCTAATAGTGCCTCTTCCTGTCCCAAGCATACACAAACCATCACAGTGGCTAAGGGTTTGTCAATCTTATTCTTTCAAAGAACCAATTCTTCATTTAATTGATTCTTTGGTTTTTTTAATTTTTATTATTATTATTTTGGGGTCTAGAGCCATGCATTAGCAGTTAAGAGCACTTGCTATTCTTCCAGAGGACTGAGATTCATTCCCAGCACCCATGTGGCAACCATCTGTAGTCCTAGTTCCAGGGGATCCAATGTCTTCTTTTAGGCTCAGCAGGTAGGCACACTGTATGCAGATATACATGCAGAAAATTACTCAAACACATCAAAACTTCTTTTAAAACTTACAACTTTGTATTTCACTTATTTTCATCCTGAACTTACTTATTTCCCCCATCTACATTTTTAGGGTTTGGTTTGATCATACTTTTGCAAAGCTTTATAGTTTTATCATTTCTATCAAATCTTAAAAAACAGCCATCTAAGGCCATAAACTTTCCTATTAGGGCTGTCGACATTATATGTCATTAATTTTAGTCTATTTTAGTATGCCAGCAGCATGAGAGGGGCAACAGGATGGTAGTGGAGAGGTGATGACCAGTGGTGGGATGTTTCAGGACTCTTAATTCTGAAGCTTTGGAGATCAGTGAGCACAGGGATTATTGCTGAGGCAGCAAGCTGCAAGGATCAGGTGTTTGGCTCTTTCACCCACAGGCCAGTGGACTAGAGCCATGGGGGAGGTTGTGGAAGTGGAGGTAGAACTGTGTTTTTTTTCAAGTCCCTAACCCTGTGTGGGGTAGGGAAGCATGAGAGGTTCCTAAGGTGGCAGGGAAATTTGTTAAAAATATGCATGCTAATTGTTCTCCTCATATAAATGATAATGAGACAATGTAAATGCAATTAACTAGATTTAGTCATTCCATTACATATACATATTTCAAGACATCATAAATTCATGCAATTTTAATTACCAGTGTAAAAAATAATATTTTAAAAGTGTACTTTTGTATTTAGACATTTAAGATATTTGACAAATGTCTACTACTAATAATTTTTAGAAATCTTTTAAATGTGTGTGTTAGGTGTATACTCATTTGTTGTGTGTATGTGTGTGTGTTCTCAAAGGTGGTTTAGTGCATGCTGTAGCAGTGTGGAGGTCAGAGAACAACTACCTGTAGATAAACTACTTCTGTATACATCACTTTTGTACACAGCAGGCTAGATGTCTCTGATCTTCAGAGAACTCTTGCACCTACATCTCTCATGTTATATAAGCACTGAGGTTATAGAGGCATACCATGTGTCCAATTTAACATGGTTCCATAGAGTTGAACTTAAGTCCTCATGCTTGTATAGTGAGCACATTATTCAGTGTGCCATTTCCTCAGCACCCAGGTATTTATAAACTTTTGATAGAGGAATTAATTATCTCAAAAGCCAAGTGATTTTCAGCACAAATTATATTATAGGTAACACTGAGCCTCTAGGAAACATTACATATTATTTTTCTTTAATTTAAAATCATTTGCTTATTTCAAAGTTGCAGTTGGTTGGTCTGATGCTGCTTGTATTCTAATGGTGGTTCATTTCTGCCTATATCTTCTGCCCTAGAGTATCTAACACCTTTTCCTTGCTTCTGTGGGTATCTTCACTTGTATGCATCATATGCGCATGCACACACACACACACACACACACACACACACACAAACTCAAGGGCAAGAAGCCACTGAATCATCTAGATAGATATGGTAAAGGCTTCAACAGAGTGTAACATCCCTTTATGATAAATCTGTAAGGAGACTTGGAAAAGAATGTTTCTCCATATAAGAAAGTCTCTATCTGCCAAATAGAAAAAAAGAATTAAGGCATTTCTATAAGATAAGGAATGAAGCAAGTTGTTCATTGTATCTACTATATTGATGTATTGATATAGTGCTAGAAGTCTTATCTAGGGCAATAAGAGAGGGGGATGAAAAGAAGAAAGCTACTGTTCCTTATTTTCATACATCATGATTTTATGGATGAGACCCAAAAACCTGGCAGGAAACAGTTTTAATTCAACAAAGTATTGGGATACATAATGTGCAAAATCAGTAGTTTTCTTATTTACCAGTAACAAACATACTAAGAAAGAAATTTAAAAAAATAATTCACTTCAATTCATAATACCCTTAAAACAAATAAGCAAACAAAACCCAAAACTTTGGATTAATCTAACCAATGAACTGAAAGATTTCCACAATGAACACTTTAAAACTCAGAGGAAAGAAATTGAGACAGAGAATATTCTGGTTTCTGGTTTGTGATTTATTTTTGGTTTAATTATTTTATTTTATTTTATTTTAGTACATATCTATGGTGTGTACATTACACACATGAATGGGAGTGTAGAAATGTGTGTGTGTGTATTTGGTTCCTTTGTGTATGAGTTTCTTATGATCTCTTTCTTTATTTATTTTGACTTTCTTCTTTTTATTTACCTGTTTGTTTTCTAAAGAAAGAGAGAGAGAAAGAAAACCTGGAGTTTGATGAGTAGGGAGGTGGTAAAATTTGGAAAGATGGGAAGATCTAGGAAGAGATGTGAGAGTCACATGATCAGAATATATTGTGTAAAAAAATTTTAATAAAAATTGAAAAAATCTCTCATGCTCATGGTTCAAAAGATCTAATATTGTGAAAAATGACTGTAACTACCAAAACAATGTCCAAAATCATTGCAATCTGCATCACAATTCAATGTTTTCACATAAATATGAAGAATACTAGAATACACACATGGATATCCAAATAAACCAAATACTCACTATAGATGCCACCAAGTCATACTACAAACTCATAGAGACCAAAATATCATAGTATTGGTAAAAGACAGTCCTGTAGCTCAATAGTCTAGAATAAAGGATCCAAATAGATGCCTGGGAAAACACAGCTTATTTTTTACAAAAATGTTAAGAATACATATTGGAGGCTAATCAAAATTAAGGCTGTATGAAAACACCATCAAAATCTGTTACTTGATAAACCAACAAAACTAAAACATAAAGAGGTCTGACAGATGGAGGTACTCTGCATGGGTAGATAAAGCTGCTCCCACAAGATATAGGCTATTATAAAAAATAGTGCCAGGGTTTTGGCTCTCTCCCTGTGTTGCTCATCAGGGAAGTCACTGAGGTTCCCAAAACAGTGCTGCACTGCTCCTGCTGCTGGTAGCCTACCAAAACTCCATGTACAGATAATCACAGCTGCTGTGAGTTCAAGAGTGCAGCAGGCCACATCATGCCCAGAAACAGAATCCACAGTACTGTTTCTTGTGGTTCCTAAGTTCTGATGCCCCTTCCACTGTATTCCCTGAGCTTTGGAAGATATGGAAATAAATGTATACATACATATATATAATTATAATTATGATATATAATAATCATAACATATATTATATATATGATAGATATGTAGATATAAGAGATATGGATATAATATATAGATGTAGATATAGCTCTGCTACTTAAACATCATAATGTCTGAGATGCTATGTAATCTTCAGGAGTAGAATTGTCAATAGGCTACTGACACACTAGAGAAGATTTGCCTTCTGGTAGTAGCAAGTCTTTTGTAAGGATAACAGGTTGGTTTCTTAACAGATCCAAGGCCTGCTCTATAGAAGAATTCACTTCTCTCACAGCTGGGAAGTCATGATCTCTCTGTGGGAAACTACTGCTGTTGTTATGTCAAATGTACGTAATGTGGATATCAAATAGCCTTCCAAATAACTGTTTTTATGTTCAGAGATTAGTGCTATAATTAGCTTTGATCAGTGTCTTTTTGTTGCAGTCAACAATAACTGCAGAGACTCATTACCTGCAGAGACTCATTACTAATAAACTATAGAGAATAAGTGTGTATTAAGTGGCCAGCAATAAATAGTTACCTAGACAAGACCTGCAAGATTAGGTTTGTCAACATCCTGTCAGAGAGTTGGGAGAGATGCCTAAGGCTTCATCACTCCATGAAGACTTATAAGCAGTTAATGGTTGCTTGGAGAGGAAGAGACATTTCTTCAGTGGTGTAGCCATTGGTTAGATGACCATGAGCCTGTAAATAAAAATTTACACATGTTCCAATTCAACTCTAATTGAATTCAAGGCTCACAAAGAATGAGACATCGAGTTAGAAGGGACATATGGGAAGAGGTAAGAAATCAGCAAGAGTGGAAGGGATAAGAGAGGGTAATGGTGGGGAAGCATTTCAAAATACATTATATACATGTATGAAAATGTCATAGTGAAATACATTATTATATAATATATGCTAATATATTATTATATATGCTAATAACAAAATTTAAAAGTCTCAAATCTACCAATAAGCAAAAGTCAAAGGGACTGTAACTCATTAATTTCCTTTCAAACAGCAGCCCGAGGGATCATGGTGCCTACAAAGGTACAAATAATAGTTATGGTTCATTAAGAGTTCCTTCTGGTTCTTTCTAAGGTATTTCACACTCCATTATTCCAGATGAACCACCTGAAAATGCCAGTTAGTTCACATTGATGGGTGCTTTAACATTATTGGCTGCTTGGAATATACTAATAGATAAAATTAGGGCAAATTTTGATAAATAGTCTAGTCTGGACACTATCAAAGGTCATCGCATTAAGATAAAACTACTTTCTCTTCATGTATTTATTTTGTATCTCACACTAGAGTTTACTTGTACAAGGTCCAGCCATTCTTGTTTCCTTGGTAATCATGTTAACTGTGTGTGGGGAAATGGTAAAGGGGGAAAGATAAGTAAAAAAAGAAAGAAACAAAATGGACAGATTTGGGAGAGAAAGAGCAGAGAAGTTGGCTCAAGAACTTGAGATGTGTGAAGAGCAACTGCTACAAAGACACTAGGAAGCAAAGTGGCTCCATCCACAGCACACAAGCCTATGGCATTGCAGGGTTGTGGGACCAATGCTTCACGGGGCTTCCTTGTTTCCCACAGCACTTCAGCGGTGACTCTCAGCATGTTGGTTTGGGATGCCTGGTCTACTTTCAGCTTGTTAGTCTGGCTTCATGTTGTAAACAAGAGAGCTTAATCAACATAACTATCATCATTCAAACTAGAAATGGGAGATAAGAGAAATGTTTCATCCTTACAAATGTATCCATAACCAGAGTAGTGTCTCAGCTCCATCCAATTGTTCACTACCACCTGGGTTTCCTTGGTATTGTAAAGAGAAAACTGTCTTATAAAAATTATTATTTCTTTGCTGTCTTAAGTACTAAGTGGTAATTTCCCTGTTAGAAAACATTTTGGAGTTTACTCAAAGGCCTTCAGTTTTAGTTAGTATTAAGGACAACGTACAAACTCTGCTGTTAGCTAAGCATACGTCAGTGTTTCCTGATGAGATCCAGTGTATGGACCAGGTTATCAGAAAGAATAAAATAAAATTTAAGCTCAACCTTGTCGGCTCCTTAAAGCCCACAGGTTCAGGTGAGAGGAGAGAGAGGTCCCGGTCCCACTGGGTCTCTCCAGAGCTGAGTGGGATGGTGAGCAGCCCAAACACACCCGGCCAGGAGTCTTGTTCAAGCAGGAACTCAACTTTAATGTAACAATCTCTTGTTTATATAAACTTGGAGCATAGGGAGGAGTTTTGGTGGGGTGAGATGACATAGGGGGCAGGGGAGGGAGACAGAAAGTATGGGGTGACTGACAGGGCCAATTGCAAAGCTCTACATCAGCAACAGCTGAGCAGAGGCAGGGCCAGACAGGTCCTGTTGAGTCACTCCGGTACTGAAGTAACTAAGACAGGTCTCAAACTCCAACTAGGCTTAGATTCTCCCACAAGGCCACAGAAACTCAAGCCAGGCTCAGGTTTGTCCACAAGGCCCAAACAAGGGCCAAAATGGGGCCCAACACAACCTAAGAGGATACAAAGATATAACTGAGGTAATAATCCCTCTAATTTCTAAATTGTCTCCCTCATTCAATATGTTTTCTTCATTTATCAAAACCTGGTCCTCTTCTTGAATTGGTTTTGAAGAGGATTCTCAGGAATAGTGTATGAAGAAAGAATTGTTTGACCAGGCAAAGGATCTCTAACAGGCAAGTGAGCCCTACACCAGTCTTACCACCACCACATCTCCCACACTCTACCCTGTTAATAACAATCTACTAGAGACCTTCAAGATAAAACTTGGAAGGGCTCAGGCTTAGAAATCTAAGTCACGGGCTGGAGAGACGACTCAGTGGTTAAGAGTACTGACTGCTCTTCCAGAGGTCCTGAGTTCAATTCCCAGCAACCACATGGTGGCTCACAACCATCTGTAATGGGGATCTGATGCCCTCTTCTGGTGTGTTTGAAGAGAGCAATGGTGAATAAACAAGTCTTGAAAATAAGAATTTAAAAAAAAAAAATCTAAGTCACACTGATGCGGAGCTTCTGCAATCAAGAAACAGATATAGTTAATGAGAGAGGAGATCGTATTTTTAAAAAGCTGTACATGGTACCTTATACCTTACTTAGATCATTGATGGATATCCAGCCAATACAAAGTCAAGAGAGAATCAAACAAGGACATAGTCCTACATGTTCTATAATAACAACTAGGTGAAATCCATTTTCCCTTATTTCTTTCTCAAGACATGGCCTCCAGATTTAGGCCTTTGTCAATGTTAAGGTCAGGTCCAAAGCCACTACTGATCCCACAGTCACATTATAAGAGCAAAATGCTGTCCTATAGTTCCCTATATTCAATTATTCATCCCCTGGAAACATGGTTATTAAAGCCAAGGGCAAGACTATACTTATCAGTTACCTTGATTGGCTCTTCTAATGATTGCTAACAGGAATAATCTGAATTAATGTTCAAATGCATGACTTACATCAAGCAGCTCCCTGACAGTTCATATTTGGATCTTATAGATTATTTTCACAGGTATGCCTCAAGTATGACAGCATTTCTTGATGATGTTAGGCTTAATGAAAGTCCTGTTAAATATTCATGAGTTATTGAGCTGTCTCCTAGCCTTTTAATTATATATTTTTTTAAAAACTGGCCTCACTATCAGGATCTCTGTTAAGAGCTTTAAAAAAATATTGTCTTCCTATGACATTGTGTTTCTCACAGTAAAATGGTGCATTTAGGGTGTTTCTTTTGATTTGACTTTTCCATGCATTAAAACAATTCCTTACTTCTGGGAAAATAATTGAAAACCTGTAGAGGTACTCTTAAGCAATTGAAATATTCTGCTGGGTTGTTCATCTAGAAAAGATTCAATTCAATCTGGAAATAAAACTTAATCTTAGGACTGAGGCAAGAAGTGGGCTTCAAGAATCTGACAATAAAGTATTGAGTACGATCTGACTAAAATCAATTAGCTAACAGATACCTTTGTTCATTAGTGGTTTTATAATAGTCAATATGTTAGTATGAAGAGCTGTGTAAGGCCTATGTAAGAGCTCATATCATGGGGAGGGGAAAACAAGAGAAATATTATTATATTTAATTGGATAAATATTCACATATCATTCCACTCATGTTACAGAACTCAACAGAAACAAAAAACAAATCTTCACGAAGATTTGTTAGAAGACCAAAACTCCATGTAAGAGTTTAACAAGTAGAAAAGATGGTGGCAGAATATTCTAGATGGAAGGATTGTCAAAAGGCTTTGATAGTGAGAAGCCTGAGAATTTTTTGGGAAAGCGCATAATTGGGAGCTGATAGGAGATGATATTGAAGACAAAACTAGAAAAGATTTCTGGTCAAATATATAGAAGAACATCATGACTAGAGATGTTCTGCACTGCGAGCCTTTTCACAGGGTATTGGACTCCTTCAGCAGGGACTCTCTTCTTAAAAACACGATTATAATAGTAGCTGGGGGCAGTATGGCCACACTGGAAGGGGAAGGAAAATTTTGTCTTTACCAAAATCTGAAAGCTTTTTGAATAGCTAGTTTGAATTACAAACTAATTTTCATTGAAAAAAAATCGACAATATATTCTGCTCACAGTTTCCCTTTCCCTTTCCATCCCTTCCTACATTTCTCCATGTTCTTCACTCATTCAACTCCATGCCCTTTAGAAAACAAACAGAAAACAACCAGAAAACAAATAAAAAAAACACACACTCATAGACACACATGAAGCCCATAAAAACAGAAAACTTGAAGCTTAACATAAATGCAAAAGACCAAGAAGACAAAAAATGTTCACACAAAGCAATATTAAGACAAAAAGTCTACAAAAATACTGAGTTCCTTTTGTGGTAAGCTATCTATTGCTGAGTTTGGGAGCTACCTTAATTTTGGTTTGTCTGCTTAATACAACTCCATTTAGAGAAAACTCATTTTTCTTTAACAAGTAGATATCAATTGGTGATAGCTTCTTGGTTAGGGATGGGATCCATGTCTACTTCATGCTCTCAGCACTGAGACCGTGTCTGACTTGAATCTGTGCAGGCCTGTGCATGCTGCCACTACCTCAGTGCTAATATGTCTGATTCCCTGGGGTCATCTATCTTCTTTGACTTTTACAATTCTCTGCTTCCTCTTCAACATAGCATTCTGAGTGCTGGTGGGAGGAGTCAGATGAAGGCATTTCATTTAGAAATGACTGTTACAAAGTATCTCTTTTTTTTTTTTTTTTAGCACATTGTCCAGTTGTGGGTCGCTGTGTTGGTTCCCGTCTACTACAAGAGAAGCTTCTATGATAGTCTTTCTTTGAAGATTCTCTGATGAAGCTGAGTGAGGCACTGATCTGTGGACAGAGCAGCATACCTTCAGGAGTCATTTTATTGCTATGTTTCTTTAGTAGAACAATAATATTTTGTTTCCGAGGCACATAGCTATATATTTCAGATTTCTGAGCTGTGCCAGGCAAGGGTTTCATCTCATGGAGTGGGTGTTAAATCCAATTGAGAATGATTGGTTACTCCACAACATCTATGCCAATGCTTCACCAGTACATCATGGTTACCACCGTGTATTGCAGAATGTCTAACTAATTTGGTAGTTACCTTTCTCCTCTGACAGCGAGCAGAATACCCCATAGAACCATGAGCACCACTCAGCAGGGGTAAAGGCACTAGTTAGGTTCTAGCTCAACTTCTTCATGGTCAATATTGTATATAAGCATTGTCTTTAGCAATAAGGCCTTACCTTAGTGCTTAATTTAGATCTTAATCCATAGATCTAAATGCAGCACTTTACAGTGTACAGCTTCAATGTTCAGTATTCTTGGCAAAATCTATTCATTTAGTTTATCTTTCATTCCATCTGAATTAAAATGTTAATTGTTGTATTTAGCTTGATCTTTATGAATTTACATTTACATCGAAAGCCTATGTGATTTCATATGGTCTAAATTCTATATACTCTTCTAAGGGAAAGACTATCTTGTTCACATATTGTTCACATTTTGAATACTCTGATAAAAATATATATCCTATAGAATGATTTAAATTTAAACTTATTGTTTACATATTGAATACTCTGATAAATATATCCTATAGAATGAATTATTTTAGCTTATTTAAATCCATAACTAAAATCATTGTATTATTTTATATCATAGTATACCATCACAAATAATGAGAGTTTGAAAGTTATGTAAAGTAAAGCCTGTAAGATTAATTTTTGATCAGAAACAAAAGATAATCTATTTGGGCCAGCATGGGAAAAATTAGTTCTTTTCTACTAATATTCAGTTTTAGATTGGCTACAAGATTCAAACTGAGACTGAAAGTATGAATGAGCCTGCAAACTTAAATGTAATGTGGGACACTGCTGACTGATGGATGTGAACCTTTTGAATTTTAAGAGAAATCATTTGTTTTAGTGTGTTAAAAATGATTTCCATCATCTATAGTGTGTGTGTGTGTGTGTCTTTACTTCCAAGCTCAGGTTTTGCTATACTAGTGCATCTATCTTAGAGAATTATCCCAAAAAGAGAGGATAACACAGATGACTAGGGAAATCATGGTGGAAATTAATGCTGCCTCCTAAGGGTGTTCCCTGTCTGACATTCAAAGTAGTTTTTCATCTTATCCTTAGGAGTCCATCCTTCAGACAAAGGAAAATCAAATGCAATCAGAATTTGTTCTGGTATTCTACACAGTACAGAAGAGTAACTGCAGACTACAATAACCTATAATGCATTTCAAAATAGCCTGAAGGGCCCCAGAGTTTCAACTCATAGAAACAATTATGTTTGTAAGGATGGAAATGCATATGACAATCAGTGGTCATCCAAAGGACTGTAAATAAGATTACAAGTATTTACATGGATGAGATCTAAGTATTTACCTAGATCAACTCCAAAATTAACTGAAATATTAAATACTCTTCTAGATTTTTGTGGATAACTGATATACAACACACTACTTTAGGATATTCTTTATCTATTTGAACTACTTGGTGTTCTTAGTTCCCTTATGGTTCTAATGTTGCATAAAGTTGCAATTGGCCTTTGTTTATCTCTATGTGTGTGTGTGTATGTACATGCTGTGGCATACATGTGGAACTAAAAGGACAACTGGCAGTTGTTGTTTTTTTTTTACATCCACTATATATGTTCTAGGGATTGAACTCAGAATATACATGGAGGTAAATTATTTTACCCACTGATCTAACACACCATACCTGATTTCTTTCTGATTCAATCTTCTAGATAAACAACTAAACAGTATCCCACCCCCAAGACTGTATCTACAAACACATGTACTGATGTTCTCAGGAAGGAATTCCTAAGTCAAATCCTGCCTCAATTTTTTGAAAGCACATGAAAGAAAAATGATCATTCTCTATGCTTCAATTCTCTTTTGGGAGCAGGCAGTACATCTACAACAGGATCAATTAACAGGTACGTAGGAATTGTTGGAAAATGGACCATCTCTTGAAACCAGGAGAAATGAGAAAGAAATGAAAAAAATATATATAATCAAGACAATTCATGTCAGATTATACATGCTGGAATAAGATATTTTAACATTTTTAAAGGGTGAGAGACAATGAGGCAGGTTGTGTGGAAGGATATGTGTTTGCTTATATATTTGCTTTGGAGATTACAAAAGACAATTTGGCTTCATTTTAGTAAAATAAGCATAGAAGCCATTTTTCTGAATCATGGATAGCTAATTAATATTATTATTTTTGTGGCCATTACAAGCATAACCAAGTCTTTTCTGAGTTTTTAAAATGTGACCGAAATTCTTTCTACAGAAGAGTCATCTTCCTAGTCGATCTCCTGTGTTGTAAGAATTTTCACCATGAGCATTTTCATCTCTGAAAATGACAAATGAAGAAATCTTATAAACATCAACGTGAGAAGAATGTGAAGATAAAAGAGAGGAGAGAGCTCTGTGGGGAAAGCCATGTTGGTACATAACAGCCAAAACAACAACAGGAGAGGCTATGCTTTCCACTCTTCAGTGCTTACTAAGAACTCGATCAAATCATGCTGGCTCAGTCCTAGTGGCTCATTCTTGCTTCTAACAATTTATCTTCTACAACAGAACTGAAGGCATTTTCACTCTGTCTTTTCAAAGCAAAGGATGGTGGAGATACCAAAAATGAAGCCAGGTCAATTATGGATTTGCTCTTGTATTTTCCGTGTGGTAGAAGAAAATGGCAAGAGTCTACATAAATCTTCAAAAGATTTTCATCTTCACAGAGAAGCTCTTCTCCTTGTTTGAACTTCACAAGCTTAATTCATAGTGTGCCAGGAAGTTGGACAAGTTTGTTTTTTTGAGGAGCGTTAGTCTCACTACTGTGAAGGTCTTCATCCCAGTCTTTCATGTGACAAGCTGGTCTGTTTATCAGCAACATTCTTGGCTGATAGTTTTTATGGGCTCCCATCACAACTCTCTTCCCAATGAATGATATCCCTCCAAAGAATATCCAGACGTTACCAGATGTCCCAAAAGACAAAGTGTCCCCTAGCTGAGAACTTGTATGTTTTATAAGTCTACTTTTGAGGAAGATTTCACTTAGAACTGAGAAACAGAGAACTGTGTCAAAAGCTTTATCTGGAGAACTAACTTCCTGAGAACAGGATTTCTGCCTTCTACACCACTTTACTTGAGTTCTTGGGCAATAAATGCACAGTAACTGCCCATTGAATGAATTGCTGTTGTTACACTGAAGGCTGTTTAACTAGATGACTATTCATTAAAAGTACATCAGTGCCAACAGCAAGCAACATCTAAATACTCTCTCTTAGCCTCTCTCTTTTTCAGAAAGCTATACAAGCACTAAGAATTCCTTCTTTGCACATATTTCAAATTTCTCTAATAATAAAATGGAGAACATATAATTTGACTAGAATAGTCTATAAGCATTCTGCAGGGAGACTTGAAGAAGTATCTCTGCTCCCTTTAAAGTGTAATAATATTTTCAGATATTTGGATTTGAACTATAAGTAAAATATTAGCCTTTATTGCTTACTCTTCCCCCCCCCCGCCCAAATTAAGGCCTCTGGAAGTTTACTAATTATTATAGTTTCTAGTTTAACCATATGAGGTATGACATTCTTGAGCTCTTTATTCTTAGTTGTGGGAAAGGGCTACAGAAATTTTGCTTGATTCTAAACAGAGCATCCTTTGGCATCACCTTTCAAATAACCAGTACTAGCTATCAAAGGATGTCAATGGAAATTTACTTTTTAAGCCAATTTTGGTCTCCCTGTGTGTTAAAAAATAGTTTTCCACAAATCTGAAGAGTATTTAGCCATCAAAATGAAAGCTTCATTATGTTTTGGCTCTATGCTTATTCAGTGTTTTTGAAGAACTGGTTTAAAAATTAAACCTTTAATATACCCTTTCTGCCCAGAGAAATTATTAATTTATTATCAAATAAAATTAGTGAGTTTCTGATTCTTATGTATACTCTTAGAACTCTTCTGTTGTTTGGTTGCCTTGTCTAACTTTGATATTATAGTTTGGCTTTATCTTATTATATTTTATTTTGTTATGTTGGCTGTTATCTCTTAGAAGCCTATTCTTTTCTAATGAGACACATAAAAGGAATGGATACAGAGGGAGAGGGAAGTGGGAAGGAACTGGCTGCGGAAAGAGGGAGAATTAGTATTCTGCAAGAACAAACTCCCCAATATGTAATCCATTCTCAAGTAATTATCTCAAAACACATATGCATAAAAGAATGCCAATTAATGGAAAGATTAGGGTGTGTCTTTACATATACACATATGTGTGCATATATACACAACAATAATAATTAAAGAAAAGAGGATATGAATCTGAGAGGGAATGGAGGGTGTAGTGGTTTGGATGAGAGAATGGTCCATGTGTTTGAATACTAGATCCCAATTTGGTGGAATTGTTGGGGAAGGATTAGAAGGTGTTGCCTTATTTGAGGAGGTGTGTAACTGGGGTGGACTTTTAGGTTTCAAAAGTCTAAACTATTCCCACTTAGGGTTCTCTCCCTCTCCCTCTTGCTCTCCTTCTCCCTCTCCTCTCCTTCTCTTTCTCCTTCTGCCTCTCTCCCTCACCCTCTTTCCCTCTCTCTCTACCTAGTACTTTTGCATAAAGATGTACGCTCTAACCTCTTAAATTACTTACTTTCTTTTAGAAATTTCCTTGGCCATAGCATTTTGTCAAGGCAATTGAAAACTGAGTAAGACAAGGACATGAGAAGGGTTTGTGGGTAAGAAGAAGATATTGAAATGATATACTTCTGCATAAAATTCTTAAGGAAATAAAATTTTTAAATTAAAAATACTCATTAGTAAGCTGGAAGTCATTGTTCTAATAAAACAAGGATGCCAAGAATTGATTAACAAACTGGTTTGGAAGTATCATCTAAAATGCTAGAATAGAAAGGAAACTTGGTGAAAATAAAGGTCCATCTATATTCTGAAGCTGAAGCAGGTGCATCAATAGATTACATAAGCTTGGGGAAACCTGCAGGAGAGAAATCACATTACTGGATCATCCACATGAAAAGATGTGAACAGAATAGTCAGTATTGTAGGGAATTATGGAACAGATGAATAAATGAGTAATTGGAGTTGTGATGGTACAAGATATGTCAGTAAGTGAAAAAAAAAAAACTATTTAAAGAGAATCTACAGAGATGGCTTTACAGTAAGGTGACTCAGAAATTCCTACATCTCCAGCCCCAGGGCGTCCAACGTCCTTTTCTAGGTTCAGCACATGCTTGCACATAGACATGAATGTAATTAAAAATAAAATAAATCTTAGCTTTCTGTTTTTAAAGTAGTTTTTAAGATTCATTTTAAAAATCATAAGAAAAAGAAAAGTAAATAAAAATTGTAAAAGAAAGTTGAGGATAAAGTAGGTGAAAATTTGTCCTGTAGACTCTGGACATGCAGAAATATATTAAAACAATGCTATATATAATGTTATATATACAAATTAAGACATTTAGAAGAAATGAACAAATTCCTTATAAGGCATAATTCACAATGTATGCTAGGAATCTGGATGTGAAGGACTGCATTCTGATATGTTTTATGAGTCCAGCACTATCATCATATCAAACTGGGACAAGGGAGTTTAAAAAGAGAAAACTACAGACATACACTCTCCTGAACATAAGCACAAATTTCCTTAACAAATTATGAGCAAGATGGATCCAGAATAAAATTATAACCTATCATGATCAAGGAGGGTATTCCTAAGTATGCAAAATTGTTAAAAATTAATTAGTATTTTTCACATGTTAACAAGGCTAAAAATAAATCTGCTGAATGGATAAAGAAAAGCATTTATAAAACTCAGCATGCATATGTGACTAATAAAAATGGAAAATCTTGGTAAACCAGAAATGGAAGGAAAATTACCAAATCTGCTCGAAAGCATTGAGGGTGGGGGGACTGTGGATAACATCATATTTAACTATAAGTTGGAGCAGCTTCTTTTTATATCATTAAAATAAAAATCTAAATGGCAGCCCAGCACAGAGAAGCAGAGATGTAAACTCCCTCAGCTGTAGGCCACATGATTGTGCATAGAATACCCCCAACACACACTGACATGAGCACATGATTATATACACACACACACAAACACACACACACACACACAACATAGAATATAGTAAATGATGGCAGAAAAGGTTTCAAAACTCAAAGCCAATAAACAAAAACCAATGTTATTCCTTTAGATGTGCAAAGTAAAACAGTAGAATGCAAGTATCTCCATATCCATCACACTGCACAAAACTCAAGTCCAAGTGGATCAAAGACCTCAACATAAAACCAGATACACTAAATCTAATAGAGAAAGTAAGGAATAGCCTTGAATACATTGGTATAGGAAACAACTTCCTAAACAGAACATCAATAGCTCAGACTCTAAGATCAACAATTAATAAATAAGACCTCATGAAAGTGAAAATCAACTGTAAGGCAAAGGTCACTGGGCATCATTAATAGGACAAAATGACATCCTACAGAATGGGGAAAGATCTTCACAAAACCTGCATGTGACAGAGGGCTAATATCAAAAATATATAAAGAACTTAAGAATTTAGACACCAACAAACAGAATTACCCAATAAAAAACTGGGGTACTGTTGGGAGCCAACTTCTGGCAGAAAGCGGCTATCATCTTTGCAGCCATCTCAAGCCATATACTCTGACAAAAGACTTGTTTTCAACAGCCTACAACAGCTGAGCACACTCTGATAAACATCTTGTTTTTCTCCCATATCTTGTTTTGTTGTTTGGTGCCCCCAGCTGCAATGTGCACATGGTAAAGTGTCTTCTGCTGTGTCCCCCTGCTTATGCCATATATATATATTATATATATATATATTATATATATATATATATCTCCATGATTTCCTTTCAAGAAAAATAAAGGGAACTAGGAACAAGTCTTGAACAGACTCTCTGTCTTGTCTCCATTCTTCGAGTCTCTTGCCCTTCCATTTCCCACTCTCTCTCTTGCTAGACCCTGACCCGCAGGCCAAAGCAGCAGCTCAGGCTGGGATATAGTGGCCCCCAAACCTGGAGCAGCTCGGGCGGAAACAGGGTACATCATCTAAACATAGAAATTTCAACAAAGGAATCTTTAATGGCTGAGAAGCACTTAAAGAAATGTTCAAAGTCCTTATTCATCAGGGAAATGCCAATAAAGATGACTATGAAATTCTACCTTATACCCATCAGAATTTCTAAGATCAAAAACTCTAGAGATAGCATATGCTGACAAGGATGTGGAGCAAGGGGAACACTCCTTCATTGCCGGTTGGAGTGCAAACATATACAACCACTTTGAAAATCTGTTTGATAGTTTCTCAGAAAATTGGGAATAATATTATCTCATGACCCAGCTATACCACTCTTGGGCATATATGCAAATTCTATACCATCCCACCAAAGACACTTGCTCAACTATGTTCATATCAGCTTTATTTGTAATAGCCAGAAACCAGAAACAACCCAGATGTTCCTCAACCAAAGAATGGATAAATAAAGCATGGTTCATTTACACATGGAATACCCTTAGCTATTAAAAATAAGGACATCATGAAATTCTCAGACAAATGGATGGAACTAGAAAGTACCATCTTGAGAGGTAATCCAGAACCCCACCCCAAACAAACATGCATAGCATATACCTAGTTATAAGTGGATATTATCCATAAAATACAGAATACCCAAGCCACAAGCCACAGAATCAAAGAACCTAAATAACAAGAAGGGCTCAGGGGAAAATGCTTGAATCTCACTCAGATAAAGAAATAAAATAATCATCAGAGGCAGATGGATGGGAGGAAGTAGGTGGGAGAGGGGGTAAGATGGGGAATAGGGATGGGAATCAGGTGTGGGCATATGGGAGAGAACTGGGAATTAGAACAGACATGGGTCAGGAGCATCTCTGGAACTAGCTAAAGACCTGGGACTTGGGAAACTCCCAGGATTCTATGGGGGTAATCCTAGTTGAGACTCAAGCAGCTAAGGATATGAATCCTGAAGTGACCACTTTCTGTAGCCAGGCAGGACTGTCAGTGAAACCTACCTACCTGCAAAACATTTAACCCCAAATTTGTTCTGCCTATGGGAAGTGTAGAGACAAAGATTGAACAGAGACTTAGGGAATGACCAACCAATGACTAGCCCAACTTGAAACCCATCCCATGGTCAAGAAATAATCCCTCCCTGAAACTATTAGGGATACTCTGCTATACTTGCAGACAGGAGCTTAGCATAACTATCCTCTGAAAGGCTCCACCCAGCAGTCAACCAAAATATAGAACACAGGGAGTCTTGTGGAAGGGTTTGGGGAAGTATTGAAAGACTCAGTGGGGATAGGAAGTTCACAAGAAGAATAACATAGTGAACTAACCTAGACCTTTAGGGGTTCCCAGAGACTGAACCACCAATCAAAGAGATATGTAGCAGAAGTACAGCTTGGTCTTCATGCTGGTTCCTGAACAACTGGAGTGAGCACAGTCTGACTCTGTTGCCTTCCAGTAGATGCTGTTTCCCTAACTGGACTGGCTTTTGGCCTCAGTGGGAGAGGATGTGCCTAGTGCTTAAGAGGCTTGATGTGCCAGGTGGGTTGGTGCCAAAGGGCCCTCCTCCTTCTCAGAGGAGAGGGGGGAAAGGGAGGGAGGGGACTACGAAAGGGGAAGACTGGGAGGTGAAGTGAAGCTGCAATCAGAATGAAAAGTGAATGAATGAATGAATTAATAGGAAAGAAAAAGAAAAGCAGGCACTTAAAAATGTAAAAATAATGCCAATTTCATGGTATCTGAACCTAAAAAAAAAAAAAAAAACTTAGAGATACATCTAACAAAATATTCCAAAATTTCAATAATAAAAACCTATAAAAATTGGAGCAGAAATGAAGATGCAGAAAAGTTGATGCTGATAAAGCCACTTCTTCTTAAATTAATCCACATCATTAATGTAGTCCAAATTTAAGCAGGTATTGATTATATTTGACAGGCTGATTCTAAAATAACAAAGACAAAATAAAGCAAAATGCAACTACAGTAGAACAATTAATACAAGCTTTAAGAAGGTATAAAGTGATAACAGCTCATATTAAACCATTTAAAAGTCCAGAAATAGACCGATATGCTTGGTCAGTGATCCACTGATGTATGAAAAATGTCCCAAAGCTGTTCAGCAAGGAGAGGAAAGAATTTTAAACAATTCTTCTGAAACAAATAGACATTCTCATGTAAGGGCATGAACCTTGACCCCTTTACAAGCAATATACCAAAACTAGCTCATCATAGATCTAAGAATAAAAGTAGAATACTATAAAGTTGCAAAAGAAACAGCAGTAATGTCAGTGATCTCAAGCTCAGTATTGATTTCTTAGGTATGATTTAGAGAAACAACAATTTATTAAGAAAAATCAATAAGCTATATTTTACCAGTTTTCTTTTAAAAAGATTTTGCTTTAAAGATGAAAAGACAAGAACATATAAAATCATATAATAAGAAAAATAACCTGTAAATGTTCTAAGTCTGAATTTAAAAAAAAAGGATTATGTATTGTATTTTTAGGTGTGAGAGAGGTAGGGATGGAGACAGTGATAAAACACCCACCACAAAAGGAAATGGGCTGGGCAGTTTTCAAAACAGTAATATTACAGAAAGGTACTTATTATTAATCATGGAAGTTGGATTTGATATCACAATGAGTTATAAACACTTACTTATACTTAATAATGATTAAAAGCTAACAATATATTTCCAATAACTTACTTTACATACTTAATAATATACTAAGTATAACAATATACTTCCAACTAACTTAATACTTCTAATATACAAATTAGAACTCTATACAACATAAAGGAATATCCACAAGGGATTTAGCCTCCATGCCAATCACCCAGTAATTACAGTTTCAGGAAGGTACACAGATATCCCAAAAGTATACACAATTTTTTTAATGAAGCTCATAATAGCCTTCTTGGTAGAATTAATCTGAAAACAAACTTGTTGTAAATGCAAATTCAGTCACATACTTATGATACAAAACAACACAAAAACAGGAAAGAAGAGACTGTTGATTGGTGGATAATGTCCGTAATACACACTGAGCAATGAGGGCACAGAATGGCACACTGCACAGTTCCATTCCAGAGCACAGAGTGGCAAGCTGCACAGTTCTATTCCTATGAAGCTTATTTGGCCACAGGCCAAAGAAACTGATGATAGAAAACGGAGTGGTATCTGCTTTTGCTGGAGAGAAACTCACCAGTGTGTTGCACGGTGTGTTGCCTGGGGTACCATCAATGTGCCATTTCTTCTGTGAGTGGGAGGCAAGTGACAGGAATGGCTTTACTATCTGGATGATAGTAAATTTTCCATCATTACACTTTCTTGTACACAGATCCTGTCTGGCAAAGCCTGACCTTCTTTTAGGTAATGTCAGGACAGCTAAGGGAAGGAGATGACAGGGACATCCATTTGGTTCCTGCCACACCAGTAAAGAGAGAAGCTGGAGCATGGATTTAGGAGCACTGTAGTCCTGTCCTTGGAAACATGTTGAGAGTTTCACTCTCAGAATTTTCAATGTGTGCTGGAATTGACAGCAAATTTGTTTGGCTGGTGCACACTTCTTCTTAATCTGAGAAAATAATAAATAAGGAGAACTGGGGGTGGAGGAGCCAAAAGCTATCCCTAGCCTAATCTTTGATGCTGCCAGCATAATTCCTATGTAGAAAATATTCTCTGACAACTCCCATGTCCTGCTGCCCTAGAGAAGTCTCTGGCGGTACTTAAAGATCCAGCTTCTGACAAAAAAAATGCCATCCTTACCCATCATGGAATATGCATTATCCAAAGCAATGCAC
This sequence comes from Mastomys natalensis, assembly GCA_021653895.1. Taxonomy (NCBI): domain Eukaryota; kingdom Metazoa; phylum Chordata; class Mammalia; order Rodentia; family Muridae; genus Mastomys; species Mastomys natalensis. The sequence continues at coordinate 1,768,940 of JAJTUV010000331.1, forward strand.
TCCTGTCTTAGGTTGGTAAGGCTTTGTGCAGAATCTTACCTGTTCTTGGCTTGCCAGCCTGTTACTTTAATAACTCTGTCTGGGGGTCCATTATCAGATTCAAGCCATGTACTTTGGCTGCCAACATGTTGATGTTGTTAAAGAAAAGCTTTGACACAATGGACAGGAATAAAAGTATTCCCAGGACAAAAAGGGCTAGCATGATCCAGCTATATATGCCATTCTTGAAGCTTGACCAAAATATAAATATTGACCTCAGGTCATGGGTAATTTTATCAGCAGAATCTACCACATCAATACTCAGCAGAGCAGCATTCTTGAAATTCATAAGCCTACTATGTAAAGTTAAAACATCCAGAGAGGTGATAGAATTATGCCAAATACACTGCAAACATCTTTAAACTTTTTCCTAATTATAATGACTACCACTGTAAATTTTAGAACTAACATGAATTAGGCTCAGTCTTGTTAATGAAATAAAAAAGGAAGAGAGGCAGAGAACCTTTGGGGCTGCTTGGCAAGAATATGACATGAGCCAAGGACAAGGAAATGGGCTGCTTGGCAGAAATATGACATTGGCCAAGGTCAAGGAAGTAGGCTCCAGACATGAAAATGACTTTGGGATAGGACAGAGAAGTTGACTCAGATATTTTGGTCATCCTAATAAGCCCTTAGAAACAGTGATCACGGGAGTATTCATGGAATTATGTTTATTGTCTTGCTTGTTCTTTGACTATTTGTGTTTATTGTCTTGCTTGTTCCTTGATTATTTGCATCTATTATATTGCTAGTCCCTCAACCTAGAACTGACCTTAATACTTACATGTAATTAAAATGGTATAAAAACAAAAAGGAGGAGGGGGTGGGATGGGGAGTTCTAGAGAGAAGAATTGGGGAAAGTGGATGGCATCTGAAATGTAAATAAATAAAATATCCAAAAAAAAAAAAAAAAAAGAGAAAGATCCAGCTTACTTTCTTATTTTCCCCTTCCATTCCCATTCCAAGTTTCTTCAAATAACTCATATTATTCCCAGCTATCTGCTTTACTCTGTAAGAGGAGTTCTCTTTTTTGCTAAAACATCCTGTTAGTGTTTAAAAATTAATTCTTATTTTAAAAAGTTTATGAAGATTGATGTATATGAAGCAATAAATATTTAGAGTGCATAACCTGATAAGCTTGGACATATGAAATCATTTAACATGCTATAATTATATGCATTCCGTCTAATATTTTTCCCACCATCCTCACTCATTATTCTTTTAAAGTAGCAAGAACATAACAAAAGTCTGTCTCCATAGCAACATTGTAACTGGAGACACTCTATAGACCTCTAAAAGTCAAATCCTCTTATGTAGTTGAAACTGGACTCATGACTCATATGCTTCCATTCCCTCTGCCCTGTAGTCCTTGGCAACCACCTTCTTCTCTCTGCTTCTAGAAGTCTGATTTTATATTTTTCCTGTAAGTGGCACCAAAGGTAAACCTAGCCTTTTGTAAATTGCATTTGAAAAAAAAAAAAGCTTGTGTATTATTGTTTGTTTTACAGAAGCTAGGAAGCAAGAGGTTAAAACAGGTCTATGGAATTTTTGTTTTGGTTGTGGTTGGTTGATCAATACTTGATGCTAAATGTCCTCTACCTGCTGTTCTGAGTGTACACAAGTTCAATAGTAAGAACATTGCTGAATGTAAGAGACCTTCCTAGTCTTTCTCCACCCCTGCCTCCCCTTTTCCCTTTCTTATTTCCTTTTCTTCCTCCCTGATTGTAAGTAAACTGAGGTCTAACTCAGACTCTCATATATCTCTGAATAAATAAAAGAATTGAATGGGCAAACAAATAAATTTGAGAAAAAGTCATGTTTGCAGGTTGTTTATTTGATTTTGAGGTGAGCCCTGGGGTCCTGTAATAAAAATGTGAAGCATTTGCTTTTTTCATAACTGAATTGGAGAAGAGGAAATTCAATTCAATTATCTGAAAAATCCATTACCTGATTAATGGTTTCATCAGGGTTCCCAGAAAAGTTTGGCTTGAATGTTTTTGTATGCTGAGATTCGGTTTGGAAGAGACCATAGGAGAGATGTGAACTGCAAAAATGTATGTTGTAATCAGAATGTGTCATCTGTCATGAGTCAACATCCCAGAGTCAGGCCAGGGAACTATAGCTATAAAGTATCTTACTTGAGCAACAAGATACCTCAAAATTTTAAGTCTGCTTCAAAGAGTAAATGACTGAATTCCTGAGGAACTTTTATAAGTTATATGCATTGAGGATTTTAAGGAAGTGATTGGTGAATGAAGGTCCACTGCTCTAATCTACTGCCTGGCACTAAAACATTTATACCATAGCCCAGAAGGAACAAATTTATAAATGCTGCTTTTTGGAGGATTCAGGTCATAGCTTATTCATACATAAGGATGCCTCTCTCTCTCTCTCTCTCTCTCTCTCTCTCTCTCTCTCTCTCTTCCTTCTTTCTTTCTTTCTTTCTCTCTTCTTCTTTTTTGGTTATTTTATCTATTACATTTCAAATGTTGTCCCTTACGGGTTTCCCCTCCACAACCTCCCATCCCATTGCCCTCTCCCCTGCCTCTGTGAGAGTGCTCCCTTACCCACCTGCCTAACCACCCTAGCATCCCCCTACACTGGGGGCATTGAGCATTCACAGGACCAGTTAAGGCAATTCTCTGCTAATATGCAGCTGGAGCCATGGGTCCCTCCATGTGTACTCCTTAGTTGGCGGTTTCATCCCTGGAGCTCTGGCGGGGGCTGTCAGGTTAGTTGACTCAGTGCTCTTCCTATGGGTTGCAATCCTCTTCAGCTCTTTCAGTCCTTTCCCTAACTCTTTCATTAGCGTCCTGTGCTCAGTGCAATAGTTGGCTGTTAGTATCCTGCATCTATATTGGTCAGGAGTTGGCAAAGTCTCTCAGGGGACAGCAACACCAGGCTCCTGTCAGCAAGCACTTCTGCTTCTTGGCATCCCTCTTTCCTGGGGAAAAGCTGGGTGATCCACACTGTGGTAGCCAAAATAATGACCTTCTAAAACAGTGGTTCTCAGTCTGTGGGTTGTAACCCTTTGGGGTCGAATGATCTTTTCTTGGGGGGTTGCCTAAGACCATCTACATTTCAGATCTTTACATTACTATTGACTCATAATGGTAGCAAAATTACAGTTATGAAGTAGCAACAAAAATAATTTATGATTGGGGATCACCACAACATGGGAACTGTGTTAAGAGGTTGCAGCCAGACGAAGGTTGAGAAGCACTGTTAAAATATCCACATCCCAACTTACAAAGGAAAAACACTTTAAAGATGCTATCAAGGGAAACATTTTAAGATGCAGATATTATCCATGTTGACTCAATGCAATTACCAGAGTCCCACTTGAGAGAAGCATGGGCCATGAGCCAGGCTGGAATGGCAGGAGACAGGTTCTGCTCTCAAACCTCCAGATGTCAGCCCAGTACAGCCAGAATTTTAAGCTTCAAAACTATGAGATACTAAATTTCTGTGGCTTCACAACAAGTCACTACCATAGCAATAAGAAATCATCCAGAGGCATGATGTAAAGCTTCATTTCAACATACATACACAATAGTGGGTCCATGTTCTTTAAATATGGTCAGCCACATGTAGTTATTTGTTTGGTCCCTACATGCTCCTCATGCCTTCTCTACAGCTGAAAATGTTAGCTACGGTTTTCACCTGGATATTGATTACTTTCTGTTGCTGTCATAAAATGACAAAAGGTGACTTAGAGCATGAATAGTTTATTCACGCTTATGATTCCAGAGAGGTAGATCATGGTACATCATTGCAAGAAATCAAAGCAACAAGCAGAGTACATGCTTACAGGAGTAGGAAGCTTAAGGTTCATAGCTCAACCATGAGCATGAAGCAGAGATGTCAAACTAGAAGGGCATGGTTGTTTAATCTCAAAGCTCATACTCAATGTTGTATTTTCCCAGCAAGGATCTATCATATAAACCTACCTGAAATTGTGCCATCAGCTGCGGATGAAGTATTCAAATGCCCAAGACTATGGGGGGATATTCCTCATTTTAAACCCACAGCCCTTCAGTCCAGCTAGTGATTTTTATTGTTATTATTTCACAACTTAGCTGATGCAAATACCTCCCGATTCTCTATGTCTAATTTTATATCCTCCACAGACCTGTGAAATTAATTTCCTTATGAAGCTACTTGATCATAGAGTGAGAACCTCAGAGTATAATAGGTAAAAGAGTCAATCTATCTTTACAACTATCAAATGAACTGGCAGAATATCAGTTCTGTTTAAAATGTTCACCTTCACCACATTCCTGCCATACCTAGCTGGCATGTTAGAGTTGCACAAATACAAAGCTATTAAATGCCAGATAAATATATACTATCTTATATATGTATATCCCAGGTCTCCCATGAGGTTTTTTAAATGTTACCTATTTACTTTCAGGCAAAGGCTGATAGGAAGTTGAGATTTATATACAAACTTCAATCTCTTTTTTCTATGGATGAGAAGCTGGTGAGAAGGATTGCAAACTACAATTACACAATTTGGATATGACATGGCCAGCAACAAAAATGCTTGTAAAATCTGCCCCACAATTTCATAATGCCTTATGTGTCCTATGACATGAACTAGGGAGAGACAAATGCTCACATTATAAGAAAGAAATCCAGGTCACAGATTTTTGGAACACAGCCATTCTCTTGGGAGAAGATGGCAGAGTGGACAATTAGAAGTGAATGGGGCTTGAGGCCAAAAGGGAGACAGGCTGAGTAGTAACTGAGCCATCATGAGACTGGACAATGCTGAGTGGACATGGGAAAGAAACCAGCTGGAAAGGCAGGATGAATTGCTACTACTGCCAAGTTGATGTATGATTGAAGTAGTATGAATCAGTCACTGACAGTGAAACCTTCTTCCAAGAAAAGAACTCATGTCTTTAACCTACTAATAAAATAATACTCAAGGGAACCAGGTATTAACACATGACTAGGTGCAATTATATTTATCTACATCATGGGCAAGACTAGTTTAAGAAGGAAAAAAATCAATTCTCTCTAATGTGGGCCAACAAGACCTATCAAAATGCTAACACTGTGATATCAAAACTGTATATAGAAATATAACTGTTTCCAGAACAGAAAACACTTCTTTTTGAAATGTAATAAAGTTGGGGTACTTTCATTTTCACAGTTTATTATAAAACTATGTAATTTAAACAGTATGCTACTGACAAAAGAATAATATATAGATCAATATAATAATATTGAGAATTCAGAAGCAATTGCCTGTTTTTCTTCAAATGTATCAAAGCATTTTGTGGTAACAATGGTTACTCTCTTCCAATAGACTATCCTGGGATAATTACACATCCACATACAAGCAGATTAATTTGGATCCATATCATATATATAAATGTATATAGTATTGTTCCAAAAGTTATTAAAGACTCAAGTATAGACTATAATTAGGAATAATTTTGTGAAGAGGAGAAAAGTTTATGATCTAAAGATCTTTGATATGGCCTCAAAACATGAGTCTTACATGAGAATAAAATGATAAACTGAGCTTCACCTTACACTGTTACAGGCAATTAGGCACTGAAACCCTCTATATCAGTTCCCTGTATTACAGAGAAACTGATTAAAGAAAATGGATTTATTTACAGTTTTATGAAAACAAGGGAATCTACCCAGAATACCCTGACTACCTTACAATGTGCTGAGAATCATGAAGCAGGTAAGAATACATGCAACTCTAACCATGGGGCAGGCTAACTCAGCTCTTCCTTTCCGTTGATCCCATCCCTGCATCCCTTCCCTTCATCCAAGGGGATCTAGGCATTAGGTTGTCTCCAGGATAGTATTCTCATTAAACTTTAGGACACAGAGGAAAGTGGACTTTTGAAGAAGAAAGAAATCAGTTTGTGGATATAGGATCCCCACCTATCTGGTACTGGTGCAGTTCTTTGTAAGTTAAGTCCATTGAAAGGTGGAAATCCTTTTACTCTCTTCTTACATTAACTTCAAGCTTTAGACTCTTATCTTTCTATTAAACATTGGTTTTGCAAGTAGAAAGAGGGTGATGTTCTGATAGCCAAGGAGAAGAGTATAAGATTCCTGCATAAGGTGAAGCTTTGCAGACAGACCATTGAAGAGGATGAGGGAAGTGTACCTAAGTTAAAGGCCAGTCTGGGCTCCTTTTAAGGCAGACATTGTTTAGTACATGCCTATAATCTTAGCACATGAAAGTTGAGGCAGGAAGAATGCCATTACTTGATATCAGCATGAGCACCAGACTAACCAATGCCATATAACAAGGCCCCATCTCAAAAACACTCAACTGAAACCAGTGAAAATAGGATCTTGTGCTAAGAAGATAGCTCAGCAGTTAAAAGTGTTTACGATATAACCTTAATTACCAGAGCCCACATAAGGAAAGAATTGACTCCATAAAGTTGTCCCATGCCCTCCACAGAGTTGCTGTGACATATGCATGTGTCCCCTTTCTCTTACCTCACTACACCATAATACACAAAAATAGTAATGAAACACAAATTTAAATCAAGAAATAACTCTTCTCCCATCCTCAGCATAGGATCATGGTCACAATAACTTGGAGTTGTACTTGAGCTATTCAATAATATCCAACAAAGACATACTATCCATTGAGTGAATAAAAGTTGCTTATGTCAGTAAACCTACTGGGCATCTCCCACTCCACTCTAGAAACATATTACAGTGAAAATACATTGCAAAAGGTAGCTTAATATGACGTAAACTTATTATCTTACAAATAATGGGCTTCACTGTACTAACATCAAAGCATCACCAAAGGCTGGGGACAAGAATATATTTCTTTGTCTGCCTCACCTTTTAGAGGTGACCTACCTTGATTGGCCCATGGCCCACTCTTTTGTGTTCAAGGCTATGGGGGTTTGAATATGCTCAGCCCAGGGAGTAGTACTATTAGGAGGTATGGCATTGTTGGAGCAGGTGTGGCCTTGTTGGAGGAAATGTGTCACTGTGAAGGTGGGCTTTGAGACCTCTTCCTAGCTACCTTGAGGACAGTCTGCTCCTGGCTTCCTTTGAATGAAGGTGTAAAACTCTCAGGTTCCTCCGTGCCATGCCTGCTGGATCCTGCTGTATTTCTTCCCATGATGGTAATGACTGAAACTTGAACCTATAAACAAGTCCCAATTAAATATGTCCTTTATAAGAGTTGCCTTGGTCATGGTGTCTGTTCACAGCAGTAAAACCCAAACTAAGACAAAAGCCAACAGTGTGCACTTTCAAATTCTCTCTCATCTCCTGACTGTTCTGCTTTCTCTGATAAGAATTTTTCTGATCACATTGGACCCAACTGTGTAATGCAGGAAAATCATTCCATCTTAAAATATTTACTCTAATAGAGTTTGCAAACCCCTTTGTGATATAAAAGGCTTGGGGATTTACAGGTTTCAGGGATTAGGATCCAGACATTTCTGGGAGGTTCCTTTTTGGGCTATAGGGTAAATAAGACCATCACTAAACAATGTTATTTTTGAAGTTACTGTGTATATTAATTAATTAGATGTGTATGATAATATTTGGATATAGATAACTTAATCCTAACAAGAGTTTGCATTTTGAAGAAGTGTGTGTGTTAGTTACTTTTCTGTTATTATGATAAGATACTATGACTAAAGATCATTTAAAGATGAGTTTATGTGGGTTTATGGTTTCAAAAGTATGAGCCTATCATATCAGAGAAGGATGGCAGCAAGTGGCAGGCAGGAGAAGGAAGCTGAGAGCTCATATCTTCGAAACAAACACAAAGCAATGCGAGTAGACTGGACTGAGGTGAGGCTAGAAAATCTCAAAGCCAGGCACAGAGCGTACTTCCTTCTGCAAGGCTGCACCACTTACACCTCCCCAAACAGCACCACCCAACGGACAGCAAGTGTTTAAATACCTGAGCCTATGGGTGACATTTCCCATTCAAACTGCCATTCTGCACATGCATGGGAAGCTGAAAGCTGATTTTGCATTTTTGCTTTGATAATAAGTGACTAAAAATACACATGAATGCAAATTACAGATGTAGGGATCATGGTGTGAACAGACTATCACATTCCAGCTTTGAGTAAGGGGTATACTTTTGGGGATAATTGTAGGATGCCAGCTGGTGGAGTGTTTACAGTGATGTTATATATTTATTTAGTTTTTTTAGTTTTCTTAAACATCTGTTCTCTTCCAGTAGGTCTTTGTGTTAGAATATTTTAATTTTCTCTTGAGTTCTCAAAATAATCAGTCATGTCATACTTTTGAATTTCTTAAGTTTTATTTTAAATCCCAATGCTGTATTTTGTGAGTCTCTAACATGATAGCAGAGGAAAGCTTTGCTCAGTTTTCTCCCAGGTTAGCAATTTCACAGTGTCTTAGTGGGAGAACACTGTTCATCTTGCCAAAGTAACAAATCTCTAGTTTGTTTGACAAGACGTTTGATATAGTCAATAACTGGTATTTTGCTCTGTACTTAGGGGTAATTGTTTTCCAAGGGAAATAAATTCATCTATTATATCTTTTCTTTCCTCTAAGAGAGTTTTAAGAAAGTGGTATTATTTATTATTATTATTATTATTATTATTATTTGAAAATAGATATTGAAGATGACTTGATCTGATATAAATATCTCACTGGCACATTTTCACTTGTTAAAATTCTCCCATTGTAAAGTGAAAAGGCTTCTAAGACTCATTGGAGCCATGGTTTGGTCTTAAGGGTCTACAACTATTTCAGATGTGGACTGGGGTTGGCATACCAACATCAGTTAATCTTGTAGAGTGCTTGCCTGGACCCATGCCTGGGACAGTATAGACTCTGTCTACTGCCACTGAAACCTGTTACATGTCCAGCTGGATCTCAGCCCACTCAGAGTTTAAGGAGGCACTGGGAGGCAGATGCCTCTACTAAGTAAGATTGCCCAGATGTGGACAGTCACCCATGGCTTCGGGATAAACATGAGCTCAAGATGAAGTATGTAAAGAAAGTTATTTTCTTGGTTAATATGATTTTATGGGGTATATCTTAGGTTATCCTTTCTTACACAGGTCATCTATAAGACAAAAGTTAAAATAATTTCTCTGTTCTATAAATCTTTGACCTTTAGGTTGTCCTGCTTCAAGGTAGAACTTAAGGTGTGGGTGGGAGATCTGTCTTTCTATGAATCAATGCTGAACTGAACATTTGCTCCTCAATAAACTGGAGTTACTTACTTAATATTCAATGCCTTGGATTCCTCATCTGAAAAAATGCAGAATCACCCAAGGATTGCTGTAGACATCCCTGACATGGGGCATTCAGGTTATTCAGAATAACTCCTGATACATTGCATAGATCAACTAAATCTCAGTTCTTTTCATTTTCTCTCTGTCTTGTATTATTTCATGTGTAGTTTGCTTCCAGTTAGAAAGTCAGCTCCCTGAAGAAAATGACTCTTCCTGGCTCCACACAAGCAGTCAGTCAGTATCAGTTTGTATCACGGAACCGTAGCTCTGTGCTACTCACTAAGTAGCATGGTCTAGACTAAGCAAGAGTGTGTGCTGGTCCCATGGCTGATGTGAACAGATTCCATGGACAGAGGTACTGCTCATCTGGTGATGCTTTCTTGCTGTCAGCTTCTCCCACCACTTCCCTTGCATAATGAGCTTCTTCTAATTAACCTGAAATTTTTTTTCTCTTCACTGTTATTTCACTCATTTACACAGAACTGCTTCCACAATCTCTGTCCTAGGCAAAACAAAACAGGATTGGGGCAAGCCGAAATATAATTAAGGTTTTGCTTGAATACCTTGTGACGAGAAACAGAACACTTACAGAGGATCTAGATCTCCACATTACCACACATCAATGACAAATACCAAAGAAGCCAGGTGAGTTAACTTACTAGTTTACCACATAATTGGTGGTTAGTTTCTATTGTCATCAACACTTAGAAACATATTTGAGAATTTGAAACTAAAAACAAACAAACAAACAACTCAGTGCTATGCTCACTACTCCCCACAAAGAAAACCTTCCTCCAGACTGGCTTCAAAATATGATACCTTTGGGAGCTCTTCTTTTGGGAGCTCTTCCGCTGCTATATAAACTGGAATGGAATCAAATGAGGTCATTTTGTGGTGGTGTTTGCTAATGGGATTGCAGCCTTTGAGACGAAACGTCACTATTACTAGAAACCACCGACACATAATTACTAATAATGAATAAAATGAACACTGGGTCATGCTGCCTTTTATTGTATTTAAGCACATGCATATGTGTAGATATATGTGTGGAGGTCATATAACAATCTGGGGGAGTCAGGTCTCCCTTTCCACCTTTATGCAGGTTCCAGGAATTGAACTCCGGTCTTTACTCAGTGAGTCTCAGCATCTATCTGAGGCATGTTGCTTATATAGAAAAGATTCACAGGATCCTGTTTAATTTTTATCATTTGTGAGCCTAGAACTCATGTACCCATAATAATCATGGTAATCATTTGTTTTTCTACTGTTCCCTTTATATTTTACATCTAATTTAATATGGATATTATTTTTGGATTCTGATTTCCATAGTGCAGGTAATAAAGTAGAGGTTAAGTAGCTTGCTTTAGAGTACACAGCTCACATCCATGTCTTATCAACCTCAGGCTCTTAGTTTTTAAATGACAGAGACCCAACTGGTTCAATGGTTTAATGGTTATAAAAACAACCATTTTACTTTTTACTTTGTGGACTCCAACTACTCGTTACTTCTCCTATTTTCTCCTTATTTTCAATTCCATATCTTAATAATATAAAGGACATCAGAGTGAGCTGAGTACCTTAACTATTATGAATGGATAATAAGTATGACAATAGGCATAGTCTAAACCCAGTAATACTAATGTCAGCCCAGAACACTTGAAGTGAAAAATCCAACTGCTTTGTTCTCATATTATCTGTGAGTTGATGGCTCAGTGAAAAGTACCATCTAACACATTCACTGTGACAGCCATTTGTCATCTTGGTATTACGTAAAGATACAGCTCTATTTTTCTCATCTTAAAATAAATCAATAATTGTAGCTTGTGTTTTTTTATTTCCAAAAAATACGATATCTAACATTATATCAAAGAACCTAAAAGTCTTGTAAATTTTGCATTTCTTCTTAGCCGAAAGCTGAGAAGCTATCTTATTAATTTTTAAAGGTGAGCACCGGAAGAGTCACAACATGTCCAAGATCACAAAGACATCACATAGGGCAATCATGAGCACTTCTCTCATACTATGACCTCTATTTGTGTTTTTATATTCAGCACTTGTGGAAGAAATAAAGGCTAAAAGTCTGCAGCGTTCTGGAGAGTCACTCTTGCCCTGAACACATCACACCAGGAAATGGATACTGGCAAGAAATCAGAGTAAAACTGGGTGTTAAGTGGCAAGCAGGGAGGTTAAGGTAAGCTGCCTAATTCACTTGGAGAGAATAGATGAGTCACAAGTAAAAACCTGTTTCTTGCAGAGAGAACTCCTTTGCATATATAGGTGGCTATCCAGCTTATATTGCTTGGTAGAGTTAGTCTCTTCCCTGAGGCTATTTCCTTGGGATTCAGTCACTCAAAACTGGGAATGAGACTTGTATACCATGAGACACATCAACTGTCTTTGTTGGAGTGATTTTCTCCATCACTGGCACTGTCATAGTGAATATACTTGATGGCTAATTGCATGTGTGCTTCAACTGTTGATAGATTCTCTCTCAGCATGATGAAGCTCATTCTTGAAAAGGACATCAGCAGAATGAACTTTGCACCTTGTCCTTTAATTCCACAAAAGAGAATTCTTACCTAGTGATAAAAAGATAGGAAAAGAAAAGGCTGTGAGCATTTCCCTTGCACTTGTAGCGAGCTTTATATTATAGGTTTCTTTATGAGCAGAGCTCACTGACAATCTTCCTACAAGGTTCTAGTTCCCACTGGGTTATATGGATATTCTTTCCTCCTACTGGCCCCACCAGCCTCAGACTTAGTAATGGCTTCCTGGGGTTGTTTGTCTCTGGTGATGGAACATTTTCCTCTCTCTTGCTCACACCTCCGTTGTTAGTCCTTCATTAAAATCTTCTTTCTGCTAGGACCCTGGCTGGGAAAGTGACTCAACACTGTTATGTCTGCTTACTGCTTTATTTTAAATACATGAGATCAGTTGCTCAGGTGAAGAGATCCAATATCTCCTGTGATATTTAGCAAAACAATCCAGTCTGACTCAAAGTGTGGTCTTCTGGAAAAGATCGAGAAACAGACTGGGCCCTTATTTCTGGACACTAGGAAGAAGTTAACTTTTTACCAGTATTATGTGGACACTGCATCTGCCTTAAGTTCAGTTCAGAAAATTAAGATATTAAAATAAACATATCTAAATAAGTATAATAACTTTACGTTTTGCTGAGTCATACATGGTGATGGGATTTTGTAAGTGGATCTCTTAGACTACAAACCTGTTTGGGTTTTGTTTTGTTTTGTTTCTATTTGATTTGCCTCTATGTAACTCACTGCCTTACTCTAATTTAAAATATTTTCCTTGGTTAAGCTTTCAACCTTAAATCTTCATCTTGTCTCTTTCCTCTAATCCAACATCTCAATCCAGCAGCTTCTGGGTATCCTATTTGCTCATTTCATGAGTCCAGAAGTCACCAATTTCAATTTGTTATCAAGGCATAAGCTATCGAGTGAAGATGCCAGTTTGACTCTTGTCCATAGTGACTCAGATGTACTTTTCTATTTCATCTATTATGTTCTCTCTACATAGTTATTTAATCACATATAATAATGCTTAGACATCTTAAAAGAGCCTTGTTTACCCCTCCCTTTCCTTTCTCCCCTTCCTACATTCTCAATGGTAAACCATTTCTTATGCTGTGTTCTCCCTGTACCCTTTGCTTAATCTTCATACAGTTGGTCTGTCTTAGTTTCTCACTTCTTCTCTCTCCCACATCTCTATGTATTGGTTTCTCCCAGCATCAGCAAATATTTATCAAACACACACAAATCATTCTTCAATATAGATCATATTAGATTACAAAAAAGTCTTACGAGAATCAAGAAGACTGAATTCATATGAATAGATTGAAGTATGCATGTTTTGGAAGGATGGCAGGAAGATACTGAAAGTCTATATTTTGCATAATGAAACTGTCAGACAGTAAAAATATTGCACTTTATAACATGAATAATCTCAAACCCCAGCAGAGGCATCTCAGTCAGCATTCACTGGCACCACACAGCTTGTTGCATAAACAGTGCAAGGGTGCTTCTTGTGTATTCAGATCGAAGACTGCAGAGAAGTTGCTGCCCAAACACCTCCAATTCATTACATATTTGATTTTGAATTAATGTGTGGTGTTTCTGTGTTCAGAAACCTTTCACTGTTGTCAATATTTGTGAATTCACTTACTTCGGTCACTGCATGCCATCTTGACCTACAGTTTATGAACCAATGGAGCACAGTTGAGAGCCTAGAAATAAATCAATGATGTTGAGGTGAATTGATTTTTGGCCAAGGTTTCTAAACACACAGTGAAAAATACAATCTCTTCCATTGTCACATGAAGAGACATGAACTTCTGTACTTGTATATTCAAAATCGATTCAAGATGTACTACAGACTTAAATATAAGGCTTGAAATTTTGACGCAGGTGTTTCTGGACATTGATTTGCTGCAACACTAGCAACAGAACCAAAATTAGGAAAATGCCAGGGATGTAAATTCAAAAGCTTCTATACAGCCAATTAAACAACAGATCAAAAAATAAACTATGTAATGGAAAGAGCTATATGTGATCCACATACATATATAATGATAACATAGTCTTGATATTGAAGACTTCAATAGCAAGAAAAGAAACAAGCCAATTGAAAAAGGGGACAAGAGCCTATACAGGTATTTCTCAAAGGAAGGTATACAAATGGTCAAGTGGATGAAAATTCATCTGTATCCGTGTGGTGGTTCGATCAAGAATGGCCCTCATAGGCTCTTTATTTGAATTCTTAGTCATCATGGTTTGGCACTGCTTGAGAAGGATTAAGAGGTGTGGCCTTGTTGAAGTAGTGTGGATTTGATGGAAGAAGATCATTACTGAGGTGGGTTTTGAGGTTTAAAAAGCCTAAGCTAGGCTCAGTGGCTTCCTGCTGCCTATAGGTCTGGATGTAGAACTCTCAGCCACTCCTCCAGAACCATGTCTATTTGTGTGCCATGCTTCCCCAAATGTTGATAATGGACTAAACCTTTGAAACTTAATCCATCCCCAATTAAATTATTTCTAAGAGTTGTCTTGGTCATCACTAATCATCAGAGAAGTACAAATTAAATGTTCAGTGAGATATTAGCCTACAGTTGTAGAATGGCCACCATTACAAAGATGAACAATAATTAGAATGGGAGATAATATTAAAATGGCCCCTTCTGTGCTGTTACTGGGAAAGTAGATTTGTAAACTATAAGAGAAAATAATGTGAAGGTGCCTCAAAACCTTAAAAATAAGGTTACCATATAAACCAGCAATTTTGGGATAAGGAATTTATATGAAGAAAATGAAATCAATAAATTAATAGGTTTGATGAACTGTCATGTTGACTGAACCTTTTTTATAATATACAATGTACAGTAACATAAAATACATAAAATCAACTTAGGTTTACAAGAAACAAAATTCAAGAAAGTGTCTCTCTCACACACATATACACACACTCTCTCCTCTTTCTCTCTCTGGTATTTCTCTCTTTCTCTTTCTCTCTCTCTCTCTCTTCTCTCTCTCTCTCTCTCTCTCTCTCTCTCCTCACACACACACACACACCACACACACATACACACACACAATTTAACTGTAACAAAGAAGGAAATCTATCCTTTGGTCCATGAGAGAATGTAGGATCAATATTGTGCTCATATTTTGATGATTGGAATGTAAATGGCACAATCATTTTGAAAAAAATTAGTATTTCTTCATAATGTTAAACATGCTGACATCCTACAACCTAGAATTTCCACTCTTAAAGGTTTCCCAAGTGAAATACACCGTTTCCATGGTGAGATTGAAATATGGCTTTTCTTATGTAACAGATTCATTCAAAACAGATACAATTCTATCTACAGGATAATGTATGAGCGAGCTATGATACAGAGCTGAAATTCTACTTAGCAACAAGTAGGAAAAATAATCAATGAAACTACATGGATACATTTCCAAAATGTTATACTTAGCTCAAGAAACCAAACATAAAACAGTACATTGATTCAATGGACACCAACTCTTAAGATCCAGCTGATAAACATCTACCAATGGTTAGCATTGCAGAGTAGGAATAGCAAAAGGAGAATCACAGACATTATCTAATTGCCCCAACTGGGTGATGTTTATATGCATCCAGCTATTCATATAAGATCCATTAAAAATCCAAAATAGCAACAATGACTATTTATTTTAAAGTTGTTGAAATTTTAAAAACTGAGATGGTACTGAGTTGTCACTGACATTATCTAATGAAGGTAAACAGAAAGCTCACAAGAACCAGTTCTATGCCAGTCAAGGGCACATTGGCACTTTGAACAAAGCTGTTCTGTATTACTATCAGTGGTATGTTGGTCTGCATGTTTGTATTTTCTTCCTTGGATCCATATATTGAAAGCCCAAGCCCCAAAGTATCAGTATTAGTAGACTCTGTGAAAGATCTCTGAGCCCTTCTACAAAGGAGGGAAGACACAGAGAAAATGATGTAGGAAGCAGAGCCTCACCACACACCAAACTTGAACTGGAGGCTTTGAAAAGACTGAAAAAAGTTATTGTTCATAGACTATCCAGTTTATGAAATTTTGTTACAACTACTGAATCAAAATTTAATATACAATAATAAACAATAATAGAAGTAGCAAACGAAAATATTCTGTTTCTCATTATATATATATGTATATGTATATATATCTTAGATTTTTGCAGCAATGCTGATAATTAAAATTTAAATTCAAGGTTTGTTCATTACTAGGGTTGTTTATGTATGAGATCTGATGATTATAAATAAAATTTTATATATACATATATTTTATACTATATTTTAATTAGTACATAAAATATATGTTAAAAAATATTTATTTATTAATAAAATATGTTTTATTATGTTTACCATATATGCATATATATGGTGATATACATGTAATACATATACACCAAAATTTAATTCAGTTAAAGCTTTAAAAAGTGATTGTATTTAAGTCCTTACTGAATAATGAAATATTCTATTATATTTCAGAACTTTATATCATATTAACCAAGTATCTTTAATTTAGTTGGTTTTAAAACTTTATTTGTACATTTGTTTATATTGTATAGCTACATGAGAGTTAAGAAGAAAAATAGTGATTTACATTTTATAATCTACATGATAGTAAAGTTAACATAATCCTGATTTTTTTTTCAAATAATCCTGGATTTCTTTGATTCATTCAAATGTAAAAAAAACCACTCTATCTATCTATCTATCTATCTATCTATCTTTGCCTATTAGTCATCCATCTACCTATTCATCTACCTACTATATAACAATCTATCCATCTATTGCATAATTATCATCTATCCATCTATTGCATTATAGATGTATATAGTTTCTACACACACACACACACACACACACACACACACACACACTAGACACAGAGTATATATAATATACATAGTATATAAACCAGATTTAGATGCTGGAAAATGTAAAAAAGTATAAAATAGAATATCAATCCAGTGCTCACTTTCGGCTAACAAGCTTCTTTCCAGGTATTATTTATGAATTTTCCTACTTTGATTACTACACACTGTGAACAATCTTGCTTAGTTTTCATTTATATTAGCATATTTTAGCATACTATCATGTTTATATTATTAAGCACTGAGAAATTAATTATACTAATATTTAACATACTTGAAAGTTTTATCCCATGAATATACTTATTTTTATAAATTTTTACAAAAAAGGTGGAAATTTCCCCATATTGTATCAAATACCAAAATTTTTTTTAATTAAAAACCCCCCCCTTTTTTTTTTAAAAAAAGTTAAATTTTCCCTTTTTTTGGGGAAACAAAACAATAAAAAACCCAAAAAAAAACTCCAGGGGAAGGTCTGAAAAGTTTTTTGGGCTTTTTTGGGGGTGCCCCTTTTATTAAAAAAAATGGCAACAAAAACCCACCCCTAAAAAAAAATTTTAAAATAATTTCCCTTTTCGTTGAAAAAAAAAGAAATCGGATTTTTTTAAGGGGGTTTGAATTTTAGAAAAGGGGAAAAAATTTTATTTGCAAAAAACCCCATGAAAGGGGAAAAAGGGGGGCCCCCAAAGATACATTGAACTTTGGTTTGGGAAAAAAAAAGGAAACGTTCAGGTTAAGGGAAGGAAAAACCCCTAAAAACCACTTCGGGGGGCCTTTAAAAAATTGATTCCCCGGCTCGGGGCTTAGTGCATCAAAAATTTAAAAATTTTTTGGGGTTTTTCATTTTTAAATTTGGCACTTTTAAAAGGGCCAAAAACAAACCCCCAAAGGCAACCATTAAAAGCCAGCCGATTACCCTCGGTATGGCTAGCCTTTCAGTACAGCACCTCTCCCTGTTGACAATATATGCAGACTCTCTTCTGTTACAGAAGCCAAAAACGCATTCTTCCACTTAAGAGAGGTGGACCAGGAAGTCACCACATCAAAGACATTTGTTTTATCTATCCCCAAAAAAAGGTTTCAGCATTTCTACCCCAGGGTAAGCTACTGGATAGAGGTGTTTCAATCTGGGAAAGTGGCATCTGGGGTTTGTAAGTATATCTCTCTGTTTGAGGACAGCAGGACCAATCCTACAGAGAAAAGCTCCCTTGTGATGGAGTCCCTGTTTATTCACTATGGAAGCCAAACCATCAAATACGCATAATAAGACCTTTTTAGGGGTGGTGATGAATATAAAATAGAGTTGTATACAAAGACAAAGTCTATTTTAATAATATATCCATAGGTAAAAATTCACCTTAAACATTACCAAGTAATTGTCCGCTAAGCAGAAGAAAGGAAATTATATTCTATTCTCCATAAAACCAGTAAGAGGAGAAATGTATCTCTGAGCTTTAGAATTTTTGAACAAAAGCAGAGGTGACTCGATTCCCTAGACCTTGATCTGTCCATCTTGACAGAGAGTGGCAATACTGGAGTTGTAGATTTAAAAATCAATTTGCAAGATGGCATTAGTTGACTACATCAGCATTATCTTCAGAAATGCCGGTTCTGAACTCTGGGTCTTTTGCTTATTTATTTGTCTTTTGTTTTGTTTTGTTTTGTTTTGTTTTTGTTTGTTTTGTTTTGTTTGTTTTGTTGTGTTGGTGTTGTTGTGTTGTGTTTTCAAGACAGAGTTTCTTTATGTAGACCTGTCTGTCCTGGAACTTGCTTTGTGTACCAGGCTGGCTTCAGACTCACAGAGATCTGTCTGCCTCCGCCTCCGGAGTGCTGGAATTAAAGATATATACCCCCCATACCTAGGTCTTTTTTAGAATACAAAACCACAGACTATTCCCCACATGTACGTGCAGGGACTCAGAGCTCTGAGCTAACAAATTCCAAGTGGTGCCATAGATGGGAAGAGATAAGACCACTCAGGCCACAGTTTTCAGTGGGAAGATCTTGCTGTACTTTCTATTTTATGTCTGAAATGAAGAGCCAAAGAAATTAACTAAATACGATGGCTATTGTTTCAATGACGACAAAATGTTTACATTTTTTCTATAGCATCGTTAAAATGCAGATAATTGCTACAAACTTTCTCAGCTCATGAATTTTCTCATACAAATTGTCTTAAAAAGTTTAATGGCCTTATCAACAACTCTCTTGTCTCGGAGAGGATATAAGCAGATTAATAAATGTTCTTCATTTCCCTCTGAGCCCTTGAGAAGGAACGAAAGCTCCGAGGATGCGAGGATGCAAATGCTTTGGTTTTTACATAAGGAAGTGTACAAATGAGCTGATACATTGGGACAAAGATCACTTTGCTTTGAAACAGTTTACTGAATCGTATCCAAGCCCTCGGAGCTTTTCACTTGACTATACTATTGATAGAAGCATGACGATCCTCTCATGTGAGAGAAATGGCAGTGATTGTAACAGATAAAAGCAGCTGAACAAATTGTTCATTAGCCTGTAAAATTACATAGCCACAAACAGAACAAGACATTAAACCAGTGGTTTTTTTTTTTTTTTTTTTTTTTACTTTTGGTTCCTGTGCTTTACAGAGGATTATTGTGCTGAGTAACACAAGTTGGGAAACTATCCCTTTATCATAGCCTAATCCCAACGACAGAATGGTACCAGTGACTCACTTTCCACTGAACAAACGTCAACAGTCCGCCTTAACTATTTCACCCCTCCTAGAACAACTGCAGAGAGCACTGGTTTTGCTTACTCATTCTGCCCGTTCTGGCGCTTAGCATTGTGATTCCTGGGGGAAAAAACACTGCTTCGAATTCAGTCTTAATGAAACTATAATTAAACATCTCTTTCCCTTTTTGGCCTTAACCATGGGGATCAAGCTCAGTCAGTCCCCACTTACTGGGAAGGAGTGTTTTAAAGAAGTGTTCTTCCTAACAGTCTAGTCATGTATCCTTTCTGTAAGTGGTTCACTCTGCTACTCTGTTCAAGGCCTTCCTGAGCTATGTAGGGAGACCCTATCTCAAAACAGTCAGGGCTAGGCGTAACTCAGTATGCTTTCCTGACTGTCAAGAGCCTAAGTGCAAACTCTAAAGGGAGCCTGGGTGGATTTTGTTTAAATTAAATAGTACCTATTTACGTCACTTATAAAGCATGGAGACATGTGAAAGCATAAGCCTTTTACCGTAGGCAGGGCCTGTGCATGGAAAAACAGAGGAAGCTCAAGTAACTTTGGAAACTCAGAAGAGAACATATGAAAGAAATACTTTAGCCATAGTACTTGGCTGGATCCTAGACCAACCGGCAGAAAAGGGAGGAAGCTTGAAGGCCAGCATGGGAACATGCTTTGAACAGGACTCAAGAGCCTCTCTTTAGCTTACCAGTTCCCCAAATACAATCACTGAGGATCACAGAATTGTTTATGGAATGTAGGAGAAACTAACCTGGAATCCAGGTGTCAAATTCAACACTGCTTACCCTGGTGCCCATTCTACCTCTATTGTTTCTCTTTCACTCTTTTAGACTACTAACATGTATAAAATGTATACCTGCTGTAATAATAATTATACTGGTTAAGTAGTGGAATGTATTTCTCCAGAGCAGAGATTGAGTCTGAATATGGAAGAGATGGGCACTCTACATTTTGGGACCTCCTAGGTCTCAGGCTTACAATCCCTGAATTTCTTCATTTTCTCTTTCCTATTTAAGCTCTATCTCACTTCCTCAAATTTATAATCTCCGCTCCCCCCCCACTGAAGGAGAACAAATGAACCAGTATAGAAAACACACATGTGATGCCAGCACTCAGGGGGCAGAGGCAAGGCTGGCAGCTCAAGGCTTATCTGAGCTATACAGAGAGACAGAGCCCTTCTCAAAAAACCAAGGGCAGGAAATGGAACTCAGAGTTACTATTGTTTGATTGACACTTCAAGTGCATCAGTACAAATCTCAGCATCACAAAATAGGGATGAGCTATTATTAGCGTGGTCTTTCAGGTAGGAAAGCCAGTTCCACTCCACCGGATGGAGTCTAGCTAATGTCAAACGAAACATTTTGGGAGAAACAGAACATTTTTTTCTAGTGTAGTAACTAAATTATAAGTCAAACCCAAATAGTAAACATGTGCTTATAAGCTAAATCCAGTTTTCTAACACTGTTCCAAGTTTTCTGAGGAAAAAAACCATTCAAATTCTTCAATAAAATGCTAAAAACTATATTTTTACATAAACCTTGTCTAAAAATCCCACAGTCTATATGGTTTCTCACAAGGCCCTTTACAAATCTACTGATCGTCAAAACTCCAGTGCAAAAGAGGGCTACTAAAAATCAAATTTGTTAACTCTCCAGTGCATATGACTTTAACTACTGAATGGAACATCCAGAACCAAAAGCAACTTTGTAAAACTATAAGCTTCATTTCATTTGTAGACTCTCAGGTCTATAGGGAGATAAAATATTGATGTTTTCTGATCAATTGCTCTTTGAATTGAACCTCATTAAAATATAACTTTAACTTCTATTTTTTAATTTCTTAGATGAGAAATGGAAAGAAAATCTAACGGTGGCTTGGGAAGTGTGTTGACAAAGACTACTCAGCATTTCATCAAGGGTTGTAAGGAACTCTGTAGGAAGAATTGAGACTTTAGTATATGCTTCAGCCACTTGAGTGTGGACCCTTCTCTAAGAACAAAGAGAGGAAAGACAAACCTCCCATGTAGCAAATGCATTCACTTTGCTCAACAGACACAGACAGACCACTTTAAAAGGAATACAGGCAGAATGGGAGGCAGCAAGGAATCTTAATAAAGAACTAAAAATCACTCTGCTGCTGTACTGGATGTATGATCTTACCCAAATTATTTAATTTCCACAACTGTAAGACTCAGGGGTCCATTTCTGATGGTCTGCTGAATGAAACAATTTCCATTCCAGCTAAAGTGCAAGGCAGACCTTTAATGCTGAAATCAAGTGAGTAAATTTGAAATAAAAAACATCCTGCTGTTGGGTAAGTCTTCCTTTGAGACAAGAAAATTAAGTCAAATAACTTTTTTTCACGGAGTTTCATGAACCTCTAACTTGGCTTTTGATGCTACAAAAGATTTTAGGAAGTTCGAAGTCCCCCTTGAGAATGAAATTCTATTGGTTTTGATTGTTTTCCAGGTTATGAAATGAATAAGTAGTACTGAAATTTCTGGATATTATGCATATCTCATACATTTGCAATGTGCCCACTTTTGATTTTATGAATTTCCCCCTTCTGGACGTTGTTCCTTTACTGTGTGATAGTTTGTAAGCATGGGGTTACAATTTTGCCACAGCCAGCACACTTGTGGGGCAACACAGCAACCTGGAAAGCAGGGCAATGGCAGACACAAACATGGGGCTCGGTTTCACTTCAGAAGCGAAGTTTAACCAAAGCTGCTGGTACAGTCTTTAGCTGGCTAACAACACTGACAGCAAGACTTGAGCAATAGTCTGTCTAACCCTTTGTCCCTCCCCTGAGTTCCATCTCCCAGAGTTCCCCATTGCTGCACCAGAGAATATTCCTTCTGGGCATTACCTGGTGCTTTTCACAGTCAGATAGCCCATCTTCTGAGAAAGAACCTCCAGACCACATGACTCTGACAATATTTATGTATTTTTTTTCTTTTTCTTTTATCTCCCCTTTCATTATATTTAAAAATACTTCTTAATTCCAGACCATAAAGCATCATTTCTCATGAGAATTTGTTCTTCTTGGTTTTCATCATGAGAGAAATTGATTTTTGCCTAAAAGTTTGTTTCTGCAAATGATCCTGTGCATTTTGTTATATATTTAATAAATGCAGAATACTCTTTTGGTTTTCCCATGAGATTTTACTTCATTTCTAAATCACATTATTAGTGAATGATTGATACATAAAAAACGTAAGAGTCGTTTACTGTGAACATCTTAACTTTGAAGATAAGTATATACTACATAGTCACCTCCGCTAGGGCAGTCAGCTTGTCTCCTTCCCGGTTTCCCCTCACCTATAATCTACTGTTTACTATGCTTGGTAAGAACAGTAAAGCTAGGAGCTACTGTTTATTTCATATAAGTATGCAATACCATATGGTTATTTGTATTATAGAGCAGGTGATAAGAATCCAGAGTTTCTGAGGTACCATACTTACAATCATTGCCACTTTCTTCCTCCCCCTCCATCTAGTCTAGGTAATTTAACTGTGTGCCACCACACTGGTTCCAATTTTTGTTCTCCTGAATTCATTGTCATTATACATCTCATGTACTTCAACTTTAATGTTTATTTTTTTCTGTTAACTCTTGATTTAACTTACTGTTTCTCTTCTAGGTTTTTTTTTTAAATACAAATCTAGATTCTTATGATATAGGTCATTTTGTTTGATTAAAAAAGGTTTTGCTCTTCTGCAAAATGAACATTCATTTCTATAAATTCCTAAGCACTTTTACAATTGCATTCCATAAGTTTTAGGCCAATTATATTTTCATTTGCATTCATTGAAGTAATTTCTAATTTGCTTCTTCATGCAAATTGACCATTCTGGCAAGATATCATATCAGATACACTCAGCTCTAAAGATGGCTTCACAGTTCCTGTGAGGGCTAGCCTGATATTCTTCATGTTTAACAAAGAATAACACATGTACTGCATGGCTGGAATCATTTCCCTCTCTAGGCACAGGCTCTGGCTGGTGAGTAGTACTCTGGATGGTATGTAGTCTAGTCCTGTCTTCTGTTTCCTTTCTCATCTCTCCAGCTGCCTGGCCGTCGTCAATGGGTTCAAAAGTCCTGTGAACTCTATTAATTTATCTAGCTTATATATCTTTCTTTGATTATATAAACTTTGCTTCGTATCTTTTGAGAATATTTACATGTAATTTTTAATTTCTTCTTCCTTTGTGTCTGGTGTTGGGACTCAAAGCAGGCTAGTGAAGCCTCTCTCATTTAGCTACATCCCTAGGTCTGAATGTTATTATTTTAAATGTCCTTATTTTTTAAAGATCATGTTTTGTCTTGATCACTGTTTTCTGAAGTTAATGTACTTTCCTTTGACTATTTTCTGGATGATGTAACTCCCATACTTTCTAATTTCATGTATTTGACTTTAAAGTGTTCCTCCTGTACACAGCATACGATTGCTCATTTATCAACTCTGTCAGTAGGTAGTTTTCAGGAGTCATCTATTTATACAGATAATAGCTCTTAATAGGCTAGGAAACACCTAGCTATAAAGAATAAAGATGGAATACTTACTGGTAATAGAAAAGGTTAGACTGGGGGTAGAGCCAGTGTAGGGGTGATGAATAAAAAGAGTGATAAAAACACTAAAGACTTTCCAATAATCACATGGGAATCTCCTATTATAGAAACTCCCTGAAATACACATATAGAATGCACATAAAATGAGTTAAAAATAGAGTTACCCTATAGTGGGGTAACAATGCCCCTACTAAACACTACAACCTAACTAATAAAAGCCAAGGGTCAGGAATGGGTTATCTATATTATTAGCTGTTGGCCAGTAAGCTCTCGAAAACACACAAACATTACAGGATATTGCTATTGCTCTTGGTTACACTCCAGAGTTAAGAATAAATTAAGAACCTATTGCTGAGGACATCACATTGTGTCACATGGGGAAATCAAGCCACATGGACCTAGAAACCTCACAGGCTACACGGTTCTGAAAGAAGCTATGCATTGCTACCA
The DNA here is from genome assembly GCA_021653895.1 of Mastomys natalensis. Lineage (NCBI taxonomy): Eukaryota > Metazoa > Chordata > Mammalia > Rodentia > Muridae > Mastomys > Mastomys natalensis. The sequence continues at coordinate 1,793,371 of JAJTUV010000331.1, forward strand.
GAGTAGAAAGGAATTTACACCCTGCTTCGAACCCTGCAAGCTGCAATAATGATGGGCAGATAAACACATGCCCAGTGGTGTGATGGTGGCATCAGGGAAGTAAGGAACCACTTTCTTTGGATTTAAGTTCCACTACACAAAAGGATACCCATACTTGCCACTCTTATTAGGCCAAATACCCATTCCTAGACAAACAGGCACTAAGGAAGAACCTATTAGCATTTGTCTGCTAAAGAAACATAGTATTAAGCTGACTCCTAGAGACTTATCATTATACTGATAGATTAATTGATCTCTCAGTTCTCATTAGATAAGCTTCTTTTAGTAGTAAACAGTGATTAACACAAAGAGGCACAACTGGCCAAGGTACAGAGAAAAATGTAAAATGCAAAAGTCCTTAATAGAACATACATGATGCACCTATATCCTCTCAAGGCTCAGGGGTCATTGTGTAAAAAGGGACAGAAAGAGTGTAAAAGACAAAGACTGTGGGTGACTACAAGGAGACAGTGTCTTCTGGACAGCAGGGCAGTGACACATATGAACTCATGACAGTTATGACATCATCTGCAAGATCTATGTAAGTCCAAGCCACACCAAATCTCAAAATGGAGAGGAGAGATGGACATGATATCCTACCTCTAGCTGGTGATCCACTGACAATTGAGAGCTGCTAAGAGAGGGAGAATTCAGTTTCCCTAAGAGTGTAGTGACTGGCAAATTGACCACACTCTTGTGGTAGCTCATATACACATCTAGGAATATTTAGGCAACACAAATAGGTCCTGATAGATTAAAAAAAAAAGGATACAAAGTTGAGTGGGTAGTGAAGAAAAGTAGATGTATGTTGTATGAAACTCTCAAAGAACTAATAAAATAAACATTTCTCAATATATTTTCTGTAGTATACTATTTTAATTCCCCTGTCTTTTATGATACGTTTTAATGATCTTAACATCTAAGGATGGCAGCATCTTCATTTACACATATTTACTTCATACTAAATCAGCATGATACTGGCTGAACTATGTACTACTGATATTTACAATCTTTTGTCTACCTATATCTCTACCTTTTCCTCTCCTTGGGCAGTTACTTCCATTTAATTAAAGCTGTGTATATCATATGCCTAGGAAGACACAGTATTTCTGAAATTACTTTAAATCAACACAACAACAATCATTTTTTTATTTTACTGATGTTATACTTCTACATTGTACTTTTATACAGATTTGAATTACTGTTTGATGGTCTCTCATTTCACTCTTAAAACTCCCCTTGTAACATCTATAAAATTCCTTTACTATCTTCAAACATTTGTGGAAGTGATCTTTGCTTTGTTAGTCTGATTTGTTGTTGTTGTTGTGTTTGTTTGTTTGTTTTTGGCTTTGCTTTACTTTTTTTATAGGGGTACTCTCATCAGATATGGTATTACAAGTTGCCCAGTCTATTAGGCCAAGAAAGATGTGTCTCAGGAAATGAGATGGGCAGTGCCTCAGAATGACCCCTTAGTTGTCTTTGGCCTCCACATGTGTATCTCGATATGCATATGCTCGCTCTCTCTCTTCTCTCTCTCTTTCTCTCTCTCTTTTCTCTCTCTCTCTCTCTCTCTCTCTCTCTCTCTCTCTCTCTCTCTCTCTCTCTCTTCTCTATCTCTATCTCTATCTCTATCTCCATCTCCTCCTTCCCCTCACCTCCATAACTTCTTTCCTTGCAAAATGTAACACAATTATGACCTTTCATCTTGGTCACCAAAAACTTGCAAACTAGAAACTAGAATTTTCTACCTTAAAGGTCAGGAGATCCCAGACAATATTGACTTCCCTGTGTCTGCTATAAGTATCAGGAGACATTATCCGATTTTTCCTGGTTTTGTTTTCCTCAATTTTGATGACAACAATTGAAACATACTGCTATAGAGATAAATGCTACGCATCCTTTGTTCCACTGTTTTCATTATGGCCTAATAATTACCATTAATTAGAAGCATTTTCTATCTAGCAGCTGCATATTCTAGAGGGAAACAAGTAAACTACTCAGTTTAGTACTTTTTTTTTTTTTTTTTTTTTTTGGAAATGTAGAAGTTATGCCCTCAGTTGGAATACAAAGCAGTAACTAGAAAAACAATCCTTTGTATAGCAAACATGCGAATGTTTGTTAAGAACCAGAGGAGTGTTGATCTACCTAATAATTATTTGTATTTTATTTGATTTTTTCTAATTATTTATTAGATAAAAAATCATCTAAACCTTTCCTTTCTATACCTATGTAGTTCTGAAGCAAATGAGGGTCGTCAGTGAGGCAGAATTTTGAAACCACAGTCTACAGTTATTTCCTCAGCAACCACCCTGGAGAACTAACTGCTCTGACAAAGATCTTCAAGGGAATGAACCACAATTTTGATAACCTTGGTTTAGTTCATCCTTTCTACAATATACATGCCTTCTTGCACCTTTTTAAAATCTTGTCTCCTTTGGATACCTCTGGCTCTTCCTGGAGCTTCCTTCTCTTCCTGGTTTCTTAGACAGTATCTCTGACTATTTTCATCTTCAGTTTTTGTGGTTTTTCCCAATGTAATCCTTGATTCACAACTTTTTGTTGGCACATATTCCTGCTATGTCCTGGGTAATCTTGTGTAACTTTTATGATGTGAGTTAATACCTATCTGTAAGTGGGACACAAAAGGTACATTTTCTACTTTCCCCCACTCTTGAGCTCCAGGATCATATACACATATGCATCTTAAATGCCCATGACAATCGCAAATTCAATATGTTCCAAACTATGATCAATCCCCCAGCTCAACTGGTATTCTTCCAGATGGCTGTGTTTCAGCACTACCACAACTTAACTAGTACTACAAGCTCAAAGATTAAGGTCATCTACAACTGCATCTTTTCCCCTTATACATGACATCATTTTTTGGCCAATTTGACCTCATCTACAAATCTCAAATCTGTTCCTTCACCATGAACTTGCTGCCTACTAGTAAAGCATATGACAGATCCCACTTCTTATCTGCATATGACATTGACACAGTATTTCTGAAATTACTTTAAATTGACACAACAAAAATCAATTTTTTTATTTTACTGATGTTGTTACACTTTCTACATTGTACAAATTCCTTCCTGTTTTAATCTCCTCTTCCAAGCTTTTGAAACAGCATATAACACAGTGATTCTCCTTCCATACCTACCATTTCCCAGATGAACAAGTTCCCCTGTTGTGCCCTTGCCCTCTATCTTACTTTCCTTTGTGTGTGTGTGTGTGTGCAGTGTGTGTGTGTGTGTGTCTGTGTGTGTGTGGTGTGTGTGTGTGTGTTCAGGAGAGTGCCAAGGAGAATGTACATATGCATATGTAGGCTACAAAGCTTCAAGGTGCACCCCTCAGAGGCTCCCACTGAGGCTATACCTCCTAAAAATTTCACAAGCTCTCCAACAGCTCTCTCAGCTGTGGACTGACGGTTGAAGCATACAAAACCAATAGAGAACATTTCACATTTAAATCATAACGGGGTGCTCCCAGAACCTGGAGCTTACCACTTCAGCTAGGCTGTGTGGTTAGCCGTTCTTTAGAATCTGCCTGCCTCCACCTTCCCCAGTGCTGGGGTTACAAGCTTACATCACCATGCCTGGCCTTTACTTGAGTGCCAACAATCCAAATGTAGAGTCTCAGTCTTGAGTAGCAAACGTTGGCCACTAAGTCACCTCCTCAGTCCCCAACTTTCAACCTTTGTCTTCATGTGCTCTCTGAATTCTCCACACTGACTTTGTCCCTGAGCAAAGCTAAAGTATCTGTTATTCAGTTCAATGGGTTAACCCCTTCTTCCTCTTTTATATTATGCTGAATTATCTATGTAAATGCCCTTCTCTGACACTAGGCGTTAGGCTCTAGTCTTCTCTGTTCCTACAAATGCACCTCTGTATACGCACCCACTCCTCCTATTACAAACACATAAGTGTCTCCTCCTTCTCCATTTTCTTTGAAGGCAGTGATTGTAGAACATTCACATTTGCATTCTCAGTACCTCACATACACTAAGTTCTCAGTAATTACTTACTAAACTAAAGAACATTGATTCTAGATTTCTACCATTTTAAGTATGTATATGCCCAAGATACTATTTCTTTTCTGTCTGAATACAATTTTCTAACCTAAAATTTGTGAATCCAAATTATCTTAATATTATTGATAAAAGAAGATAATCATAATACCAATTTCAGTTTATTTATCATGTGCTGGGCAATGAGCTAAGGGTTTCACACACATCTTCCTACTAACCTTTCTAAAATGCTGCAACATGGTTTCAGTTGTTGTCCACACTTTATTTCTATGGGATTAGAAGCTTAGATATTAACTTTCCCAAGATCAGATGATAAGAAGGAAATAAGCTACAGCATGAAGCCACATCTTGGACTCTCAGTTCTTTCTGGAATTAAAAATAAAACAGAGCACTGAAAGACAGCACAGGAGTCCGTGGGACACCAGAAAGAGGTTCAGAGAAAAGATGTTCTGTGTTTTAAACCTTAAAGATTAGAGAGATTGATATTTTCTGGAAGTACTTAGTAATTGTATATATGTCTCTCCATTCAGGATTCTAACAGCGAGGGACATTAAGACATCACCAAATAATCTAATGTTCTCTGTCAATATTATTCTGATTATTCAGTCCTCATGATTCATGTGACATCTATTTTGTATCTTTTTGAAAAGACTTAAATAAAGAGCCATTCTTCTCTGTGTTTCTGATGTACAGGAAGAGATAATACTCTCACTAAAATCATGATATAGCATATGGAGAATGCCATACCTAGAAATCCAGAGTTTAAAGTGGGTGTCCTCAACCAGTAGGAGTGTCAGAGAAAGCTACTTGGAAGAGAACTCATGTAAGCAAAATGCTTAGACAAACCTCACTTGGAAATTAAGGCTTTCTACCAAAGCACACCCAGGTCTCTCCATACCCCATATCGAATGATTACTTAATTATAATGTGAGCATATTTTTTTTCTTATTTAACTATTCCAATTTTTATTTTAACATAAAAGTCAATAAGAAAAGAGTTTAGTGAGGCCCATTTTATGTCAGATATTCCCAAATCCCTGATATCTAGACATGAGTTAGACATCATTTTCATAATGAAGATATTGGGGGGAAAAGGGGAAAACTGTCTTATTTAACTAACAATCATTAAGTGTTTGTAGGGGAAGAGAACAAGCTAGTCATGTTCCAGATTGGGAATGAGAAAAGTGAGACCAAGGAAGGTGCCATGTAGGAGCCAACAGCTGGGTCAAGTAGGAGGACACCAAAAGAGAAGGAATATTCTAGAAAGAGGGGGTGGAATATGCAAAGTCATAGAGGTGAGAAACATCACAGAGTTAAGGAAAAAAAAAAAGGCGTGTGGTGGCAGCTATAGGAGGTGTTATGTTTGGGAGAGTAAAAGGCAAAGCAGATACACAAAAGTAAAATAGCAAGAAACAAGGCTGCATGATTAGGGGAGCCTAGATTTTAGAGGGTTTTATGATTCATAAGATCAGTCCTAAGTAGCAAACAAGCTTCATGTGTCATTAGCTTGAAGTAACAAAAGCCCTGTACTTATGGCAGACAGGAGCCCTTGGCCCACAGTAGCTCTGCTCCAGGGATCTTCTTTACACCAGGATCCAGGGAGGATAGGACTTGCCTTATAATGCATTGCCATTCTTATGGGAGTGCTAAAGTAGAAGTACTACAATGCAGCCTGCAAAGCTACTGACTCAGCGTGGCACCTAGTGTCTCTATTCTCAGCTTATTAGCCAAAGCAAGTCACCACTTCAGCCATGATGACAATGGGTAGGTAGCAGGAAGTCTAATTCTCCATCAAGGCAGAAAGACACGTTATCACAAACAAAAATAAACTATACCACACCATCTGGGAAGCACAGATATTAAGCTGTAGCTGGTGAGTTGCCAGTGAAGTCTTTAACATGCTCTAGCTAACTTTGTATCATAGATAGGACTAGCTACTTCGATGGGAAGACTCCAGAATCAAAGATTGCAAAGGCCAGATACAAATATATAGTCATTCATCTCTTGAGCATCTGGCTTTGCACACACTGACTATACCTCATAATTTTAGTGTGTACAATGGTTACAGTGCACACAGTGATGGGCAATGACTCCGACCCAAGAATGTAAAATTTCAGCCACATCTCTAAAAATCAAAACCATAGGCTGAACTGAATTTTAAACTCTGAGATGATATTATCAAGGCATAAGAAGAAGATATGACATTCAGAAATAAATAATCTATGAGGGATCATGGAGGAAGAAACTATTTTAAAGAAAGTGTTATCTTATCACTAATTTGACACTAACTAGTCATTGGGGCATACACAGCAACACTGCCAACTTCTAAGACAAAGGTATCCATTTTCTCTGTCACTATGATAGAACACTATGCCCAAAGCATCTTATGGAAGAACAAGTTTACTTGGGCTTATGGTTTCAAAGGAAGAAACCATAATTGAGGGGGAAGCATCACAGCAAGAGCTATAACAGGAAGTTGACACATCACATTTTCAACCATAAACACAAAGCAGAAAAAGCCAACTAGAAGTGAGGTAAGGCCTCACTTCAAAGCCTGCTCCCAGT